>CM019063.1:111919014-112524014 GCA_009667805.1 Leptobrachium leishanense
TACTGTAACAGCTGAGCCTGATATATTGTACTGAGAGATAATATAACAAGCAGCCGATCTCAGCGCTCACAGCCACTGGATTTAAAGGGCTAAAAAAAAGGCTCCTCTCTGTATAATGTATAATCCTCCTGCATTAATTAATACCCCTCTCTGTATAATGTAGATAACATCCTCCTGCATTAATTAATGCCCCTCTCTGTATAGAACATCCTACCGCATTGGCATGTGGATGGTGCAGAACTTCGGAATGCATTGCTTATCCAGCACAGGAGAGGGAACTTTTACTTAAACTTTGTATCTCTGTGGGGGAGACACAGGAATATAAAAGCAGGGGAGAGGGAAAATATTAACGTAAATCGGTCTGAAAGCTCAGAGAAGAGATGATTGGTGCAAATTTATTTTTATAATAAACTAAAGCACTTTAAATCTAGGGAAAACATTCAAATAAATCACACTGAAGGCTCATAATGACAGAGTAACTGTGAGAGCTGGATACTAAATGTATCAGACGTAAAAAAATCTTTATAACAAGCAGCACTGGGAGAGGAGAGGGACTTTATATAAAACGTGTATTATAGATGAGGAAAGGGGGATAGTGATCCTGGATAATATAAAATGGATCAGACCTAAGCCCCTATTATGCAGAGCGGGAGGTGAGATAACACACGTTTTATAAAGTCCCTCTCTTCTCCCAGCGCTGCTTGTTATAAAGGGGCTTTTACTATCCAGCTCTCCTCTGTCATTAGCTTTCAGTGTGATTTATTTGAATGTTTTCCTTCTCCAGCTTTTTTTATCATCTTGTCTGCCTCATAGACATGCAAGGGTTAAGTAAAGGTTTCCTCTTCTGTGCTGGCTGTCTGTGCTGCGAGTGAGTATTCTGGAGCTCTATCACTGTCAGATTTTTGGGTAGGGGTCGGGAGGGATTACGCATACAAACCTTTTCTGTAGCTTTGCGATGTTTCGCTTCATTACTGGTCTCCTTCACTCATCAATGTAATATCACAAAAAGGACTGAAACTAAAATGTAGTGCATTTTATTTTAGTTGCTTTCGTTTTTGTACTGAGCAGTTTCGTATCTCTTGAGTCGTACGAAAACTAAATTATCCCAAAATTCGGACTAAATCGTTTTAGTACTAAAACGAATGCACATGTCTAGTGTCACGTCGTTTGATTGTGGTCATCCGTGTTAGCCCCCTCTTTCTGTCCAACTCTCTGCTCGTGGTGGAGCTTTGTCAGTGTGTAAGCTCAGTTCTGCTCTGCAGAGCGAGGAATAGTCCATGTGGTGCCTTTGAAAGAATAGCAGAGGCTTTTTTTCTGTAGTTCGGTGGTCAGATTTGCGTTCTTTAGCAGACTTCGGAGACCCTGGGGTTTCCCTGGGCCCTCTAGACCATCCCTGGGGCATCTCTGGTGTGTCTGGGGGGCCTCTTGGGTCTCTCTGGAGCCTCGGGGTCTGACTGGCGACCCTGGGGTGTCCCCAGGGCACCTCGGGGGGCCTGACTGGAGACCCTGGGGTGTACCTGGGGCTCCTCAGGGGTCTCTCTGAAGCCTTGGGGGCCTGACTAGGGACCATGGGGCGTCTAGTAGTTAGAGGTGGTAATAACAATCGTGGAAAAAAGTAGAAACAAATGAGTGATTTAATTTCTATTACAGATTTTTGGACTTGCGTACAATTCGATTTGTAAAAATATTGTACAAAATTGAGTACAGTTAACCCCTTGGACAGGGTTAGGTAAATTCCTTGCTATTATCACAGTCCTGACATGTTAATGGCCCTGAAGGTTTAGAGTAATGCACTTTAAGCAATAAAAATTCAGGGTTTTGCACCTGAGAAAATAAGACTTTCACGCTACATGCAGATCAAACATTTCATTTTATATGCTTTTGTTAAAAGCAGTTACAAAAAAAATACAAGAAAAGACAAAAATACAGCTGTGTCTATTAGAATTGCTGTCAAAGAAAGGGATATTTTTCTTCCCCATTCACTTTCTATCTAATTACCTAGTTTTATGAACTGAAATACTAGCTTTCAAAAGTAACATAATATAATTATTTTTCATGAAGCCTGCAGTATAATAAAGTTTGTAGAATTTATAACTGAAGACGTATCTTTTATACTTCTTTTTTTCCTTTTCTCTGTTTATCCATTCACTAGGAGTGGTCATATATTGTTAAAGGAAATCTGTCACGTGACAATTTCCCCATAAAAATCAGCTTACAAATACATTTCCCAAAAAATTAATACTGCTTATATAGCCAGGCTTCATTTATTTTAGCTATGATTGCAAAATTACAGTATAAATTACCATATAAATAGATCACTGCATTGACAGCAGAAGTAGCCATCTTGGAGTTCTACCAAGAATAATAGTGGAGGCATTTTTAGTGATGGAGAGTTTAAAGGGTTAACATTTCTGGGAAAATGCTAGAACTTTGATGCAGTGACTCAGATCTGAGATTTTCCGGTACCTCATCCAGCCAGGGATTGGGCTGAGTCTTTGGAGGGAAAACCTGTATTCAGGCAATGTGTTATTTATCAATTTATCGAACCTGATTTTTCTTCCCCCCGCTCTCCCTTCCTTGATCTAGGTGTATTGTTTTGTTGGTTCAATGGTGTTTTGGCCCTTGTTCTTATGGGGATCGTTTTCCAGCTGGACCTCAGTACAATTTTTTCACAATATTTGTGGTTTGCCTCTGTAGTCACCCATGGTGAAGGGATGGATTTTCACCCGGACCTTAGTAAGTTTGTGGTGCTTATCTTTCTTCATTCCTGTTGTTTTTGATGTTTCTGGTGTTGGTTCTTTTCCTTGTTTTATTGGGGGTTGATTTTTCAGCCAGACTAAACTGGTAGTTTTTCATGATTTTCATGTTGCCGGTTATTCAATTGGACCTTGGTTCTTTATCTTTTAGTGTAATCTCTACTCATTCTTGACACTTTTACTGCTGAAGCTTTGGAAGCCTTATTGGTACTGAGTTCCTCTGCAACTTTTTTGGACTCATGGTGGCACAAGTGTTTACCTGAAATTTGGGATAGCATTTGGCTTCCAGCAGATCTATCCGAGGTAGCCTGTAGAGAAGCAGTAGGACAGGTGTTTAGAATAGATCACGTCAATATTTTATATTTTATTTATACAGCACCAGCTGATTCTGTAGTGCAGTGAAAGGCAAGTGAACAAGGACTTTGCAATATTTGTGTTGTTCAATTATACTTAATAAAGATGATACATTTGGATTGGAGGACCCTGATTCCAAGGGAATTTACAATGTACTGTACATGGTAAATGGGGATGTGGAGACATGGGAGAAAGAGGTTCTTGCCAGTGGTGTCTAAGTAGAGTATAGGTTGAAATGACGTAGTTGAGATATTTCTGGGTTATGTCACTAGATTGTAAGCTTCTATCTGTTGTGGTATATTTTTCATAGATTTTATTAAATGTATTATTAAATACTAGGGGCCACATTACAATCTTGGTGCTAACGTTAGTGCTCACCTGCGTGAGCATTAACATTAGCCCTGGTGGCCACCGCACATTACAATCCAAAAGCTGACATGTTAAGTAATGGATTTTTATTCTATTGTAATTTTGTTTTAATTTTGCTTTCCCTGATGAAGTGTACTGTGTACACAAAACGTGTTGGAATTTGATTTATATACAATTTTTACCCAATAAATACTGCAAAATACTGCTAACTTGTGGTAAGATGTCCAGTTGATTCCTGTGGCGGCAAGAGTCTTCAGGTCCTCCGTTCCAGCATCAGTATCGGCAGAGTGGGGGTAACCGTCGTAGATACGATAAGTGCCAAAGTTTTATGATCTTGTGAGTGCGGAGAGAAGAGGGGGGCACCCTATTTGAAAATGTACTTTTCAGTATGCACTATGAAAGTTTCTTTGTTTACCACCTCTCAGGTTCCCAATATTAACGTATTCAGTTTGTAACCAAGATGTTTTGGGAGAGACGCCCGGGATACCGTGAGGTTGTACAAATTTTTACCTTTTAGTCACACCACCAATTTTTCTGCCATGTTAAGTAACCCGTTTGTGTTTGGTACCTTGCGCTTTTCAGCACAAGGTTCCTGTACTTTGCACTCCCTATACTTAACATGGGGAGCGCAAAGTGTTAATCAGTGTTAGGATTACAAAGTCCTAACGCTGATTAACGTCCGGCTGCGGTTAACAAAATGTTAGCACCAAGTCCAGGCTGTGGTTAACGGATTCCACTGGTGCAGAATCCATAAGCACCAGCAGAAACCCCCCCAAAAATCATATACTCACCTACTATCCCGCGATGACGACCGCGGCTCCATCCGCCTCCTCTGTCACTGGGAACAGAGGGACAGACTGGGGAAAAACATCCCCCAGTCTCTCCCTACAGATCACTACGCCGACCTGCCGGATTTCGCGAGGTGAGATCCGGGAGGTCATGTGTCCGGCAGGGGGAAACTCAATGGAGTCCTATAAACTCCATTAAGAGGATGCGCACAGCGGCGCTTAGTGCTGCCGCGCACATCCCGGGGCTTAGCTCCCGCTAACAATGCAGGCAGCTTTTTAAGCGCCTGCAATGTAATCTCCTGTTAAAATGGGGGTACTAGGAAGAAAACTGCAAGTGCAGTTTTTTCTCCCTAGCGCCCCCATTTTAGTGGGAGGAACGTAATGGAGCCCTAGATTGGGGTGGGCAAACTGCGGCCCACCACAGTTTTTGCAGGCCGCCAAGACACAGGGGAGTTCTTCTACTCAAGAGGTGAGTGGCCGCTGGCATGCAGGCTGGCCACTCGCCTGGGATGGGAACCACCTGACCAGCGTGCAATCTCGCTAGAACGCGGCTGGTCAGATGGTTCCCATCCCCGGCGAGTGGCAAAGCTGCATGTCAGCGGCCACTCACCTCGGAAGTAGAAGAACGCCGGCGGACATGGAGCCTGGGGCCACAGCAGAGGAAGTAAGAGCTGGGGGCAAATATACCCATGTGAGCTGCCTGGGGCAATAATATCCATGTGAGCTGGGGCCCTGGGCAATATATACCAATATGAGATGGGGGCAATATATACCCATGTGAACTGTTGGCAATATATACTCATGTGAGCTGGGGCAATATATATCCATGTGAGCCGGGGGCAATATATACCCATATGATCTGGGGACAATATATATATCCATGTGAGCGGGGGGCAATATATATATCCATGTGAGCTGGGGGCAATATATACCAATATATAACTTGCAGGCTGTGATGAGAATCTCAACAATCAATCTCACTCCTGATTTCCAAAAAATTGTACAAAAGTGTGATAGGATACGTTTGTCTCATTAAACTGGTTTAAAATTAAATGTGCTTGCAGCTATAGATTATATGAAATTAGCACAATAAATAAATTGAATAAAACTACCACTATTTCATCATTTTAAAAGGTGCGGCCCTCCGCTAACCTCCACTCCCACAAAGTGGCCCCGAGCCAAAACAAATGCCCACCCCTGCCCTAGATGAACTTCACTTTTGAACTTCGCGACTTAGAACTCTGGCCTTGTGATCTCCTGGATATATTCATGTTTGTTTATCTGTTTGCAAAATTTGAAATCTGACGTGGTAGCACTTCTGTAGCAGCCTGAGACCATACAGGAGGGATCAGGCTCTTGAAATGGACAGGTGATCATTGTCACTCACTGCAGTGATTTATGCATAGTAAGGAAAACAAGCAATTGCATGCAGCTCTTGAATCTGCAATGGTATATCCAAATGTATCCCACTTAAGAATATTCTCTACTACAAATATCACAATGGCACGCAAATGTATTCATTGTTGAGCGCTGTAATTATATGTAGGAAAATTGCCGTTTGCGATCTGTCTTTAGAAATGTCCAGTTGGGTTTCATAGTCACATATATTTTTTTTACCTTGTTTTGTTTGTCTTCAATATTTTAAGCCAGAAAATGCAATGCACTAATCTTCAGACTAATAACAGGTCCCTGGAGCAGATTCCTGGCAAGGTGAAGGAAATACTAGCTCGTTATGCTGGATATAAGTACAGGTTGTGCTGTGCCATGTGTTCCATATCACAGGTCTCTCCAGCTCAACTTTTAAACTTATATCACACCTCAAGAAGGCTGCTTGCTCGGGTGCTGGAACACAGATGTCATTTTCACCTTCTCTTGGAAACAAAGAATAAAAGATATAACTTTTGCCTTCTAACGGCTGTTAATAAATTAAGATTTAAAAAATGGTGGTTTATTGCCATATTTTAGGTAGCAGTTTAACACTGCGATATACAGAATATATTTAATGAGATGTAATGTTGCTTAGATGATATGTGATTTTGAAGCATGATTCCTTATTTTTGTACCATGTTAATAGGCGCCCAATCACATTGAACTATTAAAGCTTGTGCTTTATAATCTCAGTAGAGACTTGCTAATGAGAGGACCATATGTGAAACAGAATGACTTTCAGTGAACCAGGAACTCTTTAAATCAACTAATATTGCCTTCAGGCAGTTCATATGACTGCATTAAAATTGCATTCACTAATGGGGTCATTCAATATGCTATAAATACGAAGTAACAAGGTCAGGGAAAATCATGTGGAGTGATTTGCAAACATTCAGGAGCTAATTTGCTAAATAGAATATTCAACCACCTCTGAATTGTATAGGTTTAATTGAAGCTGGAGCCATAGCAAATGTTCCCTTCTGTAAAAGATCTTTGATCTTGATTGTTATCAGTTCCTACATCCATGTCTTTGTTGGCCACCAGCGGGTTTTCCAATGCTTCCCTGTGGGTCCATGCAACCCTTTAGACATGGAGCAGTGTCATGCCACTGAGCATGCACGGCCGCTTGCAGTGTGTGTTGGTTCACCTTGTGGCTCTCCAAGAAGACTGATAAACACTGCCATCAATCTGGGAGCAGCAAATCATTAGGGGCCTTCAAGCAATCTAGCAAAATACCAGAGCACAACTCTATCTTGACACAGTGGAACTAGGATGGCAATGTTGCTGAACAAACTTGATTGTCTCACAAACACACTAGACTCCCACTTTCATATGATCCTTTTTTTTTCTTCTCTACTGCAACATGCGTGAGATTAATTTCTTTTACAACCCAAAAAGCAAAAACAGCAAGTCCTCAGGCTTAGTCAAATAGTCAGCTACTACAAACCTTTTAGGAGACATGGCAGATAGCTTCAGCTAATCAGTGCAGCTTGCGACACTTTCTTATGTGGGTCACCATGTGTAAAATTTATTTGGCACATATTTATGTCACTTTTCTTGACACAAGCCTATACTACTTGATATTATGTATGATAAAGGTCAACAACTTTTATTATGCAGGGCACGTCAATTCATCCTCCACTTTCTGCATTTCGTCTCCTGGATTGACACACGTTTGCATATTAGGGATGTGCAATTCGCTTCGTTCCAAATTGAATTTCGTATGAATTGTTATTGTTATCTTTACCTCGTGCACCCAATGCATACACTTAGATATACGAAATGGGAGAATAATCCCACTTGCCTGAAGGCTCGTGTTGCTGCTTGGACTTAATAATATTAGTGCAGGTTCCTCATCGATGCCCGCTATAATGCATATGCACGGGGTTTACTTGCAGTCATCTCTTGGGTTTGAACAATATATTTCAAAGTTACTAGTGCCCCGTGTTTTTGAGGGGACCTTTTAGATTAAAATATTGATGTCAAGCAACTATAGTTTAGATTGGCGTAACAAGCTTTAAGGTTTACTCCAACAAACTTTAAACTGCTAGTTTACAGTTGCTTAGCAACCGAACACGCATACTCTATGCTTCCATGTTAGCAGGTGACGTAGGTCTATATGATTGGCCACAGATCTGGTCATATATTGGACTATGCAATGAAATTCAGGATTGCCTCGAGTAAGGTAGTAAAGATCATCGTTTCATGATAGCGATAATATGTTTAAGATGTACTCAATTAATCATCCGGATCATCTTGCATTATGGGTGCCCAAATATTGAACATGTACACTTTGGGGAATCCCTGTATCATCGGGGGACGTAGGACTATATGATTGGTTATGGTCAGAATCGTAGGCGGGACTAGGTGACGCAATCCGGGATTTCCAGTTGGGAGAGAGTAACGAGGACGCTTCATGCCGGCTACGTACAGCTGCCATGAATTTGGACATTTACATTTTTTTCTGGCAAGCCACTGCTATTTAAGGACGAGTGACCAGGGGGACAACATTTCTTGATAAAGCCGCAGTTGGTAAGTGGCGAAACACGTAGATGAGAGGCTTTTAACAGTTTTGGTTTTTGGTGTGTCCTTTACCAGCCGGTTTAATAATTTTTTGCCCCTGCTCAATGAGGGAGTTAGCTATGTAACTTATCTATACGGCTGTCAGTCTGCGTTGTGACTTTATCTCTTTGAGTGGTGTCTCTGTTGCTCCCTGCTTTATGTTTAAATTTGAATTCCAAGCTTAGCTAGGACTAATTATTTAGATTGACTCTTCAGAGTACCCGCTCCTTCTATCGCTCTTTTTCAATGAGGCATTTCTACGAGTATAGTTTACTACCAACAAGAGATTCAATATCTTTTTCTCCTTAATTACGGCTTGTAACCTAGTGTAATCAGGGAGGTTTCATTCCCTTTTTTTTTGTATTTTATACGTGTGTCCTGGTATAATGTGTTTGTATAATAAAGGTTTATTTCGGTAGCCAGTGTCTACCTCTATTTTTTTCTATCAATTAGGGTTATTTATTTATATATTTTTATTTATTTATAAAGGATTTTACCAGGAAGGATACATTGAGATTTCTCTCGTTTTCAAGTATGTCCTGGGTTCAAGAACATGGTTACAGAAATACAAAGTAGTAAAATGCAAGATATTAACACAAAACAAATGTACAGATTAACAGAAAATAAATATGTAGGAAATATAGTCACTATGTGTGACGGTTGTCCGCGGCCCCCCCTCCCGGCGCCTGGCAGCGGCTTCCTCGCTGCTCGCTGGCCAGGCGCCGAGTGATATCGCGGAACGCTTCCGCACACGTGGGACGCCGGGGGGCGGGGCCAGGCGTATGACGCGGACCCGCAGAGTTTAAAGCCCGGCTTCTCATTCTCACTGGTGCCCTGACGTGGTAGTTACTTCCCGCAGAGCTCTTGTATTCTGTTGTAAATTATTGGCTATTCTGTGTATTGACCCTTGGCATTTGGCAAACTGACCATTCTGTGTACCGACCCCTGGCATTGGCAAACGAACCATTCTGTGTACCGACCCCTGGCATTGGCAAACAAACTATTCTGTGCATAACCCCTGGTATTGGCGTTTACTCTTCTATCTTAGTATTGAGGTCAGTCTGTGTGGCATCCTAAGCACGCATCAGACTACCTCTTCTATTGTTTAGGTCTTGGGAAGAGCCAACCATTCTAAGGTCTTGTGTACCCTCCTAGTATCGTTCTTTGTGTATACCTATCTTGACGTATTCTGTATCTGTCTAGACGTGCCGACCACTCTAAGGATCGGAAGGGTAGTGAGCGGTCTGCGTAAAGGGACCACCATCTTGGTAACCAGGGGGATCCGTGACATTACGTCAGGGCCAATGGATCCCGCAGACCTCTCTCTCAGTTGACAAGAATTGCAGCCCGACAAGAAGAGCAGGACCACAGGATGGACCAAATTGCTCTTGCTCTGCAAACCCTGTTGAATCGATCCACTACTGGTACTGCAAGTCCTCCAGAACCAGTATTGCCTAGGGCCAGTTCGGCCTCACCCGAGGGGTGTAGGCTCAGTATGAAGGCACCCGTACGCTATGATGGTACGCCTAACTTGTGTCGGGGTTTTTTGACCCAACTAGAGATTCTATTCGAGAACAATCCAGGCTCCTGTGTATCCGATAAAGCCAAAGTAGGCTACCTAATTAACCATTTAACTGATAAAGCGTTACTGTGGGCCACGCCATTGTGGGAAAACAAAAAGCCCATCATATATGACTATGAGGGCTTTACCTCTGAACTAAAACGTACGTTTGATCCCTCTAGAAGGGCCACCAATGCAGGCAGGTCCTTATTCCACATTAAGCAAGGTAATAGGAGAGTCTCCGACTATGCCATAGAATTTAAGACCTTGACTTCTGAGGTACACTGGCCTAACGACGTTTTAACCTTGGCGTTTACCGAAGGCCTGAACGAGGCTTTGATGTTTGAGCTGGCTCCCTTGAAGTTGCCAGAACATCTGGACCATTTGGTTGATTTCTGTATTGCCATGGACGACCAAATTAGGGACAGGAGGCATTCTAGAGACAGACCCAGAAGGGTTTTGCCTCCTTTACCCTTGGTACCCAGACACACCAATACGTCAGGTACTCCAGAGCCAGAAAGAACCGATCTACCGGTCGTAGAACCCATGCAGATAGGTAGAACAGGTATTTCAGAGGCTGAGAGAACTTACAGAAGGGAAAGGGGGCTCTGTTTTTACTGTGCCGGGGCAGGGCATTTTCGTCTTCAATGTCCTCAAAGACCCAGGGGTGGCAGGGGTGACACTGGCAAGCCGGGCCAGAGAACACCTACTAGCCAGGTAATCGGTTCGCTCTATGCCTCCTTTGTTGATAACGAAAAAAAAAAAAACCCGGATTCTAGTGCCCATCTCCTTAACCTGGGAGGGGGTGCACCTCGAGACTGAGGCGTTCCTAGACTCTGGAGCCTCAGGTAACTTTATGGATAGAGTGTTTGCCTCCAAGAACCTCATGCCTCTAGTTCTCAAAGAAAGACCTCTAATGGTGGAGGCCATAGACGGGAAACCCTTGTCATGTCCCCATATCACCCACGACACTATAGAGGTATGCATGAACACAGGGGTTTTGCACCGGGAAACCATACGATTCCAGATTATTGACTCTCCCTCATGCCCCGTCGTCCTAGGGTTTCCATGGTTGACTGAGCATAACCCAGTGATTGATTGGGTCCAGAGAGACATAAAATGTTGGGGTCCCAGTTGCCAGTTGAAATGCATGGGCAGGGTCACTGTTATTGGTAGCCTTAATATCGCCACAGCACCTCCTTTATCCACAGTAGTCCCTGACTGTTATCAGGCATTAAAGGAGGTTTTTTCGAAGGCCAGGACTGAGGTTTTACCACCACATCGCCCGTATGACTGTGCCATAGAGTTACTCCCCGGTACTATGCCTCCCAGAGGACATGTATACCCCTTGTCGCAAAAGGAGAACGACATTATGGAAGAGTATATAAAAGAGAATCTCGAGCGTGGATTCATTAGACGGTCCTCCTCCCCAGCAGGAGCTGGTTTCTTTTTCGTCTCCAAGAAAGAGGGAGACTTGCGACCATGCATAGATTATAGAGGTTTAAACAGAATAACCATAAGAAATGCATATCCCATACCCCTTATAACAGAGTTGTTCGACCGACTGAAAGGGGCCCGTATATACACGAAGCTCGATTTACGCGGGGCCTACAATCTGATAAGGGTGAAAAAGGGGCACGAGTGGAAGACGGCTTTTAATACGCGTAGCGGGCATTACGAATACCTGGTAATGCCCTTTGGCTTATGTAACGCGCCAGCTGTGTTTCAGGATCTCATAAATGACACCCTAAGGATTTTCTGCAAACATTCGTCATAGTGTATCTCGATGACATCCTGATATACTCTCCAGATAAGGAGACCCATCACGCCCATGTGCAACAAGTGTTAAGGAGACTATTGAAGGCCGGCTTATACTGCAAATTAGAAAAGTGCCTATTTGATATAGAGAAGGTGCACTTCCTTGGGTATATCATAACCCCTGAGGGGTTTCAGATGGATCCTGGTAAATTGTCGGCAATCCTCGACTGGCCCCTACCCCAAGGGCTTAAAGCCATTCAGAGGTTTCTAGGTTTTACCAACTATTATCGAAGGTTCATTAAAGACTTTTCGGCCTTGGTAGCTCCTCTCACGGCCATGACTAGGAAAGGGGTGGGAAATCAGAAATGGACACCCCAGGCCAGGCAAGCCTTCGAGGCCCTCAAACAGGCATTCACGACTGCCCCTGTTCTCCGACATCCTGATCCAGCTCTGCCCTTCCAACTCGAGGTTGACGCCTCCGAACTCGGTCTTGGAGCAGTCTTGTCCCAAAGGCGGGCACCCGATAAACCTTTGCATCCATGCGGCTTCTATTCCCGGAAGTTGTCTCCGGCCGAGAGAAACTATGACATCGGTAATAGAGAGTTGTTAGCAGTTATCGCAGCCTTGGCAGAGTGGAGATACTTATTAGAGGGATCTACGGACCCAATCGTTATCATAACTGATCATAAGAATCTCACGTACATTGGAGACGCGAAACGATTGAACGCCAGACAAGCGAGATGGTCTTTGTTTCTTTCAAGTTTTAATTTCGTCCTCACATATAGACCTGGGTCAAGAAACATTAAAGCAGATGCGTTATCTAGACAGTATGAATCCTATGAACATAACGTGCAGGATCAACATCCCATTGTACCTCAGGAGAGGATTATAGCCTCTACCACGATTAGTGTCTCATCCCCTCTGATGATCCGATTGCAGACTGTCCAAGATAAGGCTCCGGGGGGGAGGCCTCCCGCGAAGCTCTTTGTACCTGAGAAGGAAGAGAAGAAGTCCTTAAGATTTACCATGACAATAAAACCTCTGGGCATATGGGGATCACCAAAACAGTGGCTAGCATCCGAAAACTGCTATGGTGGCCCACGATGCGCCGGGATATTAAAGATTACATAGCCGTGTGCGAGGTATGCACAAGAAATAAGAGTCCTAAGACAGCGCCCATTGGTTTACTCCAGCCCCTGCCTATCCCCGAACGACCATGGTCGCAGATAGCCATGGATTTTATAGTAGAGTTACCCGAGTCCAAAGGGAATACTGTTATACTCACGATTATAGATCGCTTTTCCAAAATGGGTCACTATGTTCCTCTTCGGAAGCTACCGTCAGCAGCCGAGCTGGTGCCCATTTTCATCGCCAACGTGGTCCG
This sequence comes from Leptobrachium leishanense, assembly GCA_009667805.1. NCBI lineage: Eukaryota > Metazoa > Chordata > Amphibia > Anura > Megophryidae > Leptobrachium > Leptobrachium leishanense. The sequence goes on from CM019063.1 coordinate 111,931,975, forward strand.
CATACACGGTATCCCTCTTGGGATTGTTTCTGATAGGGGGACCCAGTTTGTCTCCAGATTCTGGAGGGGGTTCTGCAAGAATGTGGGAATAGACCTGTCCTTCTCCTCGGCCTATCACCCCCAAACGAACGGGGCAGCAGAAAGGGCCAATCAAAATGTTGAGAAGTATCTCAGGTGTTTCATATCTGAACGACAGGATAATTGGTCAGACCTGCTACCTTGGGCCGAGTATGCCCTAAACAGTGCCGTGAGTGAAGCCAGTGGTCATTCCCCTTTCTTCACGGTTTACGGATTTGATCCTCCCGTGCTTCCCACTGCATTTCCTGATACCGCGATTCCTGCTCTGGATGAGCACTTGGCGTCATTGACTGAGACCTGGGGGAGGGTTAAACAGGCACTGGAGAGGAGCAGTATTGTCCAGAAAACGAAGGCCGATAGACGTAGGGGACCAGCACCTGTGTATCAAGTCGGGGACAGGGTTTGGCTTTCTTCGCGGAACATTAAGCTCTTAGTGCCATCGATGAAACTAGCCCCCAGATACATAGGCCCTTACAAGATACTGCGGCGACTCAGCCCGGTCTCCTATGCCTTGGCACTGCCCTCCCATATCAGGATACACAACGTGTTCCACGTGAGCCTTTTAAAACCGCTTTTGTGTAATCGGTACACCAGGGCCCGTGTCCCTCCTCCTCCGGTCTCTGTGGAGGGCGAGGAGGAGTTTGAAGTTAAGGCCATTCTGGACGCCAGGGTTTCTAGGGGGGTCCTTCAGTACTTAGTGGACTGGGTGGGCTACGGTCCGGAGGACCGCTCTTGGCTTCCGGCTACTGAGGTTCATGCCCCTCGCTTGGTGAAGGCCTTCTATTTGGCTCATCCCTGTGCCCCTGGGGGTCGTCCAGTGGCCGCCCGTAGAGGGGGGGTTATGTGACGGTTGTCCGCGGCCCCCCCTCCCGGCGCCTGGCAGCGGCTTCCTCGCTGCTCGCTGGCCAGGCGCCGAGTGATATCGCGGAACGCTTCCGCACACGTGGGACGCCGGGGGGCGGGGCCAGGCGTATGACGCGGACCCGCAGAGTTTAAAGCCCGGCTTCTCATTCTCACTGGTGCCCTGACGTGGTAGTTACTTCCCGCAGAGCTCTTGTATTCTGTTGTAAATTATTGGCTATTCTGTGTATTGACCCTTGGCATTTGGCAAACTGACCATTCTGTGTACCGACCCCTGGCATTGGCAAACGAACCATTCTGTGTACCGACCCCTGGCATTGGCAAACAAACTATTCTGTGCATAACCCCTGGTATTGGCGTTTACTCTTCTATCTTAGTATTGAGGTCAGTCTGTGTGGCATCCTAAGCACGCATCAGACTACCTCTTCTATTGTTTAGGTCTTGGGAAGAGCCAACCATTCTAAGGTCTTGTGTACCCTCCTAGTATCGTTCTTTGTGTATACCTATCTTGACGTATTCTGTATCTGTCTAGACGTGCCGACCACTCTAAGGATCGGAAGGGTAGTGAGCGGTCTGCGTAAAGGGACCACCATCTTGGTAACCAGGGGGATCCGTGACACTATGTTACATGTTTACAGGTGCATTCCTTATTGAGGTATGTTAATAGGGAGCTCTTAAGGGACTTTAGACTGGGGGAAGATTTCATGGCGTCTGGGAGGTTATTTCATAATCGTGGTGCTCTGTAGGAAAATGAGGATCGAGCCACTTTCTTTATGTATTGTGGTATTGCAAGTAAGGTGCAGGTCCTGAATCGGAGGTTATAGGATGAGGGAACTGCTGAGGGAAGCAGCCTATTGAGGTAGGGTGGTAGCTTCCCAGAAAAGCTCTTAAACACCAGGTTGGAAAGGTGAAGGGTGCGTCTAGATTCCAGCGACGGACAGTTTAGTTCTTTTAACATGTCACAATGGTGGGTCATGTAGTTACATTGTAGCACAAAGTGACAGAATGAGTTATACAATGTAGTAAGTTTCTGGAGGTGCGTTTGCGGGGCGGCTGCATACACTACATCTCCGTATTCAATAGCTGGCATAAGCATTTGTTGTACAATCTGCTTTCTTATCGCGGGGCTCAGGCAGGATTTGTTTCTGTACAGGGCACCTAGTTTGGGGTAAATTTTAGATGAGAGTTTTTCGATGTGGGGGCCAAAGGGTAGATTTGGGTCTAACCACATACCTAGATATTTGAGAGAAGTGACTGTGGTCAGCGTGCCATTTGATTTTGTCCTGACACATAGATGGGGTGTTTGCAATTTCTGTAGTTTAGGTGCTGGTCCAAAGAGCATTGTAACAGTTTTGTCAGCATTTAGAAAAAGTTTGTTATCTTTGATCTACTTTTCTACCTCTGTGAAATGGTCTTCCAGCACGGCCTCCAGCTGCGGGAGATTTGGTTTGCTGGTATAGATTACAGTGTCGTCTGCGTACATGTGTACAGTTGAGGCTTTGCAGACATTGGGCAGATCATTTATGAATATTGTGAATAGCAGGGGGCCGAGTATCGAGCCTTGGGGTACACCGCATGTGACTGGGAGGGGGAGGGAAGTGCTGAGTGCTGTCAGAAATGGACATATATTGCGACCGATCAGACACATATGATTGAAACCAGGTTAGCGTGTGATCACCAATACCAGAGTTTTTAAGTTTTTGTAATAAGATGCCAGGTCTACTGTGTCAAAGGCCTTGGCAAAATCAAGGAAGATGGCTCCAGTTAGGATTCCTTGTTCCATGCCAGCCTGGTTATCATTGGAAACTTTTAAAAGGGTAGTTGTGGTTGAATGATTTGGGCGGAAACCGGATTGATCTGGGGTTAAATAGTTCCAATACTGAAAATAATCGTGTAATTGAGTGTAAACACATTTTTCCAGAATTTTGGACATTACAGGAAGCAATGATATTGGATGGTAGTTGGATACCAAAGTATTGTCTCCACTTTTATGGATAGGTACCACTCTCGCAGTCTTCCAGAGTTTGGGTATGTATCCAGTCACCAGTGATTCATTGATTAGAGTTGCGACAGGTTTTGCATTTGCCGGTGCGCTGATTTTCGGCAGCAATGCTGGGATTTGGTCAGGTCCTGACTGGTGTTTCATTTTTTGATTACTGAGAAGTTTAGTAATGGCACTGACAGGCACCGGTCTAAAACTGAATTTCCCTTTGATACAGGATTTTTGTACAGTTGGAAGGATCTGACTTGTGTGCTGCCTTTCTGAATGTATTTCAATTGCTAGCTTAGCAATCAGGGTGTTGGCGCATCCAACAAAATACATACAGGGTTATTCAAAGAGATTCGAAAAGTCACCGCACGTTCGGTGACTTTTCGTTCTCTTCAATTTGGTTTGTTTTGCCGATCCCATTTCGGTGACCCTGCGGTGTATTCAGCAAGCACTACAGGGTCCCCGAATTGCAGTGAAAGCTACCGCAAACCTGACGAAAACTAACCGCAAAACCCAGCGAATGCACGCCGAAAACCCTCAAAACATCTGGATTAACCTGCCAAAAACCACAGAAAAACCCAAACAGGAGCCGATCGCAGCCTTCGACACCACAGAAAAGGCAGTGAATAAATTAGGAAAACCGTTTGTATGAATGATTGAAAAGGGAAACACTGTTTGCAAAGAAACTACTGAGCGAAAATGTCTGAAATTTGCATATGAGGTCCAGGGAATGATAATAAAGAGGGCTGTTACAGAAAAAATAAGTAAACTTAAAACAAAAAAAAAAGGGCTTTTAAAAAAAATTCAGAAAAATGCTTAAAATATCCTAAAAAATCTATAAATAAAGAGACTCTTTACTGCAGAATTTTATAATGAACGGTTTATTAGATATTGAATTAAAATGGGAATATTTTTAACATTGAAGCCTATGGGATTCTCCTAAATAAATTTACTGCATGAAATCACTGAATGGCAGGGCATTTCGGGAACCTTTCACTGCTGGTTTTTGTTCTCTGAATAGCCGAAGCAGTGCTTTTTCATGGGGTTTTCACTGCCCTCGAACAGGCACCATACGTTCAGGCAATTCGCCAGGATTTGGTGAATTGCCTGCTCTCTGGATAGCCGAATGGCCAAGAAAGGTAACCAAACGCTGATTTTCAGCGTTCGGTTACCTTTCTCAAGCAATTCGGATCTCTTTGAATAACCCTGATAGTTATTAAAGGCATTTGCTACCTCTAGGGGGTGTTGCAGGGTTTGGTTGTTTACTTTTACAGCAGCTGGTTGGGAGTGGACAGGGGGCGATTGTATGTTATTTAGGATTTTCCAAAAATTTCTCGGGTTTGATATGTTATTGTTTAGATTTTCATTGAAGTTTTGGGCTTTGGCCATTTTTGTTTGCTTTGTGCATGCATTCCGCCATTTTCGGTATTCACAGTGATCGTTCATGGATCCAGTACTCTTGAAATTTGACCAGAGTGAATCTCTAAGCTGGTACATGTGTGTGAGGTCAGCTGTAACCCAGGGGAGATGTGCCCCTTTGACTCGCACTTTATGCAGCGGGGCATGGGCATTCCAGACTTGCAGGAGTTCTGACTGAAAGTATTCAATTGCACAGTACAGGTCGGGGATTAAGTTTAGCCTGTACCATGTGAGCCATTTGAGATCATTTAGGAAGGATTCAAGATTAAATTTCTTGAAGGACCTGGTGATTATTACCTTTGGGGAGATTTTGTGGCCTTTATTTTGCGCACACAGTACACTAGACAGTGATCACTGAAGCTGTTAGCGAGAACGCCTGCCTCCTGTATTCTATCAGGACATGAGAGAATCCAGTCCAGCAAGGTATGGTTAAGGCTTTACATATTAATGCGAGTGGGGGAGGACATTAATTGTGTTAACTGGAAAGCCTTAAACTGGGAGCAGTGTTTATTGTTTTTAGGATTCAGCCAGTCAACATTAAAATCGCTGAGGACCAGCAGTTAACTTTTTTGTTTTTGAGCTACCAAATTACTAAGGATTTGGGTTATGTCAGAAAGGGAGTGCACTGGGGAGCTCGGTGGGTGATATAATCCAGCAACAATAATTGGTTAAACCCATATAGACACTGGTTCCATTGATTCCCCAGTGTGCGTAATATTTTCTTCTTTTTTTCTATTACCTTATTAATGACCCTGATAAATATAATGTGAATGGTCCTGACAAATTCCCTGTTAATGGCCTTCATTGGACCTTCATTAGCATCGGGGCAGCATTCCAGCACACAGCCAGAGAAGGAACAAATCCTGGAACCCACTGACAACAGAATTCAATCCTTCCAACCTGCTATAATACAGATAATCTGTTCCTTCTAATCCTGACTGTGATGTTACGCATTTATACTTTAATTCTTTCTTCTTGAAAACACATTTTGCTTGAAATACTATGTTGAAACATAATAAAAAAAGTAGTTCCATTAGGGAGTAAGAGAGGTATGAGCTGAACTTCTTAAACAGTTAATAAGACCTTTCCATTAAATTACATGTAGTAGACATGTGCACGGCCAAAAATCTGTTACGTTTTGGATAATTTCGTTCTGGTTATTTTTTTCGTTTTGGGTTGTTCAATATATAACCACGATTCGTATTTCGCACAGATCCGAAATTTCGGATGGCTGTTTTTCATTTTTCGGATCACTTCGTTTTTATGAGTTATTTATTTTTTTGGGTTGATTCGTAGTTTCAGGCAATTCGTATTTTCGGATGGCTGGTATTTCGCATTTTCGTTCATTTTTTTTTATGGTTTCGGATCATTTTCTTCTGGATCATTTTAGTTCAGATTTTAACGCGATTCGTATTTCGGACCGATCCAAAAATTCGGACTTCCTTTGGACCCCTGTATCTCTGGACCCATAGCAGCTAGAGGGTCATACTTGATACTAGATGTCTCATTAGAAAAACGCCTTTCCAATGATACCAAAAATTACCAGGTTTCATGTAAATATATATAAAACCTCTTTTTTTCTTTTTCATTTTTATTCTCTAATGTAGCACTATTGTTCACGTTTTAGTTATAAAAGTGAACAATGATGCTGCACTGTGGAGCTCTGTTATACTCTCATACACACTGCACATTACTGTGAGTTTTTAATTGCTGTATAGCTCTGTGGTACGCTCATACACAGCGCACATTACTTTGAGTTTTATTGCTGTGGAGCTCTGTGATAAGCATGGGTGTGTATTGTGGGAATAGTTTGAGGGGACAGCAGCATTTAATCTTTGGACCCAGGCAACACAATGTCATGAAGCAAGGAGTGTGTATAAATAAATATACACTACACAGTGTGGGCGCCTATTTATGAGTGATAATATTAAAGTGCTGGGTGTGGTGCTAATAAATAGTCAATGCTGCCTATAGTATGGTAAAAACACATAAAAAACAACCAAAATATGTGTCAGAATACAAGATAAAAAGCGAAAAACCATACGGCGCATATAGTGCAATTAATAGGTTAATAAATCAATGGATATGTAAAATCCATAAAAGCAATGTAAAATTCAATAAAAATGTATATCATAAAAATAAAACTGTTATTAGTTATTAATATAAAGGTCAATGAAAGTGCATAGAGTGAAGTCCAGGTCGAATGTGCAAAAAAAGTGCTCAAGTATACAGTACTCAAAAAATGATGATGAAGAATGGTGTGCTGATCTTCTCTTAAGTGCTGGTGTTGAATCCTTTTATCCGTCAGTGATCCTCAAAAAAAGCACATCACAGGAAAAGATGATAGTGCAGATGGTCAGAATAAAATTATCTCAAATTATAATGGAGGTCTAAACCACTCACATTCATGGGAGCCAGGTCCCGGCTCGAGGAGAAACAGCCTGCGGCCAAATATAGAGTGGCACTTCCCTTCTTTATGTCCGTACTGGAGACTAGATGAAATGGAGAGAATCGGGAGACGGCACTCCCATAGCGTAATACTGCATATATATGCAAATGTGAAAAGGAAAAAATGAAACACACTCACCGATTTTGGAGCCTCGTAATGTCAGGCTCAATGTATGTAGCTCTGGGTCCTCTTGGGGTGGGAACCCAAACCCCTTTGTCGCAGCGGTGGTGGGTCCAAATTTCCAAGGAGAAAAAAAGGGTCGGAGAAAGATAGCAAATGTTGGGAAATAAACAAAATTTAATGAATAAGTAAATAAAATCCAGGACAAGGTCTACCGAGACGCGTTTCGGCTTAAAAAAGCCTTCCTCAGTCGGTATAGAAGTAAATGTCCATAAAAAATCAATATAAAATGCAAGGTAAAGGTGTCCTCTTTTATAGTGCATCAGAGTAATATCGCTTCCTACTTCCGATCAGTTGACTTCCGATCGTTCGGATTTACCCAGTAATGCTTTGCGAATGCGAAATGTCGGCGAAAACAATACGAACAACTGGCCGATCGCAATAGCTGTTAAAGATCGGTATTAGTCAGAAAAAGCATAAGAAACAACTGATCGGTAGGGATTTGGTTAACCCAAAATACGAAAAGATTAAACAATAATCGTTCATATGATTAGTGATCGAAAAACCGGATGTAAACAAAGGGATTTGACCAATAACGGTTTTTCGGTTCTGATTGCCTAATAATGCATGAATCATAATTTTCGAGCAAACAGATACGAAAAAATACCAATAGAAAATCAATCGTAATGTTTATAAATCCGAAATTGTGTAAGAAACGAATAATAAACGAGCATATGACATACGATAAGAAAAAAATTTGAATCGGGCGGAAATGGAAAATACCCAGTGGGGCCTTGCGGCCACTTTCAGTTTCGATTTACGTCCATCAGAAACCGGAAGTAAACAGAAGGGATTTGTCTAATAACAACTTTTCGTTTCTAATTCACAAATCTTAATATTCGTACAAATGGATATACGATGAAAAAGCAGTAGAAAATTAATTGCAATGTTTATGAATCCGAAACGAATAATATTTCTTAGAAACGAGTAATGTATGGTGGAGGAATAATCGGACGGAAATGGGAAAATTTATCCAATAGGGTCTTGCGGCCGTTTTTAAATACGATTTTCGTCCATATATATATTAATATAGATTGGAATCCGAACGATAAATGAACGAAAATATGATATGTGCGAATTACATGGGGAAAAAAACAGGCAACATTTCAGCTGCATCAATTTAAAGGGTGGAAAAAAGGTGTAAGGGAAATTTCACCTAATGAAAACTTTCAGCATGTACCATTCTTCATCATCATTTTTTGAGTACTGTGTACTTGAGCACTTTTTTTGCACATTCGACCTGGACTTCACTCTATGCACTTTCATTGACCTTTATATTAATAACTAATAACAGTTTTATTTTTATGATATACATTTTTATTGAATTTTACATTGCTTTTATGGATTTTACATATCCATTGATTTATTAACCTATTAATTGCACTATATGCGCCGTATGGTTTTTCGCTTTTTACACAATGTCATGGCCTGGCCTAGACTCTCTACATTGACGTCACAAATAGTTTGAGGGGGGGGGGGTGGCAGCATTTCATCGTTGGACCCAGGCAACACAATGCCATGGCCTGACCTTGTCCCTATACATTGGTTGCACTCTGGCGTGCACCCTCTATTTATTACTTCATGTGAGCGTACGCCATCTTTTCATTGGCTGCTCACTGCCTGACGCTTTATTACATTTCATGGTGAGTACCCCCACCCCTTTTTCCTATAAAAAAGCAATATGATATATATATATACAGTATATATACTGTATATATATATAAGGCATTCAATGAAATGTTTTCTGAAACAAGGCGACTCATAGATCAGATTTGTTAAAACATAGACAAGCCCCACAGAATGTCAGGAATGTACTGGACTAACTAGGCTTCCATTATGCCATGCAGGGTGTAACTCACATTTCAACCTTAAACAACATTAGGCTAAGTGTATTTCGACTGAAGGAACATTATATTCTTGGTTGGTACATTAATGAGTCCTGTATTTGGTACAGGGAATTATTTTTAATAGTAACCTGGTTGCTGAGCAGGACCCAACAAAGTACGCTCTGCACTGATTGCACCTAATTCAAACAAGTCCTTGCTCATAAGTGCTTCTGGGTTCATTCATCACACTTGTATGGAAAGCAGGCGTCACATTTTGTCGCTGTGTCTAACCTCCTCCAGTGTATAAAACTTTTTTTTTTCTCTTTCTGGAAATTATGAATGTTACCATAGTTTGAAAAAGATCAATCAATGTGTTACTGAGTGAGAACTCAGGCAGCTCCAAATTAAAGTTTGAATTAGACCCCGGGGTCTAATGAACAGGGTAAATATAGACAGGTAACCATGCAAAGTACTGAAGTCTAAATGAGTCCTATTGATTTAGAATGCTAAACCTTGGCTATCTATACTGCTTTATACAGTGTTTGATTATCAAGAAGCCATTATTAAACATAGAATTGGGACAACAATATAGCTCAAACATTTCCTGGTATATTAACTGCCCAGAAAATACATAGGAGCTTCTAAATTGAAGGGAGAGAAAGTTTTACTTCAAAACCACTACAGATTAAAAGGTATTTATCTACCTACCTATGTAGGTAGCTAGCTATCAATCTACCAATATATCTACCAATCTATCTACATATCTATCTGCCTTTCCTGTTTAAATCCATATGCCTATTAGAAATACATTAATATGTTTTCTAATCCCGGTACTTTATATAAATCGTTCTTTAAGCATTTTTCTTGCGTTTGATCTATAACCTCCATTCATGTTATAGTCATGTGTCTGCATCAAATATTTTTTTAGCATTTCAATCATATTTACAGTGGGGAGGGAAAAGTAGAATTTGTGAAGGAGTCTAGTTTTACTGAATTTCCTACTATTCGCTGTCCACCAAAATTACCAATATTTAGATTGAGAATCTATGCAAAGTTCTCATGTTACTGAATTTAAGACGTGGTGTATTTATCCTTAATAACTGGCACAGGAAGTTGGGTATCCTGCCTGACCGTTGGTATGTGCGTAGCCTGACTTCAAAGCACATAAAACAGCATGCTCTTTTACAGAAGGAATGCTTAACAGTTTGGATAGAGATGAATAAAATAAGCACCGAGCCTCATATAATAATTGAAAAACCATTGCTGTATTTATCTAGCCGCTTGACTTCTGGAATAGTCTGGAGAAATGGATGTTCACTATTATTAACCACAAAACCAAATTAAGGGCATGTGTCAAAAATGTTAAATGAGTTTCTTTAAAATTTTTAGCTCTGAGGTTTCTCCTTTCTCCTTGTCTGCTGCTTTCTTTTCCATCAGTCCTCACCATAAAAATGTTCACAAATTGTAATGTTGCATTATAAAAGCCAGGGCGACGACAGAACTGAGGGAGAGTTCTGGGGTCACACACTATTGTGATGGGATACGATTCATGTGGTTATAACGTCTGAAAATCCCTGTACACTGAATATATATGGTGTAACTAATTTGCATTATGCAAAAACAAATATCTTTTGATATGTCATTGTTCTATTTGAAAGCTACAGTGCTAATTATCTCATTCTGATCACTATAAATTCTCATAGGCATTAGATATTTTTATATTTTTCACATTTATTGTATTTGCTCCAAATGCATTTGAGCATATTCCCTAGTTCATCCGACATGTAACCCCTTCACTGCCAAAAGATTTTTGTTGAAACATTTTTTATCATAACATTTATTTGAGATATGGAATGCAAACAATTATAGAGTAAAATATAAAAATTGCACATAGATTGTTGGTCTGAAATAGCATAAAAATAGTGTAAATTCGCTCATTTTTAATTTTTCATGTATTTGATTATCCATCACAGAAATATTGTTGGAATGAAAGATTCTGATCAAGGTGGTGTTCTTTTATCTTACCCAACTTCATACGGGGTCTGCATTATCAGCATACAGGCAAAAATGCCCCTTGTGTCAAATACTGTAACTGTGATAAACATAAATAATAAATAGGTGTGATTGCCTGCTTGTAGGGATGTGTAGTGATCACAATGAGATTATTAGCAATGCAGCTTCCAAAAAATACCAGTACGATATAAAAATATTATGTGCAATAATGCCTCTATATGTAAATTATAGTAACACCTTAAATCTGTAAAGTAAAGGAATTTTCAGCCATTATAAACAACTGAGTTTTATTCCTGTACAGCAGTGAGTGACCCCAGAGCTCTCCCTTTATTCTATCCTATTCCTGGCTGTTGCTCTGCAACAATAATGTATTTGAACTTTGTTACAGTGAGGTTTGGGGCTGCTCTATGCAGCTTGTTTTATCTCTCTGCAGGGTGCCTGGATAGAACTAAAACAGTGGAATTGGTTTCTCCACAGGAAGCATACTAATCTGACTTTAAAAAGGTGTGAAATTTGGGTTTTGATATGCAAATGAGTGTTTACTCTCGTGAGATCACGCAGGGCCACGGAGTGAATCACAGAGGGAAACTGTGGACTATTTGTCCCCAGTCTCACTCAGCTCCAGAAACGGGTTGCCATTCTCTCCACTGGATGAGAGGTGAGTATATCATTTATTGGGAGATTTTAGCTGGTGCTAAATGATTCTGCAAAAGCAGAATCAGTTAGCATCAGCCTCTAGCTGTTGTTATCCCCAGGACATACTTGAAAATGAGACAAATCTCAATGTATCCTTCCTGGTAAAACACATTCTAAATATATAAATAAATCTTTTTCGTTGCCGCATTGGTGTGGTAATTAGCATTAGCACTTTTCCTAACATCAGTAATTAACGTTAAGTATAGGGGCATGTGTTAAAGTCACTTATCCTGACGTTTATGCTTACTCACCCGATCGCTACAGCTATCGTTCACTAGGGAATAGTGCCATAAGTGTTTACTGTGCATCTTGGGTTTCACATAAATGTTACATTATTTTTTTCAACAAAAAGCTCTTGATAATGAAAGGGTTAATCATCTATTGCTATTTTGTGCTTAAGTCATGTAACATGGCTAACCACATATATAAAACTACTTTCACTACAGCTATTTATAAGGGTATAGTCACTTTGTCAGTGACAGAAATTTGATCATTGGCAGGTTAATTATTAAACTCTATAGTGCTTTCATCCCTAGCCCTTTAGTAATGGTTAAACACATGCTGTCACAGGGCATTAGAGACAGAATTACATGATCTATTAAAACAGAGCATGTTATTTGTGAAAAGAGTGTCTCTATCATCATCATTATGATTGTAAAAGCACCAATACATTTTGCATTACTTATCCACTATGGAAAGCCATAAAAACAAATGGTCTTCCACATAAGTGCCCCCCAAATGAATTCCTGTTGAAGTGATTACAGGTATCATCATATCTTAGGACTTACCAATATATGGAGGCTTATGGGAAAGACCAGATATAGATTAAATCAATATATGTGTCAGTGACAACCTGCAAAGATGGGTTAACCCCTTTACTACTGTCAGGTGCACGGTGTGTGATGAGCGGGTGAGTCCGATTTGCAGCAAATACAGGAGACATTACAGGTTGTAGGGTACGGTTTGGTTTTATTTAAACACAGGCAAGGCAAAAGAGAATACAGAAGTAGAACTGATACAGAATATGACTAGACACAGGAGCAAGACATGAAAGGAGCTGACAGAGGAACTGAGAAAGACAGAACAGATAATTAGACTGGGAGGAAACTGTATAAGCTAGGCACAGGCTAAATACAGAGAGGCACGACATGAACTAGACACAGGCTAAATACAGAGAGGCACGACATGAACTAGACACAGGCTAAATACAGAGAGGCACGACATGAACTAGATACTGGCTAAATACAGAGAGGCACGACATGAACTAGACACTGGCTAAATACAGAGAGGGGCATGACATGAACTAGACACTAGATACAAAAGGGTACTTATAGAAAGACAGGATACAAACAGAGGCAGATTGCATGACACAGGGGCAGATATAGAACTGAACTCAGGAATAATGACTTGCAGAAATTATGTTAAAGTCCAGGGGTGCACAGATATAAAGTCCACAAAAGCAGGGTTCCTAGGTGTAAAGTCCAAGGGGCAATTCCATAAACATAAGTCCAGTAAATAAGGCAAGGGGTCCGGTACACAGGAAATCTGACTCAACAGGGTTGGGACACAGGAAGAAGCAGGGGTCCACACAGCATGAACTTCACAGTCCAACTTCAATGCTGAAGTGGGGAGCATTGGGCGTAGTCTCCCTATATGGAAACCTGGGCAGGTGAGGGGTAATTAACCTAAGGCTAGACAGAAGGGAAACACTGGACTGGAGGATGTGGGACTGGATGAAGGAGAGGGCTAGATGAGAAACATGGTTTGGAACAGGGGTGGTGTAGCTGGTTCCATGGATGGCGCAGACCCAGATCAGGACCTTTTTGTGGAAAGTGTGTGGGTCAGCGCTTCCTTCCAATTCCCTCAAAAAAAAATACAATTCTTAGTGCAGACAATCTGGATAGAATTGTGTGGGGTGAACATGTATATAGGATACCACTCACATGGTAGGGAGAGCCTTATTAGTCAGCTCAAGGTATTGCACATGTGGGCCCGTAGAGGCAGCCTTCCCTTCTTCTGTTTCTCAGAAATCTGTTTCTATGCGTCCATACGTGCCTCCACAGAGAATACAGGGAACATGTGTGGAACATGTATATACCAATATCTCTAAAGTAAAAACCAATGAGGTACTCACATTCTGGGGTGTCTTGAGCCAGACACTAGGAGGTGCAAGCAGCCACTGATGTAAGGGAGCACTGGATCTCCTTTGTTCTCCCATTTGGATCAAATATTTCCACAGCAGGCAGTGATAAAATTAAAATAATTTATTAAATAAAATTGGTAAAGTTAAAATAACTTGGTATAAAATAAATATCGCTAATCAAAACGCGTTTCGCTACTGTAATGTAGCTTCCTCAGATGAAATAAGTGTGGTAACATTACAGCATTTATATCAACTGTGGAAGCTACATTACAGTAGCAAAATGCGTTTTGATTAACGATATTTATTTTATACCAAGTTATTTTAACTTTACCAATTTTATTTAATAAATTATTTTAATTTTATCACTGCCTGCTGTGGAAATAGTTGATCCAAACGGGAAAACAAGGGAGATCCAGTGCTCCCTTATATCAGTGGCTGCTTGCACCTCCTAGTGTCTGGTTCAAGACACCCCAGAATGTGAACCTCTTTGGTTTTTACTTTAGAGATATTGGTATATACATGTTCCGCACATGTTCCCTATATTCTCTTTGGAGGGACGTATGGACGCATAGAAACATCTTTCTGAGAAACACAAGAAGGGAAGGCCGCCTCTACGGGCCCACACGTGCAATACCTCGAGCCGACTAATAAGGGGCTCCCTACCATGTGAGTGGTATCCTATATACATGTTCACCCCACACAATTCTTTCCAGATTGTCTGCACTAAGAATTGTATTTTTTTTTTGAGGGAATTGGAAGGAAGCGCTGACCCACACACTTTCTTCAAACTGTTGAGTCCTGGTGTTTATGGGATATACCACCGCCTATGTGAGGACAGCTGCTGGATTCCATCACCTTAAGGACATACACACACAATAAAGGTTTAAGAACACTATAAGGCAGTGGTGTATTTAGGTTTTGTGCTGCCCTAGGCCTGACTAAACTCGTGCACCCCCTAATTTAAATTTGAGACACCCCTTCCTGTCAAGGCCACACCTCTTCCTGGTTAATCACCACCCTTCCTCTTTAAGCTCCACCTTTTCCTCTTAGAGCTACGCCTTTTCCTCTCTTTATATTAAAAGTGGATACCAAGTGCCTACTTGTATATTTTGTATACCATTTCAAATGTATCTATTGAGATAAATAAAATTATGAAATGTTTAAATGCAAGCATTTTTACAAAGAACAGCCACGCATGTTAAGTATACTGGATCACAGCCGCTCTAATTGGTTGAACAATAAAATCCACAGAAACGTGCACTGCATTTGAGCGTATCACAGAGCTGCACAGCAATAAAATGCACAGAAATGTGCATTGTGTATGAGCATATCACAGAACTGCACAGCAATAAAACTCACAGTAATGTGCAGTGTGTATGAGTGTATCCCAGAGCTCCAAGGCAATAAAACTCACAGTACTATGCAGTGTGTATCACAGAATCCACAGCAATAAAACTCCCAGCAATGCACTGTTTGCTGTGTATCAGCATATCAGAATCCACAGCAATAAAAATTCCAGCAATGCAATGTGCAGTGTGTATGAGTGTATTAGAATCCACAGCAATAAAACTCCCAGTAATGCAATGTGCGGGTCAGCGTATCAGAATCCACAGCAATAAAACTCCCAGCAATGCAATGTGTGGTGTGTATGAGTGTATCAGAATCCACTGCAATAAAACTCCCAGCAATGCAATTTGTGGTGTGTGTCAGCGTATCAGAATCCACGGCAATAAAACTCCCAGCAATGCAATGTGTGGAGTGTATGAGTGCATCAGAATCCACTGCAATAAAACTCCCAGCAAACCGAGTGTATATGAGCACACAGTAATTATTTATTCTACATTTACCAGCCTCCGTCCGCGGTAGGGCTGTGTGCAGTCAGCAGGGACTGTGTACAGACTCAGCAGGAGGTCCCTCCAGGCCATGTTAGGATCGCGGCTGTGCCTGTGCGTGGAGCCATCTTGTCAGCAGTGGGGTGCCACTGCCAGAGGGTGCACCGTGGCTTTGATTCCCTTCCTGGTGGGTGTTCAGTCCAGAATAGAGTGACAGTCCATGTTAACGAAAGGGTGGGCAGCTGCATGCGTGTCACGTGGTTCAGCCAGTCAGGTGGTACTGAGACTCAGTACCACCTGACTGGCCGGACCGAGTGTGACCTGCACGCACGCAGCCTCACCAGGAGCCAGGCAGCTCAATGACAAATTTCTATCACTGCAGTGCTGGTTAAGGAAAGGTCCACTTTAAACAGCAATAAGCAGACAGGGCTTCATATTCTGCTGATACCCCCCCTTTACCTGCCGTTTACTGTCATCTTCTCTCTCTCTCTGGACACAAATCACATCCCCACTCCTAGAGCTGCTGCAGGGCAGGGGAGGAGCTATGGAGGGAGGAGAGGGGGATTTTTATTCTATTCCATTTTATTCCGTATGCAAACGCCATGCTCCGCTGCTCGTTGCTTGAGAACACAGCTCAAAGCTGACACACAGTGACAGTGGCACCTCCTAGTACCCCCTAATGACACCCCAATAATCACTGGTACCTGAGGCAGCCCGCCCTCCGCCACTCCTCTAAGTACACCACTGCTCTGGTGATATGCTCACACACAAGTTTGGTGAACTGCCAGCAAGTATGGTGCTGTTTGAAGGCAGTGCAAATCCCCATAGAGAAGTAATGGTTAATCTATTCAGAGAACACCAAACAGCAGAGAAATGACAGTGAAATACCCTGATGTTCGGTGGTTTCAATCAGCAGGTTCAGGTATTCAGGCGAACTCCATAGGTTTCGATGTTAAAAATATTCCCGTTTTTATGCAATATCTAATAAACCACTTATTTTAATCTGCAGTAAAAAGTCTTTATTTATTGATTTTTTTTTTTAGTACCATTTAGTAATTTTTCAGATTTTTTTGGGCAAAATCCCCCCCTTTTTTTTAATATCGGTTCTTCTTTTTCTGTAACAGAACTTTTTATTATCAATCATAGGATCTTCTATGTAAATTCCAGACATTTTCGTTCAGTAGTTCTTTTGAAAACAGCAGGCCATGGGTTTACGGTGGCAGCATACAGCAGCCAACTCCATACACTTTGGGGACCCTGCGGTGAATGGTGAATTCACTGCAGGGTGGGGAAATTTTATTCCCTGAAGTGCAGGGAACTACAGAACACCAAAGGCTAGGGTCAGACGAAAGCAGTGTTAACGTGCGTTTAGACGCACAAAATCACGGCCGTGCTAGCAGCAAATGACGTCCAATGCCGGGTAACATACGAAGGACGGCCGCACGAAAGTTCGTCCACGCAACGCAAGTGGCAAACGAACGCTTTTTTTCTAGAACGTCAAACCGCTAGTACTGACGTACAGAGTGCGCTGCGTCCGCTAGTGGCGTGTTTGCGTGATTAGGAGACGTTAGACGCTGCTAATGTCCGGCCAACATAACGTCCAGACACAAAAAGTGTTTTACTGATGATCCGTACAAAATCACGGACGAAAATGCGCATCGTATGACCGCTATCGCGTATTCCGTGAAAAATGCGTCCATTCGTTTGAACGCACTTTTTCACAGACAACGCGAAAAATGCGTTAGTCTGACCCTAGCCAAAATGTTGGCGTCATTTCGGTGCTCTGTGAGTAACCCAATTAGGGGTGAGGTTTTTTGTTGCCCCCTGGAAAGTGAAAGCCTAGGCGTTGCCTACCCAGGACATACTTGAAAATTAGTGACATCTCAATGTTTCCTTCCTGGTAAAATAGTTAACAAAGTAAAAAAAAACAAAAAAACAAAAACATTTTTTTCTAGGGGTGGGGCCACCAGGCAGGCCGCCGCCCCCTGGAGAGTGCCGCCCTAGGCCTAGGCCTTGTTGGCCTAGGCCAAAATACACCAGTGCTATAAGGACAGAATCCTCTTCAGAAACCCATCATCCCTGTAAGAAAATGTGACAGCATAAGCGAAAGCAAAGAAGGAAGGAAAGGAAAGAAGAAGGGAGAAGGAAAGGGAAAGGAAAAAGAGGGGGAAAGGAAAAGAAAGGATATATACTGTATGTGTGGTGGTTTTTCTTTTGTATGTTGTGATTGTATAAAGTTATTTGTGATTGCACGTATCTCACAGTGACTACACATTGTATCTGAAAACCGCTACTGGGTGGCATCACAAAACACTAACCACAGCATATATTTGGCCATATATACCCTGCATTGTCCACAAGGGACCCCTAGATGGCGCCGCATACACTTTTTCTTTCTCTAGGACCTTTTGTGTCATCTGAAGCGAGGGACCTGACCACTACAAAGGAATTTTCCAGAAAACCACTATCAGAAACCAGTTTATTTTAAATTAATTATACAGTAATAACTATTATAAAATATCCACAATGAATTCCTTAATGTAATAACCTATTTGGCACTGGCAGGCATATCAGCCATCTGCTGGTCAAAAGGAGTTACTGCAGTTTAGGTCTCTTTGCAGTATTAGCTGGGAAGATGTCATTTAGATACATCCCCAGAAAAAGTGTTAGTGCCTCGGGCCTCATGTCCACAGTACTAAAACTTTAGAATTTAAACTATCAATTACTCTCACCTTGCAGTCCTCTCCTCCTGTTTCCAACCCTAACCCTTCTAGATTGTGAGTTCCTACGGGAATAGGACCCTCATCTCCTCCTGTACTGTTTGTCTAATGTTGTTCAATGTATTGTAACCCTGTCTATACTGTGCCTATTGTACAGCGCTGCGGAATATGCTGGCGCTTTATAAATAAAGAATCAAATCAAATCAAATCAAATCAAAATAAGCTTTATTGGCAGGACCAAATACATTTTAGCATTGCCAAAGCATATGGGGAGGAGGGGGGTAGTGGGACATATATATGGGGGGGAATGGGCAAGTCCATGGACATTATCAGGGGTAAGGGATAATGTGAAGGGGGATGGGGGCGAGTCCGTGTTGGGGATTTAGAAGTCCAGGATCTCTCATGTTCCTCTCAGTCTGTGACATTCTGCGACGTATTGGGCAGATATTTTCACCGCCGGCTCCTCTTCTCCCAGTATGATGTGGAGTTTCCTCATCTCTTCTATAGAGGTGAAGTCCGGGATGAGAGCGGAGAGTCTTTGGAAGTGAGTTTCCCTCAGTGCTGAGTACTTGGGGCACTGTAGGAGGAAGTGGACCTCATCTTCCAGGGCCTCCTGGTCACAATGCTGGCACAGTCTATTCTCCCTGGACTTGTAGGTCTGTCTATGCCGCCCTGATTCAATTTCCAGGCTGTGGGCGCTCAGTCTGTACCGGCTCAGGATCTGTCTGTCCTTGGGGTCTTGTAGTACCTGCAGGTATGGGGCCAGTTTGTATTCCCTCTGTAAGGATTGGTAAATGGTGAGTTTCTTGGAGTTTGCTATATCATGTCTCCATTCTCTGATATAGTTTTCCCTGGAATCGTTAATTAGGGCCTTTATTTGATATTTTGTCAGGTTGCCTTCATGGGGGCTTTGGATGATCAGGGTGGATATGAGTTGTTGCAGCCCACATGGTTTTGGATGGTCCTTGTTCGCCAGTAGGGCTTTATGGTGGTATGAGTTGAGGCTGCTGATGTTTAGATGGTCCCAGTATGATAGCGCCCTCTTCTGTACTGCAAGAAGTAAGGGGAGTCTGCCCAGCTCGGCCCGGCAAGCATTGTTAGAGGTGCTCCGATGGACTTGGAGGAGGTGCTTGCAGAATTCCAGATGGAATATTTCTGTTGGGCTGGTGTCCCATTTGGGTTGGTCAGGGTAGGTGATGGGGCCCCATACTTCACTGCCATAAAGGAGGATTGGAGTGATGACACTATCAAAGATTTTAAGCCAGACTCTTACAGGCGGTTTTAGTTTGTAGAGGTTTCTCCTGATGGCATAGAAGGTTCTACGCGCCTTGTCTCTTAGGGCCTCTATGGCTGGTTTGAAACTTCCTGATCGGTTTGTTTCTAGGCCGAGGTATGTGTAGCTGTTGGCTTCATCAAGAGTGCAGTCATTAAGTGTGAAACAGGAACTCTTGGTTTTTGCGTTCTTCCTTTGGAAAACCATGACCTTTTTTTCTTTTGTTGATGGGTAGTGCCCATGCCGCACTGTATTTTTCCAGCACTTCCAGGCTGTCTTGTAGACCTCTCTCGGTTGGTGACAGTAATAGGAGGTCATCTGCATACAACAGGAACTTCACCTCGGTGTCATGTAGAGTTAGTCCTGGTGCTGAGGAGGATTCTAGAGCTTCAGCCAGCCCATTGATGTAGATGTTAAAGAGGGTTGGACTTAGGCTGCAGCCTTGTCTGACTCCACGAGCCTGCCGGAAGTACTCTGTTCTTTTCCCATTCACCTTTATGCTGCAGAAGTTCTCATTATATGAGCTCTTGATGACGTCATATGTTTTCCCTCCTATTCCACTCTCCAGTAGTTTGAGGAAAAGGCCTGGGTGCCACACTGAGTCAAAGGCCTTCTTAAAGTCCACAAAGCAAGCAAATATTTTCCCATGTTTTGTATTGTGGACATGGTCCTTGATGAGACTGTGCAGGGTGTAGATGTGATCTGTAGTGCAATGGTTTGGCATGAACCCTGCTTGGCTTCTGTTGAGTACGTTATGCTGTGTCAGGAAGCTGAGGATTCTTTTGTTCTGGATGCTATTGAACAGTTTTCCCAGTGTGCTGCTGACACATATCCCTCTGTAGTTGGCTGGATCATATTGGTCTCCACTCTTATGGATAGGTGTTATGAGGCCTTGGTTCCATACTTGAGGGTAGAATCCAACGCTCAGGACCAGGTTGAAAACTTTACATATTGCGGTGTGTACTTCTGGAGAGCCGTGTTTAATCATCTCTGGAAGAATTCCATCCATCCCGCTGGCTTTTTTACTTCGCAGATCTTGAATTTTTTCTGCTACTTCTTGGGGTGTAATGGGTGTATCTAACGGGTTTTGGAAATCCTTGATTTTTTTCCTCCAGTTCATGTAGTCTTCTGATGATGTGTTCCTGTTCCCCAGTTAGCTCCTCTTTGGGAATGTCTTTGTACAGGCTCTTGAAGTAGTTGAGCCAGATGTTGCCATTTTGGATGTGGAGGTGTTTTTTCTTGGATCCTGAGCCGATTTGACTCCAGGTTTCCCAGAAAGAGTTATCCTGAAGAGCCTCTTCCAGTTGTTGAAGGTTTTGGGAGATGAGGTTTTTTTTTCTTTTTGAGGATTTGTTTATAGTTTTTCTGCAGGACACCATGTGTGATCCTCAGGTCAATGTTGTCGGGGTCTCTGTGTTTTTTATTTGAGACTGTTCGTAGGTTGTTTCTTAGTGTTCTGCATTCTTTGTCAAACCATTTATTGGGTTGTTTATTGGATGATTTCTTGAAGTTGACTTTTTTAATGTTGGAGGTCTCTGCGATGGTGTGTAGTATGCTGTGGAGGTCCTTTGCTGCTTGGTTCACCCCCTGGGGACTTAGTACATAGGTATGGTTTTGAAAGACTGTTAGCTGATCTTTGATGTCGGGTCTGTTGATGACCTCTCTGTAGGCTATGGTAGAGTGTCTGGTCCATTTGAACGATGGTGGGAGGTTGTACAGTCCGCTCTGATGGGGTTTTGAGGATGGTTTGTTTGAGGATTTAATATAAAGCAGTAGTTGGCAGTGGTCTGACAGGTGTGTTTGTGGGGTGACGGTGAAGGCGTTGATGTGAGTGGAGTTCATATCCGTGATTGCATAGTCGACCACACTGTTTCCTACATGGGAGCTTAATGTATACCTTCCCAGAGAGTCTCCCTTGGTGCGGCCATTGAGGATGTAAAGTCCGAGACTCCGACACAAATTCAGCAATTTTCTTCCACTCTTGTTGGTTGTATTGTCATAGCTGTTTCTTTGGACCTGTATTGACTCCTGACAGTAGTTTGCGGCTCCCAAAATGTATGTGTTCCCATCTGAGGTCACATAGTCCTTTTCTCTTCCTGTCCTGGCGTTGAGGTCTCCATAGAGAAGCACGTGTCCTAGGGACTGGAAGTGGGAGGCCTCACTCTGTACCACCTCATAGGTGTCTGTTTTGGAGTATGGAGACTCTGGTGGTGCAATGTAAGCTGCACATAGGAAGATGTCTGACTGAGAGGTGAGGATGGAGCTACTTATTTTTATCCAGATGTGGCTGTCTCCTTTCTTGATTGCTTTGATGTTCTCGTGTAGCTCCTCCTTATACCAGATTAATATTCCTCCTGAATGGCGACCCTGTTTGATGCTTTTATCCTTCTGGGCGGGCACGGAAAATTCTCTGTAGCCCACAGGTGTTTGTGGGTCATCCTGTGCCCGGCTCCATGTTTCCAGCAGGATTTGTATGTCCACGTTGTGCAGTCTATGTTTGAAGTCTGGATCGTTTACTTTGGATCCAAAGGCTGAAGCATTCAGACCCTGAATGTTCCAGCTACTGATTGTTAGTGATGTCATTTTATGTTGTTATACCTTGTAATGAGCAAAATTACATGGGACAACCAGGTTGTGGATGGTTGTCATTGTAGTTCATTATGAGATCAATTCACATTAATTTGTTGTATAGTGTGCCGAGGAGGGTCCGTATCTCCTCCAAGTCTCTGTTCTGTGGAGGTCTTGATGTCCATCTTGGGGCGGGTGGTTTCTGCCATTCCTGCCATCTGTTTTGTCCTGTTCTTGGTTTAAATGTGGTGTTCTTGTCTTGGTGCGGTGCGGTTTGAGGTCGTCTTGTGGTGGTTGTTGTTGTGTTAGTTTGGGTTTGGTTTGTGCCAGGTTCGGGGATATGGGTTCTGTTCAGTACAATGTCTTTAAATTCTCTTGCCAGGTGACTCACCCCTTGTTTGTTGAGGTGTTTGTTATCGTAGAGGTGTTCAGGGGTTATGGAAGGGTGTTGGGCCAGATGAATGTTGGGCTTTGAGCTAGTTTTAGCTGCCAGTTCTGTGTTGATGTTCTGGATGATGTGGTTCGGTATGTCCTTCCTTGGAAGTAGACAGGATAGGATTATTTTGGAGTGGGGGAACTTTTGCTGTGCAGTGTCTGTTAGTTGTGACAGTTTGTCTGCAATGCCTTTCTGTTCTGTCTGAATGTTGTTCGTACCTGTGTGTATGATGATTTGTTTGGGGTTCGTGAAGTATGGATTTGTGAGGACTACCATTGTCTGTTCAATGGTAGCACAATGGATTTTGGTGACGTTTTTTCCTGGGAAGAGCCTTCTTGTGTTTAAGTACTTCCCATTTGAATCCATTATTATTACAGTTTCAGGGGTTTGTTGTCTGGGATTTGTTGGCTGGCTGGTTGTGGGTTCAGGATTTTGTGAGTGGTTTTGGCTGTCACTGATCTCTGTGTTGTTGATGTATGGAGTTTTATTTGTCTCACGTTCATTTTCAGGCACTTTGTCTATATTAATCATTGTTGATTCTCTCTCCTGGTTGATGGGCTGTGTTTGTGTTTTAAGAATAATAATAATAAATATAAACTAAATAGACATCTAGGTTTAGCAAGAACCACATAAAAATGTACTTTTACATTATTGGAATTAATCCAAATTACCTAGTTTGAAATGTTGAAACCTCCTAATAATCCATGGTATACTGCATTGCTTATTAAATATTATATTCTTTTATAGTTAGTAGGAAACCAATTTGGGATTGCTTTTGTGCCAAACGTGCTGTCGGTTCCATTAGCGGCAGCTTATACTCGGCAGCTAAAACACCTTGGCTAGCATGGCTTCCTAATGGGATCTGTTCCAGATTAAGTGATACCTCGTCTTAAACAGCTGCACATGATTGGTTCCCATTTAGCATTGGGCATTGCAACATCTCAGTCATTATAGGGACTATCATTAATTTATTTTATTAATCTTATATAAGTTTTCAGTGTTCTTCTTGAAGTTAAGCAATACATAGCATTACTGAAAGACTTTTATTTCTTGAACGCTTCAGATTGTCATAATTGTCCGTCATGTAGCAAGTAAATAGTCTCAATCCTCCTAAGGATTCTAGAACGAAAACCTAAAATAATTTTCAAACTAATTTTTTGTTGGCATATCAAAATACAGAAGCTGCTGGAGCTGTAGAGCTGAGTTTCCAGTGGTTTCAAAAAGCAAACAGAGGAGTCATTGTATTGATGGCATTTAGGCTCTGAATGTTACCAATATAATATAGGTAAAAAAAAAAGAGGTTAATGTCCATCAATTTCAACCTTTCACAAGTCACTTTTTTTTAGCATGATCGTTTAATATTCCCAAAATTGGCATAGTTGCTACAATACTCCTTTAATGATAAATACACACAAGGGTCTATTCACAAAGCCGCATTTCAGCACACTTTGGCAATCCCATTTAATATGGTGAATTCACTATTTAGCGAATGTCCACCATATTTTGACGAAAATGGAGTCACCGAAGCAGTTATCGGACATTGGCGAAAACTGCCGGATTGCACTGATAATCGTTGAGGTGCGCTGAAATTGCCTTGCCAAATTTCACAGAACTAAAAAAAGAAAGAAAAACTCCTAATAGGAGTTTAAATCAATAAAAAGTATTAAAAATGTGTGTAAATACCCTTCGTATTACCTGCAGCTCTCAGCGTTTGTCTCGGTGCAGTTGCGAGATTTGGCGGCCCGGGACTTTCTGAACCCCCTTGATAGGATCATGAAAATTAGTCCTTCCACTGCAGCATTTCGAAAAACTTCTTCAGCCACAGTATGACTGATCATTAGCGACCACGGGCTTAGCCGGTTGGTGTCTTCACCTTCCTACCCATTCACCTTTCTCCCTCATAAAGGCCATGAACAGATTGCGCAAGCTAATTCCTTCAGTCCAATATGAGGAAATGTTTTACAAACTACTATGGTGCATATGTGGCGCCAGCCAGATTGGCTCTCTCCATCCTCTTAGTCCGGGTCACTGTCTTAAATGCTCGCAGGACGCGGCTGATCTCTTCCATTGCTTGTGGTCCTGCCCCCTTATAACCCTGTTTTGGAATACTATCAGGAGATTTGGCTCTCAGATTTTGAAATTAAAGGTACCTGCTTTCCCTGACTGGGCTTTGTTTAATACACTCTCTGAACGGCAAGCACACACCATGCTCAGGGCACAGAAGACCCTCTTGGGTGTCCTCTCCGCAGCTGCCAAGAAGGCCATTCTGGGGCAATGGATCTCCCCCTTACCCCCTACGTTCTCAAAGTTTTACTCACGATTTTATGCCATTTTTCGTCATGACTGGGCAGAGTCTATCCTGCAAAAGGAGGACAGGGTTGGCAGGCTCTTTGGGGTATGGAAGACGTTCATACCATATTTTCCGGAACCTGTTATCTCCAAACTCAGGGCTGACTTTGAATTTACCTGTTGGTATGTAGCACTCCTTGTCAGGACCCCTACTGCTCCCGCCCTCCCAATCCCTGATGTTTGACCACTTTTTAAACTCTCTCCCTGCCTGAGGTGTCGGACGTCCACCTAGCGAATTGGATCTTTGTATTGTACTGTTGGGATAGGAATTGCCTCTGACTGTTTCATCAATTATGCACTGTCTGTATTGAATTGCTTGAATCTATGAATAAAAAAGGGTCAAATTACAATCCTAGCGTTAAAACACAGGCGCAAGGGAGGAAAAACTGCGCCCGTAGGTTTCTCCCTTGCAGACGCGTTTTAACGCTGGATTACATTGCAGGCGTAAAAAATGCTGCCTGCATTGTTACCGCGTGGTAAAATCCGGGATGCTCGCGGCAGCGCTGAGTGCAGCCGCGAGCATCCACTCGATGGAGTCCATAGGGCTCCATTGAGTTCCTCCCTGCTGGTCACATGACCAGCCAGATCTCGCCTCACGAAATCCAGCCGGTCGGCGTAGTGATATGCAGGGAGAGACTGGGGGGGACTTTTTCCCCCAGTCTTTCCCTGCTCCTGCCAGACGGAGGAGGCGGTTGGAGCCGCAGTCCTTGCCGCGGGACAGAGAGTGAGTATGGATGCAAATTATTACCAAATAATCTTATTTTGTGATATTTAATTTGGATCTAAAAACACTGTAACATACCGAACGTAATGTCTGTACTGAAATTGCGGGTGGTATCAGCTGCCTTGCGCCCCTGCTGCACATGGCACCTGGTTTGGAGGCACCTCTCTCACCACCCTAGATCTGCCCCTGATGCCAAGGGATAGCTGCAATACATGTTTTATACGGTTGCCACATTGTGGAGGGACTGAAATAGTTCGTTACTCTGAGGATGGAGCTTTAGGTAGGGATCAATTAAGAGGAAACTGGTTAATCTTGTTACCCATTCAAATCTGGAACACACAACCTCCTCCCTCAGTCACATCACTTTTATCTTGGATAGTGGTAGGTTTTTTCTAAGAAATATCACATGACAAAAAGGACTGAGTAATCTATTTAAGCATTTGTGAAAGATCCCCTTCCTCTCTTTCTTGGAACACTCTGCCGATCACCAATATAAAGGATGGATAACATTAAAGCAACAGGGTACACATATACAGTAAAATGTGCTGTCTGTTAGATTAAACAGGGGCAAGTTTCCATTAGGGATGTGCGTTTCGGGTTTCAGAATTTCGGAATTTTCACGAAATTTCCCGATTCGTGTTTTCAGATGCGGCCGATTTTCCGAAAATTTTTAGATCCGAAAATGGCAGATCCGAAAAGTTTTCCGAGCCGAAACGAAATATTTTCGGAATTTTCGAATGGACTTGAAATGTGTCAAATCGAAATTTATTGCTTTGAAACGAGTGGAAACAGACGTTCCGAAAAAACGAAAATTTCCGAAATCACAAAAAGTCGATACAAAAAACGAGCAAAGTGACACGAAAATACGAAAAATGGTCGATATTCCGAAAACATGTACAATTCCGAAAAACGAAAATTTCCGAAATCACGAAAAGTCGATACAAAAAACGAGCTAAGTGACACGAAAATACGAAAAATGGTCGATATTCCGAAAAAAAATGTACACGAAAAACGAGTCGAGCCGAACCGAATCGAAACAGAAATCGGTCGAAACGAGCCGAATCGAAAAGTTAAAACATCCGAAAAATCGAATCGAATCGAACCGAAAAAAAAATCGGTGCACAAGCCTAGTTTCCATTACAATTACTGCAACTATTTGTTCTACTGGTTTGTTCAACCTTTGTAAATAAATGATTGTAGAAAGCAAGGAGCGTAAAGTCTGACTCTATATACTCAGTATTTATGAAAATTAATATAGTTAAGTTATTTTATAAGATTGCTGCTAGACTGACAAGGATTTAATTAGTTAATCCACTATCCAGCTGGTGTTCATTGAGAAATAAAACTGGGCAGTTGTTATCTATGTGAAGCTAAATTCTGAAATTACACCATTTCTCTCTGCTGTTGGCATTTTTTTGACTTCCATTTACTTTCATCTTTTTGAATACCATGATTTTCAGCTGTGGCCAAAGATGATGTATATTAAGCAGCTGAGGAAACCAGATGTCAACTTTATCCTTTCAACAGCAGAAGGTTTATCGGGGCAATGCAAATTTGTAGAAATTTGTTTATGATGATTAAATGGATACAAAGTAGGTGCATGGAATGCACAAGGCACACATGTTTCAATTTACTTCGATACTGTACATGTTAAGAAGATGAAGATTTAACAAGACTTTGTTTGCCATAAGATTTCGGAATAACACATCCAGTGTGCAAAGGGATAAAAAGTTGATCAGCAGAGCTCTGAATAATTATCCTCTGCAGAGTTACAGATTAAAGGGATCACAGCAACTCAACCTCCTTGTAAAGGAAGCAGATATGGTGATAGGGAGTTCATGTCTTTGTACGACTGGCTGCTTCTGACTGAAAGTGCTCAAAATTACTGCAGCTATATTCCTTCTCATTTGGACTCAGATCAAATAATGGACTGGTGCCCACCATTTAAGTTCCCAACTCCACTAACCTAGTATTCTATAAAGCTGTCTTCATAGAATAACCGTTGCCAAGTTGGCTGTGGGCATGTATGCTTGAATGCACAAATCTGCATAATTCTGATCACAAAACTGCATAATGAAAAATACTGTGTTACACTAATTGTGACTCGAAACACACATACAGGGTTATTCAGAGAGCATCGAAAAGTCACTGCACGTTCGGTGACCTTTCGTTCCCTGCATTTCTGGGCGATTCTAGTTTGCCAACCCTGCAGTGTATTCAGCAAGAACTGCAGGGCCCCCCGTAGGGCAGGGAAAACCCGCCACAAACCTGCCGAACACTCGCCGAACATTCACCGAACACTCACCGAAAACCTGCAGAAACTGCTGCAAAAACCCCACCGAACACGCCGGAAAAACCAGAGCAGCCGCTGGACAAACCCGACAGGCAGACGAATGTGGTGTAAAAAAAAAGAAAGTACACTTGAAAGATTGAAATTTGAAACGCTGTTTGCAAAAAAACTACACAATGAAAATGTCTGGAATTTTCAACATCCTATGAATGATAATAGGTCTGTTAAGGAAAATTGAAAAAACTATTTAAAAAAAAATTGAAAGCAAATGTTGCCGAAACAATCCCGAAAAATGCCTAAAAAAAATCTAGAAATAAAGAGACTTTTTTACTGCAGAATAAAATAATAAACGGTTTATTAGATATTGGATTAAAACAGGAATATTTTTTAAATTGAAGTGTATGGGATTCTCCTGAATAAACCTGTTGTATGAAACCACCGAACAGCAGGGCATTTCAGCAACTTTTTCCTGCTGGTTGGTGTTCTCTGAAAAGACGAACCATTGCTTCTCGATGGGGGATTTCACTGCCCTCGAACAGGCACCATATATGCAGGCAATTTGCCAGAATTTGGCGAACTGCCTGCTCTCTGAATAGCCGAATGGCCCTGAAATGTCCCTGTTCGCTGAAATTCAGTGTCCGGTTACATTTCGGCCACATTTCGGATCTCTCTGAATAGCCCCCACAGTGAAAATATGGTGATGTCAAAAAAATATTGTGATAAAGAAATATAATTCTTTTATTCTTACTTTTTATCTTCACCCTTAGAAATACATTTTATTTCTACAGAGTGAAAGGATGAAACCATTTCTGATGCACATCTTTTCCTTTGTATTCTTTATTCCAGTATTGGTGCACTCCCCCTTTTTTACATATGTGTCTGTTTTCATTAAAAGAATACTGTAGATGTATTGTTAACACCACCCAATATATCTGGATCAATAATGCCGCCAACTAAACTAACCCAAAATACGGAGGCATTTCACATCTTTAGGTCCAAGCTGTATTCATTTTGTGATATGGTACACAACAAAAATCATACATTAGGTTTCTTTTTTCAGCAGTACTGTTTAAGACACTCAGGGTTATTCAGAGAGCGTGAAAAGCAGGAGAATGACTGGAGAATGAAAAATTCTAGGTCAAAATAGCCAAACCAGAAAAATTCTCCCTTTCATCTCACTTTCCAAATCGGCTATTTTGACCTAGAATTTTTCATTTTCCAGTCATTCTCCAGTCATTCTCCTGCTTTTCACGCTCTCTGAATAACCCTGACTAATTTTAAATTACGATAGAAAAATGCCAAAAGCCTTCCAGTGTCAGGAGTCATTAATTACATGTGGCCTGTCTTTAGCGCCCACAAGGCCCCTTAACCTCCCTGGCGGTATTCCCGAGTGTGACTCGGGGTTAAATTTCACTACCATGAACGGTAACCCCGAGCCACACTCAGGCTGGATGTTTACTCACCTGCTCCTGGCTCCCTCGCTGTCCCCCTGCTTCCTGGAAGGCTCCCTGCTAGTCACACGGTGCAGGGTGGGCGGGACCAGGCAGCAAACTTATAAACAATTCATAAAACACTGTAATCCAAAGTGCAATGTTTATGAACAGCCACTAGGTGGCAGTACAGTATAAGAAATAGACCATACATCCTCTTACCCTTGTTTTCAGACAGATTTCAGTGTTTTTTATTGTATTTTATTGAATATCATTTATTTGCATTATTTTGGATAATTATTTTTGGGATAATAAATTATTATTTCATGTTTCAAACTTTATCGGACTCCGTGTATTTACTATTTTATTTATTTATTTATTTATAAAGGATTTTACCAGTAAGGACTCTCGCTTGCACGGATTTCAGTGCGTGATTCCTAATTATTACAGGCTAACTATGTACAAAAACATGTTTCCTTTAAAAAAAAATTGAGACGCTTTTAGAGACGAAATTTTGAAAAAATTTGACCGCCAGGGAGGTTAAAGCTCAGGGTCCAATGCCTTTCAGAGCATTGGGTCCTGGTCGGCTGCCTAATTATTTTTTAAATTAGTCTTTCTAGGAACAACCAGGATTCTTCTTAGAACTGGCAGTCTGGTGGGCATACTGGGCAACTGGGGTGAAAGACTTTGGTATGAGAAGTGACCAAGAATCCGATGCTTACTCTGAATGAGCTCAAGAGATCTTTTATGGATTTCAGAGAAATGGATTGCAGAAGGAAAATCATCACTTTAACACTTCACCAATGTGGACTTTATGGTGTATTGGCCAGACTGGAGCCTCACCTCACTGCAAGACACATTTGGATATGCAAAAAAATAGCTGATGAACTCTGACTGCAAAAAAATGATTTTCTTATCTAAAGAAATGGAGATTGAACTGTTGGCCTCAATTCAAAACAGACTGAAGGAATCCAGGCACAACTGATCACCTGGGCAATGATATTTCAGTGGTGCAACATGGTAGTGGTAGCAATATGGTTTGGGAGTGCTTTTCAGCAATGGTGTTATGTCCTGCGCCCCCTCTGGCTGAGGTGGACATTGCCAGTGAAGTTCTGGACTTTAAGTGCATCTGGTGCCACCTCTGGCTTCTTTGAACCATGCACCTTAGTTCTGGACATTCAGTCACTTCCTGACGTCTAGCCTGGACATACACACCTGGACTGAATTGTTGATGAACTCATGTGCTTAAAAGCAGGCAGCGCCCAAAGAAGGACACGGCCTCATTTGTTCTGGAGCTCATCGTGTTAGGTACTCTTTCTGATCCTAGCCTCCTAGTAATTCATGGTCTAGTTTAGTCTGGTCTAGTCTAGTCTAGTCTAGTCTAGTTTGTTCTGCATTCTGTTATTATCAGTCCTATCTGTGCCCTCAGTTTAAGCTATTTCTGGGTTTATGTATATTTTGTTCTGTAAACCTGCTGTCTGTTTTTTCTGGTTCCTCGTTGTTTTTTTTTTAGTAAATATATTCCTTTATTTACTTTCTGTTCTCGGTTCATGTTTGTGCACTGCAATAGAGCTCACACCCTCCTGTTCCATGTCTAGCCAGGTTCCCCCCAGTCGTAACATATGGGGACCAAGAGACTGGTCAGGGTTGAAGTAAAGCTGAACGCAATTATTCAAGGGAGAGGCTGCAAAATTTATATGTCAATCAAGGACACGACGATACCTGGCTCTAGTTAAGTTTACTTCAGGCTTGGACTCTAGTTCCTAGGGTAACACCAGCTAAGTAATTATAGTGGGTATAATTGTATTCTAATTCTTTATTTATTTGAGTTCTTACTGTATTATCCATATTGTAATAACATCAGAAAAACAAAGGTCAAAAATTACATAAGGCAGAAAAAGTAGATGGTAGGTGCCATTTTGAAATAGTCACCAGTCAACGTCTTGGTAATTTTTCTGTAGATTAATATGCATTCTGGGTCATATGAAATATCGTATTTAAAAAAGGAGTAATACATTTGGATTTTGATGTAGTTTCAAAACTTCCTGGTGTTATTCTCTGTTATTTCACATTTTAGGCTGGGGTCAGATGAGCGCACTGACTGCGCACAGTAACGGACGTATTTTTTAACTGATGAGATTGTGGTTACATTGTATCAGTTAAGTTTGACTGTTGAGAAAAAGAAAAAAAACTGTATGCAGTTTTTTTTCTACGTCCGTCTAGCTTTTTCACGTTGATGCCATTTTGGTGTCCGTTGCAACATTCGCTGCGCGCGTGAAAAAGTGCGCACGTGCTTCGTGTGTTGTTCTCTATTGACTCCTTTGAAAAGCTACAAAGGACAGCAAACAGTGCGGTCAGACGGACGCAAAAAGTGCGCTTGTCTGACGCGGGCCTAAGCTTTTCAACCGTTCAACTAAGGGGTTTGTCCAGCCTATGTATCATAAAATAAACCTGTCCCCTTCTTCCTATTTTTCACTAGTGTACAGAAAAATACAGAAGCCTTCTTTAGGAAATGATCTAGTTGTTGATAAAGTTATAACAACAAACGGAACATTTTAAACCCTGTTGTTACCGAGAATCTACTTTTACTCTCTCCCAGGAACATTCACATTTCCTGGCAAGGCGTAAGTGATAACAAATAAATGATATATTTTGAAGTGGAACATAGTGTTGTAGCAAGGAGCTGATTTATACTTTACTCAACAGTGTGTCTAATGACAAGCTTTTATTTCTAATGAAGTTAAGCATTAGCACATGTTACAAGTTTTGCCAAAGCTCTTCTTGGAATTCTAGCCCTTTCTCTGCAGTAAGCTGGCCTTGGCATGGAGACCAAAATGCTTAAATATTCCATCCAGTCCAATATGGACATCACACAACTTATCCTGTTGTGTTAAAGACAAAGATAATGGATGCTCTAAATCAAGAATAGTCAAAGTGCTATTTTAACAAACAGTTCTCACATAATTCAGAAGACTCTGTACTAACCTTACAGTAGCTGGCAGAAGACCTTAGTTAGGAGCCATAGCTCATACACAATTATCCTAATGCAGGTGGAATGTTTGCCTTAGTAAAGGTAGTTACCATGGTGGATGCGCTTCAGTAGAATTAGATAGTAGATGCATGTAAGTTTAGAGTCCAAAATATCACTCATTAGAGACTGCACAGTATTTATACTGGTTAGAAACACCACAACCAGATGTTAATAAACTTTACATACTGAACGGTTAGCCAGATGTATATTGTGACGGAAACCCTCTCCTTCCGCCTGTTCTGACTCTCCATACACCCCCTCGTTGCGGTCAGCCCGGCTACTGGGATCGCGGTCCTCAGTGCCTCGAGCAACTTGACCCGCTTGCTTCTGCCTGTTGGGAGACCTGGGCTGGCTGGCAGGGATCTGTGCCAGTGCTGGGCCTAAGTTTGCAGCAGCTTCTGGGGATCTGCAGACTTTCGATCTCCTGACCTGGAGCCCCGATGTTAGGTCAGATTTTCAGATGGCTGCTCGATGCCTTCTGATGGTGAGTGGAGTGGAAATAACACACCAGACAAGCTGAATGTATCAACCAAGAACTCTATCTGCTTTACTGAGAATAACATATTTATATGGTCCAACAGGGATAATTTACATAGCAAACACACCAACATTGACTTACTAGGACTCTAATTACATTAGGTCAGTTAGATCTTTACAGTAAACATTCCTTAGCATTCAGTTATCACACATCACTTGTATAATATATTGTTCCAATAGATCAGATTGCCTTTTCAGTCAAACACTGCCCCAGACTCACGACTCCTCAAACAGATAAGTTAGACAAAGAGAAAAGCCATCTTGCATAATCACACATTACTCAAACCTATTTACATTCCACACAAAAGAAAGGTCTGCACCTTCAAAACACATCTCTAAGTTCACATTCACATAAAGTAATAAAAGTACATTTAAACTAAAACCTAGCAATTTACAATACATTTAAAATCACACCACGCAATAAAAATTAACATAAAGTCTTTCCCAAAGCAAATGTCTGAGTCTTTTGGGGTTTTTGACAGGAAAATAAAAGTCTTGGGGTTTGAAGCAGGGAGCGCTACGTCAGTTCCATGACATATATGTTTACAGAAAACAGTTGTAGAAAATTATAATACTAATAATCATAAAAATATCTTCTTAAATGTCCCATAGAGGCCTGCAACATTGACAGTCTTTTGGCAAAACTGTACACAGCATCTGATCCAACAAAATAGTATTTGTAAGGATCCTCCAGTATGTTGTCCATCTCTTTTCTACTCTGATGACAGGCAGTTGAAGACATACCGAGGCAAAACATTTTCAGATATGTCAAGTAGAAATTTATATATAAAGTTTGGGCACCCCTAATTTGGAATTCTAAAATTCGTAAGACTCCGAAAACTGGAATTTTTGGAACATTCCGAATTTTAGTAATTCTTGAATCAGGACACTTCGGACAGGACCTGCTGCTCGGAGTCACAGTGGATCTAATCAGCATGTCCATGGAATAACTCTGCAAAGTGTTCCCAGAGTGTGTGCACACTGGTTGCTGCAGCAGAAAGGGGATCTCCTTTCTCTCAGACATCAAATTATCACAGATTTTGAAACCTGAAAAAATCTGGAATGCTTGGGGTCCCAAGTATTCCAGACAAGGGGTGCTCAACCTGTATATACATATAAGCACTTCATGTATGAGCAGGGGTGGACTGACAATGGGGCCCCTGGGTAATAGGAGATCGTGGGGCCCTTTGTGCCATGCCCACAGAAGGTCAAATCTTAAAAAAAGACGCATAACCAACATGTGCATTGCTGTGTTAAATAATTTATTTGCATAGTTTTCAAAATAATGATTTTACGGAGTTAAGAAAATCCACTCGGGTCCAACAGTTTATTGGGGAATACAACTGCGTTCATCTGACATTAGCCTAAATTGGAAAAATATATTTATATAAAAAAATTACGCTGGTCAGCAAAGAAAATGGGCTGATAAAACAACTTTTTAAGCTCCTGCATTGTAATATCGCGCTAAAACGGGGGCGCAAATGAGAAACCTGCTGGTGCAGGTTTTTCTCCATTGCGTCCCAGTTTTAGCACGACTGTTGTAATGTGGCCCCTCATGTTTAAGAAAATATTTCAGTCTAATTCTCTCTAATTCATATCTAGGCGGCTGTGTAAACCAAGAGTATCCAGCCCATTTCATGTATAAAACATAACAACATGTATAAAGAAAAGTGTAGCGTTCCAGTAATAAAAAAAAGAAAAGGAGGATGTTAGGCACCCAGAGGGACTTACATAAAGTCAAATAGGAAACAATGTCCCATGGGCATCAGTAAAATTACCATCTTCAAACGGAGAGGTTCCTAATCCGTTCTGAAGGACCCACACCATGTTGCAAAAGTCAGCAAACTCCGCCAATATCGGGGACAAGTCGATTTTCTCAAAAAGGAAAGGGAAGAGAGAAGGGGATGTGCAGATTGATAGATACCACATCAATAAACAATCCTAAAGATCGCACTCACCCCGTTGGAGCCTTAGACCAGGCTCCAGGTATATTAAGCTTCCGGGTTTTAATTAGCCAGCCAAACCCATAAAAAGCAGATATGGATTCCAGACGATATGTGAATAAAAAGTGCAATTTTATTCAATAATAACCAGACACATTTTGCCCCAAACAATATCAGGCTTCATCAGTGGTAAATAAAATCGATAATAAAATAACCGGACTCCCTCCGGTGTTAAATAGTCTTTATCCTAATTAGCAGCCTCGTAAGACTATTTAACACCGGAGGTAGTCTGGGTGACGGACTGATGAAGCCGTGTATTCGGCGAAACGCGTCTCAGCACGCTCACTGATCCATTTCTTATTATTTTATGTTTGTTTTTTAATGAATAAATTTTACTATTTTATCTGCACCACGGTGGATTTTTTCGTTTCCTTTTAGGCTAGGGTCAGACGAACGCATTTTTCATGTCGTCCGTGAAAAAATGCGTTCGAATGAATGGACGTATTTTTTCACGGAATACGCGATAGCGGTCATACGATGCGCATTTTCGTCCGTGATTTTGTACGGATCATCAATAAAACCCTTTTTGCGTCTGGACTTTATGTTGGCCGGACATTAGCAGCGTCTGACATCTCCTAATCAAGCACACACGCCGCTAGCGGATGCAGCGCACTCTGTATCTCAGTACTAGCGGTTCTGCGTTCTCGAAAAAAATGCGTTCGTTTGCCGCTTGCGTTGCACGGCCGGACTTTCGTGCGGCCATACTTCGTATATTGGCCATCATTGCCCGTCATTTGCTGCTACTATGGCCGTGATAAAGTGCGGCTGCACACGCGTTCGCTCTGCGTTCGTCTGACCCTAGCCTTAAATTCACCACCAAAGAACTGGTCCAGATTGAAGAGAATCCTGTAAGGGCAGAGGGTTGCCGGAAAATACCCTACAAGCACTACGTTCCTCAGAGCCAGGCTAGGGGCTCCCCCTTCTGTAAGTACCCCATAGGGAGAAGATAGGGGCCAGTACCGCCGCGTGCTGCTCAATTGTGTCTCCGTTTTATATATCCACTGTAGGATTGGAAGATACCCAGCAGAAATTGTTCGGTGACCTCCTGAACCCAGGTCCTACATCTATCCCTGGAAAAGAAGATATATACATAGTGACTTTGCTGTGACTTGAATACGCTAGAAAGTGATGAATATATTCTCTCGCCACTTTTTGGCCATTGATGTTTATTGATACTCTTCAAATGTGAGAATATATGTTCTATACTGATTGTAGGAAATTTTATACACCCTTTTTTAAAAAATGTTATGCCTTGTGGATCTCTTTATGTTATGTTGGAGCTATAGAGGGTATATATAATTGATACGAATAGAACAATACAAATAAAACCACTCTAAGCCCACGAACATATAATACAAGCGCCTAAGGGAATTTATTTTCTATTATTACTATCTGTGTTCTTATGGGTGTCAAACATGTCCTTGGGGCAGTGTACTATTAACCTCTACACCGCACCCTAGATCCGTAGCGCCTGTGAGTCCAATAACCCCCTTATTCTCCTGCTTTTCACAGCTCTCTCAATAACCCTGATTCTCTTTTTATAATAAAATACAAAAAAAAGGAATAAAAAAAATCTGTAAAAACGTGGTGTCACACTGGGGTATGGTAATTAATCATAAAATAAGTTTATGTACTCCCAGTAGGCGTCTCTTCCTACCGACGCCTCCGTAAACTCCAGAAACAAAATGAATCAAGATACATGCACATAACCGAGAGTACATACTATCCAAGCAATATGTAGAATGTAACTAAATCTAAATATTGAATATGGATTCCAGTAACTTCGTACCGATGCACACAGAGCGAATTAAGTTAAAGGCATATAAAGGTATCTTTGGTGTTATCACTTCGCCAATGTCCATAAACACATATCCCCTGGTTCACCTAGCCGCCACAGGACCACCATGGAAGCCGATGCATAAATCCATATACAAACAGACTTCATCAGGGAGGAAAAAACATATGTATATGTATATGTTTTTTCCTCCCTAATGAAGTCTGTTTGTATATGGACAAAACGCGTTGGAGATTGTGTTTCCAAATAAGTTGCTACTTTTATGCATCGGCTTCCTTGGTGGTCCTGTGGCAGCAGGGTGAACTAGGGGATTCGTGTTTGTGGACATCGGCGAAGTGATAACACCAAAGATACCTTCATATGCCTTTAACTTCATACGCTCTGTGAGTGCATCAGTACGAAGTTACTGGAATCCATATTCAATATTTCGATTTAGTTACATTCTACATATTGCTTGGATAGTATGTACTCTCGGTTATGTGCAATGTATCTTGATATATTTTATTTCTGGATTAAAAAAAAATGATAGCAGAACATAGGACCATGAGCTGGACAGAACTTTATGGTGAGTGCAAGGAGTCAGAATACATAAAGTGGGCCTGTCTGACTAAAGTGGTGAGAGGAAGACTGTGGGTGGTATTTTATAGGCATTTGCCCGTAAATTGAATAAGATGGAAATAAAAACCTTTAAATTTGGAAATCCCTGTGGTGGAGATAGGGATGGTCATTTGCACCCCCATATCTCCCGCTCAGTGACAGCTAGAGGGTCATGTTTGGTATCATTGGAAAGGCCAGAGCATGGCCTTTCCAAAGATAGCAAAAAGGACAAGGTTCACTGTAAAAATATAAATAAATATAAATTAATATATAAATTAAATTAAAATAAAAAATACAAATAAAAATGACTTTTTTACTTTTAGTAATACAGCAATATTGTTCACTTTTCAATTATAATGTGAACAATGATGCTGCACTAATTTTCACTTTTAAAATCGTGTTTTTTTTCCAGAAAAATACAATAACGAGTTCCCATTTCTAATTTCATTAACAAGCGTACCCCATAGAACATATAACCATAAAGGCTTGGATGATAAAATGCAAAAAAATTATTTCACACACTGTAGATGATTGAAATTTTAATGGAAATTCAAATTTGTTTAAAATTTTTTGTTATAGCAGTCTGGTGGGACATGACGTATACATATATGAATGATATATTATGAATCTACCTACTTTAATGTAAAAATGGATATATCATTTGTCTGGGCAGGACAATAAAACCTGACTTCAAATTGAGTTTAAACAAAATGAGAAAAAAACGGTAAAAATGAGCTCAGCACACACAGGTGAAATGGCTCAGTAGGGAAGGGGTTAATTTGACATAGGGTCCATATAAACTTGTGTAACTGAGGTTCTTGAAAAATAATCATCAGTTAACAGGGTGGAACCCTTGCAGAACTTCTGGTTCACACAACTCTTGACATATTAACAAAAAATTATCTCCACATTTATGGACGAACAAACACTGACATCCCACTTGGCCTTTGTTTAGTGCGCCAGTAGTGGAAATTGAAGGCATAAATTGTACCGTTACGTATCTCTTTGCAGTGTTGAATTATGAAAATGTGTTAAAATTGGATAATGTCAAAAAACACATTTGCCTGCAAAATATTTCATATATATTACATGAACACATCATAAGGGATAATAACAGGAGGGGAACAGGGTGGGGGTCAGGATGGAGTAATAATTAACCCCCCTGCTGAAATCAACCAGAGTGTTCCTATAAGCATTTCAGCCTATTTTTTCTAAATGTATAATTTATGTTAACTTTACAGTCTAGGGACTGAAAATGACACAACACGCCTCCCCCATCCTGCGAAAAATACAACGTCCCATCATAGCTGCAGTATTATGTACATCCCATTTCCTAGCTAATAATGTAGTCTCTGTGTTAATTGATTCAGCTCAATTTCTCCAACTTTAATGCCAGGGCTGTCTCAGTTTTGCACCCACAATAGTCCACAGTATTTGATTCTTATTGATATTTCTTGAATTAGGAGGAATGTGTTCCTGGCAGAGGGAAACACAATCTCTCCATGTACACAATGCCAAAAATGCATTTCTTTTCCTTCAAGGCAAATAAAGCTCTACTGTTTTGAAGTGTTATAGGTTTGGCTTGTGCTTCGCGGCTATAGATGAAATTTAAATTACACTGGATGGGGAGAAGTGTTGGTTCGGTGTCGGAGACGGCTCATTATTTGCTGCTAACAGCATTAATAAAACACTGAGGGCCCTATTACAATCTTCGCGCATACCCGCGAAAAAAGCGCATTAACGCGAGGGGCAAAACCCTTTGCGCTGAACGTCGTATTACAATGTCAGCGCAACAAACGCGCATATACGTCTACTGCGGGTGAACCTGCGCGAACGCTGCGCGAGCTTACTGTACGCCGTGCGTCCTATACTTAACATTGTGAACGCAAATGCGTTTGTGCGCTGGTACGCGGATGGTATTACAATCTATGCGCAGTTTGTAACGCACAGCCTTTGCGTGCATAATTTTAGCAACTCCTAAAAGCTGGTGTTAATGGCAAATTCTATCAACCTGGTCAAACCCAAATACACCAGCCCAAAAAGAAAAATGCAGCAAAGTATAGTTACACATTCTAAACATACCAAACCAATGAATTGGAGAAGTTGTGTGTGCATTTTTTATTGATGCAGCATATACACGCAGATTGACTTTGACAGGTGCAAAAACTTAACGTGAGACAATTGTGGTTCTTATTTCTGATTGGCTGAATCGTGTTAAAAAAAACAGTCCACACACTAATTGCTGTGTGCGCTATTTTGCGCGTCTGTTTAACGCGCTTTATTGCTCAACGGATGAAAAAATGCGCGAGGATTGTAATTCCAGCGTTGATTTACGTGCGTTAACTTTTAATGCTGGGCGCACAAATTCACGCGTTGACCGAGCGTTTTAACGCGAAGATTGTAATATGGCCCTGAGTATACACTAAACAATAGTACAAAAACTTTGCCTTTTTACTTGTCATCTGTGCATTCCATGAAAACAACAATCATCCAATATTACTGTTTACAACTGGACAGTGAGCAATAAAGAATACATTTTATTAGCAATAAAATCTAAAACCTAAAATATAATTGCATACTCTGAATTTACTTAAACATATATGGGCCATATTACATATTTGGTGCTAACTTAGGCTAGGGACAGATGAGCGCATTTTCTGCGGCCACCGTCAAAATGTACGTCGATGCGTGCGCACGCATTTTTTCACAGAATACGCTTAAGTGGTCAGACGATGCGCAATTCTGGACGTATTTCATGACGATGGGGTGAAAAGAAGTCTAGGGAAATCCGGCTGTTTGAACGTTATGTTGGCCGCACACTAGCAGCGTCTGACGTCTCCTAATCACGCACACACGCTGCTATGCGGCCGCAGCGCACTCTGTACGTCAGTACCAGCGGTTTAACGTTCTCGAAAAAATGCGTTCATTTTCCACTTGCGTTGCGCGGCCGGACTTTTGTGCGACCGTACTTCGTATATTGGCCGTCATTGCCCGGCATCTGCTGCTAGTGCGGCCGTGATTATGTGCGCCAGAACGCGCGTTCGCACTGCCTCAGTCTGACCCTAGCCTTAACCAGAGCTGTTGTAAACTTCCCAGAGCCATTATAGCCTATGGAGGTTTTCAGTTTACAACAGCTCTGGTTAAGTTAGCAGCAACATTGTAATATGGCCCATAATGTGCAAATACATAATTTTCTAGTGGTTTTACCACTTGAGGAAACGGCCAGATCACTAAATGCT
Organism: Leptobrachium leishanense; assembly: GCA_009667805.1. NCBI lineage: Eukaryota > Metazoa > Chordata > Amphibia > Anura > Megophryidae > Leptobrachium > Leptobrachium leishanense. Next base: position 111,972,454 of record CM019063.1, read on the forward strand.
AGCAATCTGCAATGCACACCTTCTGTTCAAATGGAATAGGCAGGAGCAGTTCACTATTAAAAAGCGTTGTATCCTTATGTGTCTGGTAAAGCCAGGCAGCCTGCGGCAGTAATTATTATTTTTTTTTTTTTGTATTTAAGATTTTTATTTTCAGAAAGAAAAGATCACAGACTGACCAGCATAGTAGGCCTCGCAGGGCCAAATGTTATGCGCTCATAAGAAACACAGATAACATAAAAAGGGGGGGGGGTGTCTCATGAAAAATCTGCAAAATGTCGAGAAACAGGGGGGGGAGGGGGGTTATAACAAAAGTCGTCAAAAAACATTTCAGAGGAAAAAAAAAAAAAAAAAGTCTCAAATCTATCCCCAGCCGGGGAATAACAGCGGGAAAAAAAAAATAGATAAAATAAAATGGTAGTCGAAGCGTCTCTGAATCAAAAAGGGGGGGGGTGAGGGGAACTCGCAGATATGTCCTCATATAATATCGCAGTAAAAATTAAAAAGCCATAAAGTACTCACATAAAAACCGTAAAAACCAAAAATATATAAAAATAAAGGGGAAACATCACAAAGGCGGAACGGCTCCTGGAGTAGTACCCTCAGCCAGTGTCTCTAAGCGGTATCTGACATAAGACAGGCAGGGCTACGCTTTGCAGGCCAGGCTGGGCAGCAAAAGCACTATCAAGGATGCATAGTGAGGTCCGCATAGGCCAGGAGCCCGTGCGGCAGACATCATGGGCGTCTAGACCCCAGGCCAACCCATCAGAAACGCCAGCCAGGCCGCGGGACCATGACCCACATTGCCTCCCATCAGCACAAAGTCCGACAGTCCCGGCTTGTGCATCCAGCGAAATCCCCGAAACAGACTTCGCCACATCCATCGGTGAAGAATCAGCCACACACACATGCCTCCCGGCCACGCTCCCCTTCCGACACACCGACGGCAGGCGCAGTCCATGATCCAGGTCCTCCGGCCTACCACTCCGCAGAACAGCATCTCCATCCAGGCAGCCGTTAAACACAGTATCTCCCAAGATCTCTTCTGTCAGGTCCTCAGTCTCCCGGTCAGCTCCCAGCAACGCCATCAGCCGCCGCCATGAACCGCAGGTGAGTAGATTTTCTTCGTCCCCCGGAATACGATCAAGACAGGCCTCGAACCAAGCCTCCATTTTACTAACAGGCAGGGGATGGTCCAAATATCGCTGCTCCGGTCGCTTCTCCAGAACCCACAACGAGGAGACAGCAGGCGCAGCAGGAGGATGGGGGCCCTCCATCCCCGCAGTCCGACACCAACAGGTCCTCAGCAAGGGTGCCAAAAAGGAGCGAGATGTGCAGGCAGCAAAAGATAGGCCTCAAAATGGCCGACGGCCGATCAGCAGCACTGGGATATATTCACATAAAACTCGGCTGTGCTCCGGTGGAGGGGGCAATAACGGGCCCCGGAGCAATCCCCGTAATGGCCAGCCGTGTAGGGTCTCCACGGGTGCACTATCCACAAAAGAAAATCACGCTAAAAAACACCCATAACAGGAGAGTCCTTCAGAGCTCCACAAAGACACATCTGCCCTCATGCAGAGCTGGCCACGCCCCCCCCAGTAATTATTTTTTATGCTTTAATCAGGATAGGTTAGTGTTATCTGGGCATTAAGTACGTGCCTTTTTCTGCTGTGTTGCAGCACAACGCCAAGGTTTTGTAATATTTTGAGATATTTTGATGAATTTACTCAGGACAACTGGGACCATAGCTTATTTTCCAAAATCAACCGCTTGACTACCATTGCATCTCTCACCAGGTATCTGCGTGGTTAACCCAATGTACAGTAAGTACATAAATGTAATGTAAATACATAAATACTGAAGAGGAACCCCAGATGTCTAGGTAGGGACTATATGTGCTCAGTCATCCGGTAGTCTGACAGAACATCATAGAACATGTTGTAGAATCGTATTCAAACCAAACGGTTATTCATTGGCTGCTCCTTACTGTGTATTAATAGCTTCTATAGGAGCTTTTAGTGATAGCCAAGAGAACAGCAATTTCAATGTAGTTATTCCCTAATGAATACAAAATGTCGGAGTTGGTGTTAAGTGATTCGCTTTTGCAAAATTACTTAACACTAAAATTTAAACACATCAAAAAATCCTAGGGGAGACTGTGAGAGAGTCAGGGGGAGACTGTGAAAGAGTCAGGAGAGTCATGTCTGGCTCTACTTCCCCTGCATAATGTTTTGGCATTATTCTCACTAAAGCTTAACTCTCGGAGGTGAGTGATTACAAACCTGAAGAGGTCTGCAGATGCTGTTTTAAATCCAATGATTTTCAAGGTTTTTCAGCCGACATTTCCGCTCATCCTCACTTCCTAACAGTGGGTACTTACCTGTGGTCCAGCGGTGAGAGGTCTCCATGATGTGCTGTACCCTGGGCTGGCCAGGGACACTCCCTCTTGGTGCGGCCTAGATTTGGCAGCAATTTTCTTAACCTGTGGGCTCCTCGTGCTGCTCTGCTCCCTTGTGCCTTCTGAGACGTCCTGTTGAGTGTGCTGGGTTCAGGAGAGACGATGGGCCCTCGTCCCCAGCCTTTGTGGCTGTTTAAGCTGTAGGAGTGGCTAGGGAATGTGAAGTTCGGAAGTGGCTTGATTGGTCTGACCCTCCCAAATATGGCTCCAGGGCCAGGTTCTTGAGCCTGGACACCTATTTGATGATGCTATGGGAGGGCGACGAGCGTCTGCTGACCAGCAGGGACCTTCATCTGCTGTCTGCCGAGGTTCAGACCTGCTGGGAAGAGGGAGGCTCATGCGAGGGCACCTCTGTTGATGCACCATGCAGGCCTGTTGTGCCTGGCTATGAGATCCTGGAGGAGGCTGGATTGTAGCGGAATGGAAGTGATGATGACTAGGGATGGGCTGGCGGTTCGATCCGAACATGAGTTCGATTCGAACATTGGCCGTTCGAAAGTTCTCGAACATCAAACTTTTTGGGACGTTCGCCAAAAATTCGGAAAAAAAATCGAATTTTTTAAACAAAATCCTAAAAAATCTAAAAATAAAGAGACTCTTTACTGCAGAATATTCTAAGCAATGGTTTATTAGATATTGAATTAAAACGGGAATATTTTTAACATTGAAGCCTATGGGATAAAACATTCTTGATGCTAAAACATCAAGCAGACGAGGCCCTCTAATCAGGCACCATAGAGGGCAGCCCGCCGAGGCTTCCCAAGGACCCCTTGAGGAGCATGCGGCCGCAGGATGACAGAGCTGTGACTGTGCGGGCTGGTCGGCCGTATGCATGTGGCAGAGACTGGTGGCGCAGGGAGGGAGCCACGGCAGACCCCCTGCCACAACCGGGATCCAGGGAGCCCCCACTGACCACCAGGCTAAGGTAAGGCGACACATTTTTTAAAAAAAACAAAATCCGAGGACATCTTTAAATGTCCCCTGGAACATAAAATAAAACTTTTTTTTCTTTCTAATACTGACCTGATTCCTAATAGCATATCTTCTCATTAAAGCTAGCATCAGACTGTAGAGGTGCTGCCCGGCAGTGTGAGGATTCAGATGCTGCATTATTATACTGTAGTGGTGCTGCACGGCAGTGTGCGGAATCATATGCTGCATTAATTTTTCTTCTTACAAATTTGGTTACTTAACCCGTTTGCGTTTGGATTGTAATATTGGGACATCCAGGGCCCCGGGTGGCGATCGGGGGGGGCCCGGACGCATGGTGCCGCCAGCTGGCCGAATGCCAGGAGCTCCGGCGGCACCCAGCGCAGCTGTGAGTGATCAGAGGGCAGGGCGCGGCGTGCTGACGCAGAGCCGCCAGGACTTTTAAATCAGGAGTGCGCGCTGTACACCTTGCCTTGCCATGAAGTTTCATTCCCGCATCGCTAGCTTACCGAATCAGTTTGTATACTTGTTACTGACCCTGCTTGTTCTGAGGACCTGATCTGTTGCCAGCTTTGCCTGCCATTTGACTGTTCTTTCTGTGTACTCCCTGCCTGTTCTATTTGCCTCCTGTTGCTACTGGTGTGCGCCAATTCTCACCATATACAGTAGCGCAGTACTAGTGCCTAAACGTTGTTGACCCAGTTTTGTTATAACAACTACTCTCGCTCTGTGCCCCTGTCTGGTATATTCCGCTGCTTGTTACTGCTGGTGCGCTTCCATCCTGCCATACACTATAGCGCAGTAATATTTGGGTGCACTGCCACTGACGCGTGTACCAGATTCCAATAATTTTAATATTTGAATGCAGAGTCCACACCTGCACTCTTCCACAATACCTCAGAGGGGTTACGTTGTGAAGGCACTAGCTGGCACCAAAGGCCCAATATTTGGGTGCACTGACGCGTGTACCAGATTCCAATCATTTTAATATTTGAATGCAGAGTCCACCCCTGCACTCTTCCACAATACCTCAGAGGGGTTACGGTGTGAAGGCACTAGCTGCCACCAAAGGTCCAATTTTAATCCACCTGTAGTTACTTTCATCCAAAGCCTGCATAAATTTCAACATAATTTAGCCAAAAAATCACTAAACTTGTTCTGCATGTCCTAAAACGTCTCCTCTTTTCATACAGGCTGCCGCCCCAAGCAGTTGTTTATGAATAGATTAAAGGAAAAACATTTACCGTTATTTGAAATGTCATTTTTTTTCTTTTTAAATGTTCCTATACATCCGACAAATCCGCCACTTCAGAGGCAGGTTATGGGGACCTCCTAGGCACGATATTTGAAGGAATTTTTCATTTTTATTCTTAACCTTTATTTCATGGAAAAATCACTGTTCCTTTAAAAACTTTTTTTTACTTTTTTTACTTGTTTCCTGTCCCCCAGGGCACTACCCGGACCCCCATACACCTTTTATGGCAAATATCTTGCATACAGTTGTGTTCAGAATTATTCAACCCCCACTGAAATTGAGTGTTTTGGCCAGTTTGACATTGATTTTGATCATTCAGTCATCTTGCTTACAATTAAATCAAAGAGGCACGTGTAGGTCAGACAATATAACATAACATTATAATTAAATAACCACAAATGTCTTTTCTGTGCTCACATCATTATCAGTTTATCAACCCCAAGTGACATTCAATCTTAGTACTTAGTACAACATCCTTTTAGAGTTATAACAGCTTTTAAACGTGAAGCATAGCTTGACACAAGTGTCTTGCAGCGATCTACGGGTATCTTCGCCCATTCGTCATGGGCAAAAGCCTCCAGTTCAGTCACATTTGATAGATATTCTGGCAAGCACCACAGGAATGGCCACATCCAGTGATGAGAGATAGCTGCTTTGTCACCAGACCCAGTGAGCATACAGGAACAACTCGAGTGAGAACAAAAGAACCAGGACACAAGTGCTGCCTTAAGTGGTTTCCTTTACTCTGGGGGCAAAATTCATGCCTTCAGTAGTTTTATCAAACATGGGAGCATCACAGATTCATGGATTACAACCAATAAAGAATCAATACGTCAGCATTATAGGAAGAGGTGTTTTTTCTACTTTTGGGCAGTACCTAGACTTACACAAACATTTCCTGTACTAGCCTAGTAGGCACGCCTAAATTGACATCACAGCTATATCCTATTCTAGGAATAGGAATGTTCCATAGGATGTATTTAAACAATTGACCATGGACCATGTGTATCCTTCCCTTCCTCTCGGCTGGTCAGCCTCTCATAGTTTCTAGAGGAAATGAAATTGAATAGAACATCTGCACTTCATGGTAAAACAGGAAACCAAGAGAGACCATACTCAGCATTACCTCATGAACAGGTTAGGTATTTGCTGAGCAGTCAATCCGGCCTTATATATTTATATAGATATCAAATATTACTAGAATATAGAAATATGAATTCAATGAATTATCTACCATATTAAAATACCTTTCAATCCGTCTTTTGATCATGAATCACGTGATCATTAATTAAAAAGAAAACTAAACTAAACTAGTGAACCTATTACAAATGGGGTTACATTGTCATCACATTATACATATAAATCATTCTAATACGTAGAAATAAAAATAAGAGATTAGTCATTACTCATAAGAGGGAAACGTTGAAAAGGAATCAAAGTAGGTGGGGGTGGAAGTATAGGATAGGCTGGCATCATAGGTGAGTTAGAAACGCAACATTTCTCAAGGCATAGCATCAACAATTTGTAAAAAATGGCAATAACAAGAATAATCATAACGAGATACATTAAACCATGTAAAATAGTTGAACCTAGGCTACCAAAAATAGAACTAAAGCCAAAGGTCCAATCAAATCCATCTAAGGGACTTGATACTTTCCTGAGTTGGGTTTGAATTTCCTCAATATCATGTATATCTTGAGAAACTTCACCTGAAATGTCATCAATGTGAAAACAACAATGGGTCAAATTAAGAAGACCACATACACCACCCTCCTTCATTAACAAATAATCAAGGGCCATACGATTCTGAATTACTGCATCTCTAATCTGACGTTGCTCAGCAGAAAGAACTGCTAGAGCATGTGTAGTGTGATTAAACAAGTCATCAACTAAGTCAACAAAAAGGTTCATTTTAGAATACAAACGAGCAACACCATATGCGGGTAGCAAGATTCCACAAATCGCTCTGCCTCAGAGGTTTTGACAGATATGGAGGAGCGACGAGAGCGATGTACAGTGTTATGTAGGTCAATGCGCATACCAGACGGAACATAAGGGTGAATAGTATGAGATGGACCAATAAGACCCAAAACACATTCACCAACATAAGTTCTTGGTATTACCAAATATGCCCATTTACCACATAACCAGTAAAAAGGGGGGTTAAGGGGCAAGGTAGCATAAGCATCAATATAATATGTTGCAACCATTATCATACTAGAGTATGTGCCATCTTCCACTTGCAAGGTCCAATCTTTTGGACTGTTGGAATCATGTAAATTAAGTTTCCCAAAAGATGCTACATTCCACACAGTATTTTTAAACAAAACATGGGTAGCATTAATTTGGGATGCGTTAATACATCCAAACATGAAATCAGCAGAGTTGGCGTTGCCAACACTTACAGGGAAAGTTTTATCCATCCATTGCCATAAACTTACACATTTATCTGGTATACCTGGGTTAGAACAAAGGGGGGAGGACACTAACTTAGAATGCCAAGGGGTGCTAAACCAGGACGAAGAACTATTACCGTAAAGAAAGGAAACACGAAAAGTGGCTTGTAGATTCATCTCAGAATTATTAGGGACATACATATGATCCATTATAACCTGGCAAGGAGGTTCCTTTCTGTTAGGTTCTGGTGAAGGCATTCTACCAGTAATGTTAAATCTCATTCGTATCACTGCAGTACCACGATGTTCCTGTAAGAGGGGAGCACGTATAAAAGTGGCACCGGGATTGTTAGTAGTTTTAGAGAAAGTAGGCAATGTAAACAAATCATCATCAAAAAGACTTAGATTCAAAGCAACTCCTTCATACGGTATACCATATTTAGAACTAGTTGGTTTGGCCATACATATCCAGCAGGACTTGTTGAAACCTGAAAGTTCATATATAGTCTGAGCAGCATATGCATAGTTATTAGGTCGATGCAAGTCTCTTCTCAAACGCATATTAAGAACTGGGGGACGAGCAAAGGAGATATTGTGGGGACCTACAATATCTTCCCAGAAACATCTGATAGTAACATGAACTACCAGAAAGTATTATGAAATAAATCATAATGATTAAAAGTGAACCAACAAAAATACAACAGTTCTTGGAAAAAGAGCAAAACATCTTGGTAGTAGTTCTAGCAATAGACACTGCAAGTGTAAAATCAGAGTAAATACAATATGTATTACTTTGTGAAAAAGGAAAGTTCATCAAAAAATAAACAGTTCGTGTAAATGAGGACAAAAAGGTACTACTCTTCAGGTTGAGTAGGACAGTTAAGAGGCATAAAAAAAATAAATTGGGGGGAAAACAATTCTTCAGCTGGGAAACCAGCCAACAGGTTAGCAGGGGCTGACAACTGCTGTGGCCCACACTCCAGATTCATCAGTGGGGTACGTCACAGGAGGAGGTCATCTAGAAGCAGGGGTCATCGATTCCACGTCTGGGGTTGAGGTCACAGGTGGATCAGGAATGAAGTCATCAGGGATGAATGGCGCTTTCTTTATCCTTGATGCATGGATCCAGGAAGGTGATTCATCAGTCAGCACGGCGGTTCTGGTCACAGCAAGGACGGTAGTCGGCTCTCCATATGGTGGATCAATGGTTTTGTGACGATGCAGGGCCTTCACGAGCACTCGATCTCCTGGAACAAAACGGTGAGTAGGATCTGTGGAGAGAGGCGGGAAAGAGCAGGAGACCGTTCTATGGAAATCATGCAATGTTTTAAGCAATTGAGTAACATATGCTTCTCTAAATTCATCCAGATCACCTGGTAACATTACCAGGGGACCTTGCTTAGGAATCCATGGGGTAGGAAAAGGTCTTCCCATGAGAACTTCAAAGGGGGAAAGGCCAGTGACAGAATGGGTGGTCATTCTTATTTCTGCAAGAATGGCTGGAAGGTAATCCGGCCAGTTCTTGAAGGTACCCTCAGTAGCTTTTCTAAGTTTATTTTTGATATTTCTATTTTGCCGTTCCACGATTCCGGAACTTTCCGCATGGTATGGGCAATGAAACTTCCATTGAATGGCCATTAATTTTACCAATTCCTGTGTGATCTTGGAGGTAAAGGCAGGACCATTATCTGAATCAATAGATATGGGGCATCCATATCTGGGTATTAATTCTTTACAAAGAATTTTGGCAACAGTTCTGGCATTTTCTCTTGCAGTAGGGAAGGCTTCAGGCCATCTAGAAAACTTGTCAACTATTACCAGAAGGTATTTCAGGTTACCTTTTGCAGTGGGCATGTGTGTAAAATCAATTTGGAGTTCCTGGAATGGACCATTAGCAGGCGGTAGGTGTTGAGTTTTAATTTTTGGGCCCTGTGTATTATTTCTGGCACATATAAGGCAACGAGAAAGTTGGGAATTAATCATAGCCTTAAGATTACAAACAGAAAAATGTTTAGCCATTTCGCTGTATGTGAGTTTGGGAGATCTGTGGCCAGGACCGTGAAAAGAAAAAATAAAGATTGGCGCTGCTGCAGCAGGTAAGCCAACTCTTCCTCCTTTCTCATAAATTCTAACATCAGGCGGAATTTCTTGAGACTTCACAAGACCTTCTGAGGCCCAATGATAAACATCAGCTTCAGTAGCACCTGCCTGGAGTTCTTTAAGCATCCATTTCTGGGGCAGCAGAAAAGGAGAAAGGTAGCAGGTGACAATTGGAGGGTGAGGAACAAGAGAAATGGTAGGAGATGAAAGAGCAGCAGCTTTAGACTTAGCGTCAGCAAAATGATTGCCACGAGAAACAAAAGAGTCAACAGGATCATGACCTTTGCATTTAACCACAGCAAGACGAGAAGGCAATAGAATAGCAGACAGGAGATCAGAAATCAGATCAGAATGAGAAATAGGACGTCCATCAGCCGTAGTAAAACCACGGCGATGCCATAATGCACCAAAATCATGCACAACACCAAATGCATAACGAGAGTCAGTATAAATGGTGACAGGGAGATCTTTAAAAAGTTTACATGCAGCTGTTAAAGCAAAGAGTTCCGCAGCTTGCGAAGAATTTGAAGGAATGGAAGCAGATTCATGTACAATGTCAGGCAATTCAACCACAGCATAACCAGTCAGATACTGTGAATCAGAAGGACGAGAACAGGAGCCATCAACAAAGATATGACGAATATCAGGACCTTCTAGAGGAGTGTCAGAAAGATCAGATCTAGGAGAGGTCGTTAGTTGAATGAGCGGAAGACAATCATGTAATTCACGAGGCTCCTCTTGGTCTTCGCGTAGACGCAGGAGAGCGTTTAGAACAACAGAAGGACCAGAAGTGACAGAAGAGTATTTGACAGACAAATTGGAGGTAGAAGTTAGTACAGTTTCATAACCAGACAAACGTTGGGAAGAAATGTGCTGGGTAGAAAGGTTACGAAGTACATGCAAGACATTGTGTTGTGTATGGAGAATCGTGTCAGTACCTAGGGTTAAGGACTGAACTGTTTCCACAGCCATGGCACAGGCAGCCAAGGAGCGGAGACAATTTGGCATTCCCTGAACAACAGGTGGCATGACTTTTGACAAAAATGCAGTTGGACGCAGTGCCCCCCCGTGGACCTGTGCAAGAACAGCCGCCATTGTGCGCCCATCCTCCCTACAGTAGAGGTGAAAAGTCAGTTTATAGTTCGGTAGCCCCAGTGCTGGTGCAGTAGCCAACAGTTCCTTTAACGTATCAAATGCAGACACCATGTCCGGAGACCAAACAATTTGGTCCGGAGCTGTGCGCGCAGCAGACGCACGAAGAACAGAGTCATAATAGGAACAGTCTGGTATCCAATGACGACAAAAGTTCACCATCCCTAGAAAGGACAACATGTCTGTTTTGGAGGCAGGACGCTTGAGCTGGAGCAGGCTCTGAATGCGGGACGGTGAGAGGACACGAGATCCCTCAGTGAGAACGAAACCCAAATATTCAACAGAGGTGGAGCAAAATTGCATCTTTTTTCTGGACACCTTGTGGCCTTCTGAGTGTAGATGGTTTAGGAGAGCAACAGAGTCAGTGTAACATGCAGCTTGGCTGAGGCTACATAGGAGGAGGTCATCCACATACTGTAGTAAGGTGGAGCCTTCCGGCGGACTGTAACTCAACAGAGTCTCACGCAGGGCACGAGCAAAAGACGCAGGACTGTCAATAAATCCCATAGGTAAAACTGACCAACAAAATTGACTACCTTCAAATGTAAAAGCCAAAATGTGTTGTGTATCTGGATGTACTGGGACAGAAAAAAAGGCATTTTTTAGGTCTATGACTGTAAAATGTGTGGAGTCTGGGGGTATGGAGGTGAGAAGGGTTGGGAGGTCAGGTACAATTGGAGAAATAGGAATTATGATTTCATTGAGAGATCTGAAATCCTGAGTAAAGCGATATCCATCTCCTTTAGGCACAGGATTTACAGGCGTGTTGTACGAACTTACAATGGGACGCAGAATGCCAGTAGCAAGGAAGCGGCGAATGAATTCCCGTATTCCTTCAACTTTAGCAGGTGACAGATTATATTGCTTGTGATAGACAGGACTTGCATATTTTTTTAATTTTGCTGAATAGGGAGAGCAGGAGATAGAACCCACATCGTATTCATCAATTGCCCATACATCCGGATGTACACACAATTCGAGATCAGGTGCTGAAAGGAAAGCACAGTGAAGAGGAGAGAAGGAATGGGAGGAAGTGTTAGGTGGAGACACTGGAGAGAGAGGAGTGGGGGCTGGTGGGGGATGACATGTGCTGGGAGCAGCTTCAAAAGACAAGAATGGAGAATCCACATGTAAAGATCCAGATGGCATGCAGAGAATAGACACAGCAAGCAAAGAAAGCAAATCTCTGCCTAACAAATTAACAGGACAGGTAGGGATAACATGAAAAGAATGAAACACAGAGGCAGGAGAAGAATTTGAAGAAATAGCAATGGGTGGGGTGACAAACGTATCTGTTAGAACTCCATTAATCCCCAAAGATGGCGTCTCAGCAGGTTTAATTGACCACAAACACCACTCTATTGTAAGCGTCGAATTTGTAGCACCCGTATCCACAAGGAATGGGGTTTTATGATCCTCCAAATTAAGGATCACTAGGGGCAAATGGTCAACTGTTTCTGAAACCTGAACACATGAGATGGAGCATGCCTCTGGGCCACATCATGCATTTGATTGGTTTTGCCAATCAATCTTATGACGAGGTGGATCACAGACATTGTTAGGAGAGGTAACAGCATTGCTTGTTGGAGATCTTGGCTGGGGGTTCATAGCAGTATTGCCAATGTTCCTGGGATTATGAGGGCATTCATTACGCCAGTGAGTTGGATCACCACAAATGAAACAAGTACCTAGGGTACGTGTGGGGTGTTGAGGACGATAATAAGTCCGTTTAGGGCGAGGACCATTATTACCTGGGGGACCTGAAGGACTGTTAAAAACAGCTAACATATATTTAGAATGCTGCAGGTCAAAGCAACCAGCAGAATCTTTAACAAGGAGCCTATTATTAAGATCAATAGGTACCACTGTTGGCCAGTTATCAATCACCTGTTTAGCAATTCTCTGGGTATCATCTCTGAGATTACCCATGAGAGTTTGAGTGTAAGGAGACCCATATCTCCATCTAATGTCATGCCGGCATCCTCCTTCCAGTTCTTATGGAACCGGTGGACGAATTCGGTGACAGATTCTTTGGCATTTTGTTTGCATGCAATGGCTGCGACCATAGAACGTCGAGCTCCATAATTACGAGTCCATTCATCACAAACTTCTGTCCACATATCATCAATCTGGCCGATGTTTGTAAAGGCAAATTTTGGGGTGTAATAGGGGCACCTATTAGAGGAACATGGGGGGGTTGAAGTGAGAGAACACGAGTCCAATCAAAACCAGTGTCATCAGCATATCCCATGACACCGTTAATGATCAACTTGTAATCTTCCTGAGTTAATTGCAATCCTCGTGTCGCCCGTTTAAGGTATTGTGTTGTCGCAGTCGGGGAAATTCTGGGACTAGGAGAACCCTTAATTATCGAATTTAAGGTTCCTATATCAGGGGGCATAATAACGACATTATTTCCTGCAATTAAATAGGGCATCTGATATCTAGCAGGGGGGTTGATAGTTTTGCCAGATTGGGTCCTAGTTATTATGTTCTGAAGTTGGGGTTCAAATTGGTCAATAAAAGATTGCATTTGGGGAGAGTATCCTACACGGTTGGGTTTGGAAGTGGATACAAATGAGGATGTACTGAATTTAGACATAGGGGTTTTATTTTGCCAATCATATGTGCTAGTTTCATCTTGTTCTGTGTCAGATTCTGTTTCAACATGGGGTATTCCTACGATTGCACCTAAAACACCTATATTTTGTGTTAGGGCTTCGGGGGAAGGCAGAGGATTTGTAGTCGTTTCAATAGTTGTAATCACAGCTGCCAAAGTCTTAGGGTCAAGGCTGGGATAAAGGGAAGAGGGTTTGGGAGTAGGTTGTGAAAGGGCAGGAGGAGAGGAATTGTAAGGTGGGGGATTATCTATGGACCATGATATATCTTTAGGAGTTTTAGAAATGGGGTTATATGAAGAGGACAAGTGAATCCACACTTTACCACATTCCTTCATATATTTTCTATCCCAATTTGAGTCAGGTTGGAAATATGGGAAAGCTTTCTGGTCGCCAAGACATAAGCCTTTTATCATGGACATATGATAGGAAGAGAAGCTTCCTGAATTTGGGAATGGATCAAAAGAATGCATGGCTGTAGTCCAGCCAGCGAGACAATCTATAAAGGGCGTGGTGAAATATCCGCCAGCAACACGTTGTACAAAATCGGCGGGCGTTTCAGCAGGGCCATTTTGGGGCATTAACTTCTTATTGAAGTGCTTATCTAATTTGCCCGTTGTTTTTGGATCTATATGGGAGGATTTTTTGGCACCCATATCGCAAAAAAAAAGGCGCGGTGGAGGGGGGAAGGAGAAGGGTTAGCGCAATTAAAAGGGTGAGAGGGAAAGGGTCGCAAAAATGCGCAGTTTCCTCTATTCTCACTGAGCCAAATCACAAAACAGCAATCTCCATTCTATTTAAAATCTTTTTAACTACACTATCAGGGAAAACACGCACAAATAGGAAATAACAAGTAGTCAGGTAAATAGAGATCCAATTCTCGGGGCGGGAAACTTAAAGGTATTAATCTTTTAAAATATAATACTCTTTACAACACAATTCAAATGTGAGTCACTAACTGCGGGGACTCAAACAACTGATCAAGGAAACAAAGAGAAAGGATCACTATTCTTTACCCAGACCGATTGTAAAAAAATCCTATTTTTCATTCACCATCACTCAAACAATCAAATCATTCAAAATAAACTCTTGCACTATCAAATCAAATAATGCGAGTTCGTAAATTTGAACAAGCAAGTTATCTATGATGAATATTAGGTTCAATAAATATTAATAAAATAGTTATGTCACCCATACTCACCCAGATAAGTTGATTAGTTCAAATCCGCACTTCTGATACCAAATTGATAGATATTCTGGCAAGCACCACAGGAATGGCCACATCCAGTGATGAGAGATAGCTGCTTTGTCACCAGACCCAGTGAGCATACAGGAACAACTCGAGTGAGAACAAAAGAACCAGGACACAAGTGCTGCCTTAAGTGGTTTCCTTTACTCTGGGGGCAAAATTCATGCCTTCAGTAGTTTTATCAAACATGGGAGCATCACAGATTCATGGATTACAACCAATAAAGAATCAATACGTCAGCATTATAGGAAGAGGTGTTTTTTCTACTTTTGGGCAGTACCTAGACTTACACAAACATTTCCTGTACTAGCCTAGTAGGCACGCCTAAATTGACATCACAGCTATATCCTATTCTAGGAATAGGAATGTTCCATAGGATGTATTTAAACAATTGACCATGGACCATGTGTATCCTTCCCTTCCTCTCGGCTGGTCAGCCTCTCATAGTTTCTAGAGGAAATGAAATTGAATAGAACATCTGCACTTCATGGTAAAACAGGAAACCAAGAGAGACCATACTCAGCATTACCTCATGAACAGATTAGGTATTTGCTGAGCAGTCAATCCGGCCTTATATATTTATATAGATATCAAATATTACTAGAATATAGAAATATGAATTCAATGAATTATCTACCATATTAAAATACCTTTCAACATTCTTAGGCTTGCGCACTGCAACTGCTTTCTTTAAGTCCCACCAGAGGTTCTCAAATCGGATTTAAGTCGGTGTGACTGCGGATGGCCACTCCAAAATTTCCAGCCTTTAATCTGGCAACCATTGCTCTAGTGGACTTGGAGGTATGCTTTGGGATCATTGTCCTGTTGAAAGTCCAACGTCTCCCAAGCCTCAGGTTTGTGACGGACTGATCACATTGTCATCCAATATCTCCTGGTACTGAAGAGAATTCATGGTACCTTGCACACGCTGAAGCTTCCCTGTACCTGCAGAAGCAAAACAGCCCCAAAGCATGATTGACCCCCCGCCATGCTTCACAGTAGGCAAGGTGTTCTTTTCTTCATAGGCCTTGTTCTTCCTCCTCCAAACATAGCGTTGATCCATGGGCCCAAACAGTTCTAATTTTGTTTCATCAGTCCACAGAACACTATCCCAAAACTTCTGTGGTTGTCCACATGACTTTTGGCATACTGCAGTCGACTCTTCTTATTCTTTGGAGACAGCAAGGGGGTGCGCCTGGGAGTTCTGGCATGGAGGCCTTCATTACGCAGTGTGCGCCGTATTGTCTGAGCTGAAACTTCAGTACCCACATCTGACAAATCTTTTCTCAGTTCCTCAGCAGTCACACGGGGACTTTTCTCCACTCTACGCTTCAGGTAGCGCACAGCAGTCGAAGTCAGCATCTTCTTTCTGCCACGACCAGGTAGCGTTTCAACAGTGCCCTTTGCCTTGAATTTGCGAATGATGCTTCCTATGGTCTCTCTTGGTATGTTTAACATCTTTGCAATCTTCTTATAGCCATTGCCCTCCTGTGAAGAGTAATCACCTCTTCTCTTTCTTCCTGGACCATTCTCTTGACTTCACCATGTTTGTAACCACACCAGTAAATGTCTAGAAGGAGCTGAGTATCACAGTCATTTTAAAGCTGCCTAATTGGTGCTTATTATGCTTTATTGCTGCTCCGTGACATCCACAGGTGTTTTCAATACCTGATTGAAACCACTTGAATGAACCTCTGTTCTTCAGAGTGGTGGTCTTTAAGGGGTTGAATAATTGTGTCAATGAAGAATTCACAAAATAAACATTTACTACTGTATTACAAAACCAACTGATGTCATTTTAGTTGCATATGGTTCTTTAAAAAGTCCTTGTAGGATTTCATTCTGAATACAATTACAAATGTACACTAAATTCCCTAAAACCCTTTACAGCATTGGGGGTTGAATAATTTTGAACACAACTGTATATGCCGTCTTGGAGGGCACTCTAAAAATCGAACGTTCTTGTCCCATTGACTTGCATTGAGTTCGGATCTCGAACTTTTGAAATTGTTCGAGGTCGAATGCGAACCGAACATGGGGGTATTCGGCTCATCCGTAGTGATGACCCGGGCATCGAGTCACTCCCGGTTTCTCTACTTATGGGGGAGCGGTCACAGCCATGGGAGGAGCACATGCCTGCTGGCTGGGGCTTGCCCGCCCAATCAATGATTGCTGGGACCATAGAGATCCTTGATAGAGCTAGCTGGGGTCTGGCGATTACTGTGTGCCCTCTTGTGATGACGTCGCCCAGGGCCCTGTTGGGGTCCGAAGTGTCATTTTCTATGGTGGAGTTTTGCGGAATCCCCCCGTAGGGCCCTGAGAATGGAGACTGCAGCATTGCCCTGGACTTTCTTGTCCGACTAGACCCTCGCTCCCAATGTGTACCTGGAGAGATGAAATGTCCTGACCTGCCCTGCAGCGCCTTTCCTGTCCTTACCTCGATACCTTCTCTGGACACTGGATGTGGTGGCCCTCCCCCGATCTTTACTTTTCCTTCCATATCCCTCTCAAGCCCCACATTCTATTTTTCCGTGATTGACTCCCCATTACGTGTGGAACTTGATGTTGGCTCTTGAGACTTGACTTCCTGTGGATGTTGGGACATCGGGGAATTTGAGCCCTCCCCCCCTTTTTCTTTTGTGAGGGACA
Source organism: Leptobrachium leishanense (assembly GCA_009667805.1). Classification (NCBI taxonomy): domain Eukaryota; kingdom Metazoa; phylum Chordata; class Amphibia; order Anura; family Megophryidae; genus Leptobrachium; species Leptobrachium leishanense. Next base: position 111,989,258 of record CM019063.1, read on the forward strand.
CTGGGTGGTCCTGGACGAGGCACCTGAATGGTCACCATAGCTCTGGCTGTCCTCTTGGCCCTAGGTCGCCTGGCCCTGTAACCCCTGTCATGGCCCCCCAGGTTTCATTTGGGTTGCTGGTGTGTGCTGGGAATGTCACGTTCTCTTGGGCAGTTCCCCCCGCCCCCACGTTCTTCCTGATGTATCGCTGAGTACCCTGCCACCTTCTTTTATATTATTCTTCTGATGTGCATACTTGTTGTTGTTTCCTGCTGGCCCTACATAGCCGTTTACTTCACTGCCTGTTGTACTGCTAATATTTTTTTCAAAATAAAAATTAATAAAAAAAATAAACCAAAAAATCCTAAACTTACTTTAAATTCCACAGTGCAGGGGGAGTCATGATCTGCCACTCCCTCTGTCCACATGCAGCAAAACATTGGGAACAAATAATTCCCAGGGTTCCTCCACCATTACTTTGACGCACGCTCACGGAGATGTCTCACAGTTTCCTGCATGGCTCCATGGAGTCCTATAGATATATAATAAAGATCGAATATTAATCTATGAAAGAATGTCAGCCAAACTGCAGTTTAATGTTATAAGGACACGGGGACCCTAGAGTGCAAATAGATTTCTACCAGTTTCAGGAGTCATCGTGCCAGCAGCACGCTCTGTCCATCCTTCCGGTGTGTTCATTCGCCTATCAGTTTTTGGCCTGTGGATTGCTGTCAGACCTGTATTTGTTTTCAACAACATCTTCCATTTGCTTAGCCCTAGAAATCAGGTTCTAAATATCAATCTTCCAAAAAACTTTTTATTCTGGAATATAAAGTTGTTTTTTGTGTCATGTTAATGTGTTGAGGGGTTGGGTGGAGCATTAATCCATAGTTACACAGTGATAACTCAACACTAGTCATCAAGATTTAATATTACTGATTAAAACATAAGCCCTGAGCTTCCCACCATCATTAATTTAGTTTGACATTTGATTTGCAATAAAACAAACTGTAAATCCTTCTAACAAATAAGCTTCAAACTCAAGGAATTGCAGAGGCTAATGTGAGGTTTGACAAGACAAAAAAAGACCTTCATTAGGCATATAAAATATGGCTTATACACACAACATCTGTCTTCCCTGACATGTGTAACAAATTGCATTTTGTGGTTTATTGTTGCTTTTGGAAATAGTAAAAAAAGGAGGGGGGCATATCACCAATATTGCACTCAGCCACTGTCCACTAACCATTACTATCCAAGCACTGCTGGGATTAAAATACTAGCAGCAAGGCAGCTATTAAATGTTGACATTAATGCCCAGGTGGCCATCCTCTGGTCTTCAAGGCCTCCATCTGTGGACATAGGGTTGAGGCTCTCCTCTAAAAAATAGGGAGCGGCATGGTAGCATCTCAATAACCCCCACTCATTATCCCCATTATAGCTGCTGGTAAATTAACATTTCCTATACAAAATATAGGGAACAAACGTTTACGGTAACCAGTTGCAAAAGGCAAGCCAGAAGCAACATTTGATGAGATCTGGCTTCACATAGGTCTCTGACTGCTATGAGTTAAAAAGGATTTCTTTCAACAAAACAAAAATGTACAAGGGGCTTTTTTTGTTCTATTTTGGCCTCAAAGATATGAATACACTGCACAAAAAGAAACTCAAATTATGGTGATCAGGTCAAGGAGAGAAAAAGTTATTGGCGATCGCAGCTTCTCATTTTGGCCATAAAGACCATGCTAGACCATCAGCACAAAATGGATTGTGATGTGTTTTGCTCAGAGAAGTGTCTGAACAAAGATTCTTTTGGATTTGATTACTTTTTGATAAATTTAAAGAAATAAGAAACAATTTATTAAGATAAGTTCACAGTTTATTTAAAGAAATAGTTCACTTGAATAAGACAATTTAGAAAAACAATAAGACATTTTACAGAAAAATAATATACATCACATCGTCCCGATGGACGCATGTCTTTTTTCAGCCTATATAACTATGTATCTATTTAACTATGTATATCACCATTTGGATCGCATTGCAACATCTACATCTGTCTGAGAGTCCTTTTTTCATACACTTTAGGGTGTTGAACAACACCCTGGGCAAAGCATCTCTTTTCTGCATGCGAAAACTCCTTCCAGGAGAAAAACTCTATTTCAAACGATGCATATGCAAACTGCAAAAATCCGCAGAGCACTTGATCACAGTTGAAAAAACTCAAAAACTGAATACATCCCCCCTCCCTTATACTAACTGCAAAGCTAAAAAAAAGAACTGCCCACAAATCTACGTCATATCTCCCACTTGCATCCAGCAAGGCAATCCCAATGCCTTGATTTCTGTAGGGCGTATCGCGTACATTTGTGTTTTTAAAAAAAAGTCACAACCCATAACCTGTCAATCATCTCCCCCATGTACCCTCAAAATAGTCAAGGACCAGGAACTTACAAGAGAACGAGGAAGTTAGGTCATATGTCATCTAGCTAAAAGAGAAAGGAACTTAAGTCCTTTAAACTTGGGGTACATGGGCTTCGAGATATATTTGGGAGGTGCAGGCCTCCTGTTCTATATTATTTCCCTGCCTTCTCCTATGTTGAAGTCATCTTGTGCCTGTAGGGTGCAGGGCGTTTGTGTAATCTGTGTTATATATGAATAACGTTATTGTCTATGTCTGTATCTGTTACTATTTTCTGGGTTATTTTAGCCTTTTCCAGCTTCCCCTATCTGGAATGTGTTATTTTCTGATGTATGTTTGAATGGTCTTTTGTTGCTCTGCCGTGACGGGCAAACACTGCCCCATTATTTGATGCCTCAAGACTGTAATCCTGTTTACTATTCACAACTGTCATTGTTCTGTCTTGTCTAGAAATGTTGAGCAATGTTTATCCCATTGTCTGTACCAGGTCTGATTATGTTTCACACTCTGAGAAGCAGACTGAAGAAACTTCACAACATCAGAATCTCACAACATCATAATATAGGAGGGATTATGATGAGGGGCAGTGGGAGGCCAGGGTGTTATTTTCTATTAGCTACTACATTTTACCTGGGACTGTATATATTTTGTTTACTATAGTTAACGCAATAAAGAGTTCAGTGTTCCTGATCTAAACCTCCCAGATCTACGCGCTGTCTTATTTCTGGGGGGGATGCTAAGCAATTCTCTTTATGGGTACCTGTCCTTGAACTTTGTCCAAGTACTGGAGAAAGACCCGAATGCCTGCTGTTGAGAGCGTGGGGGGGGGGTCTGGCAAGGAAGCAGAATTGACAGATGTGTTACAAGGATTAAAGGAGATGTATTGGTACCTGTATTCCCACTTTTACATGAAGGTAAATTCTGGCGTTTTCTTCTCTCCTGAAACTCTCACGCAAGAAGCCTGGATGGCAGAATTGCTATTCGAGTATTTAACTGAATATCTGTTTAATATCATTTATTTTTGCAAAGAATATAAACGGAACAAGACACGATCTTGGACAATAAGGCTAGGGTCAGACGAACGCAGTTTTAACGTGCGTTTATCTGCACTTAATCACGGCCGTAGTAGCAGCAAATGATGTCCAATGCCGGGCAACATACGAAGAACGGCCGCACGAAAGTCGAACGCATTTTTTCGAGAACGTCAATTCGCTAGTACTGACGTACAGAGTACACTGCGTCTGCTAGCGGCGTGTGTGCTTGATTAGGAGACGTCAGACGCTGCTCATGTCCGGCCTACATAACGTCCAGATGCAAAAAAAGTGTTTTATCGATGATCCGTAAAAAATCACTGACGAAAATTCGCATCGTATGACCAATATCGCGTATTCCGTGAAAAAATACGTCCATTCGTTCGAATGCACTTTTTCACGGATGACGCGAAAAATGCGTTCGCCTGACCCTAGCCTAAGAACCAAAAAGGCATAAATAACGTCATAGCAATGAGGTGGTTTGATAAAACAAAGAGGTGGCATACTGATGATAAATGTCACGCTAAAGTGTACTGGAAATGAAGAATAAATGGCAAGTACCAGCTTTGCAGACAGACAAAACTATTTTATAATAAATGCCCTAAACATAGGGTGAGTCTTCGTATTTATTTAGTTTAGGTTTGTGAATAAAGTCTTTTCTTTTTTTGGGAGCTCAGTTCTACAGAAGAAACCCTCAGATTTCCAAAAATCATACTGCTAAAAAGCTTAAAAAAGCAACTGGGAACTAGACAGAAAGTTCCAAAATGCATTGTGCAGCCTCAGATATGCTGATAGATTTGGCCAAAAAGCAAATATGGAAAATAAACCTTTTAGAATGTTAAAAAAATAAATCCAGCTCCATCTGATTCTGTTCATGATAATAACATTAATCTTTTTCCATAGGTAAAGCTGTGAAACTGAGCTGGCTGTTTAATTACAACCATTATTTTAACCCTTTCACGGCAAGCAGGTGGACTTTAACGCCGGCCAGGGCATACCAGTACACCCCGCCAGCCGGCTGCTGAGTCGGGCCCTCCTTCGGCCCACCCACACAGTGAACATCATCACGTGTCCTTGGCTACAGGGGAAGGCCTGAAGCAGGCTGTGCCGCAGCAGCAAATGGTGCGCTGCATGTGCCAGCTAGTGGGCAGGCTGGAGGAAGCCCATTGAAGTCAATGGGACATACTAGAACGCCCCGCGGCTTCAAGGCCCACCCACTGCAGGGACGGTATACTACGCCCTGTGGCGGGAAGGGGTTAAGGATGGTTAACTGAGATATTACACTGTTACACTGCAACCTTATTGCTCATGAAATGTCAAACTCTTGAACGTTATTGAAAGTTCTATGGCCCTATTCCAACCTACTGTTAATGAGTGAGGAGGTTGTGTGTACTGGTGGCAGTCATTAGCTTAATGGCTTGAGACACTATTCCAACCAAACCACTAGTGTTGCTTGCAGCTCGCAGCTTTATTGCTTACTTACTGTAAGTTAACACTTCCTATACTTTGTATAGAGAGTGATAACAGTGGGTCAGCCAGAGAGCTATTCCATACTCACTCTGTATTCTTGCTTCAAGCCGGTATACTGAAATGCAGCTCATTAGAAATAGGGCTGGTAAAAGGGAGCCTGTGCCATAATTTCCCTGTTACCATCTATGGCCTATATTTAAATCAACCTGACAGCTGAAATCGAGACCTACTACAGACATATTTAGTCATTTTTCAGTTTGAGAGACTGCAATTCGGGCTTACCACCATTTCAATTCCCAATAAAAATTCAGAGGAAATATCAATTCTTGCAGCTATAATTTTTCATAGAAATATCAACAATATCGATTCAATTTGAATTCAATGGTATGCCGAACTAAAAAAAAAAAGTGCTACAAATGCTAAAATGTGTTGCTAAATGGATTTTCAGGCAGAAGAATGGAGGGAATAAGACTGAACTTTCTGTTTAAACATCAGACTTTTCTTATAGACGTGTTTAAAGGCACAAAGCTGTTGGACGGTGGCCAAAAATATGCCTTTTCAGGCATTTTACATACTAGGGGCTCTATTCCATAGATGGTGCTAAAGTAGCGTCTTGATATGTAAGTGTTACCGCTAGGATAAGTGAGTTTAACACATGGCATTCATATCGCATTACTGACGGTACACTGGGGTGAAATCAGTCTCACAGCTTGCACAAGCTTTTTTTTACTTTGCGCTCCTCATGTTATGTATGGGATGTGCAATCATTAATTAGCATTTCAATAAGTGAGGCATTACAAAGTACAGGCGCAAATTACCGTCAGGATGCGGAGAGTCAAAAGTTAGTGTTTCCTAAAAGCTGGCATTAAATGATTTTGCAAATGCAGAATCATTTAACACCACCTGTAAACTCCCTCGTTAAGTCCGATACTCACCTCTCATCCCACGGCGAGAAGGGTAGCCCGATCAGCTGCTTCTTCTGGCCGGGAGCAGAGCGAGCCTGGGAACTAATAGTTCCCAGTGTCCTTCTGCAATCAGTTTGCAGCTCTGTGCGAGATTGCGCAGGACTCGCAGCCTGAAAGTGCAACCCTCCGTGGAGTCCAATGGACTCCAGGATGTGATACTCGCAGCGGCATGGAGTCACTACCATGAGCATCACTGTGGTTAGTGCTATGTTCCAGAGTGAGGTGCTGAGATAGCTTAGTATACCAGGGCAGGCGCTAACATGGGGACACTACAGCTGAATCTGCGAGATCAGATTTTCTTGGTTAGCATCCCCATGTTAGCACTAGGATTGTAATAGTGCCCTAGCTTTTTTTCAGGCCAGTGGCAGTTTTTTGAATATTGGCTCTGGACATATTTTTTCAATAGAATCTGTTGAAATTCTGGAAAAAAATGATTTTCAAAAAAATTAGCAGATAGAATTAAAGCGAGACCTATGTTGCTTAGTGCCCCGTGTGTTTCATGTTAACTATTAAAGTGTGTGTGCTTTGTCCCTTCTCTCCAGTCAAGCAGATCCACAGCAGCTTTCCTTCTCTCATAGCCCTCAGCCAGAACTTGGGGGAGTGCTGTATAGGTCTAAGTAACTCTCCGCAAACACGAGACAAGACTTAGTGCAGGGAAAAATAATATCATTAATTTGAGATTGAGTTTATATGGGAAACAGGAGGTGGAGGTAAAATTACACACTCAATTGAATACATCTTCTACCTTTGTGGATTTGAATTCCTTCAGGAGACAGAGAAACCTGATCATCACTACAAACTAGACAAAATTCGCAAATAAACAACATCAAATCAATCTAAGGGCAAACAACTACACAGACAGCAAGAACAATAGGTCTACATTAGATTACTTACAAAACTAAACTCCTGAAATACAATCAGTTTACCAAGGCATTTAACATACATGTTAACCCGTAGGTGTCTACTTATGCCCATTTTCTTTTAGAATTGGCTTTGCCACATTGGTCCATGGTCCCTGGGCAGGAGGCCAACATCCACACTTCCACAACAGGCACAGAGGTTGTGTATAGTGTGGGCAAGGGTGCCAAAGAGGGTGAGGGCACCATGATGGAGGGAGTTTTGGTTACAGTTGATAAGCAGCAAAGAAAGCATTCCTGCATTAAGTTGTGAAAGATTATTATGATTTAACAAACAAAAAAAGAGAAGAAAAGAACGAAGATCCTGATCTTCACTCTAGAATGGGTTCTAGATATATATATCATATAATCAAAAAAGTAGCATCTGCTACTATGGAGCTACGAACATGGAAATTTTGGGACTTTAAATCCCTTTAATTACTTTAAAAAAAACAACAACAACACAGGAACCCGCTGATTGAAGTCAGAGTATTTCTGCACTTAGAAAATTAAAATAAAAATCTTTTCATTACCATCATAACCTTTTATTGAGAGACTATAATAAAATCATTCACTGTGGAATCAACCACACAGGAAAACTACATAGGTGATAACGTGAATTTGTATAGAGAAAATGCAAAAAATCCAATATGACAAAAAATATGTTTCCTATCAATATTATGTGTCCGTGTATATTAAATCAGCGCTTAGTTCAGCCTAGAGACAAATCTAATGCGTTCTTCAGGGACTAGCAATATGTATTGTCCATCATTTTTCCTGGTCAGTTTGTTACACACATCCGTGGGAAAAGATTTCCTTATGCCTCATAAATTAACCCCAGCATATGATCAGCCATTCAAGGAGAAGGGACCACTACTTAAATCAATATTAAGATTCATATCAGGAAAGAAACTGACCCTAACACCTATCCCTGGTTAAACGTACCCAACCTGCTTTTTGGCCACTGGATTGTGCACACCTGACGGAGTTTTTTACTTTCAAAACTTTTTGTTCCCATAGTACTTGTTAATGTGATATTTGAAAAGGGAAAAAGCTGTCCATACACAGGTAAAAATAATAAAATTAATTAAATAATATATTAAACCCTCTCTTCTTAAATCCCATTTTTAATTTCGAAACACATTCTTGTTGTGGCTCCTTCTTCAGTACTCATGACAACTTCCAGGAGGTGGTTGACCTTTCAAGGTTATTCTTCATCTTCCCATCATAAATGGTATATACTGTACAAGGGTTATTCACAAAGCATTGGTATTTGCTAGTATTGCAAATGCCACTTAAAATCTTCAGTTGTGACAAACTCTGGCATTTTGCAAAACTTACAGGGCTATTCAGAGATAGGTGAAAACCTTGAGATTTGCCAGGAGAATGAACAATCTAAACCAAATAGCCAATTTGGAAAGTGAGATAAATTGGAGAATTTTTCTGGTTTGACTATTTTGACCTAGAATTTTCAATTCTCCAGTCATTCTCAAGGTTTTCACTTCTTTCTGAATAGCCCTGATAAACTCACAGCGCAGCTTCTCCTGTTGCTGTTCTGATTTTAGTTTTGTGAAATGCTGACATTACTGCAATACCAATTTTTACTGGTATTTTCAACACCAGCAAACACCAAACAGGGTGCATCCTCTTTGTGCCTGTGTGTTTATAAAAGTATCAAAGAAACTGAACGGGACTAAGTTCAAAATCCTTATCCTTACCTACAAAACCCTCACTAACTCAGCTCCCCACTACCTGTCCTCACTAATAGGGATGAGCAGTTCGGGTTTGGACGGTTCGGGGTTTGACCCGAACTTGGCCTGTTCAATGAGATCGCGAACACCGAACATTTCCGGGTGTTCGCCGCATGTTCAACCACAATGGACCACAATGCATTTTCCCACTGGCCTGAAGCTCGTAATTGGCTACAGCCTTGCACCTGACCACAGGTCTGGTGCAAGACTGGTTCAACACTATGCCAATCACCGCTCAGAGTCCTGATTGGGCAAATTTCCTCTGAAATGCGTGCAGAATCGGCGCGTGGAAACGTTATATAGTGTGCTGCGGACTTAGCTCTGTGAGCCATGATTGGGCAAATTTTGCCCAATCATGGGCTCACAGAGCTAAGTCCCGCAGCACACTATATAACGTTTCCACGCGCCGATTCTGCACGCATTTCATTGGAAATTTCAAAGGAGATAGTTGTGTCTTGTTACTGCCGGTCTGCCACGCTACTGGGGGGGTCTGGGGGGGTCTCATTTCTACCAAATAACAGGGAATTAAGGTGATGTGTGTCTTGTCACTGTGCCAGCAAGTTTTTTTTGGGGTTTACAACTTTCTTTAAAACATTTGTGAATTGAGGTGATCTTCTGGGTCTTGTCACTGTGCCAGCAAATCTTTTTGGGGCTCACTAATTTCTTTAAAACATTTGTGAATTGAGGTGATCTGTGTCTTGTCACACAGCCAGTACCACGCAGTATTTTGGGGGTCACAAATTTCTAAAAAACATTTGTGAATTGAGGTGATCTGTGTCTCGTCACACATCCAGTACCACGCAGTATTTTGGGGCTCACTAATTTCTTTAAAACATTTGTGAATTGAGGTGATCTGTCTCTTGTCACACAACCAGTACCACGCATTATTTTGGGGCTCACTAATTTCTACAAAACATTTGGGAATTGAGGTGATCTGTGTCTCGTCACACATCCAGTACCACGCTGTATTTTGGGGCTCACTAATTTCTACAAAACATTTGTGAATTGAGGTGATCTGTGTCTCGTCACACATCCAGTACCACGCTGTATTTTGGGGCTCGCTAATTTCTTTAAAACATTTGTGAATTGAGGTGATCTGTCTCTTGTCACTGCCAGCAAGTATTTTGGGGGTCACAAATTTGTACAAAACATTTGGGAATTGAGGTGATCTGTGTCTCGTCACACATCCAGTACCACGCAGTATTTTGGGGCTCACTAATTTCTACAAAACATTTGTGAATTGAGGTGATCTGTCTCTTGTCACACAACCAGTACCACGCATTATTTTGGGGCTCACAAATTTCTACAAAACATTTGGGAATTGAGGTGATCTGTGTTTCGTCACACATCCAGTACCACACTGTATTTTGGGGCTCGCTAATTTCTTTAAAACATTTGTGAATTGAGGTGATCTGTCTCTTGTCACTGCCAGCAAGTATTTTGGGGGTCACAAATTTGTACAAAACATTTGGGAATTGAGGTGATCTGTGTCTCGTCACACATCCAGTACCACGCAGTATTTTGGGGCTCACTAATTTCTACAAAACATTTGTGAATTGAGGTGATCTGTCTCTTGTCACACAACCAGTACCACGCATTATTTTGGGGCTCACTAATTTCTACAAAACATTTGGGAATTGAGGTGATCTGTGTCTCGTCACACATCCAGTACCACGCAGTATTTTGGGGCTCACTAATTTCTACAAAAATTTGTGAATTGAGGTGATCTGTCACTTGTCACACAACCAGTACCATGCATTATTTTGGGGCTCACTAATTTCTACAAAACATTTGGGAATTGAGGTGATCTGTGTCTCGTCACACATCCAGTACCACGCTGTATTTTGGGGCTCACTAATTTCTTTAATACATTTGTGAATTGAGGTGATCTGTGTCTTGTCACACAGCCAGTACCACGCAGTATTTTGGGGCTCACTAATTTCTTTAAAACATTTGTGAATTGAGGTGATCTGTCTCTTGTCACTGGCTGCCAGCTATCATTGTGTCTCACTGAGTTATACCAGAGTTCTTTAAATCTTTATACCAGAGTTGAATCAGAGTTCTGTATATATTAATCTATATATCACTCACCATGTCTGAAAGAACAAAAAGGACAGGCAGACACTCCCAGACACAGATAAGAGGGCAAGCACCCCCTGTGTCGGGAGGCTGTGCCTCTGGTCGTGGTGGACGTGGTGCATCCTCTGCAGGGGCACGCTTGTCCTTTCTAACTGGTGCTGGCCGTCTTAAGCAGCAGCAACATACAGAGGACTTGGTGGATTGGCTAACCAGGCCATCCTCATCCTCCGAGTCCTCTGCCAGCCAGGCTTCTAGTGCTTTACAGTCCACCTCAGCTGCCAACGCATCTAATGCAGCCTCCATGTCCACAGCTACTCCTGCCGTAGCCTCGCTATAACACACGGAGGAGTCAGCTGAATTGTTTGACTACAATGAGAGTGACATGCTGCTTGAGGATGTGCAGCAAGTACAGTGCTCTGATTCAATCTCTGAGGTTGAGGAAGGGAGTATAATCAGCCTAGAGGAAGGGGGTGCCAGTGATGACACACAAATAACTGGCACTCATGTTGCCCAAGCAGCTGCAGCATACTGCCAAGTTGGCTCCAGTGATGAGGAGATAGGGGGTGATGATGACAATGATGATGAGGTCACTGACTCCACCTGGGTGCCAGATCGAACAGAGGAATTAAGTGAGGAAGAGGGGGAGGAGGAGGCACAGCAAACACGAGGCACAACATCCTCTGTGACCAACTGTAGTACTAGCCAGTCCAAGGCATCACATGTCAGAGTTGCTCCGGTGCAGAGTGCTGTTGTCTCAAAGAACACATGCAGAACTCTGTTGTCTGGGAGTTCTTTAAGAAATGTGTAGTAGAGCGCAGCGTTGCTATTTGTAATCTATGTCAGATGAGGTTTAAGCGTGGGAAAGATACCGGACACTTGGGTACCACGTGCTTGAGGCGACATATGAATAAGTGCCACACATCCCGTTGGCGCAAGACTTTGCGTAGGTCCTCCTCCTCCTCCTCATCTGTCTCTACCCCCACTGTATGTCCTGTCATGTCATTGCCTACAACCTCCACCGACAGGGATGATGCTACAGTAATGGATGTACCAGGTCCTTCCTCACAATGTGACATCATCCCAGTAGCTGAAGATTTATGCAGTCAGATTACGTTGCCGCAGCTGCTGCAGCGAAAGAAAAAATATAGTCCCAACCATCCCCAAGCACAGCGTCTAAATGCCAGCTTAGCAAAATTACTCGCATTGCAGCTGCTGCCTTTCCAGCTGGTGGACTCTGCTCCCTTCCGTGAATTTTCTGAATGTGCTGTACCACAGTGGCAGGTTCCAAAACGCCATTACTTTTCACGCAAGGCCATTCCAGCACTATACCAGCACGTGGAAGACAATGTTATCGAGTCATTGGCAAAGGCAGTCAGCAGCAAGGTGTATGTGACTTTAGACACGTGGTCCAGCAAGCATGGACAGGGTCATTACATTTCCTTCACGGCACACTGGGTAACTCTGATTGCAGCTGGGAGGGATCCAAGACGGGGCTCTGTGCTGGAGCTTGTTCATCCACCACGCCTCCAGAAAGCTGCTTGTATGAGGTCTGTCTGCTCCACCACCACCACCTCTTCCTCCTCCTCCTCCTTCTCTGTCTCTGGCGAAGTGGCAGTTAAACCGATGCCTGACAGGGTCTACGCAATGGCTCAAGCAACAAGATGCCATACTGTGCTTGAGCTGGTTTGTTTAGGGGACAGGAGCCACACCGGGTCAGAAATTTTGTCAGCTCTGCAGGGGCAGGTCCAGAGATGGTTAACACCACGCCAGATTGAGCTGGGAATGATCGTCTGCGATAATGGCAGCAACCTTCTCTCCGCCCTACGCAAGGGTAAATTGACGCATGTACCATGCCTAGCACACGTCCTAAATCTGGTGGTACAGCGTTTCCTAACCAAGTACCCAGGGCTGCCAGAGCTTCTCATCCAGGCCAGAAAAGTCTGCAGCCACTTCAGACGGTCATTCCCAGAAAGCGTTCGCCTGGCAGAAATTCAAAGAGAGTTCCACCTTCCCACAAACCGTCTGATCTGTGACATGCCCACCAGGTGGAACTCGACATTAGCAATGCTGCAGCGTCTGCACAAGCAGCAGAGGGCCATCAACGAGTACCTGTGTGAGTATGGCACAAGGACAGGTTCAGGTCAACTTAGTTTTTATTCCCCCCCGCAGTGGCTGATGATCAAGGATGCATGCATTGTACTGTCACCATTTGAGGAGGCAACGAGGATGGTGAGCAGGGACAGTGCATGCATCAGTGACACAATTCCTTTAGTGTTCCTGCTGGAGCACACTCTGCGGGGAATTATAGATGTGGCTCTAGAGGCAGAGCAGCGGGAGGAAGAGGAGGCCTTCCCTAGCTCTCAAGGCCCCAGTCTTTCTGCAGACAGCATTCCAGCGGGTCCTACTCAGATCAGACGGGAGGAGGATGAGGAGGAGGAGGAATATTTAAGTAGTGGGGGCATTGAAGGTGGGGATTCCTCAAGGGAGGGTTTTGTGTGCCCAGAAACAGAAGGGCTAGTGTGTGGCTGGGAGGAGGAAGTGCACGATACGGTCATCCTCATTGACCAGGAAGACTCGGAAGCTAATGCCACCTCCAACCTACACTGCATGGGCTCCCTAATGATGCAAAGCCTGCTAAAGGACCCCAGGATTCGTGCTATCAAGGAGAGGGATCATTACTGGTTGGCAACCCTTCTTGATCCACGATACAAGGGGAAAGTCGCAGAGCTCATCCTGCCCGCACAGAGGGAGCACAGGATGAAAAACTTGAGGACGCTCTAAAGCGACACTTGTGTAACACCTTTCCAGGCACTGGTAGATTACCAAGTGCTGACACACGTGCTTCTGAGGCTGCGGGTGATCAGAGGAATAGTGGTGAAGGCCAGGGCTGCTTGACCGATGCTTTTTTAAATTTTTTTAGTCCTCGACGCCCAGGGACGTCAAATTTAGGCACCCATTGCCAGCGTCTTCACCACATGGTGCAGGACTACCTAGGGGCAAGGGCAGACCTGGATACCTTTCCAGCAGATGATCCACTGGCTTACTGGGTGTTGAGATTGGATCACTGGCCAGAACTTAGCCAATATGCTATGCAGCTACTAGGTTGCCCTTCATCTAGCGTGCTTTCCGAAAGGACGTTCAGTGCCGCTGGAGGTTTTGTCACAGACAAAAGAGTGCGTCTGTCCACCGACTCTGTAGACCGGCTGACATTTATAAAAATGAATCAGTCCTGGATCAGCAGCTATCAATCCCCTGATGCCGAAGTAACGGAATAGATCGGGTATGTCTTCTGCATGCACAAAACCTCCAGCACTGAACTCTTCCACAATACCACAAAAGGGTTACGGTGTGAATGCACTTGCTGCCATGAAAGGCACAATATTTGGCTGCACTGACGCCTGTGCCAGATTTATATCATTTTAATTTTTTGAACAGCAGGGTCCAACCCTGCACTCTTCCACAATACCACAGAAGGGTTACTGTATGATGATACATGCTGGCCTGGCACCAAAGGCACAATATCTGGGTGCACTGACGCCCATTACCAGATCAAAAACTTTTCAATATAGGACCACATGGTCCACCCCTGCACTCTTCCACAATACCACAGAGGGGTTACTGTATGATGATACTTGCTGGCCTGGCATTAAAGGCACAATATCTGGGTGCACTGACGCCCATTACCAGATCAAAAACGTTTCAATATAGGACCGCAAGGTCCACCCCTGCATTCTTCCACAATACCACAGAGGGGTTACTGTATGATGATACTTGCTGGCCTGGCATTAAAGGCACAATATCTGGGTGCACTGACGCCCATTACCAGATCAAAAACTTTTTAATATAGGACCGCAAGGTCCACCCCTGCATTCTTCCACAATACCACAGAGGGGTTACTGTATGATGATACTTGCTGGCCTGGCAGTCTTGCACCAAAGGCAGAATATCTGGGTGCACTGACGCCTTGACCAGAATCATATCTTTTCAATATAGGACCACATGGTCCACGCCTGCATTCTTCCACAATACCACAGAGGGGTTACTGCATGATGATACTTGCTGGCCTGGCATTAAAGGCACAATATCTGGGTGCACTGATGCCCATTACCAGATCAAAAACTTTTCAATATGGGACCGCAAGGTCCACCCCTGCATTCTTCCACAATACCACAGAGGGGTTACTGTATGATGATACTTGCTGGCCTGACATTAAAGGCACAATATCTGGGTGCACTGACGCCTTGACCAGAATCATATCTTTTCAATATAGGACCACATGGTCCACCCCTGCATTCTTCCACAATACCACAGAGGGGTTACTGTATGATGATACTTGCTGGCCTGGCATTAAAGGCACAATACCTGGGTGCACTGACGCCTTGACCAGAATCATATCTTTTCAATATAGGACCACATGGTCCACCCCTGCATTCTTCCACAATACCACAGAGGGGTTACTGTATGATGATACTTGCTGGCCTGGCATTAAAGGCACAATATCTGGGTGCACTGACGCCCATTGCCAGATAAAAAACTTTTCAATATGGGACCACATGGTCCACCCCTGCACTCTTCCACAATACCACAGAGGGGTTACTGTATGATGATACTTGCTGGCCTGGCATTAAAGGCACAATATCTGGGTGCACTGACGCCCTGACCAGAATCATATCTTTTCAATATAGGACCACATGGTCCACCCCTGCATTCTTCCACAATACCACAGAGGGGTTACTGTATGATGATACTTGCTGGCCTGGCATTAAAGGCACAATATCTGGGTGCACTGACGCCCATTACCAGATAAAAAACTTTTCAATATGGGACCACATGGTCCACCCCTGCACTCTTCCACAATACCACAGAGGGGTTACTGTATGATGATACTTGCTGGCCTGGCATTAAAGGCACAATATCTGGGTGCACTGACGCCCTGACCAGAATCACATCTTTTCAATATAGGACCACATGGTCCACCCCTGCATTCTTCCACAATACCACAGAGGGGTTACTGTATGATGATACTTGCTGGCCTGGCATTAAAGGCACAATATCTGGGTGCACTGACGCCCTGACCAGAATCACATCTTTTCAATATAGGACCACATGGTCCACCCCTGCATTCTTCCACAATACCACAGAGGGGTTACTGTATGATGATACTTGCTGGCCTGGCATTAAAGGCACAATATCTGGGTGCACTGACGCCCTGACCAGAATCATATCTTTTCAATATAGGACCACATGGTCCACCCCTGCATTCTTCCACAATACCACAGAGGGGTTACTGTATGATAGTACTTGCAGGCCTGGCACCAAAAGCACAATATTTGGGTGCACTGCCACTGACGCCTGTATCAGATTCATATCCTCAGAGGGGTTACGGTGTGACGGCACTGTTGGGGATGCTAAAGGACCAATTTTAAAGCACCTATTGTTACTTTCATCCAAAGCCTGCATATATTTCACAATAATTTAGCCAAAAAAATCAGTAAACTTTTTCTGCGTGTACGAAAATGTCTCCTCTTTACATAAAGACTGCCGCCCCAAGCAGCAAGCAGTTGTTTATGGATAGATTAAAGGAAAAGCATTTACCGTCATATGAAACGTCATTTTTTTGTTTTTAAGTGTTTCTATACATCCTAGAAATCCGCCACTTCACGGGCAGGTTATGGGGACCTCCTAGGCACGATATTTGAAGGAATTTTTGGTTTTTATTTTTAACCCTTATTTCATGGAAAACTCACTGTCCCTTTAAAAAAGTTTTTTTTTAAAACTTTTTGTTCTTGATTCCTGTCCCCCAGGGCACTACTCGTACCCCCATACACCTTTTATGGCAAATATGTAGCATATATGCCCTCTTGGAGGGCACTCTAAAAACCGAATTTTCAGTCCCATTGACTTGCATTGGGTTCGAGTTTGGGTTCGGGTTCGGACCCAAACAAATGGGAAGTTCGGGTTCGTGCTCGAACCAAACTCGGGGAGTGTTCGGCTCATCCCTACTCACTAATCACCAAATACACCCAAGCCCGCTCCCTAAGGTCAAACAGCGACCTGCGCCTAGCGTCTCCCTGCATCACCTCTTCCCATGATAGACTACAGGATTTCTCATGCGCAGCCCCCACTCTCTAGAACGCTCTCCCTCGTACTGTCAGACTTTCCCCTAACTTCTCTTCCTTCAAACGCTCCCTTAAAACGTTCCTTTTTAGGGAAGCCTACCACCCAACTCACTGACGCAACCATCAATCACTCTCACCTTGCAGTCCTCTCCTCCTGTTTCCAACCCCAACCCTCCTAGAATGTGAGTTCCTACGGGAATAGGGCCCTCATCTCCTCCTGTACTGTTTGTCAAATGTTGTTCAATGTATTGTATTGTAACCCTGTCTATACTGTGCCTATTGTACAGCGCTGCGGAATATGCTGGCGCTTTATAAATAAATAATAATAATAATAAATGATAATAACGGACTTTGCCAAAACTATCCATTTACTAGATCTTGAAGTAGATGTCATTCACAGCTGTTTTGCAAACATTTCAGTTATACTATGAGAATATGTATGCCTTGAAAATCACAGAAATATGTTAATATCCGTCTGAGGTTACAGATATTAGTATCTTGCTGTGGGTCTTCCTTCTTCATGTGATTGAGAACATTGGGCGGTGAAGTAATTCTATGCTTTTCTTAGAGTGAACAAAAGACTTCCAATCATATTAACACAGGTACTGGTAAGAAATATTACCAAATATTACCTGCAGCAGTTCACAGCTCTTACTGGAAAGATGTGTGTGTATATATAGAGATCTCCACAATAGCCCGCCACACGGAGACTCGTTGTATAAAAAAGTATATTTATTTGCTCATAGTATTCAACGTTTCAGTCCTCACAGGGACTTTCATCCTGAAGAAAGTCCCTGGAGGACTGAAACGTTGAATATTATGAGCAAATAAATACACTTTTTTTATACGAGTCTCTGTGTGGTGGGTTATTGTGGAGATCTATATGTTGGCGACCAATTCCCTGCACTGGAGCATAAATAACTGAAGAGATGGAGTGCAGGGATCGTGGATTATTATATATATATGTTTATTATTGCAGAAGCCACTTGCACATCACAGCAATTCAAAGAATTGCATCCCAGAGCTCCTGTGCCACATTCCCCATATGCAGCAAGGAATTCTGGGTAGGATATGCAAACGACCTCTGTCTCACTTTTATGCATCCTGGGTCTGTTATTACACAGAACCCTAAAATCAATACAATGCCAAACAAAGGCTTTTTAGCAGAGATAAGGTTTATGCAACTGCTAAAAACTGCTAAACTGCTAAAAAGCCATAGTTTGGCATAGCATTGATTTTTAGGGTTCTGTGTAATAACAGACCCAGGATGCATAAAAGTGAGACAGAGGTCATTTGCATATCTTACCCAGAATTCCTTGCTGACGCTGCATATGGGGAATGTGGCACAGGAGCTCTGGGCTGCAATTATTTGAATTGCTGTGATGTGCAAGTGGCTTCTGCAATAATAAACATAACTAACTATCACTTTTTGTTCTCCACCACAACCCCTGTAAGCAATAAATATATATATATATATATATATAATGGCAGTTATGGGAGCACTCACGGTCTTGTAACGTAAAATCAAAAAAACTTTATTGACGATACATTAAAAAACTCCAACGTTTCGGCTCATATATACAAGAGCCTTTTTCAAGGATACTTGAAAAAGGCTCTTGTATGAGCCGAAACTTTGGAGTTTTTTAATTGCTGTCATATCATTTATCTTTTCTTTGGATATAGCCCCTCGGCAAAATAGGAGCAAATCCAGAACGTTTTGCTGAAGAGTTTGGTTATATATGGTGTATATATATACACGTCTGGTTAAAGACCAATGTTTTTTTATTAAGTGTGCTTATTTCTTTTTGTTTCTTACAAATATTAAACTATTACATTTCAAAGTTTTGGATTTGTCTCTCATAACATATTTAAATTTTTGAAAATAATTTATCATAGCATATTCTTGTGTATTTTAGATTTCTACTAGCTGGCAGAAACATTATCATAATAGTGGCACATCTGGTAAATACAGTTAGCCACTGTTCCAGTTGACAAATCCCACAGCATTGTTTTTTTGCCAATCTCTGCTCCTAGTTCCTATTTGGAAATGCAATGTATTACTGTGTGTGGAATATAAGAAAGTTATGTTCCACAAGGAATTATTAAAGTCTCTCAGGACTGATGCAAAAATTCATACCAGAAGGCTGAGGATTTGACCATGATAGAGTAAAGACATATTGCTTCCATATTTGTCCTTGTTTCGATTTTAAACATCGCACATTGAAACAGATTTATTGTAGACAACACACACACACACACTATAAGCAATATTCAGAAAGAAGCTTAGCAATTCATTACAAAACACAATTCTATTAGGACAGTGTTACGGGATTTTGTGTAGACCCACTGTGGTCCTTTACCTCAGTTACCTTCTAGCGTTCTGCAAGCTGATCCTGAGTTTCTGCTATTGGGAGTTGGGGTACATGACTGCGGCAGTGCCTCCACCCAACTGCACATCCAGGCTATGGATGTGAGATCCAGTTGGGAACATATTTAAACAAACAATAAAGCCAACACAGAGCTGTCTTTTATAATACTTTGTATTGCACAGCAAAACTCTATGCAAAATAAAATGTAACCGCTAAATAAACTTAATGCACTGGACCAAGAAAAAAATGTAATTGCCTCAGGGTCCCCGAAGTTCGCTGACCATGGATCTGCCGAAGACCGCCGAACAGACCAACGAACGCTGCCAAAGAGCGCTGAACTGACTGCCGAACAGCAGAAAAACACAGAACTCTGCTATTCTTTAAAAGGCCTCTTACATAATGATAATAAAAAAACAAAACCGCCATTTAAAAAAAGTATCATATTTTGCCTAAAAAATTCTAATAAATAAATAAATAAATAAAAATAAATAAACAGGCTTTTTTATGAAAAAGAATAAACTGTTGAATATAAAACAGATGAAAACGAGAATATATTTTACATTGAACCATATGGGATTCGCCTGTTTAAACCTGTCGAACTGAATAACTGAAAATTAGGGCATTTCATTGACATTTCAGTATTCTATAAATAGATTAACCATTACTTCTCTATGGGACAATTTCACTTCCGCTGAAGATCGCTGAATTGCAGCAAAATGCACCATATTTCGCTGTCAATTCGCCAGTATTTGGCGAATTGATAGCTTTCTGAATAGCCAAGCTGTCCTGAAATTGCACCGTACGGTGAAATTCACCATTCAGTGCAATTCGGTGGAAAGTTTGGCGCTCTTTGAATAACCCTTTAGGTGAGGGTAAAGAGCAGAGTATGGGAAATAGCGGGAAGCATAAGAGCTGTATGGGAAGATTGAGCAAGAAATGTACAATGAGGGATAGAAACATAGAAAATGACGGCAGATAAGAACCTTACGGCCCATCTAGTCTGCCCAATTACATGGATACTTTACCTGGATTTATCTTTTGTTTAGGATAGCCTTATGCCTATCCCATGCCTGCTTAAATTCAATTACTGTTTTGGCCTCTACCACTTCAACTGGAAGTATCCACCACCCTCTCAGTAAAATAATGCTTCCTGATGTTACTTTTATACCTTTGCCCCTCTAATCTAAGACTATGTCCTCTTGTTTTGCTACTTTGTTTACTTTTAAATATACTCCCTTCCTCTACCTTCTGGATTCCCTTTACGTATTTAAATGTTTCTATCATATCTCCTCTGTCTCGTCTTTTTCCCAAGCTATACATGTTAAGATCATTAAGCCTTTCCTGGTAACTTTTCTCCCTCAAGTATGGAGTGAGTAAAGTAAAGTTTTCAGAGACATATTGAAGGACTGGAGAGGCCTAATTTTGCGTGGGAGGGAGTTCCAGAAAACGATGGCAGCTTCTGAAGGCAAGAGTTGTAGATGTGGGTACGAGGAGACAATAACATCAGCTCATTGGCAGAGCTAAGTGGACTGGATGGGATATCCCTTCTAATAAGGGAGGAAATGTAGGCATGGGCGCGGTTATGGAGAGCTTTGTACGTGAGCACCAATATTTTGAATTGGATTCTAAAAGAAACAGGGAGCCATTGTAGAGATTGAGAAAGGGGCGAGATGTGAGAGGTGTGGGAGGTGAGGTGTATGAGTCTGGCACAGGAGTTCATTAAAGATTGCAGAGGAAGAATCTGGGATCTCTTACGGCCCAAAAGAAGGAGTTTACAGTAGTCAAGATGGGAGATAATAAAAGCTTGGATGTGCATTTTAGTAGAGTTCTAATTAAGAAAGAGGGGGACGCGCAATGTTTTTAGGTGGCAGTAGCAAGATTTGGTTAGCGGCAGAATATAACAAGTGAAGGAGAGATCAGAGTCTAAGAGGACAATGAGGCAATGAGCCTGAGAGGTAGAAGTAATGGTGGCACCATTCACCTTAAGGGAAATGGGCGCAGGAATCAAAGTCTTAGAGGGAGGGAAGATAAGAAGTTCTGTTTTTGAAAGGTTGAGCTTTAGGAAACGGGAAATCATCCAGTCAGTGACCGTCGACAGTCAGGCAGTAACACTGTAAAACTCAGGAGGAGAGAAATTGGGGGAGGAAGGTAGATTTGGGTGTATTTAGTATATAGATGATATTGGAACCCATAGGAAGATATGAGGTTGCCTAGAGAGGCAGTATAGATCGAGAATAGTGGGGGACCCAGAACGGAGCCTTGAGGTACTCCAACTGAGAGAGGAACTGGGGGTGAAGAGACACCAGCGAAGGCGGCAATGAAGAGAGAGATAGGAAGAGATCTACGAGAGAGCAATATCACTGAAGCCAAATTGACGCAGCGTGAGGAGCAGAAGAGGGTGGTCAACAGCGTCAAATGCAGTGGAAGGTAATGAAGAATAAACCGGGAGAAGTGACCTTAGATTTTAGCAGCAACTAAATCATTAGTCTTCTTGGTCAGAGCAGTCTCAGCAGACTGGGAGCAAAAACCAGATTGGTGCGGGTGCATTGCTCTTTTTTAAATGACCTTATATTCCTGTTATTCCTATGAAATACCTCCTTATCCAGGTACATGTAGGAAACATTGAAGCATTTAGTACTCGAATTTGACATGCATTTCCGTACATGTCCTTCTCCAAGGTGCTGTTTTGCTGCACATACCCAGTGCCAACATGAGCTCTTGCCATTCCTCCAGCAAGGTGAAGTGAGGAGAAAATGAGCTGGCACTGAATATAAAACTTTCTGTGTGCGGAAAGGGCTGGCAAGCTTCGTACTGCACAAATAATCTTCCAATAATTTCTGAAGAACCCTACAATTTCATAACAGCGAAATTTTTATCAATATTTTTTAGTAAAGGGAAGATTTCACTATATAGGAAATACATATTGTCTGTTAATTATAGTTTATGACTTTAACGCTCTTACCACTCCTGGGGCAAGACACTGCCTCTACACGAAAGATTATGCCTCTGGGCCCCCTCAGAACACCAACGGGACTTCTCTGTGCTATCCTAAAGTGACAGAGCTGTGAGATGCCATCGGAGTCCCACCATACATGGAGCCAGGAAGGAGAATGGAATGCCCATACTGATGACACCTCAGACCACTTATCTGTGCCTTCGAACACCATTGACAAACGAGGGATTGCATTTTCTGTTTAACAGATTTCACATATCACAGTTAAGATACAATACATGTGACTTGTGGGGTAAGGCAGGGCTTGACAAATTTGCTTTGAATCTAGGAGCCAGCTACAAAAGTTAGGAGCCAACGTTTCGGTGAGGATTCGCCTTTATCAAGGTATACTTTGATAAAGGCGAATCCTCGCAGTAACGTTGGGAACCTTGCCTCTGCATCTGGGAGTTGGTTTGTACTGACCCAAATTATGATTTTAGCTGCTTCTATTTATTTATCACTTTGTTACCTGGTGCTTTTTGCTGTTAAATATTTTTTGTGCATGTGGTCTTTTGGCTACTTGTTTTGAGCCAAGAAGTGTAGAGCGTTGCTTCCAATATCAGTTTGGCTGTGTGTGTGTGTGTGTGTATGTTGTTTGTTTACTTATTTTCTTTGCTCAGTTGTCTGTTGGACACCCTATTTAACACACACACACACCAGGGCTGGATATATTTACATTAAATGTAGGAGAAAGGAAGAAAACATTGAAGCCAACTAGATGTTTTTAGATTGGTGTAAAATAAAATGGAAATTTAGGAGCCAGGAGTAAAATTCTAGGAGCCAATGGCTACCAGGCTCCTGGCTTTGTCAAGGTAAGGGTAAGTGGTTCAATGCTCTAATGGTGGATGGGAATCAGGGCATGCTAACGTGTCCACAGGTTGGGAGGGCGCACAATTCTTGGCTGGCCCTGGGCACTGACAACCCACGCTACGCCACTGCCAGGTCCTGGCTGTAGTTTACTTTTGGGTTAACCGCAGTCAGACGGTATTTAGCGTTAGGACTTTGTACCCCTAATGCTAATTAACACTTTGCTCTCCCCATGTTAAGTATAGGGAACGCAAAGTACAGTAAGCTTGCGCTGAAAAGTGCAAGATTCGAACCGCTAAGGGGGTTTTCAACCCGTTAGCGTTCGGATTGTAATATGGTGCGCCAGCGCTGGGGCCACCATTGCTAACGTTAACACTCACTCGGATGAGCGCTAACGTTAGCGTCAGGAGTGTAATAGGGCCCAACATTTCTCTTTCTCAACACCAACTGAGAATCGCCTACATGGTTAAATTCTTTTGATTCTCCAAAATAACTTCCAATCTCCCATATAGCGCCATGTTTTTCCCTTTATTAAGTTATTGTTGTTTTCCTTTTTATTTTAAATTTTCCCCTTTCGTTCTCTGGGTTTGTTTTTTTTGTCTGATTAGGTTAACTGTGGCTTGTGACTTCTGAGACATTATGCCACCTCTGGAGTTCAGACCTTTTATATAAGGATGCAACAGGGGCGGACAGACTGACAACTAATGGGGCCTCCGGGCAATAGGAGGTCATGGGTAGGGATGAGCCGAACACCCCCATGTTCGGTTCGCATTCGAACTCGAACAATTTCAAACGTTCGAGTTCGGACGCGAACAGGAACCGAACTCAATGCAAGTCAATGGGACTCGAACGTTCGATTTTTAGAGTGCCCTGCAAGAGGGCATATATGCAAGATATTTGCCATAAAAGATGTATGGGGGTCCGGGTAGTGCCCTGGGCGCAGGAAAAAAGGAAAAAAAGTTTTAAAAAAGACGTTTTTAAAGGAACAGTGATTTTTCCATGAAATAAAGGTTAAGACAAAACACGAAAAATTCCTCCAAA
The DNA here is from genome assembly GCA_009667805.1 of Leptobrachium leishanense. Classification (NCBI taxonomy): domain Eukaryota; kingdom Metazoa; phylum Chordata; class Amphibia; order Anura; family Megophryidae; genus Leptobrachium; species Leptobrachium leishanense. The sequence goes on from CM019063.1 coordinate 112,013,179, forward strand.
TATCGTGCCTATGAGGTCCCTATAACCAGCCCGTGAAGTGGCGGATTTGTCGGATGTATAGAAACATTTAAAAAGAAAAAAATGACATTTCAATTGACGTAAATGTTTTTCCTTTAATCTATGTAGAGAAGCAAGGGGGGGTGTTTGTGAGGGTCCTGAGAACGAGCAACAGCACAATGGCCTGCTCTACGGTGGGTGCCCGCTCAGGTCTCACAAACAAGGTTTTACCTTGCTTGTGCCATTACAGGGATGAATTTTCCATATGCAAATCAGCCTGCTCTCACCCATAAAGGGTGGCCAGTGCTGACTGCCAAGGACGTCATCCCTGCACGAGAGGTGCAGCAACCCCCGACGATCGTTTCGGCCTTCTTGGGCCTTGTCAGGAGGGTATAGCTGACACCCCTCTAGGCACATCAAGCAAGGGGTCCACGTCTGGATGACCCTTTACAATTATAGTGAGAAGCAAGGGGGGGTGTTTGTGAGGGTCCTGAGAACGAGCAACAGCACAATGGCCTGCTCTACGGTGGGTGCCCGCTCAGGTCTCACAAACAAGGTTTTAGCTTGCTTGTGCCATTACAGGGATGAATTTTCCATATGCAAATCAGCCTGCTCTCACCCATAAAGGGTTTAATCTATGTATAAACAACTGCTTGGGGCGGCAGCCTGTATGAAAAGAGACGTTTTAGGACACGCAGAACAGGTTTAGTGATTTTTTGGCTAAATTATGGTGAAACTTATGCAGGCTTTGGATGAAAGTAACAACAGGTGCATTAAAATTGGACCTTTGGTGCCAGCTAGTGCCTTCATACCGTAACCCCTCTGAGGTATTGTGGAAGAGTGCAGGGGTGGACTCTGCATTCAAATATTAAAATGATTGGATTATGGTACACGCGTCAGTGCACCCAAATATTGGGCCTTTGGTGCCAGCTAGTGCCTTCACACCGTAACCCCCTCTGAGGTATGGTGGAAGAGTGCAGTGGTGGAATGGTGGGAATGCAGAAAAGATCCCCGATCTATTCAGTTAAATCAGCATCAGGGGAGTGATAGCTGCTGATCCAGGACTGATTCATTTTTATAAATGTCAGCCGGTCTACAGAGTCGGTGGAAAGACACACTCTTTTGTCTGTGACAATACCTCCAGCGGCACTGAACGTCCTTTCAGAAACCACTCTGGATGAAGGGCAACCTAGTAGCTGCATAGCATATTGGCTAAGTTCTGGCCAGTGATCCAATCTCAACACCCAGTAAGCCAGTGGATCATCTGCTGTAAAGGTATCCAGGTCTGCCTTTGCCCCAGATAGTCCTGCACCATATGGTGAAGACGCTGGCAATGGGTGCCTACATTTGACGTCCCTGGGTGTCGTGGACTAAAAAAATTGGAAAAGGCATCAGTCAAGCGGCCCCCTTCACCGCTCTTCCTCTGATAAACGGCAGCATCAGAAGCACCTGTGTCATCAGTTGTTAACCTACCAGTGTCTGAAAAGGTGTTACACAAGTGTCGCTTTAGAGCGTCCTCAAGTTGTTTCATCCTGTGCTCCCTCTGTGAGGGCAGGATGAGCTCTGCAACCTTACCCTTGTACCGTGGATCAAGAAGGGTTGCCAACCAGTAACGATCCTTCTCCTTGATAGCATGAATCCTGGGGTCCTTTAGCAGGCTTTGCAGGATAAGGGAGCCCATGCAGCGTAGGTTGGAGGTGGCATTAGCTTCAGAGTGTTCCTTGTCGCTGAGGATGACCGTATTGGGCACTACCTCCTCCCAGCCACGTACTAGTCCTTGGGTTTCTGGGGACACAAAAGAAAAACCCTCCCTTGAGGAATCCCCACCTTCAATGCCCCCACAACTTAAATATTCCTCCTCCTCCTCCTCATCCTCCTCCTGTCTGATCTGGGGACCTACAGGAATGCTGTCTGCGTAAAGACTGGGGCCTTGAGAGCTAGGGAAGTCCTCCTCTTCCTCCCGCTGCTCTGCCTCTAGTGCCACATCTATAATTCCCTGCAGAGTGCGCTCCAGCAGGAACACTAAAGGAATTGTGTCACTGATGCATGCACTGTCCCTGCTCACTATCCTCGTTGCCTCCTCAAATGGTGACCATACAGTGCATGCATCCTTGATCATCAGCCACTGCGGGGGGGGAACCAAGTTGACCTGAACCTGTCCTCGTGTCATACTCACACAGGTACTCATTGATGGCCCTCTGCTGCTTGTGCAGGCGCTGCAGCATTGCCAATGTCGAGTTCCACCTGGTGGGCATGTCACAGATCAGGCGGTTTGTGGGAAGGTGGAATTCTCTTTAAATTTCTGCCAGGCGAACACTTGCTAGGAATGACAGTCTGAAGTGGCTGCAGACTTTTCTGGTCTGGCTGAGAAGCTCTGCCAGCCCTGGGTACCTGGTTAGGAAACGCTGTACCACCAGATTTAGGACGTGTGCTAGGCATGCTACATGCGTCAACTTACTCAGGCGTAGGGCGGAAAGAAGGTTGCTGCCATTATCACAGACGACCATTCCCAGCTCAAGCTGGCGTGGTGTTAACCATCTCTGCACCTGCCCCTGCAGAGCTGACAGAATTTCTGGTCTGGTGTGGCTCCTGTCCCCTAAACAAACTAGCTCAAGCACAGTATGGCATCTTTTTGCTTGAGCCATTGCGTAGCCCCTGCCACGCGTCGGTTTAGCTGCCACTTCGCCAGAGACATTGAAGGAGGAGGAAGAGGTGGTGGAGCAGACAGACCTCATATAAGCAGCTTTTTGGAGGCATGGTGGATGAGCAAGCTCCAGCACAGAGCCCCGTCCTGGATCCCTCCCAGCTGCAAGCAGAGTTACCCAGTGTGTCGTGAAGGAAATGTAACGGCCCTGTCCATGCTTGCTGAACCATGTGTCTTAAGTAATGTGCACCTTGCTGCTGACTGCCTTTCCCAATGACTCCATAATATTGTCTTCCACATGCTGGTATAGTGCTGGAATGGCCTTCCATGAAATGAAATGGCGTTTTGGAACCTGCCACTGTGGTACAGCACATTCAGCAAATTCACGGAAGGAAGCAAAGTCCATCAGCTGGAAAGGCAGCATCTGTAATGCGAGTAATTTTGCCAAGCTGGCATTTAGACGTTGTGCATGTGGATGGTTGGGACAATATTTTTTCTTCCACTGCAGCAGCTGGGGCAACGAAATCTGACTGCATAAATCTGCAGCTGATGGGATGCTGGCAGATTCAGAGGAAGGACGTGGTACACCCATTACTGTAGCATCATCCCTGTCAGTGGAGGTTGTAGGCAATGACATGGCAGGACATATAGTGGGGGTAGAGACAGATGAGGAGGAGGACCTATGCAAAGTGTTGTGCCAACGGGATGCGTGGCAGGTGGTCATATGACGCTTCAAGCACGTGGTACCCAAGTGTCTGATGTCTTTCCCACGCTTGATCCTCTTCCGACACCCCCTATCTCTTCATCACTGGAGCCAACCTCTCAATATGCTGCAGCTGCTGGGGGAATATGAGTGCCAGTTCTTTGTGTGTCACTGGCACCCCCTCCCTCTAGGCTGATTATACTCCCTTCCTCAACCTCAGAGTTTGAATCAGAGCACTGGAGTTGCTGCGCATCCTCAAGCAGCACGTCACTGTCACTGCAGTCAAACAATTCAGCTGACTCCTCCGTGTATGATAGTGAGGCTACAACAGGAGTAGCTGTGGACATGGAGGCTTAATTAGATGTTGTGGCAGCTGAGGTGGACTGTAAACCACTACAAGCCTGGCTGGCATAGGATGAGGAGGATGAGGATGGCCTGGTTAGCCAATCCTGCAAATCCTCTGTATGTTGCTGCTGCTTAAGACGGCCAGCACCAGTTAGAAACAAGGACAAGCATGCCCCTGCAGAGGATGCACCATGTCCACGACGACCAGGGGCACAGCCTTCCGACACAGAGGCTGCTTGCCCTCTTATCTGTGTCTGGGAGTGTCTGCCTGTCCTTTTTGGTCTTTCTGACATGGTGAGTGATATATAGATTAAAGATATACAGATTTTGAAGAACAATGCTATACATCAGTGATACAGCCTGGCTGATAGCTGGCAACACCCAGATTCTACTCTGAATAGATAAACAGATGAACTCTGATTAAACTGTGTTATTGTATGGTATCTAGAATTAGATTAAAGATATACAGATTTTGCAGAACAATGCTATGCGTCAGTGATACAGCCTGGTTGATAGCTGGAAAAATCCAGATTCTACTCTGAATAGATAAACAGATGAACTCTGATTAAACTGTGTTATTGTATGGTATCTAGAATTAGATTAAAGATATACAGATTTTGCAGAACAATGCTATACGTCAGTGATACAGCCTGATAGCCTGACAGCAGCTGGCAGTGCCAACATACTGATTACAATTCCCAGATATCTGCTAGAGGTATGTGGGACCCCCTGATAGCTGGCAGTGAGAAGACACAGATTACAATTCCCAGATAAAAAACACGTGCTGAGGCTGCAGGGAAGCCTTATATAGTGTGCTGCGGGATTTAGCTCTGTGAGCCCATGATTGGGCAAAATTTGCCCAATCAGGACTCTGAGCCCTGATTGGCATAGTCTTGCACCTGTCTTGCACCTGACCTGTGGTCAGGTGCAAGGTTGTAGCCAATTACGAGCTTCAGGCCAGTGGAAAAGTGCATTTTGGTCCATTGTGGTGAATTGTGGGCGAACACGCGGCGAACACGTGGAAATGTTCGATGTTCGCCGAACGGGCAATGTTCGATTCGAACTCATGTTAGGATCAAAACCACCAGCCCATCTCTAGTCATGGGGCCCCCTTGCTTTGCACCCACAGGTGGCCACACCCAAAAAAAACACACCCTACAACGCAACACCCACATGTACATTATTGTGCTAAAGAATTAATTTCTGAACTCCTAAAAATAACCTGTTTGAAAATCCACTTGGACCCAGCAGTGAATTGTGCTCCCTCTTACTTACAGATGGCCACCGCACTGCTGCAGCAGCCATCACCCACTCATTGCAGCTAAGGCTGCACCGCGGCACAGAAAGTCCCTGTGGAAAATGTGGGAAACTGACGATCACTTTAACAGATACTGTAAATCCTGACACACTGCACATCACAGAGCTCCACAGAAATAAAACTCCCAGTAATGTGCAGAGTGCATGAGCGTATCACAGAGCTCCACAGCAATAAAACCCACAGTAATGTGCAGCTCACACATGGATATATATTGCCCCCAGCAGCCCTCACATGGATATATATTGCCCCAGCAGCTCACACATGGATATATTTTGCCCCAGCAGCTCAAACATGGATATATATTGCCCCCCAGTAGCTCAAATATGGATATATATTGCCCCAGTAGCTCACACATAGATATATATTGCGCCCAGTAGCTCACACATTGATATATATTGCCCCAGCTCACATATGGATATATAGTGCCCCAGCTCACAAATGGATGTATATTGCCCCTGCTCACACATGGATGTATATTGCTCCAGCTCACACATGGATGTATATTGCCCCTGCTCACACATGGATGTATAGTGCCCAGCTCACACATGGATGTATAGTGCCCAGCTCACACATGGATGTATATTGCCCCAGCTCACACATGGATGTATATTGCCCCTGCTCACACATGGATGTATAGTGCCCAGCTCACACATGGATGTATAGTGCCCAGCTCACACATGGATGTATATTGCCCCAGCTCACACATGGATGTATATTGCCCCTGCTCACACATGGATGTATAGGGCCCAGCTCACACATGGATGTATAATGCCCAGCTCACACATGGATGTATAGTGCCCAGCTCACACATGGATGTATATTGCCCCAGCTCACACATGGATGTATATTGCCCCTGCTCACACATGGATGTATAGTGCCCAGCTCACACATGGATGTATAGTGCCCAGCTCACACATGGATGTATATTGCCCCAGCTCACACATGGATGTATATTGCCCCTGCTCACACATGGATGTATAGTGCCCAGCTCACACATGGATGTATATTGCCCCTGCTCACACATGGATGTATAGTGCCCAGCTCACACATGGATGTATAATGCCCAGCTCACACATGGATGTATAGTGCCCAGCTCACACATGGATGTATATTGCCCCAGTAGCTCAAACATGGATACATATTGCCCCAGTAGCTCACATATGGATATATAGTGCCCCAGCTCACACATTGATTATATATTGCCCCAGCTCACATATGGATATATAGTCCCCAAGCTCACACATAGATGTATATTTCCCAGCTCACACATGGATGTATATTTCCCAGCTCACACATGGATGTATAGTGCCCAGCTCACACATGGATGTATACTGACCCCAGCAGCTCGGCGGCGGCGCTCCAGCGTGCCTTTCTGGGCCCCACATGCACCCTGCATTGACGCCGCCCCCCACGTGATGCGCGCGCTTCACGTGAGGGGGCGGTATCAATGCAGGGTGCACGTGGGGGCCCAGGAAGGCACGCTGGACCCTTACAAAACTAGGCCCCCACTGACACGCGGGCCCTCGGGCAGCGCCCGAGTGCCCGATGGGTCAGTCCGCCCCTGTTATGCAATAATGAAATTAAGACTACTTATCTTATTTTCTTTTTTTATAAATATACGGACTTGTTGGTTTTTATGTCACACTTGAGGAAAGCTGTTTTTTCAGCTGAAATGTTGCACTTAGTTTATTAATATGCTGTTTTTGGAGGAAGTTCCCGATCCCCTTTATTTTGCTTTTCTGCTGCTGACTGGAGTTAACTACTCCAGTGGATACATTGTATTCTGCGTTCTGGATTGTATGCTACCTGGAAACAGTGTGCTGAAACTGACTTTGCTTTTATATTTTAGAAAAGGTTAAAGGAAGCGGTGGCACAAAGTCATGCAGCCCTTACATTGCAGTGCCCTCTTCCACTGAACTGCAAGGGTTGTGTGTCTACACACATGAGTGTATGTTTGTGTATGAATGTGAATATTTGTATGTAAGTGTATTTAATTGGAGCAGGTAAGTGGGCTGTGTATATGGACTAATGCCAGAACTGGTAAGTTTGATTTTTTAACCATGCAATGAAATCTTTGAGGAGGTTTTTGCTATAGTGCCCAAATTCTTCTTACTCTTTATTTATGTAAAGGGACATTGTAGGTGAGGTAAGTTATTTAGATTGGTTCGCTTAACAAGCCTTACATATCAAGCTGTTTTATACCTATACGGTCATTCCATAATTAAGGGCGACATTAAAAGTCTCCAAACTAGAGAAACAGTTTATTGTAGTAACAGAACTAATGATATGTTTGGAATCGGCCTCGTTTAAGAGCCAGCAATTTAAAGTGACTCAAATTTACAGAGAGATTTCAAAAGCACAAACAAGACACTAACAAGGGAACTGGCATAGTGATCCAAGTAACTGATTTCATGTAATTTTACCTTCTGTTAGGGGAAGAAATGTACAAAGCTTACTTTTTGTAAATAACAAAAATTCAATTTGGATAACGTGCTTTCTTTAAATAAAAGTAGGTTTAGTTCCAGCTTTTTATGTGTTTCACAGTGCTTCGTTTGTGCACAATATACACACATACATGCTCCGTACATATCTATTAGGCATGGCTGAAAAATTAGTTTAGTTTAGTTTTGTTTTGTTACGTTTTTAAATAATTTAGTTTTCGGAACTTCGGAACTAATTTCGTTTCGTGTTTCGTTTTGGATTGATTTGAAATTTTGTATCGATTCGAATTTCATATATCATTAATTCGATAGTTGATATCAATTCGAATTTTGGAACACTAAAATAAAACAATTAATCAAATTTTTCTGTTTAAAAGACAAGCTAGGGTTAACTATTAACCTTTTCGCTGCTGAGCCGTGTGTGCTGAGCTCATTTTTACCGGTTTCGCTCATCATGTTTAAACGCGTTTTGAAGCCATATTTTATTATATGACCCAGACATATTATATAATGTCCTTTCCGGAAGACTGAGCAGATTCATAATATATCATTATTATATGTATACGTCATGTCCTGTCTGTATATTATAACAAAAAATGCAATAAAACTTGAATTTTCAATAATTTACAACGTGTAAAGTATGTTTTTTTCACATTTTAACATGCGAGCGTTTTCGGCTATAGTTTCTATGAGTTGCTCTTGTTAAAAAAAAATTGAAATGGGGACTTGTTACATATTTTTTGGGGGAAATGATGCGATTTTTAACAAACACACCCCATAGAAAAATCGTTAATGCAGCATTGCAACAATGGTCACATTATAATTGAAATGGGAACAATATTGCTGCATTAACAAAACAAAAAAAATCTGTTTATTTCTTTTTAAAATATTTTTTTATTTTAATTTTTATTTATTTTTTTATTAACTTTTAACATGGTCATGTTTGGTATCGTTGGAAAGGCCATGCTCTGGTCGATCCAACGATACCAAACATTAACCCCTAGCTGCCGAGGATCGGGAGATTGGGGGTCCAATGAACCCCCTATCTCCACCATTGGTGGCAGCTAGGGGTTGGCTCCAGAACTAACGTGATTGCGCTATGCACGATGACACCAGTCATCAGGGGGAGATCCCGGAAGCTTGGTCGACATCCAAGATGTCTGCCAGTTCCGGGAGAAGATCACGATCTGGCGCCTCTTGGTGCCGAATCGTGATCCAGCCCCCAAGGGGTTAAAGCCAGCCACCGTTTGGAAGGGCAGGCTGTGCCCTTCCAAACAGTGCCTGACTTTAACCGCTGCCCCTTAAGGAAGGGGAGGGAGAGAGGTCCAAAGGACCTCTCACTCCCTTTCAGGCACCTTCCCCGCACTTGCGTGAGGGGGTGCCTGTAATAGATGACATCTCGCTCGCGCAATGACATCTATTGTCCCGCCGGAGTCCCGGAGTGTGGGCTGACATCCAAGATGTCAGCCCGCACTGGGGGGGCAAAGCAATCGGCCGGAATCCCGGCCGATTGCTGCCTCCTGTGCTAGGACGCGCTCAGCCACTTCGAGAACCACTTGGCTGGATGCGCTGAGTGCGTCCTTAGCAGCCAAGTGGTTAAGCTGTGTCACAGATGTAGTATTTGAGTCAAATCAAACAGCGAAACAAAATTAATTTGTTTCATAAAGTCCTTAAGTTAAGATCAATTCGATAGTTGATATCAATTTGATAGTTAATTTCCAATTCGATAGTTGATATCAATTATTCAAATTTTTCTTTTATGATGATGACACAGTGTAAAATGAAATAAATTCGTTATATACCATTTTGGATTGTATCGATTCGTTATTCGGAAGTACTTCCGAAATACGAATTATCGAATTTCGTTCCAAATTCTGAATTTTTTCGAAATGATTGCACATCTCTAAAATCTATACATATACAGTATATATATGACAAATAGGTTACAAAAGCGTATGTGATAAATAGTCGCTACCATAAAACAAACAAAATTAATACTCTCTCAGCGCACCAAAAAGTGCAATACACCACTTTTACAATTTATTCAAGGTTGTTAATCTAATGATTATTATTCATATATAAATCCAATGTTGATGATAATAGTCCAATGCATAAGACAGGGATCTCAATCCCTCTTTTCACATCTGTATTTCTTGATGGATGTCTTAAGAGCAGTTTGTCCTGGACCTTTGAAATAAATATGAAAAATATATATAGTGCAGACAACTCTTGATCTTTTGAATAAAAAATAAATAAAGAGGCAGGATATCACACTCACATGTCCTTGAGCCTGTGTTATCTGGCTCACTAAAAGATGCAGTTGGATCCGTAGAGGCGATTCCCCCTTAATTTACATCTCCTCCTGAGGTGCTTCCTCTTCATCTCAGGAGATGTATGGAAAATAGTAATAGCAAAACCACTGCAGAAATGCCAAACCCCCGCCAAAAAACGCATCCGATACGATCTGAAGTATCGGATCACTCGAACCGCCACAAAAAAACATGTCAAACACGTCTGGAAAAACCTGACGAGACACTGAACACAGCGCAGACCAGCCACCAGAAAAGTTGACAAGCTGACGAACGGTGTGAAAAAAAACAGAGAAACGATTGAAACTGTCTACTAAACGAAAAAACTACTAAACGAAAATACATGGAATTTACATATAAGGTCCTATGAATAATAATAAAAAGGTCTTTTACAGAAAAAAGAAAATCCACTATTAAAAAATAAACGGAGAAAAACTTTTGACCAAAAAATCCTGAAAAATTTCGAAAAGGTCCTTAAAAAAATAATAAAAAAAATAGAGACTTTTTTTTTACTGCAGATTACAATAGTAAATGGTTTATTAGATATTTAATAAGAACAGGAATATTTTTTAACATTGAAGCCTATGGGATTTGCCTAATTAAACAAACCGAATGAAAAAACATTGAACACCTGGGCATTTCTCTGACATTTCACTGCTGTTCGGTGTTTTCGGAATAGATTAACCATTGCTTCTCTATGGGGTATTTACAGTAATTGAATTTAAGCACGCATGGGATAGGCATAAGGCTATCCTAAACAAAAGATAAATCCAGGTCAAGTATCCATGTAATTGGGCAGACTAGATGGGCCGAAAGGTTCTTATCTGCCGACATTTTTCTATGTTTCTATGTTTCGATTTCACTGCCTTTGAACAGGCAGAGTACTTTCTGGCAGTTCACCAAAATTTGCTCTCTGAATAGCAGAATGGCCAGAAAATGGCACTGTAGGGAGAAATTCCCTGTTCGGTGCCATTTCTGGGCCAGATCTGCTTTCTCTGAATAACCCGTTATGAATTAGTGATTTAAAGTGATACTCAGAGTAAAAAAACAGAGTGGAGGTGGGGTAATGGATGTGTTATATAATACATGCAAGTCTATTTAAAATATTTTAAATGATCATGAAGGCTATAATGTAAGATTTTGTCAGCTATATCATTTTATGGGGAGCGACTTTTTGCAGTATGTGTCTCTTTCTGGATTGAGCTTTGGTTTTAATTGACTCTAACCTGGCTTAGTGCAGCAGTTATTGAGCAATAGACAAACCCAAAAATCCACTAAACTAATAGTGGTGACACCCCATCTTCATAGAATGTATAAGATGGAGATTTGGTATTGAGGGTAGTTATTCACACAATACACGGAGGTACTAAAACCTGAATTGTATACGCAAAGCTGGTCTGTTTGAACAAGTCAAAGTTACCACAGAGTATAGGTGACAAGACATAAAAATTGAAAACTTTATTAGGGCATAGAAGCCAATATTTAAAAACTGGACACAACGTGATCACTAGAGACAAACACATAAACAATAAAACATGTTCAACATATTAGGACATCTCCATGTAAATATAATAAATCTTGAACCTCAAAATTCTCCGACAGACTCAGATAGTACTGGGAATATATATATGTATGAAGGAAGAAGGTTCAGATGATGAATGGGACGCCTAGAGAACATATAAAAGAAAAGAAAGTGGGAGCAAAAATTCCTTAGTATGCTTAAATAAGTATACTTGATACATATATATGTAGTCCTCTATGGGTTCTGCAATGTGGGATACCCTATAAATCACCACAAAATCTTCGAAGTATATATTTGGATACAGTAGTGTTGATGGTAATGCCACAATTTAGGCACCAAGACATGTGCTTAATTAAGCCCTGAAAACAAGGGGAGATATATTTTCTATTTATCTATAGGAAACAGTTGTAATTGTATATATTTGTATATATTCGCCTTGTTTACAATGTTAGTGAGCTAGTGAATCACTGCTTACTCTAGTAAATCGCTATAATCATAGATAGACCTATAAGGCAAATTAGCATAAAGATTTTAACATATATATCCTCCAATAGCAGACTGAATGTTAGATTGCAATATGGAGCACAATCGCTCAATTGTTTGCTGTGTAGAGGAGATTGTGGTGGTAAGAGTTATAATACCATTCTTAAACATATGCTGTCCAATCATAGATTAGATGCCAATTATATTATAAAGCATGGTTACTTCATTAAATTCTGTGTGAAGGAGATTTGGGGGTAAGGGTTAAGTGCCCACATTCAGAACAATACTTCAAAATACTGCGATATTAGAGGACTACCTAGTCCCAGACAAAAATCCCCTTGTAATGCAATATAAATGCTGGTCATTAAGGTGTAGATTATCATAAATCGTGAGGCCCTGCTCAATAGGTTCCAACAAAAAAACCTTATTGCATAGAGGAATTTGAGGGTAAGATTTAAGCTGCCCACAAGAGGGATGCACCCGACGCGCGTTTCGCCTTGCACAGACTCGTCAGGAGTGCTGGGGGTAAAGCCAAGATGTGAATGTATATTTAAAGCCCCCTTGAAAAGAAGGAAGGGCCCATGATTAACCAATCCCGGTGGTTAGGTGAATTAATTGCGAAGCTACACCAGACAGCTGACTGATTGGCATTTCGTGCGTCCAATCAGCTCATAGCATTGCCCTGTAGTCATGGTTTCTTATGCATAGGCCGCTGTGATAGAGCCATGGAAGGATTGGCAGATGTTACTGCCTATAGAATGAGTGGAAAGACTTGTAATCAAAAGACAAATATCTCCTGCAGAGAAATATCGATGTTATTATTTGTATTGATTTTCATCAAAAATTAGAAGAGAGGCCAAGAGACATGTCGGACTTACTGTGCCTATATAATTAGAGTATAATTAAATTCCTCATTGCAGTTTATCAGATAAGAATGTGGCGTTTTTTCTTTTATAACAACTATTGGTGCACCGTTCAGGTAGCTGCTCATATAAATGCATGATTGTGGCTTGTGGAGGTTGGTTTTGAACAGGGCGATATGTAGATAATCATTGGCGAAAGTGTATGTCCATTCAGGATTCACCCCATCGCTAAATGTATATCTGTTCTACAGACACCTGTATTCCATCCGGTGTAATGGTGTCTGATATCTTACACACGATACCGGAGATATTTGTCTAGGTATCCTTTAATGTGCTTACCCCCTGAGTGTACTTTTATTCTGGTGCATTATGACCCGCTAATTATATTTGATTAACCCCTCTGAACAGGAACATCGATATTTCTCTGCAGGAGACATTTGTCTTTTGATTACAAGTCTTTCCACTCATTCTATAGGCAGTAACATCTGCCAATCCTTCCATGGCTCTATCACAGCGGCCTATGCATAAGAAACCATGACTACAGGGCAATGCTATGAGCTGATTGGACGCACGAAATGCCAATCAGTCAGCTGTCTGGTGTAGCTTCGCAATTAATTCACCTAACCACCGGGAATTTTTGCTCCCTTGCTTTCTTTTCTTTTATAAGTTCTCTAGGCGTCCCATTCATCATCTGAACCTTCTTCCTTCATACATATATATATTCCCAGTACTATCTGAGTCTGTCGGAGAATTTTGAGGTTCAAGATATATTATATTTACATGGAGATGTCCTAATATGTTGAACATGTTTTATTGTTTATGTGTTTGTCTCTAGTGATCACGTTGTGTCCAGTTTTTAAATATTGGCTTCTATGCCCTAATAAAGTTTTCAATTTTTATGTCTTGTCACCTATACTCTGTGGTAAGTTTGACTTGATCAAACAGACCAGCTTTGCGAATAGACAAACCCATCTCAACTTCAAAAGTTCATGCAACTATAACATGTTACAATTTGACTAATTCTCATTCTTCCAAGGCTTCCATCTAGTTTGCAATGTTATACTGTCACATTGTTAACTTGACTCCATAAATGCATTGCAGTAACAAAACCTTAGAACAGGATGCGGAATGTTGATATTTCTTTAAAAAAACACTTCTGCTGCCTCTGGGAATATCAAATTTAAAGACATTGTAACAAATAAGAACTTTCAGTTACAAGAACATGGATAAAATCCAGATACAATCAGAGTGTGATGGGTGTAAGTGACAAGTTGTTCCACCATTACAGATATAAAAAAGAGAATAAAAATATGAGTGCATTTTCAGTAAGGAAAATTAAACTTACAAAGGATCTCTTTTCATTGTTTTAACTGAAAGTGCAATTATTTTTAAAGGGCAGACAGGAAATGAGTCCTCTCAAAATAGTCTTTCAATAGTATATGAATACTGCAGTATCTGGTTTCAAGAAAAAGAATAAGGAGGGTTACAGTTTGTTCAGTAAAAATGTGGTTTTGTGTTTGGTTTTTGTAATTTCGATTTTCTGTTTTAAAAGTGACGTGTTCCCATTTATTTTTTTGACTACCTCATAAACATAAAAGCTAAATTACTGCTGTGTGATTAAACATATGTTTTAAAATGGCATAAATCACTTAAAACAACATTCGGTTAAATATAATGTATATACGAAACATAAAACAATCCATCATTTGACTCAAAATATATAAAATCGTGTACTTTAAGGTTACAAAATAAAAGAAAATTGGCACACAAAGGTGTTCTATTGTGTGAGATATACAGTATAAAACCAAATCTTCACAGACCTCCATATTTTAAATAATTTTATAGCTGTGTGAACATTTTTCAGGATACTGCATTTTAAAGATAATTCTGTAAAATCCAAATAAACTCTGCAGCTTTTTATTGAAAAAGGACTTAAACAATGCTTTCCATGCTGGTTCAATGAGCCAGACTCCTACCATTCCAATGACACCTTACGTGACATTGTGCAGTTTAAAAATCAGGGACACAGAGTTCTAAAGGTTTCCCGGCATTCCTTGCAGCAGTGTGACAGTTTAGGTTTTCAATGAACCAATGCGTAATAATGCATTGTGCCATCCCCTCCACACTTGCTGACATTGTGGGAACTGAAAAGGTGAGCTAGCGCCGCATCCAGGGCCGTAGGAAGGGCGAGGCGAGTGAGGCACGTGCCTCGGGCACAGCTGTGAAGGGGCGCAGCCGAGTCCTGCGGGAACGATTGCCGGCGGCCGCGTGCTTCCTGCTAGAACGGCCGCTGACAGGAAGTGCAGCCGCTCGCCTGGGATCGATGAAACAGTCTGCCACGATCTATTTATAAAAAACAATACAAACTTTTGCTTGTGGAGGGAGCGCAAAAGAGGAAAGGTAAGTTTTCTGTTCTCAAATGTCTCAGTTGTTCTTGGATAGAATTAATTCTAAAATATAGAATCAGAAAAACGCCTTCATTGCATAGTATATTAAACAATTCAAAAATAGTTATATTAATGGTAGATATACACTCACAAACATAGAGCCTATAGGCTCGTGGTATTTGCTTGTAAGCCTCTATGGGGGCTCCTCCCATCAAGATGATGATTGTAGGGAATGATTTCTTGATGTCCAGGGATACCTCGATAAATGAGAGATATATGGCACAATACCAATACAAAATATGACAATAGAGGGGCAGATTGTATTCACTCACGTGGTACTGAGCCTCCCGTCTGAGTGGCTCAGTATCTCAGCTTGTGGACCACTTCAATTATGGAGGAGGGGTCCCACCCCTATGGTAATGGAAACTAGCGATGAGCTAGTGGGTAGATGTTGTTGGAATCCGGATCAAATAGCAGAAATACGGATAGTATTAAAGGAAAATTTATTACAAAAATAAAATAAAATAAAATAGATTAACAATAAAAAGATAAAAAGTAGTGAGAAAATGATAGACCGAAACGCGTTTCTCTCGCTAGTCCTGCGAGCTTCATCAGTCGGATAATCCTTCATGTTAAACAAGTGTCTTATATCTTGATCCCAATCAGTCATAAGGAGTGTCCTTCGCGTGCGTTCCAACAGAGTACTCGATGGGAATGTCCTTCGCGTGCGTTCCAACAGGGTACTCGATGGGCTGTTCAATTGCGGTTCAAAATAGGGGTGTGTTTTCCATCTGCGTTCCATCTGCGTTTTGTAATCGCCGACAGATTGCGGTCCAGCAAAAGCTTGAAAGGTTTCCGTTACCACATTTCCGGTTTTACTTGGTCTCCATGGAGACCTGATCAAACATTTTTTCGTAAATATACAGGATAAAACGAATCGATCCGTAATTGCTTTGAGTATGTGCAACCAGGAGTGGGAAACGGAAACGAAAGCCAACTTCATGATAATATCTAAATGATAGAGAGACATCTGAGGCATACAGGTCTTTTTTCAGCCGTATACAATAACATATATTGGTAAATTATCACAAAATGGATTTATTTCCCTAAAAGGGAGCATTTTATCGTAGATTTACAGAATAATACGAATCTATCTATAATTGTTTAGGATTCGTACATCAACGGGTGCAGAACGGAACGAAAATCGACTCCATGATAGTATTTAATTAAAAGAAGAGCATCTGCACATACAGATCTCTCTCAAACATTGATAACGGGCAAACAATAAAATATCGCAAAATAAACTTATTTCCCCAAAGGGGCATAAGTATCATTACGTTATACAAAGATAAGGGGGGGAGAGGGGGAGGTATGTTATTGTATACTATCTATAATTATAGAAAATGACAGACCTCAAAATCTACATTTAATCCATTGGGAACTAAGGTATTTAAATAGTAGATCCATCTCATCTCACTTTTGATGAGTTTTTCACTAATATCTTCTCCTCTCCAATTGCAACATACTTTTTCTATCCCAATAAACTCTATACTTTTTGGGTCACAATTGTGATATTCTCTATAATGAAGTGATACATTGTATTTATCATACCCTCTGGTTATATTGCATAAATGTTCGTTAATCCGGATAGTAAGTGGGCGAGATGTCTGACCCACGTATCTTTTATCACAAGGGCATCTGAGCATGTATATTATGTTCTTAGTGTGACAGGTTAGCAGATCTTTTATTTTATAGTTGGTTCCTTTTACTCCTGCATTAAAATGTCTTGTGGTTCTTTTTTTATTGTTGAATGGTTGAATTTTTCTTGACAGATTCCGGTAATTTCCGAGTAGAACAAATACAATACATACTTGAGGGGATAAAACTAATACTCCATAACAATTACTTCTGGTACGGGGGAGAATATTATCTCCAATGCACGAGGTTTGCCCCCAGCTATGCCAATCTGTTCATGGCCCACTGGGAAAATGGTGTGGTATGGACAGGGCATGGCTGGGGGCCCAACCTCGTCCTCTATAAGAGATACATTGACAACATTCTGATTATTTGTAAGGGGGAGAGAAGCGAATTGGAACGATTTTTGGATCATCTAAACCATAACGATATAGGAATCAAACTAGATACTAATATCAGCACTATCCAGGTCAATTTCCTTGACCTTGATAAATATATAGAGAACGGGATGATAAAAACTAGAACATTTTTCAAGTCTGTCCAAGTCAATGGATATATACCTATTGCCAGTGGCCATTACCCTCCCTGGCTCAGAGCTGTTCCTAAAGGTGAACTTTTAAGAATACGTAGAAATTGTACAGACGATGAACAATATTTAGCTCAGGCTGATAAATTGTTGAATAATTTCAGGCAAAAAGGATATGATAAAAAATTCCTAGATGAGACCAAACAAGAAATTCTAAGAACAAGTAGGGATGGACTATTACAATATAAATCTAAACGTGATAATCAACCTGAAAATGTTTCATTCATTATGGACTACAACATAAATAATAAAGTAATAAAAAGGTCAGTGGAAAAATATTGGCCAATCCTAACCAATGATCCAATATTAAACAATATTTTGGCAGAAAAACCCAGAATAATTTTTAGAGGAGGCAAAAATCTTAGCAAAAATCTGGTCATTAACCATATTAAAACCATTAACAAACATCAGCCTGTACATCCTTTTGGTTTATCCCCTGGTTTCTATAATTGTGGCCAGTGCATCTCATGTCGTAAAACCAACAATAAAAAAAGAACCACAAGACATTTTAATGCAGGAGTAAAAGGAACCAACTATAAAATAAAAGATCTGCTAACCTGTCACACTAAGAACATAATATACATGCTCAGATGCCCTTGTGATAAAAGATACGTGGGTCAGACATCTCGCCCACTTACTATCCGGATTAACGAACATTTATGCAATATAACCAGAGGGTATGATAAACACAATGTATCACTTCATTATAGAGAATATCACAATTGTGACCCAAAAAGTATAGAGTTTATTGGGATAGAAAAAGTATGTTGCAATTGGAGAGGAGAAGATATTAGTGAAAAACTCATCAAAAGTGAGATGAGATGGATCTACTATTTAAATACCTTAGTTCCCAATGGATTAAATGTAGATTTTGAGGTCTGTCATTTTCTATAATTATAGATAGTATACAATAACATACCTCCCCCTCTCCCCCCCTTATCTTTGTATAACGTAATGATACTTATGCCCCTTTGGGGAAATAAGTTTATTTTGCGATATTTTATTGTTTGCCCGTTATCAATGTTTGAGAGAGATCTGTATGTGCAGATGCTCTTCTTTTAATTAAATACTATCATGGAGTCGATTTTCGTTCCGTTCTGCACCCGTTGATGTACGAATCCTAAACAATTATAGATAGATTCGTATTATTCTGTAAATCTACGATAAAATGCTCCCTTTTAGGGAAATAAATCCATTTTGTGATAATTTACCAATATATGTTATTGTATACGGCTGAAAAAAGACCTGTATGCCTCAGATGTCTCTCTATCATTTAGATATTATCATGAAGTTGGCTTTCGTTTCCGTTTCCCACTCCTGGTTGCACATACTCAAAGCAATTACGGATCGATTCGTTTTATCCTGCATATTTACGAAAAAATGTTTGATCAGGTCTCCATGGAGACCAAGTAAAACCGGAAATGTGGTAACGGAAACCTTTCAAGCTTTTGCTGGACCGCAATCTGTCGGCGATTACATACGCAGATGGAACGCAGATGGAAAACACACCCCTATTTTGAACCGCAATTGAACAGCCCATCGAGTACCCTGTTGGAACACACGCGAAGGACACTCCTTATGACTGATTGGGATCAAGATATAAGACACTTGTTTAACATGAAGGATTATCCGACTGATGAAGCTCGCAGGACTAGCGAGAGAAACGCGTTTCGGTCTATCATTTTCTCACTACTTTTTATCTTTTTATTGTTAATCTATTTTATTTTATTTTATTTTTGTAATAAATTTTCCTTTAATACTATCCGTATTTCTGCTATTTGATCCGGATTCCAACAACATCTACACACTAGCTCATCGCTAGTTTCCATTACCATAGGGGTGGGACCCCTCCTCCATAATTGAAGTGGTCCACAAGCTGAGATACTGAGCCACTCAGACGGGAGGCTCAGTACCACGTGAGTGAATACAATCTGCCCCTCTATTGTCATATTTTGTATTGGTATTGTGCCATATATCTCTCATTTATCGAGGTATCCCTGGACATCAAGAAATCATTCCCTACAATCATCATCTTGATGGGAGGAGCCCCCCATAGAGGCTTACAAGCAAATACCACGAGCCTATAGGCTCTATGTTTGTGAGTGTATATCTACCATTAATATAACTATTTTTGAATTGTGTAATATACTATGCAATGAAGGCGTTTTTCTGATTCTATATTTTAGAATTAATTCTATCCAAGAACAACTGAGACATTTGAGAACAGAAAACTTACCTTTCCTCTTTTGCGCTCCCTCCACAAGCAAAAATTTGTATTGTTTTTTATCTAATTTTGGTGAAGGACACACCATTGGTGAGCGGCATAACTGTACAATCTCACTAGTATAAACACTCTCTGAAAAACTCCTTAGCGCCAAACACATTTAGCTCCTGAAGGAGTTAACACAACCCACGATCTATTTATGCTAAATGTTCTTTTGCTATATGTGCATGTATTCTGTGTGTACTGTATTTGTACATGTAATGTGTGTGCACTATGTATGTAGGGCCCCATCACCTCCTTAACGCTAGCAGTCACACATGTGAGCGTTGGTGCTAGGTTAAATGAGGTTACTGCATGCTGCCCATATCACATCCTAGCACAGGACCCTCATATTACAATCCGAACAGTAACAGGTTAAAAAATCCAGGAGATTGTGCTTTTCAGCGCGAGGTTACTGTGCTTTGCGCTCCCTATACTTAACATGGGGAGCGCAAAGAGTAAATAGCGTTAGGATTACAAAGTCCTAACGCTAATTACCATCCCGCCATAGATACAAAAGTTACCCACAGCTAGACGCTGGTGCTAACTGATGCCGCTTCTGCAGAATCAGTCAACACCAGCTGGAACCCCCCAAAATTCACATACTTGCCTCTCATCCCACAGCGCAAAGGGTGTTCCGATCCACTGCTTCTGGTCGCGGGGAGCATCCAGGAGCTTAGCACTGCGCCACTGGTCGGGGTCTCTGATTTTTAAAATTATGTGGAGGGGGCACAATTTTCTGTTTCTGCCTTGGGTGCAAAAGGAGCTAGCTACGCCTCTGGCCGCATCATTGTTAGGATATATTTGGAAAGTGAACATTAGTGCTGCATTACAAAAAGGAAAGACAGGGGGGGCATGCACAATGACGTCAGTGGGGGGACGTCCCCGGATGCAGGGCTGACATCCAAGATGACAGCTTGCTACGGGAGAAGTCCTTGATCAGAGCCGGAACGCAGGACTGCGACTACGCACTAATGCATCCTCCACAGCCTAGAGGGAAAGCAGATAATGCACTCAGCGCATCATCTACAGTCAAGTGGATAAAAAGCCCTCCACTGAGAAACCAATTATTATGTCGTCGATCAATGTCTTTACTGAACTGGTCATGATATTACCTGTAGGTGTGTGAGAACCATTTGTATTTGCATCCCGATTCACTTGGGAACATTTGCTTAGCCATTTATAGGATAGATTTCTTAGATCTTAGGCTGGGGTCAGACCAGCGCACTTTTAACGTGCGTTCTGGCGCACATAATTACGGCCGCACTAGCAGCAGATGACGGGCAATGATGGCCAATATACGATGTACGGCCGCACAAAAGTCCGGCCGTGCAACGCAAGTTGAATTTGAATGCATTTTTTTGAGAACGCTGAACCGCTAGTACTGACGTACTGAGTGCGCAGCTGCGGCATAGCGGCGTGTGTGCGTGATTAGGAGATGTCAGACGCTGCTAATGTCCGGCCTACATAACGTCCAGACGTAAAAAGAGTTTTATTGACGATCCGTACAAAATCTCGCCCGAAAATGCACGTCGTCTGACCGTTTTTGCGCATTCCGTGAAAAAATACGTCAATGCGTTCAGACGCACTTTTTCACGTTCGCGGGGAAAAATGCTTTCGTCGGACCCTAGCCTAAGATGTAGGAAAGTGTAGGATTATAATCCTAAAATGTAGTTTGATAGGGATTGTCACGGAATGACCCAAGAGGCTCGGCGCAGCGAGCCCAGGACGCAAACCCAAGACATTTTTAAAAGGACCTATGTCATGGAGCTGAGGCAACGCTCCATGCTTCAAACCTCAAAAGACTTTATGGTCGGTTTTATCGTGTGATTTTAAATATTTTACCTCGTTTGGTTTTAGTTTAATTTAGTTTAGTGAAATGACATAGCTTTGGTTTTAAAATATACTTATATTCCTGTAGAGAAATGTGTTTTTCTGTAGCTAGTAAATAAGTTTTGCTGCTGTGTAATTTATGCGTCAGGGATTTTCCCCATTATCTAGGTACATGTTTAATTTAAGGGATCTCTGATAGTGTGTGTTTAATCTGATGTGCTGGAACAATGGCTGTACAAACGTTGTGTGCGCTGAAGGCTAAGAGAATGTGAAGAATGTTGATTGTAAATAACTGACCTAACTCATTAGTATGGGTATGCAAATTGTGACTGTTGTACTTCAGCATAAATAGTGGCGTGTGATTAAAAGAGTTCAGTTCATCTGAGTGTTTGAAACATACAGCTCTGCCTGGTGTTGTCATTTACGTCGGCTACATATCACCACCACCCAGGAACGGGTCACTCTAACTCCGCAGCAGAACATCGATTCGCCGCGCCGTTGCGCCACCTTGAATCGGTATCTTGGGATACCGCAACCACCCCGAATCGGGACCTCGGCTGAGCGCCGTGCCTGCATCTGCAAGGAGACTCTACCGAACTGCGATTCGCCACGCAGACCGTCTCCAGCCCTTCAATGGTCAGTAGATCCGCTGCTCGAGACGCCGAGTGCCGTGCCACTCGGTAGTCGGGCGGATTTCCGCCGTGGGTGCCCCATCTACTCTCCAGATCTCCACCGCCACGTAGTCTTCTACCCAAGCGGCTCGAGACGCTGGGTGCCGTGCCACTCGGTAGTCGGGCTTGGCAACACCAAAGAAGGGGGTCAGATAGAGCAGGACCGCAGGCGGATACGCCCATTCCGTCACACTGGTGGCAAGCGGTGGGATAGCTCTCTGCAACCCCCAAGAAGACCCATACCATGGCCGGGTACAGCGTTTACCAGCGGGACGTCCTGCGGGGCATGTTGGAGAATCGGGGAGGGACCCCCGGCAACAAAAAGAAGAAAACTCTAGTGAAGGAGCTGACCCGGATGGACCAGCAAAGAGTGAGGGCCCCAACCCTGGCCCAGGACCCTAACGAGCGCCTCCGGCAGAGCACTCGGTCATTGATCATGGGATGCGGCCTCACCCCCTCCGAGGACATGGTGAGCCGGGTAATGGTGGACCTCCAAGCGCACGAGTTGCGGATGGCGGCGCTCTGTATGAGGAGTGGTGAACTTTCTAACCCCGTCCCTAAACCCGTAGAACCCTGGGTCGAGGTTTACAGCTCGACTGGAGCTTCACCCCGGGAATCTGCACCCCCCAGTGATACCCCTTTCGGGACTTACAGCTCGCCTGGAGTCTGTATTGGGGAAATCGCACATCCAGCGACCCTTGGATGGAGGCTTACAGCTCGCCTGGAGCTGCATCCGAGGACGCCACACCCCCCAGCGAGTGGCAGTGCCACTGTCTCAGCACCCTCGCGGACTCGAGGGCGGAATTTCCGAGAAGGCTGCAGGAGGGCCTGGTCCGGTACCACGGGTCCACAGTGGAGCCCACTGGGTATGAGTGGCGGGACGAGATCCGCCAAGAACTTTGGTACGAGGCCCTGTACCATGAAAGGGACTACCATGACGTCCATGTTCCCTCTGACGCTGTCATCCACCAGGTGCAGTATAACGCTCGAGCAGCGTTCCTGCAAGATCGGCCCCCGGAGGAGTGGGAAGCAGAGCTCCAATACCTGGTGCAACAGGAGATTGCGCTGGACGCCGCGTACCGCGCGCTCCGGTGGCTGACCGGCCCCCTGCTATCCCACACCCACAAGGTCAGTGAGCCAGCTGCTCGAGACGCTGAGTACCGTGTTGCTCAGTGGTCGGGCTGGTTCGGCACAGGGGTCCCCTCCACCGCCCGCATAACCCCTTCCTAGGGTCACTCCAGGCCGCATGAGACGCCGAGTGCGCGTCACTCGGTAGTCGGGCCAGCGGTAAGCGCTGGGGGGTACGCAGATAGAGCACACCCGCAGGCGGACAACATCCCATTCCGTCATACTGGTGGCAGCGGTGGGATAAGCTCTCTGCAGACCCCTAGGAGACCCTCACCATGACCGGGTACGGTGCCTACAAGCGGGACGTCCTGCGTGGCATGCTGGAGAACCGGGGCGGCGCCCCGGGCTCCAAGAGCCGGGAGGCCATGATGGAGGAACTAAGGAGGATGGATCAGGAGGCGGCATTCGCAGCGTTACCTGCTGACATTGCGCCGGGCCCCGTCCCCACCGAGCCCGAGGACAGCGATTTCCACCGGAGGGTGCGGCAGCGGGTCGCTATGATGGGACCGGCCCCAACGGAGGCTGCGATGCAAAATCTGATTCGCGAAGTCAGTCAGATGGAGGAGCGAGAGAAAGACCGGGCGCACGAGCTGCGGCTGGCGGAAGTGCGAAGCCGTCGGAGCAGCCGTTCCCCATCGGACCGTTCCACCGGACGCAAAGTGCCTTTTCAGGCGTTCAAGGAGTTCCGGGAAGCAGAGGAGGAGATAGAGAGCTACCTCCAGGACTTTGAGCGCCTGTGCCAAGTGCACGAAGTGCACCGTGCCGACTGGGTGAGGATTTTGGCGTGTAAGCTGACCGGTCGGGCCGCAGAGGCCTACCGCACGGTGCCAGATGAAGAGGCCACCAGTTACCTGCACGTCAAGCAGGCTCTGCTGAGCAGGTTCGCCGTGACCCCGGAAGCCAGCCGGGTGAAGTTCCGGAACTCTCGCCGGCCCAGTGGCGCTACTCATGTTGAGTGGGCCCATCGGTTGCAGCGGGACTTACGCACCTGGTTCTCGGGTAGCGGAGCGGAGTCCGTGGCCGAAATTACCCAGCTGCTGCTGCTCGAGCAGTTTTTCGAGCACACCCCCTCCGCTATCCGGGAGTGGGTGCGTGACAAGAAGCCCCAGACAGTGCAGCAAGCGGCTACCTGGGCCGACGAATATACGGACACTCGGAAGATGTCCGGGGGGGAGCGATCCCTGCCCGTCCAACCAGCCCTACCCGCTCCACCACCCCCACCACCGGTTGTCCGGACGCCGGCAGCACGGCCCGCCAGCCGGTCCAACAACTTGGCCAATGTTCGGTGCTACGGGTGCAATCAAGATGGGCATTACAAGCAGTATTGCCCCAACCGATCAGAGTCGACTCGACCACCCGCCAGACCGTCGCCGACCGTCCATTGCTGCGACGCCGAAACCTCGTGGCCGGAGGCTCCGGAGGAATGGGAGCAGCTGCACGAGGCCGACCCCGTGCAAGCCGCCGCGGACGACAACCGTCGTCATCACCGTCAGGCGGTGTGGATAAAGGGGCGGCCCGCTGAGGGGCTGCGGGACTCCGGGGCTACCATTACCCTGGTCCGGCCTCACTTGGTTCAGTCGAACGACCGTCTGCAAAGCACCATTGCAGTACGGGTGGCCGGGGGGAAGGTGCTCCGGCTCGAGACGGCTCGGGTTCACCTGGACTGGGGGAACGGGGAGAGAGTGGTGAGGGTGGGGTTGTTGAAGCAACTGCCGGCCGAGGTGCTCCTTGGCAACGACCTGGGGCGGCTAGTTTCGTCTTACTCCACAGATGCAGCTACCCTGGTAACCACTAGGCAACAGAGCCAACGCCACGGCAGGGGCACTCCGAACGGGACCCAGGTGAGATCCCAACCAAAACCTCCCCGACCGCCCAAACCTCCCCGACCCCCCAGACCGCCACAACCTCCCATACCCCGATGGGTCCCGACTCCTCCCCTCCCACCTGACCTCCCTTCCCCGTGGAGTTCCCCGGAGACGCTCCGCCACCAGACCCAGACCGACCCCACGCTACAGGGCTACCGGGATCGGGCCGGTCAGGGCCTGGACGACCAAAGGAAGGACAAGATAGAGTGGGAGGATGGGCTGCTTTACCGGTACACCGCGAGGGAGGGGTCCAAGAAGAAGCAGGTGCCGCAGAAGCAGATGGTGGTGCCCCAGGGCCCTAGGCAGGAGCTTCTGCGCTTGGCTCATGACATCCCCCTTGCAGGTCATTTAGGACAGACGAAAACCCGGCACAGGTTGGCGCGCGCGTTTTTCTGGCCCCGCCTTAGCGAAGACACCCGCGACTATTGCCGCACCTGCCCAGTTTGCCAGAAAACTGGGAAAGCCGGGGATCACCCGAAAGCGCCCCTGCGCCCCATGCCCATTATTCAGGAGCCCTTTAGCCGGGTGGCGGTCGACATCATTGGGCCGTTGCCGCGGCCCAGTGCCACCGGTAAGAGGTATATACTTACCGTGGTGGATTATGCCACCCGGTACCCCGAGGCTGTGGCCTTGGCCAACATCCAGGCGGACACCGTAGCGGACGCGCTCCTCCGGGTGTTCACGAGGGTAGGGTTTCCCCGAGAAATCCTGTCCGATCAGGGTACCCAGTTCACCGCTGAGCTCACCCAGCAGCTCTGGCGTCTCTGTGGTGTTAAGGCGCTGCACAGTGCCCCGTATCACCCCCAGACAAATGGGCTGTGCGAGCGGTTTAATGGGACCCTGAAGCAGCTCATTCGTGCCTTTGTGCACGAAAGCAGGGATTGGGAGAAGTATCTTCCCCACCTGCTGTTTGCCTACCGGGAGGTTCCTCAGGAATCCACTGGATACTCTCCCTTTGAGCTGCTATATGGGCGCCAGGTAAGAGGACCCCTGGATCTGGTTAGGGCTCAGTGGGAGGGGGTACAGGAGGAAGATGGGGTTCCTGTGTTAGATTATGTTTTGAAGCTCCGGGAGCGCTTGGCAGAACTCGCGGGGTTCGTACAGGAGAACATGGAGACGGCCCAGGCCCAGCAGAAGGCGTGGTACGACTGCGCTGCTTGCAGTCGCTCGTTCTGCGTGGGGCAGAAGGTTCTGGTGCTGAAGCCACAGCGGCAGAACAAGCTGCAGGCGGCCTGGCAAGGTCCCTACAAGGTGGTAACCCAGCTGGGGGATACCACCTATGTGGTTGTTAGCTGCGCAGACACCAGAATCCAGCGGACGTTCCACGTCAATATGCTGAAGGCCTACCATGAGCGACCGGAGACGGTGGACGCCATATGCGCGCCGGCTGCCGAGGAGACGGAACCATTTCCGTTGGTAGAACTCCCGGGGGTAGCCAAGCAGCCTTCCGGGGTGGATCAAGTGCAGCTGGGGGAGGAGTTAGGGCCTGAAAAGCAGGCGCAGGCGCGGCAGCTGCTCCATGACTACCCAGGGGTTTTCTCGGCCCTGCCGGGATACACTGACCAGGCCATCCATCAAGTGGACACGCCCGGTCAGAGGCCCCTTCGGCAACCCGCATATCGGCTTCCGGAAGCGGTCCGCGAGTCCATGCGGGCCGAGATCCGGGAGATGCTGGAGCTGGGGGTCATTGAACCGTCAGCCAGCCCATGGGCGTCACCCGTGGTCCTGGTGCCCAAGAAAGACGGTACCACCAGGTTCTGCGTCGACTATCGGCGGATAAACGACTGTACCATTACAGACGCTTATCCCATGCCCCGAGTCGACGAGTTGCTAGACCAGATCTCCCGGGGTCATTTTCTGACCACGGTCGATCTGTGCAAGGGGTATTGGCAGATTCCCCTTGCCGAGGAGGCGACCCCGAAGTCGGCCTTCATCACCCCATTCGGCTTGTACCAGTTTCGAGTCATGCCGTTCGGGATGAAGAACGCCCCTGCTACCTTCCAGCGGTTAATTGATCGCCTCCTCGATGGCCTCCAGGGGTTCGCTTGCGCATACCTGGATGACATAGCCATCTATAGCCAGACCTGGGAGGAACACCTGGACCATGTAGGGACTGTCCTGGGCCGGATTAGGGACGCCAACCTGACCCTGAAGCCGGAGAAGTGTAAAGTGGGGATGGCTGAAGTACAGTATCTGGGCCACCGGGTGGGGTGCGGGATACAACGGCCAGAGCCCGCCAAGATCGAAGCTATCTTAGATTGGCCCACCCCTGTGACCAAGACCCAGGTCCTCGCCTTCCTGGGCACCGCGGGGTACTACAGGAAATTTGTGCCCCATTACAGTGACCTGGCCAAACCCCTGACTGACTTGACGAAGAAATCCCTGCCCCGCCAAGTCCTGTGGTCCCCGGAGTGCGAACAGGCCTTTCGGCAACTGAAGGCCGTCCTGACCCAAGCGCCCCTGCTAGCAGCTCCCAACTATAACAAACATTTTGTTGTTCACACAGACGCGTCCATGTTCGGACTGGGAGCTGTCCTAAGCCAAGTGGGGGACGACGGGGGGGATCATCCGGTGGCGTTCATCAGCCGGAAGCTGTTGCCACGAGAGGTGGGGTATGCCGCGGTGGAGAAGGAGTGCCTGGCCTTGGTCTGGGCCCTACGGAAGCTCCAACCCTATGTCTACGGTCGGTCTTTCACCGTGATGACCGACCATAACCCCTTGGTGTGGCTCAACCGGGTGGCCGGGGAAAACGGCCGCCTGTTGCGGTGGAGCCTGGCTCTCCAACCTTTCAATTTTACCATCCAATATCGGCCCGGGTCGCAAAACGGTAACGCAGACGGGTTATCGCGGCAGTCGGCCCGGGAACCAGGGGATTGGGGAGCCCCGACTACCCCAGTACGACCCGTTGGGGTCCAACCGGGTGCGTCGGACCTTGGGGAGGGGGAGGAGTGTCACGGAATGGCCCAGCACCCTCAGCCAGGGGCGGTGCACAGGGACATTGATTTGGCCATGAACACTTAGGTGCGGTGGCACGCACAGAGTTTTGACGTTCTTTTTATTTAGATGTGGTTATGTGTGGTGTAATAAAGTGTCCCCGTTGGTTATTGTGAAATGTGTTCCCTTTGTCTGCCTTGCCCGCCGCCATTTTCCGATCGCCTCGTGGCTGCAATCAGATTATTCGAATCGGAAAATGGCCGATTCGGACCATCCGGTTCGAATCGTAAAATGGCCGATTCGGACCATCCGGTCCGAATCGGCGACTCCCCGAACTGTAACAGCCAATGGGTCCTGTGAGGGCGGGCAGGGATTCCCATTGTATTCATAATTTGTGTGAAGTTGATAAATGTCTTGGGTTTGCGTCCTGGGCTCGCTGCGCCGAGCCTCTTGGGTCATTCCGTGACAGGGATATCAAACTGGGTATCAAACTAAAAGTCAAATAATTTTGATTATGCTGTGCAGTGGCGTCACAAGTGGGGCGGGGGTGTTGCCCGCACCAGGCGACACCCACCCTAGGGCCGTGTTTCCCAAACCTGTCCTCAGGACCCTCAACCAGGCCAGAGTATGCAGATTACCTTGGGGAAAAGCAGACTGAATCCTGCAATCACTGAGCAGCAAATCATATCACCTGTGCTGTGCTTCAGATATCTGGAAAACCTGGCGAGCCGGAGGGTCCTGAGGACAGGTTTGGGAAACACTGCCCTAGGGTAACACCCTAAAAAAAAAAAAAAATACCAGGAAGGATACATTGAGATTTCTCTCATTTTCAAGTATGTCCTGGGTAGGCAAGGCCTAGGCTGGCACTTTCCAGGGGGCAGCAAAAAAAACACCACTAAAGGGGATATTCACAGAGCACTGAAATGACGCAGACATTTCAGTGTTCTGTTGTTTCCCGCACTTTGGGGAATCAAATTTCCCCGGTGAATTCACCGCAGGGTCCCTGAAGTGCAGGGAATCAGCCACCAAATGCCGCCGCAAACCTGTCGCCCGCTGTTTTCAAAAAAACTACTGAATGAAAATGTCTGGAGTTAACATACAAGATCCTTTGAATAATGAAAAGATCTGTTACAGAAAAAAATAACGCTATTAGAAAGAAAAAAATTGGATTTATTTTTTTTAAAAATACCTAATAGATACTATAAAAAAAATAAAAATAAAAATCAATAAATAAAAGAGACTTTTTACTACAGATTAAAGGAATAAACGTATTATTAGATATTGGATAAAAACAGGAATATTTTTAACATTGAAACCTATGATATTGGCAAGCATTTCAGATTGGGTTTTTTGCCTTCTTTTGGATCAACAGCAGTAGGTGATGTGGGAGAGGCTGAACCCGATGGACGCATGTCTTTTTTCAGCCTATGTAACTATGTAACTATGTAACTATGTTCGTCTGCATAAGCCTGCCGAATGAAAACACCGAACAGCAGGGCATTTCACTGCTGTTCATGTTCTCTGAACAGATTAACCATTATTTCTCTAAGGGGACTTTCACTGCCATCGAACAGGCACCGTACTTGCTGGCAGGTCGCCAAAATTTGTGTGTGAGCATATGAGCGAGCTCCACAGCAATAAACCTCACAGTAATGTGCGCTGTGTATTATGAGCATTCAGTGTTATATGGGTGTACTGATTTATGAGTAAGAGTAGTTAAAAAAAACGTAAAACTCGGGGGGGGGGGGTGACACCATGAGTTACCTCACCGGGTGACACCAACCCTAGTGACGCCACTGATACTGTGGCCTCATGCTTGAGGTTTTCCTAAAAGCTTCTCTATCTCTAGACCTGCCTCTAACAAACAACATTCCATTTCAGCATTTCGTTTCACCTTTTCTTCAATTCTTAAGGGTCTATTCACTAAACGGTGAAGTCTAGAGAATTGGTAGGAGAAGAGAACAAATCAACATCAAATAGCTGATTTGGAAAGTGAGATAAATGG
Organism: Leptobrachium leishanense; assembly: GCA_009667805.1. Lineage (NCBI taxonomy): Eukaryota > Metazoa > Chordata > Amphibia > Anura > Megophryidae > Leptobrachium > Leptobrachium leishanense. Next base: position 112,043,171 of record CM019063.1, read on the forward strand.
GAGAATTTTTCCTGTTTGGCTAATTTGACCTAGATTTTTCACTTCTCCTGCCAATTCTCCTGAAATCGCCTTTAGTGAATAGACCTGTATATTTAGTTATTTCCTAAGATTAGCCATGCTGGTTCCTCCGAACTTGAAATGTACCCAAGTTTGAAGAAATTTAATAGGCCTCTCACAGCAGTGAAAAGCAAATCAACTCAGGTTTTTCCTTTTTCGTCCTCAGCAGTAGGTCCTTTGATCAAGGTATCACCAACAACCTTTCCTTGCCAGTCTTGTTTTCACAGGTGTGTTAGCACTATGTGACAAGCCCCACATTTGAGTTCTTGGAGTTGGTAACACTGGTCTTAATTGTTGTGTTAACACTACAATTCTTAATAATTTATTTTCCCCAGAAAATATGTGACTCTTAATAAACTAGGAGAGATGTGTTCTGAAAGTGGTGATTCCAACTCAGTTAACTCATTGCAAAATATATTAGAAGTTTATTACTCTGGTGTTCTCCATGTAGAATGTCAGCTGCACTATTGGCACATTTAACATTAAATATTAGTTAAAGACGTTTATAAAGTTTAAAAAAGTATACGGCAGCCCTAAGAGTGATATGAATTGTTCATTTTTAACCTTCGTAATTGCATTTACTGTAGCAGCAAACATACGGTTATTCAGAGAGAGGTGAAAAGCAGGATAATGACTGGAGAATGGAAAATTTGGGGCTTACTCACACCGCTCTGCATTTACACATTTATTATGTCACTTTCACTCATATGCACACACTTCATCATACATCCTACATGCCCCTAGTTTTGTACAACCTTTACTCTCCTGCTGCTTGTCGATCCTCCTCCCATGATCGCGAGCAGATCTTTCATGTAACCCGTCGCTATGTATTGTTTTTAATGTTGCAATGGGAACATCTCACTCCTTCTCTCCGGGCGCCGGTTGTCAGGGGCGACGCGGCTAGTTGCCGCGACCTGATGACGCTAGCACGCTGTTCATCGCCGGCTTCCGGTTGTTTGGTGTGTGCACTTGACTCTTCGCCAAGGAGGGGATGGGTAAGTACCCCTCGTTTTATTGTCTATATAACGTTACTTGCTTTATTGCCCTTCTTACCTTGAAAAAGGCCCTTTGTGTTGGGCGGAAACGTCTGACTTTTTATGTAAACAATAAACTTTGTTATTTTACCAAATCCCGGAGTGCCTCCCACCATTGCCTATTTTTGCTGCTTATATATATATTTATATATTTATACACAAACACTAAGAATCTTTGAATCTTTATAAATTTATTATATATTTTTCATAACTACTTCTACTGACACTTTAATTACTGGTCTATTGCTCAATGAGGTCAATTAACTTATAAATCACGCAGATGCTTGCAGCTATAAACACAGTTGACAAGTCTGTGTGTAGAGCATTTCCAAGCCTCCAGCTCAGTGTTCATCTGACAATGGAGCAGAACAGGCTATTTGCTCTTGTTTAGACCTGTGATTGTGCAGTTGCTTGTTTAGAGATGAAGGGTGAAAAATAAAATGTTATTCAATTCAAGACAGTTTTTATAAAAAAACTAGAATACTGCTTGCAGGTAACATTACATTGGTGTCCCTCAATTTTATTAGAAATGAATGAGTCGACACATGTGCAGAAATATCCACTAAGGACTAAATTGCAAAATTAAGAGCGAGGTCTCAGATTTAATTTTTCCTTTTAGAAAACATCACATTATAAAGCTAAGTGTTGATATGGGCAAGATGTGTCCAATATTGATGCAAACCTGCCACCTCCATCCACAATGCACTCAGATTGTATAGGTGCTTGCTCAATCTGCCTATACAAGTTCCTATACATGTAGAGGTTGAGCATCCCTTATCATATCGCAAGTATTTTGGATTCTTCAAGATTTTGGAATCCTGGAAAATTTGATATCTGAGAAGAAAGGAGACATGGCAGGGGAGCCACAATGCACTTCTTGCTGCAGAACCAGCGTGTAGACAAGCTGGGAGAGCTGTACAACCCTTTTAGAGGGACATGCTGCACAGTGCCAGCATGTCTCTGAGCAGCATGTCACGTTGTCATCAACATGTCACTGGCACTCCACAACCTCTCCCAGCATATGCAGCTGTAGGAGCTACATCACTGAGCAGCTTCACATGTATGGAGTGAACAGGTGGTAAGTATAACTAAAATATGGATTTCAGAGTCCTCTGGATCTTTGAAATCCAGATAAGGCATGTCCAGCGTGTAATAGGTGATATACCACGATTACAGTAGGCTGGCTTACTGAATTTGTCATTTTTCATGAGGCGATGTAGGTGCAATATATCTCAGGGGTCGCATTTCAGTGAATCAAGCCCATAAAGATTTTGTGAAAACCAATAAAAACAGAGGATAACAATCAGTATCATAAAAACAGAATTTGGTGTGGAATCAAGTGGCACATCTTAATTTGAACTGCAGATAATAGGTTTTAACAGATAAGTTAAGAATAAATAGTGTTATCATATTTTTTATTAACTACATGGTGATATTGTTCATATGATTTTTTTAACCAAAGTTAAATCAAATTACGGTCATATGGATGATGTGCTGGACACGTAACCTCTGGACTCCACCATCTGCAAAATTACACTCTTACAGTTTATTAAAGTGCTGTGTTCAGTGTTTTATGTGTTGTTCTGGAATCAAATAAGCCATGTTATTAAGTTGCCTACTGATGACCGGTCGTCTGCACGGAGATAAAATAAAGACTCAACACAATAATAACTCCAACTACTTTGTACTGTGGAATGATATATATTTATTATCGGCCACAGCTACAACCCCACCAAATATAAAATAATATATAAACATATATTAACATATAAACAGTAAAATAACAGACAGTGCTGAAAAGGTACTCCACACTTCCACCATACCTCTCCTAAACCAAAACCAACTTAACTCCAACTTAACACCAACTTAACTCCAACTTAACTCCGTTCCCATCTCCCATACTTCTAATCTGCCAAATTCCACCTATATCAAGAAACCCTACCTCAGCACTGCCTACCAACCCCCGCTGTGACAAAGGGGAAATAAAAAACCCAGATATTAAAACACAACTCCAACATAAGCTCTATCTAAAGGGAGGGAGGGTGGGGATCTTGCTTTCCCGGTTACCTCAGGAGAAAAAGTTGAGCAGAGCCACTGAGCACGCGCCTTTTATCTGCTCCTGTAAACACCGCCCCTCTTATTCCCGCTCTAACTCCTTAACTAGCTAAAAATCCTCCTTGTCTCCTGGCATCAGGGGCAACTTAAGGGCCCTCCACCAAATTGTTGTTCCAGGCCTTCAAAAGCATTTGGAATTAAAAAAGAAACAATTTGTGAAAGAGCAGTCATGACAAGACATGTGCATGGGCAAAAATTTCTGTTGAATGATTTTTTTTAAATTGTTTCAGTTCTTCTGAAATCTGCTGGACTGGTGGCTCAGTATAGCTGAAATGTGCACATAACTTTTTGTTTTTTTATAATAATTTAGTTCCTGACAAACAAATCTGGCACTTGCTCATAGGCTGATTACTACATAACTAAATATTTAATGAAATCCTCACCTTGTGGCAGTGGGTGAGAAGGTAGTAGGGAGAGTGGATGGGCTCTGAAATCCCATGGTGTGTAAAGATAGGTGGAATGTTTGCGTTCCTTACATCCCCAATGCCAGCAGGTATCATGGCTCATCCTGGGAATGAGATACCCAAAGTCAAGGTAAGGAAGTATGTGAATTTGAGCCTGCCAGGCGTTAAAAAAGATAATAACTCATTGTTAATCATTGTGTCAAGTCAATCCATATGAAAAATGTTACAAAGTTTATCCTGTAATAAAAAAAGTGGTGGTAAAATAGATTTCCAAATATGTAATATGCAATCAATCAGTTTTACCTTAGAGATAGATATTTAATTGAGGCGATTGGAAGCCAATTGAGAGGACTAGATATTTATCAAGAAATAAGAAAATAAATTTGGCTGTGGAGTCCAGTGGTAATGTCTCTACCCTTCAACCGTGGAGAAGCAACTCAAGGTCCCGTTTGGCACATCCCTCCGGTACAACTGTGGAGAAGTCTCGACTTTTACGAGAAGCGGGTTCAACCTAACCACCAGGTCGCTGATCATCACTACAATCATGGAAATCCGACCTGATCCCACTCAGAAGATGCCACCAGCAAGCGTCCTTAGGCAAGACACCTAACGATATGGATGCACCTACCTCACAAAATACCCGTACATCTCATAGATTGTAAGTTTCTTTGGGAACAGGGCCCCCTGAATCAGGTCATCAGCCATGTGTGGTATTCCAATGTATCAACCCCTTGTACACTGATCCTGTAAAGCGATGCGGAATATGTGGCGTTATATAAATAAAGAATAATACTAATAAATTTTTAAATAGCAATATAATGGCCTGTGATATTACCTCTATCTTATATGTTTTGATCCTGGTTTCTAGGCATGGTTTGAGTTTGGTTGATGTTTCCTTTGGAATAGCTATTTTTTTTGTCCTGTTTTATATATGCACTGATTTGCCTTGGAAACAATATTACTGTATGTGGACCACACAAATACACAGTTAATATTTATTTTCTGATTTTTTCAATTGTAATCAATGAAAAATAAATTTTATCCACGTAAAAAATAATAATAACAATGCATAATAATAATTATAATAGTGCATAGCCCCAATCTGAGCTCCGAATTGCAGCTTTGCCTTAAATTCACCAGTCAAATAGTTAAAGAAGAAGAGGATGCCGCACACTACTTATTTTGAAGAACACAGCATGTTCCATCTCTTTACCTACAATGTGTATGGTATATTTGTACTTAATAACATTTTCATAACCTCATGCCTAAAATTCATTCCATCCGCAAGCAGAAGCAATCATGGAAGGAATTTAGCAAGCGCACACACGGTAGGGAAATCCTCGCTACCTCTGCCAAGGGATTAAGCACTGTATTCCTACGGGGGTGATACAGATCTTACACATACTGTGCTGGATGTTGCTTGCTGTATGGTAAAGTGTGGTTAGGATTTATGATGTACGAGTGTTCAGAGATATAGATCTGAACTAGAATCAGAATAATAACAATTTCAGCAACCCTTTTTGGCTTTGCGCAAAGTCATTCAATATGTTTGTAAAACATCAGCAAGCTGCTGTTGGTCGAGCACGCTCGTAAGTGGAATTTCAACCAGTGTAACTTTGACAAATTGCTAGAAATGCATATTTATAACTTCAAAATATGATTTGGAGGAATAACATGAGAGTATTAAACTAAATATGTCAAAAAATCTGAAGACAAAATTAAATATTGTGATGATTTAGCAAAGCTGACAATCAAGCTACATATTTTTTCAAGATCATCCTGGATGAAGATAATTACCAATTTTAGAAATAATTAAGTAAAACACGCAGAAGCATATTCAGGCTTGGAGCCGCCCTAAGCATTCTGAATTCTGATGCTCATCATCAAGAAATTATGACAAACACGCACAACCTATCAGAGCTACCTACATGAATAAAAATGCAATTAATTACAAAAGCAAAGTATCTTGTTTAAACCAAATGATTTCCGAAATCATTTATCATGGTTGCTGTCAAACTCCGGCCCCCCAGATGTTTCTGAACTGTAACTCCCATGATTCCCCGACCATTTATTACATTCTAAGAATTCTAGTAACTAACTGTAGGCCAACAACATCTGGGGGGGGCAGAGTTTGACACAACCCTGGTTTAGAGTTTTCATTGGATGGGAATGTCACTGCTTTGCAACTTTATTATACACCTGTAAAGCCTGATTATACAGAGCAGCCCCTAAAGTCTCTGAGTAACATCGGCAGAGGAAAAAGAGAATAAGATATTTTTTGTATATAAGTTTTTCCAACTAAATGTCTTTCTTCTCACTCAGCAAAAACAAAAAAAAATGCTGCCCCCCCCCATCCAATCAGCATGATTGGCCAATGCATGAATACATCCCTCACACCATGAATTGCTTAGGTAAATGCTAAATTCTAGCATGTAATACTGGTGATACTTACTGGTCTTGCTGAATTAGTGATTTCTCTTTGTCAAAATTGATTCCTCAATTATAGGGCTTATTCAGAGATCACCGAAATGTCGCAGACATTTCGGTGCTCTCTCGTTCTCTGCACTCCGGGGAATCAAAGCTCCCAACCCTGCAGTGAATTCAACATTCACTGCAGGGTCCCTGGAGCTCAGGGAAAACCTGTTGAAAATCTTCCGAAAAATCGCCGAACACCCACCGAAATCTCATCGAAAACCCTCCGGAACTGCTGTAAATTACATGCAAACACATCGGAAAAAGCCAACGAGCTGTCGATCACAGTGCAGGCCAGCCACCAGTAAAAACCGACAAGATGATGAACAGGGTAAAAAAAATATATACAGTCAGGTCCAGAAATATTGGGACACTGACACAATTCTAACATCTTTGGCTCTATACACCACCACAATGGAGTTGGAATGAAACAAACACAATGTGCTTTAACTGCAGACTGTCAGCTTTAATTTGAGGGTATGTACTTCCAACTCAGGTGAATGGTGTAGGACTTACAGCAGTTTGCAGATGTGCCTCCCACTTGTTAAGGGACCAAAGGTAATGGGACAGAATAATAATCATAAATCAAACTTTCCCTTCTTAATACTTGGTTGCAAATCCTTTGCAGTCAATCACAGCCTGAAGTCTGGAACGCATAGACCTCACCAGACGCTGGCTTTCATCCCTGGTGTTGCTCTGCCAGGCCTCTACTGCAACTGTCTTCAGTTCCTGCTTGTTCTTGGGGCATTTTCCCTTCAGTTTTGTCTTCAGCAAGTGAAATGCATGCTCAATGGGATTCAGGTCAGGTGATTGACTTGGCCATTGCATAACATTCCACTTCTGTCCCTTCAAAAACTCTTTGGTTGCTTTTGCAGTATGCTTTGGGTCATTGTCCATCTGCACTGTGAAGCGCCGTCCAATGAGTTCTGCAGCATTTGGCTGAATGTGAGCAGATAATATTGCCCGAAACACTTCAGAATTCATCCTGCTGCTTTCGTCAGCAGTCACATCATCAATAAATACAAGAGAACCAGTTCCATTGGCAGCCATACATGCCCACGCCATGACACACTACAACCACCATGCTTCACTGATGAGGTGGTATGCTTAGGACTGCATGAGCAGTTCCTTTCCTTCTCCATACTCTTCTCTACCCATCACTCTGGTACAAGTTGATCTTGGTCTCATCTGCCCATAGGATCTTGTTCCAGAACTGTGAAGGCTTTGTTAGGTGTTGTTTGGTAAACTCTAATCTGGCCTTCCTGTTTTTGAGGCTCACCAATGGTTTTCCTCTTTTGGTGAACCCTCTGTATTCACTCTGGTGAAGTCTTCTCTTGATTGTTGACTTTGACACACATACACCTACCTCCTGGAGAGTGTTCTTGATCTGGCCAACTGTTGTGATGGGTGTTTTCTTCACCAGGGAAAGAATTCTTCAGTCATCCACCATAGTTGTTTTCCGTGGTCTCCCGGGTCTTTTGGTGTTGCCGAGCTCACCGGTGCGTTCCTTCTTTTTGAGAATGTTCCAAACAGTTGTTTTGGCCACGCCTAATGTTCTTGCTATCTCTCTGATGGGTTTGTTTTGTTTCTTCAGCCTAATGATGGCATGCTTCACTGATAGACAGCTCTTTGGATCTCATCTTGAGAGTTGACAGCAACAGATTCCAAATGCAAATAGCACACTTGAAATGAACTCTGGGCCTTTTATCTGCACATTGTAATTGGGGTAATGAGGGAATATGGCACACCTGGCCATGGAACAGCTGAGAAACCAATTGTCCCATTACTTTTGGTCCCTTAACAAGTGGAAGGCACATCTGCAAACTGCTGTAAGTCCTACACCGTTCACCTGAGTTGGATGTACATACCCTCAAATTAAAGCTGCCAGTCTGCAGTTAAAGCACATTGTGTTTGTTTCATTCCAACTCCATTGTGGTGGTGTATAGAGCCAAAGATGTTAGAATTGTGTCGATGTCCCAATATTTCTGGACCTGACTGTATTTGAAAGTGTGAAAATTGAAACGCTGTATACAAAAAAAAAATACTGAACGAAAATGTCTGGAATTTCCATATAAGGTTCTATGAATGATAGTAAAACGTTCTCTTACAGAAAAAACGCTTTTAAAAATTTTTTGATGAAAAATGCCAAAAAGATCCTAAAAAATCTATAAATAGACTTTTATTGCAGTTTAAATTAATAAATGATTTATTAGATATTGACTTAAAACGGGAATATTTTTAACATTGAAGCCTCTGGGATTCGCCTGAATAAACCTTTCCGAATGAAACCACTGAGCAGCAGGGCACTTCGGCAACTTTTCTCTGCTGTTCGATGTTGTCTGAATAGACGAACCATTGTTTCTCTATGGGGGATTTCACTGCCTTCGAACAGGCACGGTACTTGCTGGCAGTTCGCCAAAATTTGGTGAACTGCCTGCTCTCTGAATAACCGAATGGCCCCGAAATGTCACCGTACGGAGAAATTCACTGTTCGGTGACATTTCGGGGCCAGATCGGCTGTCTCAGAATAATTCCTTATGTGTTCCTTTTCTTGTACCAAGATGTTACAGACATATTGTTCAACAATATTACAGTCACAGTTCCAAGCATTTATAAAGCGCCAACAAGTTCTGTAGCGCTGTACAATGGGAGAGACAGAATAACAAATATACATACACATTAAACACATAGAACAGTAGGAGAGAGGACCTTGCTCGAGAGCTCACAATCTAAGAGGAGAGGGGTGACACAATAGGTGAGGGTGAATAGAGTACAAGAAGTAGCGGTGGTGCATGTGGGCAGTGTGGGAAGATGGAGCAAGATTAATTTCATGATCTTTTAATAACTCTTGTCTCCTGGCATATACATTCTCACATTCTCTCTCACCTTTCACATATCCAGGCTAAATCATCATGACCGTCTATAAGCTTTCCTGCTTTTTTCCCACATTCTAAATAGCTATAATCTTGATAAACTGTGAACCGTTTGAACTGTTTGAATAATGCCAGTAGAGCCAACTATCATAGCCTGTGTCTGCTTCTATGGTACCAGGGAAACAGAAGTTTTCAGTTTCTGTAAAGTTCAAGATGCGTTATAATTCTTAGTTGAATAATGCAGAGCTTCATATTCATAACGCCATCACTAGCATTCCAAGAATAAGCGTAAAGCAGTCATACCCATTTTGCGGAATGTATCTCACTGACAGCTGGTATGCACAGATGCCTTTCTCAAATTCTGTATAAACTGTCAGGGCTCTCTTTGTGCAGAAACCTAAGAAAGGCCACATGGGCCAACAAGTCATTCTCAGATGTCTGTCAGCTAGTGTTTTGTCTTGAAATTGAGGAGTAAAATCAAAGTGCGGTGTGCTTGTAGAAAATATTAATAGATGATGAATGTGAGAACAGTGCTAAGTGTATTAAAGTACAATGTACCGGTGGAAATTAAAGATGCGGATTAGTGAAAAATAGCACTTTTAAATATTTTTTCTTAATTTATAATACTTATCTATTTTGAAAATGTACAGGAATTTTTGACAGAAGGGAAATAAACATATTCATCAAGCACTGTGGGAGTTTGGTGTTTGAATTCCAGTACTTAGAGTAAGTATCTCTATCTGTGCACAAGCACAGTAGGAATAAATTTTCTCTAAATGCTGAATCATCTGCTTCATGAAGCAACATGGCTACCTAATTTCAAAATCTTACATTTTGCTATGATTAACTCCTTCACTCCAAGATCGAGACAACTCTGGAGCTCAAAGGCACCATCCGTTCCCGATATCAAGTTATCTCGATATGCAGCTCTGAAGGTCAAATGCAAACGAAATTTGTTTGCTGCAAACAAATTTTGTTTGCTTTTGGGCTGCAGAAGGTGCTCATGAAATGAGCACCTGAGTGAGATTGGGAAAGAGATTTGACAAGAGCATGAGAGGGAGTGAGTTTGGGCAAAAGACCGGACTTGGGGTTGGGAGGGAGTTTGTGGGAAGGGGCCGGGCCAAAGGGAGAGAATGGCAGCTCAAGACGAAAGAGGGGGCGGCAGTCAGGTTGGGGTGGTGGCACAGGACTCCAGCTTCAAGTAGGAATAAAACACCAGTGGTACAGCGGACATACCCATACACTGGTAATGTCTGACATAACCCTAGAACTAAATCATAACGAATAAAGCAGTCGACACGTTTTCTGCAGTCAGCTCCAAAGCAGAATTATGAAGTTATAATGTTTAACTCAGTCTGGCTCTAAACAGTGTGAGCAGTACACAAATCAATCAATTGACAATCGATTAATCGATAATGAAAATAGTTGACAACTATTTTCATTATCAATTAGTTGTCGAATCGATTAGTTTTCGGATCGATTAGTTGTTTCAACCCTACTAATTTCCACCTGTATAATTCACCTAAGTGGTGGCGTCTGCCCTTAATCGTTGCCAGATGAATATATACTTTTTTTATTAACCTGCCATTTATACTTCCACAGATATTTCTTTAAGAGAAATTGCTGTCTAAGTGTATTAATATTAAAATAGGTTTGGTTTTGGAAGGATAATAAGCTTTGCATTTTGAACTACTAAAACATAAGCATTTATTCACAAAGCACCAAAATTTCAGTGAAATTTCGATGCTTTTCACTTTGGCGCAGTTTGGTGCACTTCGATGATTCCATTTCGCTGACATTTCAGTGAATTCACAATTCATCGAATTGTCACTGTAGTGCACTGAAGATGGAGTCGCCGACACCCCACAAAAATAGTTGGAGAACATCACTGAAAAACACTGAAAAGCACCAAAAAACGCGGCAGAGTGGCCTTGTCGAATTCTACTGAACTGCAACAACTCCCCCAAAAAAACGTAAGTCTTCTGTTCTCCTAATAGGTATTTCAACCAAAAAATTGTATGAAAATGTGTCTAAATAATAAAAAAGGTCCTTTAAAAAAATAACTAAAAAGATTTGTTACACAATTAAAAAAATTTGTTTTAAAAAGTTGAGAAACAAAAATTTTGTCTAGAAAATACAAAAGACACAAAAAAGTGTTCAAAAGATCTAAAAAAATAAAAAGGGTTTTTGCTGCAAATGAAAATAATAAACGGCCTTTATGAAAAAAAAAATTAAAAAGAAATTACGTTTTTACGTTGAATCCTATGGGATTTGCCTGTTTAAACCTGTCGAACTGAAACATCGAAAATCGGGACATTTTGTCTGTATTTCGATGCAGTTCGGCATTCAATGGAATAGAAGACTCGATAGCCTTCTATGAGGCATTTTCAGTGCCGCTGACAGCTTAGTGAATAGACGAATTGGCCCGACATTGTACTGAATAGTGAAATTCACTGTTTAGTGCAATACGTTGGCAAGTTCGGTGCTTAGGCTGGGTTCACACCTGGGCGTAGCGCTGCGTCGCGCAATGCGCGTGTTTCTTTTTACGCGCGTTCGCGCATACAAAAAAACGCGTGAATGCACGTTGCAGCGCGTTCGCGGCTATGATATGGCCGCGAACGCGCTGCTGTATGCCCGAAAAGAAGCTCCCGAACTTCTTTTTGCGTTGGCCGTTTTAAAGCGCGTTCCTGCGCGCTTTAAAACGCTTAGGTCTGAATGGGTCCCATAGCAAAGCATGGGATTTCCCTGTTCCTGCGTTTTAAAGCGTGCACGAACACACGTTAAAACGGCTAGGTGTGAACGGGGCCTATAACCTCTTCAGTTTCAGTAAGATACATGTTTTCGAGGCCTAGAAATGGATTAAAGAAATTCAGATTAAAACAGCACACATAGCATAATAACGTAAAGGATTACTAGAGGCACGACATGAATTATAATTGAATACTTTAATTAGAATAAAGTACTTAAAAAGCATTAAAAAGAAACAAGTTATTTAGTCCTGCATTTGTGTTGGCTGCAGAAAGCAGTTACTTCAGAAACCAGGAAGTGATTCGGAATACTTGAAAATGTCCGCTTGGGTTTTATTTAAATGTTTCTGTCTGTGAATTTATAACTAGCAATAGAGACAAGAAAGACACGCACATTTAGAACTTACAAGGGCATTAATCAAGTTCTGACAAAGGTGCATTCAGTACTCGGTGCTAGAAAAACAAACTAGGGCATTCCCACTTCTTTTCACATCCTGTTTTTTTGTTGCAGCTAATATTCTGGGGATGCATTTTGACCACACACTGAGAAATCATTCACAAAGATTCAGGCTCGTTCAAACAAGTTACTTGTCACAATGTCTTTATGTCAACCAGATGCATGCTTTGCATTCGTATGTTTCATAACAAGAATGAATGGGAAGACCAGAGAAAACATGCAGAGGCGTGTAAAATAATTGTTATTTTGTATAATTGGAACAAAGGTGGTTTTAAGTGTTGTCTGAAGTCTGTTAAGAAGTCTTGAACTTGAAAAAATGACTACCTGAACTTCATGGCCATAATTATTAAATTGTTACTGTGACTGCGACCACAAAACGATTATTAACAGACTAGAGAGGTTATTCACTAACCTCGGAATTGGCATCGAATTGCACCGGACGATGAATTTTACCATTCAGTGGAATTTCGGGCCGATTTGTCTATTCACTAAGCTGTCAATTCGCCAAGTACAGGCAAACGGACAGCAAACTATGGTGTAATTCGCCACAGTTCACTGCAATTCTTGAAAACGAGAGAAATCTCAATGTATCCTTCCTGGTAAAATCCTTTATAAATAAATAAATTCAGCAGTGTTCAGCATCACTGACATTGTCCCATAGAAGACTCATGTCTTCTATTCACAAAACGCCAAACTGCACTGAAATTCCAAAGAAATGCCCTGATTCTCGGCATTTCAGTTCAACAGACTTAAAAAGGCGAATCCCATAGGATACATACATTCAATGTAAAAACGTAATATAATAATATCTTTTACATTCTTTTTGTTTATACTTTTCATTTCTTGAACACCTTTTTGTATTTTTTTAGACAATATTTTTGGTTTTATTTTTTGTATTTTTTAACAGACCTTTTTATTATTTTTAAAGGACTTTTTTTATTATTTGGACACATTTTTACTACGTTTATACTGATTTATACTTCTATTAGGAGACTAGGAGATCTTTTTACATATTTAAGTGTGCGGTTCGGCAGAATTCGCCAATGCTAATTCGGCGGTTATTGGTGCACTTTGGTGGTTTTCCTCAATGTCTGATAAATGCTTTGTCGACTCCATTTTCTGAAAAATACGGTGACAATTCCTTAAATAGTGTATTCACCATATTCTCAGCAAAAAAGGAATCGCCGAAATGCCGCAAAATAGGCTGAAATGCAAAGCGCCTAAATTGCACGCAATTTCAGTACTTTGGAATCCTCTCTGGAAACTAAAGACTTAACATTAGATTTTAATAAAAATTTGCATTTGATTATGCTATCCTAAGCAAAAGAAAATAATATTTTTTCTAGTAGGTAAACTCACACTCTGCAACTCCCAAGATTCTCTAGCATCAAACAATTGAGAGTATTGAAGGCCACCATCATTGGGGCCAGAGTTTGAGACCCCTGGTTTAGAGCCTGCATAGAATTTTGTAGACACCAGTAGTAATTTTGTAGACATCCTAGCAATCACATGCTTTAGATACAAGGCTGGGGAATGTGTTGGCGCTTAATAAATAATAATAATAATTAATAATAATACATACTATATAATTGTAAACAATAGCTCATTCTACTATGAATGAAAAACATATACAGTGTTATTCAGAGAGATCTGAAAAGTCCCCGTACGTTCGGTGATCTTTCGTTCCGTGCGATTCGGCGATTCTAGTTCGCTGATGCTGTGGTGTATTCAGCAAGCACTGCAGGGCTCCCGCAGTGCAGGGAAAACTCACCGCAAACCCTCAGAACACTCGCCGAACACTCACCGAAAACCCGCAGAAACCGCTGCAAAAAAACCCTACTGAACACACCGGAAAAAACAGACGAGCCTCCGATCACAGCGCAGAGCAGCCGCTGGAAAAACCCGAGAGGCAAACGAACGTGGTGAAATAGAAAAAAAACCAGTACACTTAAAAGGTTAAAATTTGAAACGCTGTTTGCAAGAAAAACTACAGTACAAAAATGTCTGGAATTTTCATATAAGATCCTATGAATGATAATAAAAAGGTCTGTTACACAAAAAATCCAGAAAAATGCCTAAAAGATCCTAAAGAATCTATAAGTAAAGAGACTCTTTGCTACAGAATATAATAATAAACTGTTTATTAGATATTGTATTAAAATGGGAATATTTTTAACATTGAAGCCTATGGGATTCACCTGAATAAACCTGCCAAATGAAACCACTGAACAGCAGGGCATTTCAGCAACTTTTCCCTGCTGCTCGGTGTTCTCTGAATAGACGAACCATTTCTTCTCTATGGGGGATTTCACTGCCCTCGAACAGCACCGTACGTGCAGGCAATTCGCCAGAATTGAGCAAACTGCCTGCTCTCTGAATAGCCGAATGGCCCCGAAATGTCCCCGTTCGCTGAAATTCAGTGTCCGGTTACATTTCGGCCACATTTCGGATCTCTCTGAATAACCCCCATACTTTACAATAATGTTACCACAGTAGCAGAAGTTATTGTTTTTAAACCAAAGGCACTCCTTGACTGATCATAAAACTCATTTTTTCTTGGCAGACAGAGGCTTTTTATTTATGATCTCTCAAGAAAAATAGGGAAAAACGTGTTCAGGAATTTTGTATTAAATTAAAACTGGCTGAGGAACTTAATAAAAATATCAGGATACATAAAAAGCAATAAAATGTCAAGATATGACACCATGTATTTATATATTAGATTAAAGGAATACTCTATTCATCCTGACCACTTTAGAATTTTAGAGGATGAGGAAAGCCCCCCTCCCCCCACCCCCAGCTCCATCAATCTGGCAGAATCACTGGTTGAAGTGGAGGTGTTTCCAACACCCCACCCCCATCACCAGCAGCCAGGATTTCTGAATTTCCCAGTTGCTGGTCACCTGATCAGTCACCAGCAGAGAACGTGCTGACGTCACTGTCTCTGAGACCAATCACAGTAGTGACCGATCTCAGAGAGGCAGCCGATGGATCGGATCACAGAAAGTGTGCAAGCTGCGTTGTGGTGCGCTATTTGCGTTTTCTACACTATGAAAGTTGGGTAGGAGCGCAAATTGAGTGGAAAAGCTTCAGGAACGTCTGGCTGAGGAGCAGCGCGTGGCAAGGGAGAAAAGGTAAGTAAAGTCACCTGAAAAAACACTTGAGAAATACTTGGACAGATGCTATCAGCTTCTGCTCAATGATTTATGGATAATAAAAGGTACTCTATATTTTAGTAGAGTATCCTTTTAAATCAGGATGACCATAACAGGTCTATTCACTAAAGGGTGAGGAGAAGTGAAAAATGGACAAACCAGAATAATTCTCCCATTTATCTCACTTTCCAAATCGGCTATTTGGTCTAGATTGTTCTCTTCTCCTACCAATTCTCCAGATTTCACCCTTTAGTGAATAGACCTGCAAGAATCTTCAGCACAATAGTAAATTCAGTTGTTGAACACATTTTAAGCCATATATATACATTTTAAAACCACCTGCCATGGCTTTAATTCCATTCATTTATCCATTTCATAGCACGCAAGCCCTCTACTAAACCTAAAGCTGCTTTACGCTTATCAGGAATCAAAATAAATTTGCAGCAAAGGCTTCGAGGTAGTGATTTCTTCCATGTGCGTGAAGATAAGCATAAGTTAAACAGCCATAAACTTAATTTACCTATGAATTATATGGAAGCTCCTTCTTTACTTGTAGTTTACATTAAGAAATATGTAAACTTATTTTTCTTCTATGTAAACTTGCATAACTCTACAATTTTCGTGGCTTTTATCCTTCCACACTATGCAAATTTTCATCAATGCAAATAGAGGAATAAATATACACACACTAAATATATAAAAATATAACCTTTATTTAATAAAAACATAAGAAAACTAATTAAAAACATGTTCACTCACTTATGGGCAGAGAGCCCTTTAGCACATTTCATGAGCAAAACACACACACAGCTCAATGTTTCTTTTTTTTTTTTACTTTATTTTTTCCTTTTATTATTTATTAGAAATTTTCAAGATACCATACAAACGTATTACATGCACGAAAAGAGAAAACGCAAATTATACGTTATTAGATAGTTTCCTCAAATACTACCAAATTCTTCAGCTTCAATTACATAAAACACAACATTTAACTCCTTAGTGATCGGGTGGTTTTACAAACGTCTGTCGAGAGTGCCCATTTTCCGTTTCTGTGCTGTTTGTGTTTAGGTCAAAGTTTCTTCTCACTCGTTTATGTAA
The DNA here is from genome assembly GCA_009667805.1 of Leptobrachium leishanense. Lineage (NCBI taxonomy): Eukaryota > Metazoa > Chordata > Amphibia > Anura > Megophryidae > Leptobrachium > Leptobrachium leishanense. Next base: position 112,059,583 of record CM019063.1, read on the forward strand.
CCCACACATATTATATACCACTTTTCTCGCCATTAAATGGACTTTCTAAAGATAACATTATTTCCATCATATCGTATAATTTACTATAAAAATAAATATGAAATATGATTAACAAGATGGAAAATGGGAAATTTAATCCCCAAAACCTACAACCGACAATAAAGACCCTGGCTAAATAGTTTTGAAATTTTGCCCTGAGATTAGAAATACACAATTTTTACATGTTTTTGCTTTTTATCCCCTTCACTGCTGAACCATTTCACCTCTGTGCGCTGAGCTAATTTTGACTGTTTTATGCGCATCATGTTTAAATGCCAGCTTATCCTATTTTATTAAACCCCCCAGACAAAATTTTTAAAAAAACAATAAAAAAATGTTTAATAAAAAAAAACATATTTTTTTTTACAACAAGTGGGGAGGGAGTTGCAGTGGAGGCGCTAATGTAATTAGGTGGAAGTGTTAGTGTTATGCAGCCAACTGGGAAATAAACACAAAACCTCGACAGAAATGTGTGAAAGGTACATTTTTCGAGAAAAATCGAAAAAATGGGGGATCGATTTTTCTCGATTTTAACCTGCACAGGGACTGAGGAAGGCACTGCTTGATGCCAAAACGCATATCCCCTATTTTGTAAATATCCCAACTACTTATTTATTTCATCTTGTTTTTATACCAATGATTAAACTCCTTTTAATTACCTCTGTTTAAAGACTCGTCTTTAAGCACTATATGCCCTACTAGCATATATGCCCTATATGCTCCATTTCCATTCTCCTACACTACACACCTAAGATAGGAGAACTGTATGCAGACGAAAGAGGTGAAGGTACCCACCGAACTAAGAGTACCATACGCTTACAAGTTGAGCCTGGAATCCAAGGCTCCACCATCGGTGAGTTTGTCTAATTTTCACCTACCTCACTTTCTGGCTATAAGCTACGCTATGAGGATCTCTCTCTCTTTTTGTACCTGAGACGATCAACTTTAAGGTCGGCAGAGGCTACCCCTAAGAAAACCTTAAAGAAGGGCAGAGGTTACCCTCAATTAGGCCCAAGGCACTCCACACCAGAGCCGGTCATCAAGGCTCTCAAAAGTGTAAGTGTTCCCTTGTCTATGGGCACTTGACTCTTTATTAGACCATATTGCACTATTTTTTTCTTTTCCTCTCTCCCTCTTCCCCTTCTCTCTCCCATTTATTGGGAGCCGGGAGTCTACATAGGATTTAGGAGAGGACATAGCTTCAGGACTCATATGCACATCTCTGAACTGCCCATGTGGAGACCCAATCAGACTACCGTATCTCGAATATAAAACGCATGGCCGGTTGGACTTTTGTATTAATCTCTGTTCTCACCAGCGATTTGAGAAATAGGACTTGAATATACAGTCCATTTAAGACTATAAACTGCACATATATGCACTTATATGCATTTGCACTTTATGCGATTTTGATTGCATTTGCACTTTATGTGATTTCGATTGTATTTGCACTTTATGTGGTCTTTTTCTGATTATATCAATACTTCTATTGAAATTCCACTTGCACTTACTGCTCTATTTGCACATACAGACCATCCACGGCAGCACTTTAGTGGTCGTTTTGACTGTGCACTTTTTTGGAATAGTGGCAACGTTGTACCCTTTTATATTTTAGGTCCATATCTCAATTGTTGTATTCAATTCTGTACATCGATCATCCTCAAGAGAGATTGCGCCACTAGGACACACTCTTTTTCCACTTTTATTTACAACAAACCTAGTCATGTTTGGTATCATTAGAAAGGCCATGATCAGGCCTCTCCTCTTTGCTGCCGCAGATTGGGAGATACGGGATCCAAAGGATACCCCTATCTCCACTGGCCCACTGATGTCCACGCACATATGGTGATGATGTCAGTCGGTGGGGGGTGACCCAGAGACTTGGCTGACATCCAAGTGGTACCATTCATTTTTTTGTACGTTCAATGGTTTGGGAGGGAGAGGGCTCCAAAGGAGCCCCCCTCACCTTCCCCATTTTTTACTGCAGATGCTGGGGGCACCTTGCGATGACATCATCACACACCATGATGGCGTCATTGTGACTGCCGGGAACCCTGAAAAGGTCAGGCAGACTCCAGATCTGCCAGTCTGCCATGGGAGCCCAGCGAGAAAGCGAGTATAGGGAGGGAGGGAGGTTAGGAGACCATGACGTACATAGTACGTCCCACTGTCATTAAGGGGATTTCCCTGCAGGATGTACTATCTACGTCAGCGGTCGGGAAGGGGTTAAACACAATTTACACACTAACTATGGTACGTAAAACCACTATCTCTTCCTAATATTCCCAGACTTTATCCCAGCATTTTGATTTTTTTCCTATTCTCCCTAACATCATTCTGCTTCCTTATCTGCCTCTCAACTTAAAGGTTCTATGCTCCCCTGATTTCTCTCACCCACCACTGTTTTGCCCTTCCCTACTACCAGTCTTAACTATCCATATTCGCCTCAAGTTTTACCAACTTTGTTGCCATAAAATGGGGAGGGGGATAACAAAAATACATGAACATTTATATGTGCATATGAAAAGACACCGACACCCATATTCCAAAAAATACGCGCGTATATGTACATAGCAAACCTAATGGCCAATAAATTGTGCTATTCTTAATATTATGAATACCTCCAGCCATGGAATTAAAAGGATATTAAACATAGCACAATGTTTCAAAATAAAAAAATCAATCCATAGATAATAATCCTCATAATAGGATAATTATCCTACTTTCAAACACTCGACATGCTATTACATGTCCCTTGTCCCTTACACCATGTACTATTAGAGAAATTGATCACTAGGATCTTCTTCCCAATTTAACGGAAACCTCCACTTATTGTCTGGGTCAGGGCAGTTAATGTGAGCATAGCACAAGACAAAAAAAGTGTGTTGAAGGACTGAAATAAAAATAGAGCAGGGTGTGCTATTTAGAGGTAGGTGTTATGGTTAACCCTAAAAGTAACCCTAACTCTGTAGGGGTTATTCAGAAAGAGCCGGTCTGGCCTCGAAATGTCTGGCCACATTCTGTTAGCTGGTAAAAATGTACCATTTTTGTTATTATTATTATTATTCTTTATTTATAAAGCGCCAGCATATTCCGCAGCGCTGTACAATAGGCACAGTATAGACAGGCCCCGATGAGGGCCCTATTCCTGTAGGCACTCACAATCAAGGAGGGTTGGGGTTGGGAACAGGAGGTGAGGACTGCAAGGTGAGAGTGATTGATGGTTGCGTCAGTGAGTTGGGTGGTAGGCTTCCCTAAATAGGAACGTTTTAAGGGAGCGTTTGAAGGAAGAGAAGTTAGGGGAAAGTCTGACAGTACGAGGGAGAGCGTTCCAGAGAGTGGGGGCTACGCGTGAGAAATCCTGCAGTCTATCATGGGAAGAGGTGATGCAGGGAGACGCTAGGCGCAGGTTTTGTTGTTGTAATTGGTAAAGGAAGGGGCAGCAGAAGACTAGACAATGGGATTGTGTCCATGATGGAAATTGTGAACCTGGTGGCCCGCCCCTTAGTGGTTTATAACATGATGATGAATAATGTTGATGTTACACGCCTGCCACTTGGCATTGCCCAGATGCAGAACACTGCTGATTGTTTTGGTTGAAAATGCCTGGAAAAATCAGTAAACTCCATGCTCAAGCTGCACCTAGTGGGTGGCCTTTGGAACAAAATAGATAAAAAGTAGTAATCGGTGGGATAAGGATTCATAAACTATTTGCTGTGTCATCATTTAAGAAAAAGTATCAGAGATAAAGGGCGTTCCAGCAGAATGTTACATTTGAGGCATATCCTAAACGTCTGGAAGTATTTGCCGAGCATTAGGATGAGAGGCAGTAACCAACTGAAAAATACAGAAAATGATGTTTGATCACATATAAATGGAATGTATCTCTAGTATTAGTAGACAGGACGCTATGACTAGCACCAAAAGAGCTTCTTCATACGTATCTCCATATAAATGGAGAATAGAAAGAGCAAAAAGAGTTAACCATGAGGGATACGAGCGTAAACAAGACTGAAAGGGAATGGTTCATAACATGTGTTAAGCCGTACAAGTCTAGATTATGAAACAGAAGGGGTGATATGTTACTGAACAAGAGACAATCAATAGCGATTTGTTTATACCAAGACATGACAGGTCACTGTATCAGCAGTTTTCGAAAATTCTAGTGCTTTAACAGACATAAATCCATTCTGAATTTGACAAGAAGCTCAAAGGCCCAATAGTGCCTGAGGTATGAAAACATGTAATAAAATCAGCAGACCAGGTGTTTCTCAGCTGCTTTTAAGTCCAATGTGTCCTGCACAGTGTATTTTATAAATAGGGCTCTGTATAACTAACATTTTTTTTCCAGATCTAGTAAAGGTGAATGTAGACCTTAAACAACCTTGTGCCATACAAGGGTCACGGATTAAAAAGGAATTCAAGTACAATGGAAACGTTTTTTAAAGGGTCAAATAGTATAGACCCAAAAGAAAAAGTGCTTAGAAATAATATCTTAAATATATTAAGAGAACTTTTACATTTGTTATTCTATGGATTTATCTTGCTTTTATCATTGTACTTTGTCAACCATCACACAAGTCCAATGTCACCTGTTTTTCCCCATTTAAATTCAGATGAATTCATCTTGGTTTCCCAAATCGCAAGTTTACTGGCTGGATTCACTATAGATAAAAAATGTGATAGTTGCAATATATTGCGGCTATTACTGCAAGAAAATCTTGAAATTTGAAACGTTTTAGTCCAATATAGTCAAAATATTGTCACAGCAGTGGTGCTCTCTGAATAACCCACTACATTTATTTATTTATAAAGGATTTTACCAGGAAGGATACATTGAGATTTCTCTCGTTTTCAAGTATGTCCTGGGTTCAAGAACATTGAATTTTTACAGTAGAGTACAGAAATACAAAGTAATAAATGCAAGATGTTAGAAACAAAACACAAATATACAGATTAACAGAAAATAAATATGTAGGAAATATATTCACTATGTTACAGGTGCATTCTGTATCAAGGTATGTTAATAGAGTTCTCTTAAGGGACTTTAGACTGGGGGAAGATTTGATGGCGTTTGGGAGGTTATTCCATAATTGTGGTGCTCTGTAGGAAAATGAGGATCGAGACACTTTCTTTTTGTATTGTGGTATTGCAAGTAAGGTGCTGGTCCTGTATTAGACGTTACAGGATGAGGGAACTAGTGGGGGAAGCATTTTATTCAGGTATTTATTTATTTATAAAGGATTTTACCAGGAAGGATACATTGAGATTTCTCTCTTTTTCAAGTATGTCCTGGGTTCAAGAACATTGAGTTGTTACAGTTGTTACAGAAATACAAAGTAATAAATGCAAGATATTAAAAAAATAGCACAAATATACAGATTAACAGAAAATAAATATAGTCACTATGTTACATGTTTACAGGTGCATTCTGTATTGAGGTATTAACAGACATAAATATGTTAATAGGGAGCTCTTACGTGACTTTAGACGGGGGGGGGGAAGATTTGATGGCGTCTGGGAAGTTATTCCATAATTGCAGTGCTTGGTAGGAAAATGAGGATCGAGCCACTGTCTTTTTGTATTGTGGTATTGAAAGTAAGTTGCAGGTCCTGGATTAGAGTTACAGGATGAGGGAACTGGTGGGGGAAGCAGTCTATTCAGGTAGGGTGGTAGCTTCCCAGAAAAGCTCTTAAACACCAGGTTGGAAAGGTGAAGAGTGCTACTAGATTCCAGCGACGGCCAGTTTAGCTCTTTTAGCATGTCACAATGGTGGGTCGTGTATTTACATTGTAGCACAAAGCGGCAGAACGAGTTGTACAATGTAGTTAGTTTATGAAGAGGTGTTTGCGGGGCCGCTGCATACACTAAATCTCCGTATTCAATAGCTGGCATAAGCACTTGTTGTACAATCTGCTTTCTTACCGCGGGGCTCAGGCAGGATTTGTTTCTGTACAGGGCACCTAGTATGGGGTAAAGTTTAGATGAGAGTTTTTCGATGTGGGGGCCAAAGGATAGATTTGGGTCTAACCACATACCTAGATATTTGAGAGAACTGACTGTGGTCAGTGTGTCATTTGATGTTGTCCTGACAAATAGATGGGGCAATTGCAATTTGTGTAGATTAGGTGCTGTACCAAAGAGCATCGTTACAGTTTTGTCAGTATTTAGAAAAAGTTTGTTATCTTTGATCCACTTTTCTACCTCTGTGAATTGTTCTTGCAGCACGGCCTCCAGCTGCGGGAGAATTGGTTTGCTGGTATAGATTATGGTGTCATCTGCGTAAAAGTGTACAGTTGAGGATTTGCAGACGTTGGGCAGATCATTTATGAATAACGTGAATAGCAGGGGCTGAGTATCGAGCCTTGGGGTACACCGCACATGACTGGGAGGGGGAGGGAAGCGCTGTCAGAAATGGACACATATTGCGTCCGATCAGATACATATGATTGAAACCAGCTTAGTGTGCGATCATCAATACCAGAGTTTTTAAGTTTTTGTAGTAGGATGCCATGGTCTACTGTGTCAAAGGCCTTGGCAAAATCAAGGAAGATGGCTCCAGTTAGGTCGCCTTGTTCCATCCCAGCTTGGATATCATTGCAAATGTTTAAAAGGGCGGTTGTAGTTGAATGATTTGGACGTAAACCGGATTGATCTGGGATTAAATAGTTCCAATATTGATAATAATCACGTAATTGAGTGTAGACACATTTTTCCCGAATTTTTGACATTATAGCGAGCAATGATATCGGGTGGTAGTTGGATACCAAAGTCTTGTCTCCGCTTTTATGGATAGGTACCACACTTGCAGTCTTCCAGAGTTTGGGTATATATCCAGTCGCCAGTGATTAATTGATTAAGGTTGCATGTAAGGAGCTGGTTCCGGGGTGGCAGGTTTGAGCCCAATGTGCAAGGATATTGCTGAGAATGAGGTTTATTAGGAGCAACACATAAAAGGCAATAAACATATAGCTGGGTGATACTAATAGGAAGGGAGAAAAACTGTAAATAATAACCAGCAAAAAGAGTAACTAAAAGGCAAGCTAAGAGAAAGAAAAAAACAAAAGGCAATACTAAACTGAACTACGATAAGGAGCGAGAAGAGATTGTGTAAATATATATATATATATATATATATATATATACACACAGAGTCTTTGCAGGCAGAGGGTCCTTGGAAGGCAATGGTCTCTTGAAGCAGAGGGTCTGGAAACAGAGGGTGTCAGGAGCAATGGATCTTCAGCAGGCAGAGGGTCTCAAAGGCAAGGGATCTTTAGTAAGCGGAGAGTCTCAGGAGCAGAGGATCTTTAGCAGGTAGAGGGTCTCAGGAACAGATGGTTTCAGGAGCAGAGGGTCACAGGAGTAGAGGATCTTTACCAGGTAGAGGGTCTCAGGATCAGAGGGTCTGATTTTCAGCAACATTGCTGGTCCAGACTGGTATTTCATTTTTTGATTTCGGAGAAGTTTAGTATTGACACTGATCGGCACTGGTCTAAAACTGAATTTCTCTGTGTTAGGGAGGGTGGTAAATTCCCAGAAAAGCTCTTAAACACCAGGTTAGAAAGGTGAAGGGTGTCTCTATCAGAGTAATTCAAAGAGATTAGAAAAGTCACCGCACGTTCGGTGACTTTTCGTTCTCTTCAATTCGGTTTGTTTTGCCGATCCCATTTCGGTGACCCTGCGGTGTATTCAGCAAGCACCACAGGGTCCCCGAATTGCAGGGAAAGGCTGCCGCAAACCCGACGAAAAACTCACCGCAAAACCCAGTGAATGCACGCCGAAAACCCGCAAAAACAACTGGATTAACCCGCCGAAAACCACGGAAAAACCCAGGCAGGAGCCGATCACAAGCAGCGCAGCCGCCGTAAAAAGCCGACACCGCAGACGAATGGAGTGAATAAATTAGAAAAACAGTTTGCTTGAATGGCTGAAAAGTGAAACGCTGTTTGCAAAGAAACTACTGAGCGAAAATGTCTGAAATTTACATATGAGGTCGAAGGAATGATAATAAAAAGCGCTGTTACAGTAAAAATAAGTAAACTTAAAAAAATAAGTAAAAAAATCTGACTTTTTTTAAAAAAAAAAAAAAATTCCAGAAAAATGCTTAAAATATCCTAAAAGGTCTATAAATAAAGAGACTCTTTACTGCAGAATTTTATAATGAACGGTTTATTAGATGTTGAATTAAAACGGGAATATTTTTAACATTGAAGCCTATGGCATTCGCCTGAATAAATCTGCCGCATGAAATTACCGAATGGCAGGGCATTTCGGGAACCTTTCACTGCTGGTTTGTGTTCTCTGAATAGCCGAAGCAAGGCTTTTTCATGGGGATTTCACTGCCCTCGAACAGGCACCGAACAGGCACCGTATGTGCAGGCAATTCGCCAGGATTTGGCGAATTGCCTGCTCTCTGGATAGCTGAATGGCCAAGAAAGGTAACCGAACGCTGATTTTCAGCGTTCGTTTACCTTTCTCAAGCAATTCGGATCTCTTTGAATTACCCTGTATGAGTTCATGTTTTTTTGAGCTGTAGTCTTGCTAAAATGATTCCTTTCATTATGTACGTCATGATCAGGGCTGCCATCAGAAATTGTGTGGCCCCTTACTAAACCACTGGTCAGGGCTTCCTTCTGTCAGCTGCCATTTTAATAAACTAATTAAAAATATAACTGTAACAGGTCTCAATACCCCAAATGGGTCACATCTGTTAATGCCGCTTCCACGCCAGACCCCCATTCTCCCACCAGCAGTCTTTCATGGCTTTCTCCTGCCCTTAGCCAAAGCTTAAGGATGGGTACACGCAAAGAGCCTTGATAGCATCCCCACAGAAATGAGACGACACACGGATATGGGAGGTTTAGAACAGCAACAACTGAACACCTTTATGGAGTTAACCCTTTCGCTGCTGAGGCTTTTCCCGCCCCTATGCTGAGGTCATTTTTACCTGTTTTGCGCATCATGTTTAAACGTGTTTTGAAGGCTTATTTTAGTATATGACCCAGACATATTATATATCGTTCTTTCCGTCAGACTCAGTAGATTCATAATATGTCATTATTATATGTATACGTTATGTCATGTCTGTATATTATAACAAAAAATGCAATAAAATATGTATTTTCAATAATTTACAATGTGTAAAGTGTTTTTTTCCACATTTTAACATGCGAGCAATTGCGGTTATATTTTGTATGGGGTGCGCTTGTTAAAAAAATTAGAGATGGGGTCTCGTTACATTTTTTTTTGGGGAAAATGACACTATTTTTAACAAACGCACCGCATACAAAAATCGTTAGTGCAGCATCATTGTTCACATTATAATTGAAATGGGAACAATATTGCTGCATTAACAAACCAAAAAAAATAAAAAAAAAAGTTTTTTATTTTTTTTTTAATTTTTTTTAATTTTTAATTTTTATTTTTTTTTTTTTTTACAAAATTTTTCACTTTCATGTTTGGTATCGTTGGAACGGCCATGCTCTGGCCGATCCAACGATACCAAAAGTTAACCCCTATCTGCCACGGATCGGGAGATAGGGAGTTCATTGGAGCTCCCTATCTCCACAGTTGGTGGCAGTTAGGGGTTAAGTCTAGGACTGGCGTCATCGTGCTACGCACGATGACGCCAGTCCTCTGGGGGAGTTCCCGGAGGCTTGGCCGACATCCAAGATGTCGGCCAGCTCCGGGAAAGGATCGCGAACCGGCGCTTTTCAGCGCCGATTCGCGATCCAGCTCCCCAGGGGTTAATGCCAGGCATCATTTGGAAGGGCAGGCTGTGCCCTTCCAAATGATGCCTGGGTTAACCCCCTGTGCGCCGCCGATCGGGAGGAGAGAGGTCCGAAGGACCTCCCCCCCTCCCTTTCAGGCGCCTCCTCCGCACATGCGGGGGGGCGCCTGAATTAGGTGTCATCGCGCCCCCGCGATGACACCTAATTCTGGCGGCTGCTGTGGTCCGGATGCCGGGCTGACATCCAGGATGTCAGCCCGCACCGGAGGGGCCAGCGATCGGCCGGAACCGGCCGAACGCTGACCCCGATGGGAGGACGCGCTCAGCGCGTCCTCCGCATACCAGCGGGACTGCTGAGGACGCGCTGAGCGCGTCCTCAGCAGTGAAGTGGTTAAATATGTACAGTCCCAGGCGTAGCATGGCAGCCAATAGAAAATAACACCTTGGCCTCCCACTGCATCCGTCATTAATCCCTCCCCTATAATACTGTTGTGAGTTTCTGATGTTTCTCTGCTCCTTCAGTCTGCTTCTTGGATTCTGAGGCATATTCAGACCTGGTACAGACAATGGGTTTAGCATTGGTCAACATTTGGCAAACAGACAGAACAATATCCATTCCAACGTTAACATATACAAACACATTCCAGATAGGGGGAGATGGAAAAGGCTAAAATAACCCACCCAGTAATCTTATCAGCAGATATTTTCAAATACACATAGACAATAACGAGGTGACTTCAAAATAGGAGAGGGCAGGGAAATGATATAGAACATCAAGCCTGCAGCTCACAAGTACATCTCTATGTAACATCAAGCCTGCTCGGCCAGCCTCCAGGCCTAGGCGAGCCCCCGGCTCGGCAGGGCCTCTAGGGCCCAGGATCGGATGACTGATTTTTTTTTTTTACCTGAGCTGCTCCTTCCTCATGGCGGGAGGTCCGTAGCCCAGCAGGCCAGAACAGAGCAGGCTCCACGACCCACCGGGGCTCCTGGGTTACGCAGTCCTCCTGAGCTTATGGTGTGTATATGCCAGATCATGCCAAACTAATCTTATTGATTTTTTTGATTGGGTAACAAAAATAATAAACAAAGGTGGTGCAGTAGACATTGCTTATTTAGATTTCAGTAAGGCTTTTGATACTGTTCCGCATAGAAGGCTTATCAATAAATTGCAATCTTTGAGCTTGGATTCCAATATTGTTGAATGGATTAGGCAGTGGCTGAGTGACAGACAACAGAGGGTTGTGGTAAATGGAGTTTATTCGGCGCAAGGTCTTGTTACCAGTGGGGTACCTCAGGGGTCAGTACTTGGACCCATTCTCTTTAATATTTTTATTAGTGATATTGCAGAAGGTATTAATGGAAAAGTATGTCTTTTTGCTGATGACACAAAGATTTGCAACAGGGTTGACGTTCCTGGAGGGATCAGCCAAATGACAAATGATTTAGGTAAACTAAAAAAATGGTCGGAGCTGTGGCAATTGAGTTTTAATGTGGATAAGTGCAAGATAATGCACCTGGGGCGTAAAAACCCAAGGGCTGAATATAGAATATTTGATACAGTCCTAACCTCAACATCTGAGCAAAGGGATTTAGGGGTTATTATTTCAGAGGATCTAAGGGTAAGTAGTCAATGTAATAGAGCAGCAGGAAATGCTAGCAGAATGCTTGGTTGTGTAGGGAGAGGTATTAGCAGTAGGAAAAGGGAAGTGCTCATGCCACTGTACAGAGCACTGGTGAGACCTCACTTGGAGTACTGTGTGCAGTACTGGAGACCGTATCTCCAGAAGGATATAGACATCATAGAGAGAGTTCAGAAAAGGGCTACTAAAATGGTGTACGGCTTGAAGGAGAAAAGTTACCAGGAAAGGCTTAATGATCTTAACATGTACAGCTTGGAAAAAAGACGAGACAGAGGAGATATGATAGAAACATTTAAATACGTAAAGGGAATCCACAAGGTAGAGGAAGGGAGTATATTTAAAAGGAAACAAAGTAGCAAAACAAGAGGACATGGTCTTAAATTAGAGGGGCAAAGGTTTAAAAGTAACATCAGGAAGCATTATTTTACTGAGAGGGTGGTGGATACATGGAACAGCCTTCCAGTTGAAGTGGTAGAGGCCAAAACAGTAATTGAATTTAAGCAGGCATGGGATAGGCAAAAGGCTATCCTAAACAAAAGATAAATCCAGGTAAAGTATCCATGTAATTGGGCAGACTAGATGTGCCGAAAGGTTCTTTTCTGCTGACATTTTCTATGTTTCTATGTCTCTAAGTGTACATCCCGATGGTGACAAGAGGAGCCACTCGGGGCCTGCTGATCCCCGGTCTTGCATGTTGTTTCCTCTTTGGAGCTCCTCGCCCTCACGCTCAGCCATGAGTGGTGCCAGCCAGCGTCACCTGGGAGCTCGGCTCCTATTGGCTAAAAAAAAATCAGTCACCCGAACCAGGGCCCTAGAGGGCCAGCCGAGGTGGGGGCACACCTAGGCCTAGAGACCGGCCTCCGGGCTCAGGCAAGCTCCTGGCTTGGCCATTTCTCCAAGCCCAGTTTTGGATGACTGATTTTCGACCATTTTTTCAGCCATTTTTCCCTTTCGGTCGAATGCCGAAAGCATTATTTTTGACCGATATTTATGGTTGCTGAAATTTCGGTGCGTCCCTACTTAAAATGGTTAGATGTTCAAGGCTTTCATTTTAAGCTGTACGTACTTTTGACTGGGCTTCTGTACTCGGAGACAGCCATTCAATTTGGGGTGTATGAAAAGTGAGTGAAGTTGGATCAGAAGGGTTGGGAAGAGGACTGATTTCTGATCTGGGTGTTCAGGAGAGCACTGATATGGGGTCCAAAGGTGGACTTATTTGGGGTCCGATAGGTTTGGAAAGGAACTGATTTGGAGTTTTAGAGGGTTTAGAAGTGGACTGATTTGTGGTCTTTAGAAAGAAGGGGATTATCTGTGATCTGGGGTTTGAAAGGAGTCTGATATGGGGTCTGTATGATACGGCAGTGAAATACTTCAGGCCTGAGTGTGTTTGGGAATGGACTGATTTGACGTGTGACAGAGTTTCATTGGGATTGATATGAGGACTAAATTGGTTAGGAAGGGGACTGAATTGGTGTCTGGGTGGTTTAAAATGGGACTGAATTGCAGTCTTTGGGAGAAAGGGGACTGTTGTTGGGTCTAGTGAGCTTGGAGGGGGACTGTTGTGATGCTCGGGATGATAAAAAAACACAAATGTGTTTTATGAGGTGTAGGGGCAGTGGAAGGGTACTGATGTGGGCTGTGTGCGAATAGGATAGACTGATGTGTGGCTGAGGTGGGATGAACCTGACATGGGGTCAGTAGAACGCTGGAAATGGAAGACCCCATATATAGGTGCTAAGAAATACTCTTTAAAAGGCCATGGACTCCCTTCCACTGGGACATTAACCTGAAACGCTCTGATAAATGCACTTCTGGACAATTTGGGGTTTACCAAACTTGTGACGTAACCAATGTATATCAGAGGAGATGGCAAAGAAGAGATGATGAATTTAAGACAAAGTAACATAATGATGCAATGCAGAATGAGATACATTTCAGATGCATTTCAATAAAATGTGCAGCTTTGAAAGAAGATTGAGAATGTAATCTTGATGAAAGCAATATTATTGTTTTTTCCTATTATTATTACCAAAATGCCTCTGAGATATTTGGTCAAGAAAGCCTGTAAAAACTCATTAGAATGATCATAAAAATGTCAAGGCGAGGTGTATAATAAAGAGATTGTGTAGAAAATACTACACGTTTGTTTTACAATGTTAAATACCTTAAGGGTATTTTAATGGTAGCTAATTCTTTCCACATCTATATACAATATTTTATAGGAGCTCGTAAATATTTCTAGCAAGTACACAGCCCCAAAGTGTGGATAAAAGTAACATTACATTGAAAAAAATGGAGACCTTATGTGTAGAAATGTAATCTAGATCAATGAGATTTGGATTTTATGTACAAGCTTAACAAATTATAAATCAGAAATCTTTAAATATTTACAGAAATGTGATAAAAACCCCAAACAATGATTATATACAACACATACCATGTATTGTGATTCTTAGTTCTGACATTAAAGTGTGACAATCTTTGGGAGTATGTGGATGTAGCCAGGTGGTGATCAGTAAGACTAATTTTACCATCAACTTGTGCTGAGTACCCTGTCTGAATGTCTCCACCTGCGGATAGAAAATGCTTGATAAAAATGCCTATAAAGGATGTTTATAAAAGTAATGTGATTTAAAAAAGTCGCTTGCAAAATACTTGTTTCAGTATTCTGCAAAAAGAACAGCAACTTTTATTTTAATATTATGGGTAGAGTTAGTATTAGGGTTAGTATTTAGGTCAAGGTTAGAATTAAGGTTTGCATTTGTTCTTCTGTTAGGGTTAGGGTTTTTTTTCGTTTAGGGTTAGGATTAATCCGAACTCTAACCAAAAGTTTCTGCTCCATTTTAGGCAACAAATTTTGCTCTTTTGATGTGAGTGTATTGAAACTGGAGCACAATCTGTTGGTTAGGCTTGACCAGAATGCCTTCGAATCGCTATTGGGTTAAAAAACCTGTTAGCACTCGTTAATTAGCGATTCGTAACGCGGGTTTATTATTATTATTATTCTTTATTTATAAAGCGCCAGCATATTCCGCAGCGCTGTACAATAAGCACAATATAGACAGGGTTACAATACATTGAACAACATTTGACAAACAGTACAGGAGGAGATGAGGGCCCTATTCCCGTAGGAACTCACAATCTGGGAGGGTTGGGGTTGGAAACAGGAGGAGAGGACTGTAAGGTTAGAGTGATTGATGATTGCGTCAGTGAGTTGGGTGGTAGGCTTCCCTAAATAGGAACGTTTTAAGGGAGCGTTTGAAGGAAGAGAAGTTAGGGGAAAGTCTGACAGTACGAGGGAGAGCGTTCCAGAGAGTGGGGGCTGCGCGTGAGAAATCCTGCAGTCTATCATGGGAAGAGGTGATGCGGTGAGAAGCTAGGCGGCAGGTCACTGTTTGACCTTAGGGAGCGGGCTGGGGTGTATTTGGTGATTAGTGAGGACAGGTAGTGGGGAGCTGAGTTAGTGAGGGTTTTGTAGGTAAGGATAAGGATTTTGAACTTAATTCTGCAGTGGATGGGGAGCCAGTGAAGGGACTCGCAGAGGGGAGCGGCAGAGACAGAGCGGCGGGTGAGGTGAATTAGCCTGGCGGAGGCGTTCAGGATGGATTGTAGGGGGGAGAGGCGGGACAGAGGGAGGCCAGATAAGAGATTATTGCAATAGTCGAGTCGGGAGATTACCAGGGCGTGTATGGGTTTACTGTACTTTGCTCTCCCAATACCTAACAAGGGGAGCGCAAAGTGAAAGCACAGATAAACTAGCGTTAGGATCACTTGGTCCCAACGCTAGTTACTATGAACTGGCGCTAACTGACAAAGTTACCATCAGCTCTGAGCTGGTGTTAACAGATTGCGCTGCTGCAGAATCAATTACCTGCAGCTCAACCCCCCCAAAAAAACAAATACTCACCTCTCATCCCGTGGCGAGAATGGTTGCCCAATCTACTGCTTCTGGCCGCTGGGAACAGAGTGAGACTGGGGGAAGAAAGTCCCCAGTCTTCCTCTGCGATCACTCTGCTGGCCAGCAGGATCTCGCAAGAGGCAAGATCCTGCTGGTCATGTGACCCGGCAGCACGATCCTCCTTGGAGTCCTATGGACGCCATGGAGGGGATGCTGGGTGATTGCTAATGGGCAGGCTGCTGGATTGCTAATGGGCAGGCTGCATGATCTGCTGGGGAAACCGGGACGCAAAGGGGAAGTTAGCAAACACAAATTTTTGCCCTTAGTGTCCCGGTTTTAGCTCAGGGCAGCAGATAGTGCCCATAATTTTGCTAACAATCCTTAAGGCTGTGTAATTTTTTGCCCTGTCCAGGTGTCAAAAATGACCTCTTTCAGGGTGTGTCCGGACCGCTGACCAAGATGGCCGCACATTGAAAGCTCTCTCCCTTCTCCGACAAAAAGCTTTTAATTTCTGCTACTACTCTAATATGGGCCGCGGCAAACGAACACATGGCGACCCTAGGACTCCAGGCAGACCCCTAAGGGCAGATACCCGCCCGCTGGACACTTACCTGCTTCCTGCGCCGAGCTCCCCAATTCTGTCCACAACTCCTAAGATGGCGGGCACTCCGACCCCGACGGCTGTTACGGACCCGACCACGGCTATCACCAGGCTGGAACTCCGGATGGAATCCTTACTTGCTGGGATGCCGACCAAATCTGACCCGGCGGACATGCTGTCGGATATCCATAACTCGTTCCGGCGCGACATGGAGGAGGTGAGGGGGGATGTGTCGACACTCGCAGACCGCGTGGCCCAACTCGAACAGGCCGCGGTCCACCCAGCCGCCCGCGGGCCGGATGACACCCCAGCACTTTCGGGAATGCGGAGGTTAGTGGATGACCTCGATAACAGAGGCCGCCGCTGCAACCTGCGGCTTCGAGGTCTCCAGGAGATGGACCCCCCGGAACCTCTGGGGGAGGTACTTAGACGCTTCTTTAATGGGGTACTAGGCCGCGATCCTCACCTGACATTTGAATTCCAAAGGGTGCACAGAGCTCTTAGACCTCGTCCCCCGGACAGTGAACCCCCCCAAGATGTAGTGTGTTGCTTCGCGTCCTATAAGCTGAAGGACACCATAATGCAACGAGCACGCACTTCACGCACATGGGAATTTGAGGGTCAGGACTTGGAAATCTATCATGACCTGACCCCGTTCACCTTAGCTGCGCGTAGACACCTGCGCCCGGTCACCCAAGCACTCAGGCAGAAGAATGTCCCGTACAGGTGGGGATTCCCGTTCGCTCTAGTTGTACGGTTGAATGGAGTCATGCACGCCATTACCTGTTATGGAGATGTCGCCCCAGTGGGTCGGGGCTTTTGGAATGCGGAGAGCTGGTAGTGGTTTATTGCATTGCTTTGTTCAGTTATAGTGTTCTATCTCGTTTCATTACTGTAGTGCTGATTACTCTGCGTCTCCTGTCGGAGGAGACTGGTTACAGAGAGTTGCTGTTCATGTTACCTCTTTTTTTTTTCTCTCTGTCTCTCTTTATCTGTATCTCATATCTGATAAGAAGTAAGCCAGCGGCTCTATCTGGTCCAAGTTGGTACTCCGCATGTCCCCACGGGGTCGACGCCATTCTCAATCCGGGAAGTTCTCGAAAGTGCCCTCTCCTCATTTTGGAGGTATTGGGTCTCTCATCTTCCCTGATCGACGTCGTATCCCCCTCGTAGACAGTCCGAGCTGAACTCGGACATGCTATTTCTCTCCTTCCATCCCCTGAGAGATCTTCCTAACTACCCCCCTCCCCCACTTAGTACCTAGTGGCGAATTACTCAACCTATCACTACATCTAAATATTTCCCTCACCCCCCCTTTTTTTTTTTTTTTTCTCCTTCCTCCTACCTCTTCTACCTCTCTGCTGTCCCTCTGTTCCCCAGTATTACACTTAACCTCTGCCGTGTCCCCATCTCCCATGGTGCCCTACCGTCCCAACCTTTACGACCCCTCTGGGAGCGATGTCGAGCTCGGGGTGGGCGCGGCGGCCCTAGTGCCGGTGGATTTGAAATTGGTGAGTTACAATGTCCGTGGCCTCAATAAGCCGGAGAAGAGACGCCGTCTCCTTCGCGACCTGGCATCCCTCCGGGCGTCGATCGCCTTCGTGCAAGAGACACACTTCTGTTCGGCTGCCCCACCTTCGCTGCAGGACCGCCGATTCCCGACGGGGTTCTTTGACCATACCCCTGAGTCCAAATCGAAAGGTACGGCCATCCTGTTTGCGGCTTCAGTTCCATTTGTACATCTTGAGACTTACGCCGCCGGAGACGGGAGATGTGTGTTCGTGAAGGGTAAGGTGGGAAACGAAGTGTATACGTTTGCCAATGTTTACCTTCCCAACACTAAACAACACCAGTATCTGGCCAAAAGATTGCATATCCTGGAGTCCTTTGCTGAGGGCACCTTGATCCTTGGGGGGGATTTCAATCTGCCACTGGTTCCACGTGAAGATTCTTCCTCCACCAGTCACCGTACGCCTCACAGGATCCTTAATGGGATTCATCGCTCTTTGCGAAACCTACGCTTGGTGGATGTATGGAGGGCTCTTAATCCTACCTCTCGTGACTATACGTATTTCTCAACCGTCCACCACACATACTCCAGACTGGACTATTTTTTTGTCACTCAATACGTTCTACCGCTGGTACGTGACTCAACGATCCAAGCGACTACATGGTCAGATCACGCGCCACTGGTTCTCTCTCTGTCCTCCCCCCTTCTAAGACCTAGGGACGCGATGTGGCAGCTCAATGAGTCTTTGTTTGCCGACCCTGAATTGGTCACGAAGGTTGGAGATACGCTAACCTCATTCTTCGCAGACCATGAACAGTCGGATGTCCCTCTTCCTACTGTATGGGAGGCGCACAAGGCGGTGGTGAGAGGCCTGCTGATCTCTCTAGCGTCCCGGAGGAAGAGGGAGAGACAAAAGGAATTAGAAGCACTTTACTCCGAAATCCGGCGGCTGGAGCTTGCTCATCAGGCTGCGGGTCTTGAGGCCACGTACGTCGAGCTCTTACATGCCCGTACGCGGCTTAATGACGCGCTCAACCCCCATCTACAAAGAGCTATCATCCATTCGAAATGTTATTTCGCCCTACATGAGGATAAGCCAGGGCGCCTGTTGGCCCGCCTCCTGAAGCAGCAACGACGTAGGACGTACATACCAGAGATTCGCACCCCTGGGGACACGATAACTCTGGACCCGAACAAGATAGCAAACACATTTCGTGATTATTATTCCGAACTGTACCACACAGTTGAAGACGCTGGACCGCCGTCATCGGAGCTCATTGACCACTTTCTGACTACCCGGATACCTTATTGCCTCACGGAGGAGCAAAGCAAACCGCTGCGCGCACCGGTGACGGCAGAGGAGGTCTCTGCCGCCCTTAAACGCCAGAAACCTGGTAAGGCGCCGGGACCAGATGGGTTCTCGGCTGCTTACTATAGCAGATTTGGGACCACTCTGCTTCCACATCTAGCACGGGTCTTCAATGCACTACTTACTGATCAAGACTTCCATCAGCACTCCCTATCAGCGACAATAGTTGTGATCCCTAAGGAGGGTAAGGACCCCCTCTCCTGTGCTAGCTACAGGCCGATCTCGCTGCTTAACAGTGATCTTAAATTATTTGCCACAATTTTGGCTACTCGTCTTCACCCTTTAGTCCCACTGTTGGTGAGAAATATCAAGTAGGGTTCGTCCCAGGACGAGAGGCCAGAGATGGAACCATCCGGACCTTAAATGTACTTCATTTAGCACACCACATGGAGACTCCTACACTCCTCCTGTCCACAGATGCCGAAAAGGCGTTCGACAGGGTCTCCTGGCCCTTTCTCTTCTCCACCCTACGCGCCATGAACTTGCCTCCTGAGTTCATCCACTGGATTACCTCTCTATATCGCGCTCCAAATGCGCGAGTCAGGGTTAATGGTGTTCTCTCAGCCCCTTTTCAGATCCGGAATGGAACGAGGCGGGGCTGCCCGCTCTCCCTCTCCTTTTTGCTCTCTCCCTGGAGCCCCTTTTGGAATCTGTGCGTCACAATGAGAAAATTCATGGCTTCAAAGGGACACGTGAAACCCACAAGGTCTCGGCGTATGCTGATGACTTGATTTTTTATCTCACTAACCCCTTAGTGTCCCTCCCGGAAATAATTGGGGAATTCCAGAGGTACGGTGCTCTATCTAACCTGAAATTAAACATGGAGAAATGGGAAATTTTAAACCTCACCGTCGGGGGAGCTGCGGAACGGTTCCTGCGTCGTGCACACCCATTCGTGTGGTGTGCCTCTAAAATGGGATACCTGGGCCTGTGGCTCACGAAACCGCCACAGGACTTATTCCGGGAGAACTTTACCCCACTCTGGACCGCGCTCAGACGCGACCTCGCAGAATGGAAGCGGTTGAAGGTCTCCTGGTTTGGAAAGATCAGCATATTGAAAATGAATGTGCTGCTGAGGCTACTCTACCTTTACCAGACACTTCCCATATACATTCCCCCCACTTTTTTCGCGATGGCCCAGTCGGACTGCTCTAGTTTTGTGTGGAACGACTCAAGACCCGGATCAGCTTTCATACGATGTCACGCCCCAAGAGGGAGGGAGGACTGGCGGTCCCCGACCTCCGCCTCTACTACCAGGCTGCACACCTCCTCCGGATAGTGGAGTGGACGGGGGGAGGCAGGGGGGCTCTTTGGCAGGACCTCGAATGGGGTGCGACTCCTTACCCGACGAGAGTCTTGCCGTGGATAGACTTGAAGCGACGATCCGCACAGACTCTTAGACACCCGTTTGTGGGGGCTACCTTAAGGGTCTGGTGCTCGACGGTGCGACGCTGCTCTCTGTCCTCTTACCCGTCTCTGCTGCTCCCATTGGAGGACAACCCGGACTTCTCGGCGGGAGTGGTCCCTCGACTCAGGCATAGAATAGATGCTACCCACGGGCCAAGAGCGTTTCAATTCCTGGCCAGATCAGATCTGTACCCTCCCTGGGAGAGACGACCGGGAGATGCCCCCCCGACTCCTTTAGAGCGCTTTAATTTCGTCCAAATAACACACTACCTGCTCTCACTCCCGGCACGACATCGACTGACACGACCTCGTACACCCTTTGAGGAACTGGCCACGGCCAAGCGCCCGATCAGTCACGGTATCTCGGTGATATACCGCATTCTACAAACCGCAATGGGTGACTCCCCGCCGTCCTTTGAACATACCTGGGACCAGATCCTTGACAAGCAGCTAACGGAGACTCAATGGAAGGACACTTATGAACTTGCCCATAGAGGCTCGCCTCAGACGAGATTACAATCTAATTCATACAAGGTCCTCGCAATGTGGTATAGGTCCCCGACATTGCTCTTTCGCATAGGGGCCCGACACACCCCGAACTGCTGGAGATGCGATGCCCCGTCAGGCTCCTATCTCCACATCTGGTGGGAGTGTCCGAAAATTTCTCCCTTCTGGCAACTGATACGGGATACCCTGACGGAGGTTACGGACCTGGATCTGCCGCTCGCCCCTGACGCGTTTCTCCTCACACACACGCCGTGCTCCGTGACCTTGCTTCGGAAATCCGTGGCCCTTCCGATGCTCATGACGGCGCGGCTTATCGTCGCACGCACCTGGGGGCAGGCGGCGACCCCCTCTTATGGAAACTGGCTGACCTGTATGGAGGAGGTGCAGACCCTGGAGGACCTGATAGCCAGAGTACGGGATAAAACCGAGGATCACCTCCACAAATGGTTCTACTGGAACACTTACGTGACCTCAGCCACATGCAGGGCCCGATTGCTGTGAGATAGGCGTGTAGATGTACTCCGGCGACGAAGCTGGTGACTGGATTGGGGCTCGCCACTACCCGCCCCTCGGGGCGGATCCGCCGCTGTCTGGGGCCGCCGCGCCTCTGTTGGGCCGCCACCTCTCGATGAAGCCTCAAGACACAGTTCCTTTCTTTCACACCTATGTCCTTACTCACACCTCTCCCCCATCCTTTCCCTTTTGTTTCTTTATTATTATTATAATTATTTACAACCCCCCTTCCCCCCACACTTTTTTTTTTTTTTCTCTCTTCTCCCCCTCTCTATCTTTCTCTTTACCCCCTTTCGTTCTCTTTTCCTCTCATTTCAACCTCCCTGTATCCTTCTTGCCGCATTGTCTCCCCAGGCCCCTGCCAAGTGCCTTCTTTTCCTCCCTCGTCAGCCGAAAGGGATAATTAAATAGAGACGTTTCGCATATCTCCCACTTTCTACTTTTTTCTGAATAGGGGGACTCCTCAACAGAACCCCTAATCCCATTGGGTGACATTCCTCCTCGTCTATTAGTCATTATGTACTTGGGCCCTCTTGGACCACGAGTTCGCTGACGACCACGCTTCTTCATTTTCCCAATGTGTTTCTGCTCCTTTTTGACCTACCCTACCCTTCCCCCTCCCTACTTACCTTTCCTCGCCTACTCTCCCCTTAAACTCCCAGGCTTCACCTAATGTACGTACACTTCCCTTTACACACTTCCTCATCTCCCTTTCAACTCCTGGATTTGCTCTCTAAGTCACTGATATAGCCTGTTGGATGTATAGGACTTCGTATTGGAGATTAGAGGGGGTGGTGAGCTTGTACTCTTGCTAGTAACCTATGCTTTATATGTTATGCATACTTTCCGACTTCGAAGTTGTTAATGTGCGGATTGAAATCTTATCTGTATTGTATTTGTTGCTTCGAATAAAGCTTTGAAACATAAAAAAAAAAAAAAATGACCTCTTTCAAACCTGTGATTTTATATGTTGGTTTTAACAGCACAACCTTTTCAACATGGCTTTATTATTCGCAGCCTAGGTGACACTGTTCTTATGGGATACTGGTAAGAACACAGAAAACAGCACAGTCAACAGACTGTTTTCAGATTTCCATTTTCTACGCTGTCTCCCAGTGACTTTATAACATAGTTATATGAAAATAGATGGGTTTTGATCTATATTTTCATAAAACTTAAAACTTCCTTATAGATGATCCTAAAAAAACAATAGATCTCTAACTTGAAATATAGAGTTTTCTTGTGTATATGACATTAATGTTCAGCTTTTCAGTTTCAGAGATTATTTATTAAAACAGACATGACTTAACACTTTCTATTTACATGGCCATCTGTCCTCTATAATGTTGCCCTAATCCACCTGCAACATATTAGCACTTCTGTTCTTCTAAATTCATCTAAATTCTGCTTCCTTAATGTACATTTTTTAACACAGCCTTTCTTTCATCACTTCCAGGTTGGATGTATATTTCAACTGAGTCCCTTTAGAAACCACTGGCAGCATGAAACTGGCTAGGACAAGTGTGTTATTATGCTGTATGGCACAGAGCATACATGGAGAACTAATATTAAGTATATAGGATTACCAAAGCGCCTCCTCAACAATCTATCTAAATATTGAACAAAAAAACATAGACGGCTAGACATCTTGGCAACAGTTTAAGGGTTGGTGTTTGCTAAAAAAAAAAAAAGTCCAGTTACTTGCCAAGGAAATCGTTCCAAATTAATATTTTGCTTCTCTCAAAGATATTGCCAAAAACATTAAAACGTAGCACACGTGGCAGATTAATATTTCTTTGTACAGTATAGACACCTGTTAAAGGTTTGCAGTCGAATCTTGAAAAAAGAAGAGATCACAGAGCAATGTCACGACGATACATTGTACATGTAAACAGCACGATCAAATTAATTGATTTTGCAGTTATGAGCTCAAACTGGCCAGCCTTCTAGGGTTCTGATCAGTATTGCACCTTACTGTATTTGCACTGAGAGGTATCCCATTGAGTGCACAGCTCTGCAGCAGTGTCTGACGCTTATGTCAGTTCTGGATGAATAGTGAGGAATCCCCTGGTGCTATAACAAAAGTATGTTTCTAAAGATGCAATGAGCTTAATCCCTTCGCTGCTGAGCCATCTCAGCCCTGTGAGCTGAGCTCATATCTGCCGACATTTTTCTATGTTTCTATTTATTTTACTGAGAGGGTGGTGGATACATGGAACAGTCTTCCAGTTGAAGTGGTAGAGGCCAAAACAGTAATTGAATTTAAGCAAGCATGGGATAGGCATAAGGCTATCCTAAACAAAAGATAAATCCAGGTAAAGTATCCATGTAATTGGGCAGACTAGATGGGCCGAAAGGTTCTTATCTGCCGACATTTTCTATGTTTCTATGTTTCTATTTTGGCCGTTTTGTGCTCATCATGTTTAAACGTGTTTCGAACTCATGTTTTATTTTAGGACCCAGTATTTGGCGAATAGGCAGCTTTCTGAATAGCCGAACCGCCACGAAATTGCACTGTATGGTGAAATTCGTGGCAAGTTCGGTGCTCTTTGAATAACCCTTTATGTGTCAGTCTTGATGCAAAAAATATAAATAGAGAACCTGTTACTCTTTTTTTCTCCAAAAATATACATTTTTCACCAAAACTGAAAAAAATAATATTTTTGTTTGCTTGAATTTTGGCGCAATGTATTTTAATGAAAACAATGGGGGTTATTCAGAGAGATCAGAAATGTGGCCAAAATGTAACCGGACACTGAAATTCAGCGAATGGGAACATTTTGGGGCCATTCGGCTATTCAGAGAGCAGGCAATCCTGCAATCACTGATTAGCTAATGAGATCACCTGTGTTGTACTTCAGTTACCTTGCAAACCTGGCCTGTTAGTGCTCCCTGAGGACACAGTTGGGAAACACTACATTAGATATTTAGGTGGTTGGGTCAATTTGGGTCTCACAGTCAAAACATTTTTATCAAAAAGTTTATATCCTGTCTCTTTTATCTACCAGCAGATAGTAGACATTGTGGTTCTCTGTGCTCTTGGTCTGAATTCACTTGGCCAATATTTCCATGTTGGGGCTCCTTGCTATTAGAAGTGATTTATTCGTGATGGCTGATTATATCTCTTAACATGGAATCCAACAGAGATGGAATTATAGTCTTATTAACAAACAGTTAGGCCCGTGTCAGACGAGCGCACTGATCAGTCCGTGTTGCGGCACATAAGTACATCCGTGATAGCATACAATTGTGTTAAATGGAGCCCCACACACAAAGTACGTCCGCACAGAAGTGCAGACGCATGACGGATGCGGCAAACGGACGCAGGTTAGGCAAGAACCTAATACTGCTAGAACGGATGTGCGGAGTGCGCCATGTCCGCAAAGTTCGCATTGCTTTGTGTGTGAGTGATGGAACGTGGTCAGACGAACTGCATTTATTTTACAATAAAATTTTTATTGTTTTTTTGTCATAAGTACATAATAAAGTAGTGACATCACGTTATATATAAAGCAAAGGCAATCATAGTACTAAAAATTTGAATGTCTACTGCACTACAAAAACTGAGACATAAAAATCAAACTGGGCGGGGGAAAAAGGGGGGGTATGGAAGGGGGAATAGGACATTTCAACAACATTGCAATCCTGTTAAATAGGATAAGTTATCTGTGGTTTTTCAGGCTGAAGTACATAATACAGTCTCTAACATCAAGGTGTCGCAAGGATGACCCGGTGATTGAACACTACAGTAAATCGAGAGCTGATAGTAGTCAATCGCAATTATGTTTACTTCCATCTATCTATCCCTCTGCATGGTTAGCAACAGGAACGTAATCGCGCAATCTCTTGGCACGAAACTCCAACCACACCAGTACCATGTTACAAAATATTTGTCATATCTGTTGTCCTTGGAGAGGAACATTTCCTCCATCTCACGCACTCCTTCCACGGCCTGTATCCACTCCCACACCGTAGGAGATGTAGCTGAGCGCCACTTTCTAGGGATCAATGATTTAGCAACATTAAATAATTGTATGGCCAAGGAGTTCCTATATGTAAGTATCGAGATAGGGACCAAGTGAAAGAGTGACCTGAGGGGAAGGGTTATTTATACGTCCAGCATTTTTGACGGACAAAATGTTTTTTTCATTTTAATTTATTTTCCCTTCTACATCCGTCAAAAATAAGGTCAGTCACAAAAACGTACTGTGTGGCCACTGGCCACTACTGCATCTTCCATCAACAAGTGCGTCCATACTGCACGGACGCACAGTCTGTAGAAAATGCGCTCGTCTGACCCTAGCCGACTTTTTTGTTGCTGTTTGTTTTTTATCAATTCCCATTGATTTCTAGATGAAAGACCCCTTAACCCACTAATAACGACCAATGATTGAACTGCAAATGCATTGACTTTAAAGACCCTTGGTCCTTAAAGGTGCAACCAATAACCCCTTATCTTTTGTCTTCTTTTTACCTGTTGAATAAACCTTTATCCAGATTAATAGCAAGGCGAAACCAGAGTCTATTTTTTTTATTTGCCAGTTTTATTGCTCTTAGCAATTAAAAGAAATTGCCGTGAATAGTAATTATCGTGTGAAGCATGATAATTGATTGACATTGTTTATTGAAATGACTTTAAACGTGTTAGAAAATAATAGAGATGTAAAATTCACTCCTTAGGTTCCTCTGCCAATCTAGTGTGGCTCTGCTGCTTCCGGCTTATGTTGAGAGGAAAACACCAAGCTACACAGATCATGCAGTGACAAAGTTGTCAAACAGACTCCTAAAAGGCTGAATGCTAATGCCTTGATCTGTTAGCGGTAATGGTTAACCACTAGCCGTTTTACCACTCACAGGTGACCACTGAGCATACTGTAGCATACTGTACTAAGCGTATAAGAAAAAATCAAGATAATGATGAATACTGCAGCTACTGAGCCAATGACTCTGGGTATGTACAGTACATCGGTTCCGGATGTATGTGTATGGACCACATCTTTTCCTTATTTTACAAACATTTTATAAGAAATAGTCACATGACATGACCACAGTTTAGTTAGTGATTTGATACTATTCCAACTTCCAGTAACAAAGTTATTCCCAATTTTTGGGACTAATAGTGAGGAGTAGACCTTTTCCCATAGCTTTTCGATGTTTATCAAAGTCAAGGGCACAAAGTACGAAGGGCTACACATGGTGGGCCTATTGCAAGTGAGCTGTCACTGTTAACAAATGGGGTCATAATAGTGGCTACCTATTACCAGCTGAGCTTGAATAGGGCCCCCGATTTAAGTGTAACCATAACAAGGGCTCTGCAAAACTCACCAGCTCCATAGATTTTAATGAGAAAAAAAGAGAGGTTTGTGAGGGTCCTGAGTAGGGATGAGCGGTTCGGGTTCGGACGGTTCGGGGTTCGACCCGAACTTGGCCTGTTCGATGAGATCGCGAACACCGAACATTTCCGGGTGTTCGCCGCATGTTCGACCACAATGGACCACAATGCATTTTCCCACAGGCCTGAAGCTCGTAATTGGCTACAGCCTTGCACCAGACCACAGGTCTGGTGCAAGACTGGTTCAACACTATGCCAATCACCGCTCAGAGTCCTGATTGGGCAAATTTTGCCCAATCATGGGCTCACAGAGCTAAGTCCCGCAGCACACTATATAACGTTTCCACGCGCCGATTCTGCACGCATTTCAGAGGAGATTTCAAAGGTGATAGTTGTGTCTTGTTACTGCCGGTCTGCCACGCTACTGGGGGGGTCTGGGGGGGTCTCATTTCTACCAAATATCAGGGAATTTAGGTGATGTGTGTCTTGTCACTGTGCCAGCAAGTTTTTTTGGGGTTTACAACTTTCTTTAAAACATTTGTGAATTGAGGTGATCTTCTGGGTCTTGTCACTGTGCCAGCAAGTCTTTTTGGGTCTCATTTCTACCAAATATCAGGGAATTTAGGTGATGTGTGTCTTGTCACTGTGCCAGCAAGTTGTTTTGGGGTTTACAACTTTCTTTAAAACATTTGTGAATTGAGGTGATCTTCTGGGTCTTGTCACTGTGCCAGCAAATCTTTTTGGGGCTCACTAATTCTTTAAAACATTTGTGAATTGAGGTGATCTGTGTCTTGTCACACAGACAGTACCACGCAGTATTTGGGGGTCACAAATTTCTACAAAACATTGGGAATTGAGGTGATCTGTGTCTTGTCACTGCCAGCAAGTATTTTGGGGGTCACAAATTTCAAAAAAACATTTGGGAATTGAGGTGATCTGGTCTCGTCACACATCCAGTACCACGCAGTATTTTGGGGCTCACTAATTTCTTTAAAACATTTGTGAATTGAGGTGATCTGTGTCTTGTCACACATCCAGTACCACGCAGTATTTTTGGGCTCACTAATTTCTACAAAACATTTGTGAATTGAGGTGATCTGTGTCTCGTCACACATCCAGTACCACACATTATTTTGGGGCTCACTAATTTCTACAAAACATTTGTGAATTGAGGTGATCTGTGTCTCGTCACACATCCAGTACCACGCTGTATTTCGGGGCTCACTAATTTCTACAAAACATTTGTGAATTGAGGTGATCTGTCTCTTGTCACACAACCAGTACCACGCATTATTTTGGGGCTCACTAATTTCTACAAAACATTTGGGAATTGAGGTAATCTGTCTCTTGTCACTGCCAGCAAGTATTTTGGGGGTCACAAATTTCTACAAAACATTTGGGAATTGAGGTGATCTGTGTCTCGTCACACATCCAGTACCACGCATTATTTTGGGGCTCACTAATTTCTACAAAACATTTCTGAATTGAGGTGATCTGTGTCTCGTCACACATCCAGTACCACGCATTATTTTGGGGCTCACTAATTTCTACAAAACATTTGTGAATTGAGGTGATCTGTGTCTCGTCACACATCCAGTACCACGCTGTATTTCGGGGCTCACTAATTTCTACAAAACATTTGTGAATTGAGGTGATCTGTCTCTTGTCACACAACCAGTACCACGCATTATTTTGGGGCTCACTAATTTCTACAAAACATTTGGGAATTGAGGTAATCTGTCTCTTGTCACTGCCAGCAAGTATTTTGGGGGTCACAAATTTCTACAAAACATTTGGGAATTGAGGTGATCTGTGTCTCGTCACACATCCAGTACCACGCATTATTTTGGGGCTCACTAATTTCTACAAAACATTTCTGAATTGAGGTGATCTGTGTCTCGTCACACATCCAGTACCACGCTGTATTTCGGGGCTCACTAATTTCTACAAAACATTTGTGAATTGAGGTGATCTGTCTCTTGTCACACAACCAGTACCACGCATTATTTTGGGGCTCACTAATTTCTACAAAACATTTGGGAATTGAGGTAAACTGTCTCTTGTCACTGCCAGCAAGTATTTTGGGGGTCACAAATTTCTACAAAACATTTGGGAATTGAGGTGATCTGTGTCTCGTCACACATCCAGTACCACGCATTATTTTGGGGCTCACTAATTTCTACAAAACATTTGTGAATTGAGGTGATCTGTGTCTCGTCACACAACCAGTACCACGCTGTATTTCGGGGCTCACTAATTTCTACAAAACATTTGTGAATTGAGGTGATCTGTCTTTTGTCACACAACCAGTACCACGCATTATTTTGGGGCTCACTAATTTCTACAAAACATTTGGGAATTGAGGTGATCTGTGTCTCGTCACACATCCAGTACCACGCTGTATTTTGGGGCTCACTAATTTCTTTAAAACATTTGTGAATTGAGGTGATCTGTCTCTTGTCACTGCCAGCAAGTATTTGGGGGTCACAAATTTCTACAAAACATTTGTGAATTGAGGTGATCTGTCTCGTCACACATCCAGTACCACGCTGTATTTTGGGCTCACTAATTTCTTTAAAACATTTGTGAATTGAGGTGATCTGTCTCTTGTCACTGCCAGCAAGTATTTGGGGGTCACAAATTTCTACAAAACATTTGTGAATTGAGGTGATCTGTCTCGTCACACATCCAGTACCACGCTGTATTTTGGGGCTCACTAATTTCTACAAAACATTTGTGAATTGAGGTGATCTGTCTCTTGTCACTGGCTGCCAGCTATAAGTGTGTCTCACTGAGTTATACCAGAGTTCTTTAAATCTTTATACCAGAGTTGAATCAGAGTTCTGTATATATTAATCTATATATCACTCACCATGTCTGAAAGAACAAAAAGGACAGGCAGACGCTCCCAGACACCGATAAGAGGGCAAGCAGCCCCTTTGTCGGGAGGCTGTGCCTCTGGTCGTGGTGGACGTGGTGCATCCTCTGCAGGGGCACACTTGTCCTTTCTAACTGGTGCTGGCCGTCTTAAGCAGCAGCAACATACAGAGGACTTGGTGGATTGGCTAACCAGGCCATCCTCATCCTCCGAGTCCTCTGCCAGCCAGGCTTCTAGTGCTTTACAGTCCACCTCAGCTGCCAAAGCATCTAATGCAGCCTCCATGTCCACAGCTACTCCTGCCATAGCCTCGCTATCACACACGGAGGAGTCAGCTGAATTGTTTGACTACAATGAGAGTGACATGCTGCTTGAGGATGTGCAGGAAGTACAGTGCTCTGATTCAATCTCTGAGGTTGAGGAAGGGAGTATAATCAACCTAGAGGAAGGGGGTGCCAGTGATGACACACAAATAACTGGCACTCATGTTGCCCCAGCAGCTGCAGCATACTGCCAAGTTGGCTCCAGTGACGAGGAGCTAGGTGGTGATGATGACGATGATGATGAGGTCACTGACTCCACCTGGGTGCCAGATCGAACAGAGGAATTAAGTGAGGAAGAGGGGGAGGAGGAGGCACAGCAAACACGAGGCACAACATCCTCTGTGACCAACCGTAGCACTAGCCAGTCCAAGGCATCACATGTCAGAGCTGCTCCGGTGCAGAGTGCTGTTGTCTCAAAGAACACATGCAGGAACTCTGTTGTCTGGGAGTTATTTAGGAAATGTGCAGTAGAGCGCAGCGTTGCTATTTGTAATCTATGTCAGATGAGGCTTAAGCGTGGGAAAGATACCGGACACTTGGGTACCACGTGCTCGAGGCGACATATGAATAAGTGCCACACATCCCGTTGGCGCAAAACTTTGCGTAAGTCCTCCTCCTCCTCATCTGTCTCTACCCCCACTGTATGTCCTGCCATGTCATTGCCTACAACCTCCACCGACAGGGATGATGCTACAGTAATGGATGTACCAGGTCCTTCCTCACAATGTGACATCATCCCAGTAGCTGAAGATTTACGCAGTCAGATTATGTTGCCGCAGCTGCTGTAGCGAAAGAAAAAATATAGTCCCAACTAGGGATGCACCGATACCACTTTTTTAAGACCGAGTACGAGTACCGATACTTTTTAAAAGTACTCACCGATACCGAGTACCGATACTTTTCTTTAATGTCATGTGACGCTTTCCAATAAGAACAGACCATATAAAAATGCCCCCAGCTCACATGTATATATCCCCCGATATATATATATATATATATATATATATATATATATAATTTCATACTGCCCCAGCTCATGGATATGCCCCAGCTCACACATGGATATGCCCCAGCTCACACGTGGATATGCCCCAGCTCACACATGGATATGCCCCAGCAGCTCATGGATATGCTCCAGCTCACACATGGATATGCCCCAGCTCACACATGGATATTCCCCAGCTCACACATGGATATGCCCCAGCTCACACATGGATTTGCCCCAGCAGCTCATGGATTTGCCCCAGCTCACACATGGATATGCCCCAGCTCACACATGGATATGCCCCAGCTCACACATGGATATGCCCAAGCTCACACATGGATTTTCCCCAGAAGCTCATGGATTTGCCCCAGCTCACACATGGATTTGCCCCAGCAGCTCATGGATATGCCCCAGCTCACACATGGATTTGCCCCAGCAGCTCATGGATATGCCCCAGCTCACACATGGATATGCCCCAGCTCACACATGGATATGCCCCAGCAGCTCATGGATATGCCCCAGCTCACACATGGATATGCCCCAGCTCACACATGGATTTGCCCCAGCAGCTCATGGATTTGCCCCAGCTCACACATGGATATGCCCCAGCTCACACATGGATATGCCCCAGCTCACTCATGGATATGCCCCAGCTCACACATGGATATGCCCCAGCTCACACATGGATATGCCCCAGCTCACACATGGATATGCCCCAGCTCATGGATATGCCCCAGCTCATGGATATGCCCCAGCTCACACATGGATTTGCCCCAGCTCATGGATTTGCCCCAGCTCATGGATTTGCCCCAGCTCACACAAGGATATTGCCCCCCAGCTTATGGATTTGCCGCCCCAGCTCACACATGGGTATGCCCCCCAGCTCACACATGGGTATGCCCCCCAGCTCATGGATATGCCCCCCCAGCTCATGGATATGCCCCCCAGCTCATGGGTATGCCCCCCAGCTCATGGGTATGCCCCCAGCTCATAGATATGCCCCCACAGCTCACACATGGGTATGCCCCCCCAGCTCATGGACCGGACCCCCCCGCAATGATACTTACCTTCCTGGGCGCCGCCGGGAATGTCTCTGTGCGTGCGTTCGTTGGAAGGACCGCGGCCACGTGGGACCATGTGATCACGGCTGGGGTCCTTCCAACGAGCGCGCGGGGGGAAACTTTCCCGGCGTCGCCTAGGAAGGTAAGTATCACCGCGGAGAGCAGCTGCAGGGCCTGTCTGAATGCTCTATCTGCATTCGGACAGGCCCTGCAGCTGCTCACTGTGTTCATACTTACCTTCCTGGGCGCCGCCGGGAAAGTTTCCATGCGCGTGCTCGTTGGAAGGACCCCAGCCGTGATCACATGGTCCCACGTGGTCGCGGCTGGGGTCCTTCCAACGAGCGCATGCGCGGAGACATTCCCAGCGGTGCCCAGGAAGGTAAGTATCGTCGTGAGCAGCTCCAGGGGCGGCTGTCCGAATGCCGATAGAGCATTCGGACAGCCGCCGCAGCCCCTCGGATGCCGGCAAGCCGGCTCAATGCCGGCTTCCGGTATCGGAAAAAATATCGGGGGGTACTGCACGAGTACCAAGTACTCCTGCAGTACCCAGTATCGGCCCCGATACCGATACTAGTATCGGTATTGGTGCAACCCTAGTCCCAACCATCCCCAAGCACAGTGTCTAAATGCCAGCTTAGCAAAATTACTCGCATTGCAGCTGCTGCCTTTCCAGCTGGTGGACTCTGCTCCCTTCCGGGAATTTGCCACAGTGGCAAGTTCCAAAACGCCATTACTTTTCACGCAAGGCCATTCCAGCACTATACCAGCATGTGGAAGACAATGTTATCGAGTCATTGGCAAAGGCAGTCAGCAGCAAGGTGCATGTGACTTTAGACACGTGGTCCAGCAAGCATGGACAGGGTCGTTACATTTCCTTCCTGGCACACTGGGTAACTCTGATTGCAGCTGGGAGGGATCCAAGACGGGGCTCTGTGCTGGAGCTTGTTCATCCACCACGCCTCCAGAAAGCTGCTTGTATGAGGTCTGTCTGCTCCACCACCACCACCTCTTCCTCCTCCTCCTTCTCTGTCTCTGGCGAAGTGGCAGTTAAACCGACGCCTGACAGGGTCTACGCAATGGCTCAAGCAAAAAGATGCCATACTGTGCTTGAGCTGGTTTGTTTAGGGGACAGGAGCCACGCCGGGTCAGAAATTTTGTCAGCTCTGCAGGGGCAGGTG
Source organism: Leptobrachium leishanense (assembly GCA_009667805.1). NCBI lineage: Eukaryota > Metazoa > Chordata > Amphibia > Anura > Megophryidae > Leptobrachium > Leptobrachium leishanense. The sequence continues at coordinate 112,092,554 of CM019063.1, forward strand.
CAGAGATGGTTAACACCACGCCAGCTTGAGCTGGGAATGATCGTCTGCGATAATGGCAGCAACCTTCTCTCCGCCCTACGCAAGGATAAATTTACGCATGTACCATGCCTAGCACACGTCCTAAATCTGGTGGTACAGCGTTTCCTAACCAAGTACCCAGGGCTGCCAGAGCTTCTCATCCAGGCCAGAAAAGTCTGCAGCCACTTCAGACGGTCATTCCCAGCAAGCGTTCGCCTGGCAGAAATTCAAAGAGAGTTCCACCTTCCCACAAACCGTCTGATCTGTGACATGCCCACCAGGTGGAACTTGACATTAGCAATGCTGCAGCGTCTGCACAAGCAGCAGAGGGCCATCAACAAGTACCTGTGTGAGTATGGCACAAGGACAGGTTCAGGTCAACTTGTTTTTTTTCCCCCCGCAGTGGCTGATGATCAAGGATGCATGCACTGTACTGTCACCATTTGAGGAGGTAATGAGGATGGTGAGCAGGGACAGTGCATGCATCAGTGACACAATTCCTTTAGTGTTCCTGCTGGAGCACACTCTGCGGGGAATTATAGATGTGGCTCTAGAGGCAGAGCAGCGGGAGGAAGAGGAGGCCTTCCCTAGCTCTCAAGGCTCCAGTCTTTCCTCAGACAGCATTCCAGCAGGTCCTACTCAGATCAGATGGGAGGAGGATGAGGAGGAGGAGGAATATTTAAGTAGTGGGGGCATTGAAGGTGGGGATTCCTCAAGGGAGGGTTTTGTGTGCCCAGAAACAGAAGGGCTAGTGCGTGGCTGGGAGGAGGAAGTGCACGATACGATCATCCTCATTGACCAGGAAGACTCGGAAGCTAATGCCACCTCCAACCTACGCTGCATGGGCTCCCTAATGATGCAAAGCCTGCTAAAGGACCCCAGGATTCGTGCTATCAAGGAGAGGGATCATTACTGGTTGGCAACCCTTCTTGATCCACGATACAAGGGGAAAGTTGCAGAGCTCATCCTGCCCGCACAGAGGGAGCACAGGATGAAAAAACTTGAGGACGCTCTAAAGCGACACGTGTGTAACACCTTTCCAGGCACTGGTAGATTACCAAGTGCTGACACACGTGCTTCTGAGGCTGCGGGTGATCAGAGGAATAGTGGTGAAGGCCAGGGCCGCTTGACTGATGCTTTTTTAAAGTCCTCGACGCCCAGGGACGTCAAATGTAGGCACCCATTGCCAGCGTCTTCACCATATGGTGCAGGACTACCTAGGGGCAAGGGCAGACCTGGATACCTTTCCAGCAGATGATCAACTGGCTTACTGGGTGTTGAGATTGGATCACTGGCCAGAACTTAGCCAATATGCTATGCAGCTACTAGGTTGCCCTTCATCTAGCGTGCTTTCCGAAAGGACATTCAGTGCCGCTGGAGGTTTTGTCACAGACAAAAGAGTGCGTCTGTCCACCGACTCTGTAGACCGGCTGACATTTATAAAAATGAATCAGTCCTGGATCAGCAGCTATCAAAACCCCTGATGCCGAAGTAACGGAATAGATCGGGTATGTCTTCTGCATTCATGGAAAACTCACTGTCCCTTTAAAAACGTTTTTTTTTTACTTTTTGTTCTTGTTTCCTGTCCCCCAGGGCACTACCCGGACCCCCATACACCTTTTATGGCAAATATGTAGCATATATGCCCTCTTGGAGGGCACTCTAAAAACCAAATTTTCAGCCCCATTGACTTGCATTGGGTTCGAGTTCGGGTTCGGGTTCGGAGGACAATCAACGGCACTAGTGGCCTGCTCTATGGTGGGGCCCGCTCAGGTCTCACAGGGTTTTTGCTCGATTGTGCCATTACAGGGACAACTGCTCCACATGCAAATCAGCCTGCTCTCACCCAGAAAGGGTGACCAGTACTGACTGATAAGGACGTCATCCCTGCACGACAGATGCAGCAACCCCCGACGATCATTTCGGCCTTGATAGGCTTCATCAGGAGGGTATAGCTGACACCCCTCATAGATTTTAATGGCTCAAGTATTTTTTCTGGACCATGGGTTAGGTTTACCCCTTGTGCTTAACAAGTAGTATAGCTTTTCCATATTTATTTTCCTAGATCCGCTTGGATTTTGCATCTGATTATGTGTAGTGGGTGCTGCGGTTCTTTGGTTTCTTCACCTAAACGCTCAAACTTTTATGAAGTGGTAAAGGGAAGACTCCGTCCACTGATCTATTATTTACTCCTTTACATGGATCGTTTGCTGGACACTTTGCCATTGGTTTTATTTTAATTATATATTTATTTGCTTGCTTACTTGTATTTTATCTAGATCCATGATACAATTTATTCAACAGTTCGTTTATTTACATTGTTGTAGCATCTGTAGTATAGTTCTGGTACTCCCTGTAGACATATTTGACTAAATTCCTTCAAATGCCCTCTTACTTGCACTAAACAGATGCTGGTATTTATCTGGATTATGTTGGTATTAACATATACAGCTGTTCCTGAACATCAAATGCTTATTTGAAGTGGCCAAACCCAACTAACAGTGAGGCATAGCTAATATGGCAGACAAGTTTCTAGACTAAAAGTTTTCTAGGTAAACTTGCATATTGCGGTTTTGTAAGGATTGAATGGTAAATTTAAAACATGTGTTCGAAGCTATAGAGTGGCGAAGAGTCTGCATACAATAAATAGTATTGCAAAATAATCTGCAGAATAATAAAACACAGATTGTTACACATAGTACTAACTGCACTCAACAGATATTTTTAAAGGTCTTTGGAAAATATATAAAACCTTTCCCTTAGAACATGAAATGCACTTCTTTATTAATAAATAAAAAAAACAGGGCCACATTACATTCTTAACGCAAAAATCCTCGCGCAAAGTGAAAATCTGTGTGCTAAGCGTTAAAGTTTTGCGCGCGCAATTCACCTTTGGAATTACAATCTTTGTGCGTATTTTCATCTGCCGATCAATAGCGCGCGCAAACAGGACGCGCCCAAATCCACGCGCAGTACCGTCTCGCGCAAAAATAGGTGCATAATGCACATGTTTGCATCACACATCATTTGCACATTGATTGAATATAAATGTTTTCGATTTATATAGACTGCAGGTTCCATCCAAGGTGCACGGATCGCTACGTGGGTGCAATCAACAGCCCCCAAGACATTGGGGAAGCCTCCAAGTGCAAAAATGCCCTGTTTCACTCTTTGGAATCCCTCATGGATGGTAGGGAATCCTATATAGTGGTGCCAGTTGTGCTTCATTGCTAGGAGGAAGCGATGGAGCACGATGGAGAAGGTGTTCTGGCTGACACCACCTAATTCAGCTAGAGCCTGCTGGAAGGTGCCAGTGGCGAGGAACCTCAGGCAGCACAGCAACTTCGTCATCCCTGGGACAGATATCCGTGTCCCTGACCTGGACTCCAGATGGGACCGCAGCTGTAGGTAGAGTCTGTATATCTGTGCCCGGGTCAGTCAGTAGCGGAGACGACACTCAGCATCAGTCAAATGCTCCAATGTCAATCGTGTCCTTTGGACACGAGGTGCCCGTTGAACAGCACACTCCCTCTCCAACTCCTGCTGCCATTGGAGACGAGTTCTGTGTCTGTGACGCAAAATGAGCATATATGCTGCAGCAATAATACATGCACACACAACTTCATCCATTGTATTGGTTTGGTATGCTTTGAATGGGCCACTGTGCTTTGGTGAATTCCTTTTTATGGGCTTGGATATTTGGGGTTAGCCAGGTTGTTCAGATTTGCCATTAGCACCAGCTTTTTGGAGTTGCTAAAATTAAGAACCCCCTGGACCTTTCAGGAAGGGGGACATGACTGATGGCCTTGGCCTGTCAGTTAAGGAAGGATCTGGAAAAGTGTAGAATCTCCTGGGCCTTTCAGGAGGGGGGCATGACTGATGACCTGGGCCTGTCAGTCAAGGAGAGATCTAGGGTGTTATTGGTGGTGTGTTTGCAACAATGTTGCTTACCTGGGCTATATATGCTGGTGATGGGGGCGGGGTTCTTTTTCTTGTTCCTGCCAGCGTGAGAAGTACATCAAGGTGAGGACAGGTGTCTTTCAGGTGTTCCTGGTGAGAGAGAAAGAGAGAAGGTGACTAGGTGGCTAGGATGGCTTCTACATCGCTGGAATGTCTGCTGGAACAATTGAGCGGACCCCCGAGGAGAGCGAGGAGCCCCGCCAGTGGCAGAGGGAGGGAGCGGCGTTCCAGGCCTCCGACGCATTTTAGCCCGAGTCCCCTGAGGCTTCGAGGGGCCAGGGTGAGGAGCAGTGAAGTGGCTGCAGCGGAGCAAGATTCCATGTCGTCGGACAGAACGATCGTGCTGGATACGCCGCAGTGCAGCCTTCGTGTGGGCCTGAGGCAGAGGGCTAACGTGGTGAGGCCTGCGGTGATCCCCCTGCCGATTGCTGGGCCTGCGGATGGTGGAGTGCATCCGAATGGAAGCGGCGGACGAAGAGGCTGTGAGCGGCAAGATGGCGGCGGAGGTCGGAGGGTCAGAGTGCGGCAAGATGGAGGCGGAGAACCTGGTGTAGGTGAGCAGCAAGATGGCGGTGTGGTTAACTTGCAGGTTGAACAGCGGCCTCCAAGATCCAGGAGCCCTCGCGCACATCCTGCTCTTCCGGTGGCTGGTCGGAGAGTGACGCGGTCATCTGCTTCTGGATCCGGTCGCCCCTCAGCGAGTCGCAGGCAAACTGCGTCACAGCCGGCGTGATGGGCACACCCCCAAGATGGCAGCACCAGTCGGGTCTGCGGGGTCCGGAGGCAGGGGGCTCATTCTACTCTGAATTTGTTGGTGGATCAAGGGACAGTGGCTGTTTCTGGACCAGCGCTGCGGGATGTACCTCTGGGCAGAGTGGATGGAGCCGTGGGTGGTCTGGATCGACGCTCTCACACTGTGGGTGGCTTGCATCCTGGTTCCAGTGGACAGCAGGAGGCACTGATTCCGGTTGGTCATGAGGTGGCTGTTTGCTCTTCGCTAGATCAGTCTGGGATGGATGTCCCGATGGCTGCTGTTGGTTCCTCTATGCTACTGGCGGCACATGAGTCTGACCTGGGGGCTGTCACGGGATCGCGGGGCCCTGCGGGAGGTGGGTCATCTGGCGCTGCTGGCTCGGTAACGTTGGGGTTGATCGAGACCTTTATTGCAGCTCTTCGGCGCTGGCAGGAGGAGTCGGTGGCTGCTTCAGGGGTCTCTGTGCCTAGGTGTGCTGGGGGGTCAGTTGCGTCGGCCGGGGCAGTGCTGGCACCCTTTTCTGTGCAGGGGCAGCAGGAAATTTTGGTGGCTGGGGTTATGCAAGTACCCACTTCGGTTGGTGTTGCTGCGCCTGCCGTGGTAGGGGTCCCGGCGGTGGGGGCCTTGGGAGTCTCTGCGCCGGCTCCGGTTAGTGCTTTGCCTCCAGCTGGTGTTGGAATGGCTGCGCCCGCGACAGTTGCTCCTCCTGTGCCTTCTCCCGTTGGGGTTACGGCTGCAGCGACGGGTGGGGTCCTCATTCCTGTTGGGGTTAGGGGTCCTGGGCTGGCATATGGGTCCTGTGCGTTGTCTCCCATGGGGCTGCAGGTTGCGGTTGAGTTACGGGAGAAAAGTTGGAAGGGCGAGTACGTGGACGTGCTGACGCTAATTTCAGTGGATAGGGAGACGGTGGACCGTCCCAGACGGCCTGACCCGTTCACGGAAGAGAAGGAGAAGGAGAAGTTAAAGAAAACGCTTCCTCCCAGTTTTGCCAATTGGTTGCAAGGTTTCTTGGCTTATTGTGCTATCTTGTGTGAGCGGTTCCCGGTGTTAAATTCTGGATTTCCCTTATAATTACCATAAACCTTTTTCAAGTTTCTTCTTATATATCAAAATCGAAGTAAGGCGCTGCGCGACTCTGATCAGAGGAGACGATAGACTCAACCACACCGAGATATGGCAGATAATCATCTGATCAGTCCGTGGTCTGTCAGATTCGTTTATTGTTTCAACATCCAATAGAAATGTTCGTTATATAAAAACGTCCTGCAGTGTTCACTCCCAACATAGGAATGTGATACAACAACCAATCAGAGCAGATACATTTCTACATCAGAGTTTAACCAACAGTTAGACAAAATTACTACATTTGATTCAGGGATGGCTTTTTTTCTAGTTTATGGTCTGTTCACACACCCTTTCCTGCACACAAAGGAAATAGCTAAATTCCACAGGCTAACATCCTATGCAAGTAAAAGACTTGCAGGGTTTGACACTTATAATGGGGGGGGTGGATTTCACACTAATGCTAAATTAAAAAACTACCTATCATATTAAAATACCTTTCACCCGGAGCGTAGCGTTTCGTTATTTACGTATATCGATTCGATTTGGGGGGCGTATAAGATTTACGGGGGACAGTGCTGGTTCCGTTATGACCAGCAGTTCCGGCAGAAGATGGTGGTGCGTCCTGGGCTCAGGTTCAAGGTGCAGGACACAAATTTATGGCTTCTTCTAACGCCTAACCGGCCGGCGGTGTCTCCCTTTCCAGGGTCCGCTGCACCTAGGGCCCCGGGAGTGCAGGCGGGGGCTGGAATGGTGTGGTGTTGGCTCTTTAATGAGTCTAACTGCCGCTGGTCTGCTAACTGCAAATTCCGACACGACTGTTCTCTCTGTGGGGGCCCCCACCCGGCGTTCCGGTGTTTTACGAGAGGACAGGGTTCGGCTCTCAGACCTTCCGGACGGGGACAGTTTAATAGGAGGGATATCGCCGGTGACCGTGAGGGCCCTGCTTCCTTGGCAAGAGATGTACCCCAATAGGCGGGTGCTACGTTATTGCTGGGAGGTTTTCCCATACCGCATGAGTATTTTGATTTTCCCCGGTTTCAGTGGGACCGTTTTTGGCAGGTGGCTCCGGGTGCGGTGAGAACTGCGACGCCTTTTCCTCAGTGGCTTTGGACCCTCGCTTCGCTGGACTAAGGCGGCTATTGGAAGGTTCTCTGTCGTCTGCAACTTGGAGTTCCTATTCACAGGTCTGGCGGGCGTGGGGTTTTGTGGCTGCGGGAGAGAGGGTTTGGCAGACAGCTGAGGATCGCAGGTGGACCACGATGGTTCATCTGGGTGATCTTCAGGAGCGGGGGTGTTCCGGGTCAGGGGCGGCAAAAGTGTTGGCGGCTCTTTCTTTTTTGTGTGGGGTTGTCGGTTGGGAAGATGTGGGAAAGGATTTTTTGTTGCAGCGTATTATTAGGGGATGGCGAAGGACGGTGGCTCCGGATGTCAGGCGTCCGGTGTCCGGGAGGCTATTTGCGGAGTTGTTGGTGTCTTTGGGACTGATTTGCAGAGACCAGTTTGAGGTTGGTTTGTTATGGATTGCGTTTGCTCTTTGCTATTATGGTGCTCTTAGGGTGGGGGAGTTAGTGGCTCCTAACGCTGGGGCGCTTTTGGCTTTGCGCTTGGAACATGTCACGATTTTGCTTGACCGTTTACGGTTGTTGATCGCTTGATCAAAAGCGGACCGGTTGGGCAGAGGTTCGGTAGTCACTCTGTGTGCAGTCGGGGGGGGTCACCTGCCCGGTACTTTTAGCCCGGGAATATTTGGGTGGGCGTCCAGGGGTTGGGGGTTCCTTCTTGGTTCATCTGTCAGGGGCCCCTCTTACGAGGTTCCAGTTTTCGGCATTTTTTAAACGTTGTATTGCATCTTTAGGTCATGACCCGAAGCAGTTCGCTCCGCATTCTTTTCGAATTGGCGCAGCGACGATGGCGGTGGAAGCTGGCGCGTCGGACGACATGATTCGGCGCTTGGGTAGGTGGCAATCAGATCGTTTTCATTCCTATGTGCGCCCTAACCTCTTGTAATTGCAGGTTCTCCCCCGCGGACTGTTTGGATCCTCGGCCACTCGTACATACACAGGGCGGCCATGCGGGCTGAACAACGGCCGCTTGGCAGGAACCTGGGTTTCCCCACGGACCTGGCTAGGGTTCGGTGGATTGGTATTAGGGGTTTACGTTGGGCCCAGGTCTTCGGGGAATGCGAGTTGTTGGCTGGTCGAGTGGCTAAGGATGTAGTGTTTGTGGTGCATGCGGGGGGTAACGATTTGGGGGCTGTTCGTTCTGTAGACTTGATTAGGGATATGAAGCGCGATCTAGCCAGCTGCTTCGCCATATTCAGGGGTTTATCGTTAGTTTTTTTGGAAATAGTTTCTCGTCCCCGATGGGAGGATTTTGCGGCCCCGGTGGCTCTGGACAGGGCTCGAAAAAGGGTTAACAGGGAGATCTCGAGATTTGTTGGTAATCTGGGTGGGGTGTCGGTTAGACATACGGAGCTGGAGGGCGACAATCGGAATGTCATTAGGAAGGATGGGGTCCATCTCACGGAGATTGAGTTGGTCATTTTTCTGGTGGGTTTGATGTCTGGCGTGGAGGAGGTGCTGTCTGCGGGGGGCGCAGGGGCAGCCACTAGGGCGCTAGAGTGCTAGGGCGGCCCCTGGCGTTGACGGGTTTCCCTGGACAGCAGTGCTTAAAGGATGGATAAGCCGCCTTCGGGTGAGGCTATGGGGAGACGAACCTCGCTTGCGGGGGGACGAGCTCTTGTTTTGGTACAATGGTGGAGCTGCCTATTGCATTGGGGCAATAGGGCAGAATGGTGATTAAGCACTGCGAGTTATTGTGTTGTATATAGTTAAATAAAGCTGTGGCCTATGCACATTCCAACTTATATATGTGTTTGTGTCTTATTCATATTCGGGTTATTGGGGTATGGGCCAGGAAGGTCTCAGGCCTATTCAGTCATGCATGATAAGTCCATGCTGTAATTACCGCAAATAGATTGCAATACCATACTTGTCCCAGCGCACATTCGCATTTGTGCTCACAATGTTAAGTATAGGACGTGCAAAGTACAGTAAGCTCGGGCATGGTTCGGGCAGGTTCACACAGGTAGACGATTGCGCACGGTTGTTGCGCTTAGTACGTAATTTGGCGCAAATGGTTTTACCCCACGTGATGAAAATTACTTTTCACGGCACAAACGTTTGCGTTAAGAATGTAATGTGGCCCACAGACTTTTAACCAAAGGACTGAGAATGAGATTTTGACAAGCCTTTTTCGTGACTATGAAAAAAATACATAAATGAGATAACAGTGAAGGAGGGAAATAATCTGTAAAAATAATTTAAAAGGCCAAATAAAAATTCAAAATATCGTAAAATAAAATGTTCAAAATAACTAAAATAAAAAAAGAACCTACCAGCAAAAAAAAAAAAAATCCAAATGCATTTTTGCATCACTTTTTAGCACTCTGCTTTCTTTTTATTCTAAACGTCATGTTGGTTATTTTGGATTATTATTTCATCTTTTTTATGGCCAAAAGAAGAATATCAGAACCAAGATCTCGGTCCAAGGTGTCGGCCAGTCTTACCTCTTACTGTACTGATAGAGCAAAAGATGAGATCATGATTTACCTTTCTTGAAAAAGCTAGGAAACTTCCATCTAATCAAGCAAGATGGTCTATTTTTATCCAATTTTAACATTTTGGTTTCCTACCATTCTGTGAGCAAGAACGGTAAGACTGCTGCTTTCTCCTGGTAACAGGAACACCTTAACACCAACTAACGACCACCTATGCCTCTTATACAAGGACATATCCTGGCCAACATTCACCTCTCAGTGACATCCACTCTAATAGAGACCATTCAAACAGCTGAAAACCAGGACCCTCATGACACCCCTCAAGACAAACTGCATGGCTTAATTTCTGAGATCCTTTTTGACTGAGATAGACAGTTTATTTTGCAATTCTGGTGTGAGTTCCGCTCCCCCTTAGTAATCCAGTTGTCCTTTTCTACCGCCTATTAGGGATGGGCTGCCGATTCGAATCTGTTCTAAGTTCAATTCGAACATCGGCTGTTCGAAAGTTCGCAAACTGCAAACTTTTTAGGCCGTTAGCAAAAAGTTGGAAAAAAAAATTTAAAATTTAAAAGAAATGCTTAAAAAATCCTAAAAAAATCTAAAAAGAAAGAGACTCTTTACTGCATAATAGTATAAGCAACGGTAAATTATATATAATTTTATATAATATTTTTAACATTGAAGCCTATGGGATTTAACATTTCCCACACCTTGTTGCTAAAACATCAGGCAGACGTGGCCCTCTAATCAGGCACTGTAGAGTGCTGCCCGCCGGGGCCTTCCAAGGACCCCCTTGAGGAGCGAGTGGCTGCCGGATGACAGAGCTGCGACTGTGCGGGCTGGCCGGTCGGTTGCATGTGGCAGAGAGGCGGTGCAGGGAGGGAGCCACTGCACCTGCGGCCACGGCAGACCCCACCCCCCCAAAACCAGGGTCCAGGGAGCCCCCACTGACCACCAGGCTAAGGTAAGGCGACACATTTTTAAAAAAAATAATCCGAGGACATTTTTAAATGTCCCCGGGAACATAAAATAAATTTTTTTTCTTTTCTTTCTAATACTCACCTGATTCCTGGATCCACCAACAAGCGCAGCCTCACATTTCCCACACTATTAGGCTAGGGTCAGACGAAAGCAGTTTTAACGTGCGTTTAGGCTAGGGTCAGACGAACGCATTTTTCGCGTTGTCCGTGAAAAAGTGCGTTCGAACGAATGGACGTATTTTTTCACGGAATACGCGATAGCGGTCATACGATGCGCATTTTCGTCCGTGATTTTGTACGGATCATCAATAAAACACTTTTTGTGTCTGGACGTTATGTAAACCGGACATTAGCAGCGTCTGACGTCTCCTAATCACACACACACACCGCTATGCGGCCGCAGCGCACTCTGTACGTCAGTAGTAGCGGTTTGACGTTCTCGAAAAAATGCGTTCGTTGGCCACTTGCGTTGCACGGAGGAACTTTAATGCGGCCGTTCGTCATATGTTCCCCGGCATTGGACGTCATTTGCTGCTAGCACGGCCGTAATTTCGTGCGGCTAAACGCACGTGAAAAATGCGTTAGTCTGACCCTAGCCTTAGACGCACGAAATCACGGCCGTGCTAGCAGCAAATGACGTCCAATGCCGGGGAACACACGAAGTACGGCCGCACGAAAGTTCGTCCGCGCAACGCAAGTGGCAAACGAACGCATTTTTTCTAGAACGTCAAACCTCTAGTACGGACGTACAGAGTGCGCTGCGTCCGCATAGCGGCGTGTTTGCGTGATTGGGAGACGTCAGACGCTGCTAATGTCCGGCCAACATAACGTCCAGACACAAAAAGTGTTTTATTGATGATCCGTACAAAATCACGGACGAAAAGGCGCATCGTATGACCGCTATCGCGTATTCCGTGAAAAAATGCGTCCATTCGTTCGAACGCACTTTTTCACAGACAACGCGAAAAATGCGTTAGTCTGACCCTAGCTTAAAAAGCTGCATACACCGGCGCGCTGTGTGCAGCTTCTAAGAAGATATGCTATTAGTGTAGAGGGAGCATTGCAAAATGCGCAGCCGCCTTCCCCGCTACACTAATAGTGTATCTTCTCAGAAGCTGCACACAGCTCGCCGGTTAAACCTAGCGTCAGACTGTAGAGGTGGTGCCCGGCAGTGTGCAGAATCATATGCTGCAGTAATTATACTGTAGAGGTGCTGCCCGGCAGCGTGAGGATTCATATGCTGCATTAATTATACTGTAAAGGTGCTGCCCTGCAGTTTGAGGATTCATATGCTGCAATAATTATACTGTAGAGGTGCTGCCCGGGAGTGTGAGGATTCATATGCTGCATTAATTATACTGTAGAGAGGCGCTGCCCGGCAGTGTGCGGATTCATATGCTGCATTAATTATACTGTAGAGGTTCTGCCCTACAGTGTGAGGATTCATATACTGCATTAATTATACTGTGGAGGTGCTGCCGGCAGTGTGCGAATTCATAGGCTGCATTAATTCTTCTTCTTACAAATTTGGTTACTTAACCCGTTTACGTTTGGATTGTAATATTGTGACATCCAGGGCCCCGGGTGGCGATCGGGGGGGCCCCGGACGCATGGTGCTGCCAGCTGGCCGAATGCCAGGAGCTCCGGCGGCACCCGTCGCAGCTGTGAGTGATCAGGGGCAGGGCGCGGCATGATGATGCGGAGCCGCTGGGACCTTTAAATCAGGAGCACGCGCTGTACACCTTGCCTTGCTGTGGAGTTTCATTCCCGTATCGCTTGCTTACCGAATCAGTTTGTATACTTGTTACTGACCCTGCTTGTTCGGACCCGATCTGTTGCCGACTTTGCCTGCCATTTGACTATTCTCTCTGTGTACTCCCTGCCTGTTCTGTTTGCCTCCTGTTGCTACTGGTGTGCACCAATTCTCACCATATACAGTAGCGCAGTGCTAGTGCCTAAACGTTGTTGACCCGGTTTTGTTATAACAGCTACTCTCGCTCTGTGCCCCTGTCTGGTATATTCCGCTGCTTGTTACTGCTGGTGCGCTTCCATCCTGCTATACACTATAGCGCAGTACAAACTCATATTGATCTCAGTCTGTGGTGTATATTGCTGGTGCTGTCTCCCTGGGCTGTGTGGCTGCTAGAGGTTAGGTTTAGTGGTCCCCACCATCCTAAGGATCGGAGGATTAGAGGTCTGTTACCAGGGATCCTACCAGGTCTGTCCTGGAGAATCGTTACAAATATGCGGTGAACACCGCAGCAAACGTTAATGCTCACGCAAGTGAGCGTTAACGTTTGTAATTTTTCCCACTCGTTGTTGCTCCAACATTTCCCATGGCTTCAAATCGTGTTTAAACATGAGCAAAAGCAGTAAAAATTAGCTCAGCGCACAGCGGTGAATTGGCTCAGCACTCAGCAGCTAAATGGTTAAAAACTTTTTTTTAAAATTTGTTTTTCATTGTTTCCTGTCCCCCAGGGCAGTACCCGGACCCCCATACACCTTTAATGACAAATATCTTGCATATATGCCCTCTGGAGGGGACCTTAATTTTTGAACTTTTGGGCCCCATTGACTTGCATTGCGTTCGAATCGTGTTCGCGTTCAAACTTTTTCAAATGTTCGAGTTCGAATGCGAACCGAACACGGGGCTGTTAGGCCCATTCCTACTGCCTATCACCCCCAGACAGGAACGGATGAGGGGGCAACCAATCTCTAGAGCAATACCCTCAGTGTCTTATCTCCTAGCACCAGGACGATTGGTCAGACCTGCTCTCTTGTTTGAGTTTGCCTGGAACATTTCTGTTTATGACCCCTTTAAATAGAGTCCCTTCTACGATATTTATGGATACCACCTAGTAGTAATTTTTAAGTATTATTTCCTCAACAGAAATGCCCAGTCTGGATCAGCAGCTCTGAGATCTTCATAAAGTATAGAATCAGTTCAAAAACCGTCTGTAGCAGAAGACGTTCTGTAACAAACACTGTCACAATGCTCCTGTTATCAGTTGGTGGAGCGTCTGGTTGAGCTCCTGTAATAGTCACCTCAGAGTTCCATTCACGAAACTGACCGTTATTACGTTGGTCCATATAAGATTCTTCACATGATCAATCTAATCAATCTAATCAATCCTGTAACCTATGCCCTGCATCTGCACTCTCCTTGAAAATAGTGTACACTTTCCATATTTCTCTCCTGAAGTCTTTCACTATAGACCAGTACCCATCCCAGCTACGTCCTCCTTCCTCTGTGATGGTAGGTAGTGTGTCACTAAAAACAATTCAGCCCTGCGTCGATTAAAGCAACACTATAGCCTTGTGGCACCAATCTATGTGCACAACTGTGACGTCAGACACCTTAAAAACCCTGTGCCCAGTTGTGGTTCTTGCTGTGCAGTCCAAATAGTACATTGTCTATATTTCCTGATCCCTTGTTGCTGACCACACTAATTTCTGTACGGGGCTCAGATCCGGATGGCAGTCCACATGACCAGATGCAGAGGACCATTGGGACATTTGGTTCTGGCACCCAGCATAAATACAGTTAGACGGACCTGTTTAGAGGATCTGTTTCATTTACTTTTTAACTGGACTATTGACTCTTTGGGACATTTACTCTGTAAAAGTACTGACTGAAGAAGGCGCTTGCGCTGAAACGTGTTTCATTAATCCAAAACCCAACATCTGCGAGACTTATTATAATTGAACACTGAACAATATATTGCTGCATTAGAAAAAAAAGTAATTTCTTTTATTTTTTTATCTGTTTTATATCTGTTATCTGTTTTATAATTGTTACGTATAATCTGATAATACTTAGTATCATTGGAAAGGCCATGCCCTGGCCTTTCCAATGACACCTAACATAACCTTCTGCCTAGTATGGTTCAGGAGATACATGGGTTAAAATGACCGCTGTATCTACTCCATGTGGAATTCCTAATTGGCTGGGATGGGGGGAGTCCCTTTCTGCGATTACGTCAGTGGGCAGGAGAAGGCCTTGGAGGCAGAGAAGTCTGCCATAGGCGCTAGATAAGCGCCGAGCCATGGGGCTGCAAAGATGCGCTGAGTGCATCCGCCACACCTTAGCTGGATATCTGGAGAGGGGTTGTGGTGAGTGAATACTTGATGGATGGGAGCAGTCCAACACTGGATCTACTACTGTGTTAAAGTCTCCTCTAATAATACAATGGTTCTAATCGAATTGCTTTATGAGGGCATAAAGGTCGACTCCATTTTTGGCAAAATACGGCAAACATTCGATAAATAGTGAATTCACCAAATTTTTGACCCCTGTGTGTGAATGTGTGACACTGTGGAGGTTATTCATTTATATTTATTTTTCATTATTTGTTATATGTCCGAGATTGCCACCGAATTGCACAAATGTGCAATATCACTATATTGCATTTTCTGAGCATTTTATCTATTCACAAAGCTGTCAGTTTGCCAAATACAGGTGAATTGACAGCGAAATACAGTGCAATTTGACGCAATTTAGTGGCACCAAATTTGTCCCATTGAAAACTACCAATTCGTCAATTCACAGAACACCGAATAACACCAATATTTTGGCAAAATGTCCTGATTTTTGGTGTTTCAACTCGACAGGTTTAAACAGGTGAATCTAATAGGTTTCAAGGTTAGAAATGGAATATAATTTTTTTTAACTCCTTAACGACAGGCGTGCTTTGCCCAGGGGGGCGGCTTAACTCCGACAGGTGCTGTCATGAGGTGTAGATTGTGGCCCGCCCCATAGCCGATGCATAGTGCGTTCAGGCTTGAGTTCAGGATGTCCCGTGCAGCCAATGATGCACGACAAGTGTCAGCGCATGCAGGCTGCAGGGAGGGGCCAAGGTGGCCCCATTGAAGACAGCAGGGCGTACTTGTACACCCTGCATCTTCAAAGCCCTCCTGCCGCCAGAACATCCTGGGGTGGTAAAGGGTTAAAGACCATTTTTTAAATTTGCAAACCCCTTTTTATTTTACTTTTTAACCCCTTTAAGATGGGTGGGCTTCGCCCATTGGGGTGGTTTAATGCCCTCGCCGACAGGTGCAGTCACGAGCCACAGATTGCAGCCCGCCCCGCAGCCGAAGAGCTAAGCGAATCATTGTCTGCAGGGGGGCGGCCTGAGTTCTGCGCATGCAGGCTGCTGGGAGGGGCCAAGGCGGCCCAATGAAGACAGCGGGGCGTACCTGTACGCCCTGCATCTTCAAAGCCCTCCCACCGACCGGACGGCATAGTACGTCCGGAAGCGTTAAGGGGTTAAAAACTTTTTATTATTATTTTTGAACAGACTTTTTTATTATGTTTTAAAGGACATTTTTATTATTTCCACACATTTTTACTACATTTTTATTGGATTAACCCGTTTGCTGTGGAGGACGCGCTCAGCGCATCCAGCCGCGTGGGGTCTTGGCTGCGGAGGACGCACTCAGCGCGTCCTCCCATTGCAGCTGTGATCGGCCGGGATTCCGGCTGATCGCTGCGGTCTCCCGAATGGCAGCCCAGCCTCCGGGACCCTGGCCGAACGAATAGAAGTCGCTGGGCGCGATGACGTCTATTCCAGGCACCCCCACGCCAACGCAGGGAAGGTGCCTGAAGAGGAGGGGGGAGGTCCTTTGGATTTGTACGGGGCATGCACGAAAGGCAGGCACCGCTTTGAAGGGTACAGCCTGCCCTTCCAAGCGGTGGCTGCCTTTAACCCCTTAGGGGCCGGATTAAGGTCCTCTCCCAGAGGTGGTCAACATCTTGGATGTCGGCCAAGCCTCCAGGATCTCCCCCCGCCTACTGGCGTCATCGTGCATGGACGCGATGACATCAGTTCGGGCGTTAACCCCTAGCTGCCACCTATGGTGGAGATAGCGGGTTCATTGGAACCCGCTATCTCCCAATCCCTGGCAGCTAGGAGTAAATGTTTGGTATCATTGGAACGACCAGAGCATGGCCTTTCCTATGACACCAAACATGACCAGGTTAAATGTAAACAAAAAAAGTAATATTAAAAATATAAATACAAAAATAAAAAAATTAAAAAATACAAAAAAGTTTTTTTTGTTTTATTAATGCAGCAATATTGTTCCCAATTCAATTATAATGTGAACTATGATGCTGCACTACTGATCTTTTTCTATGGGGGCGTTTGCTAAAAATCACGTAATTTCCCCCTCCAAAAAATGTAACAAGTCCCCATTTCTAATTTTTTTTAACAAGCACACCCCATAGAAAATATAACCGCAAAGGCCCATATGATAAAATGTGAAAAAAAAACACTACACGCTGTAAATGATTGAAAATTCAAATTTAATAGCATTTTTTGTTACAATATTCAGGCAGGACATGACGTATACATATAATAATGATGTATTATGAATCTGCCGAGTCTGCCGGAAAGAATGATATATAATATGTCTGGGTCGTATAATAAAATGTGACTTCAAATCGCGTTTAAACATGATGAGCGAAACTGGTAAAAATGAGCTCAGCACACAGGGGTGAAATGGCTCAGCAGCGAAAGGGTTAAGCTCCTATTAGAAAATAGACTTCCTTTGTTTTGTTTGTTTTTTATTATTTTTTTGGTGGAATTCGCCAAAGCTAATTTGGCAGAATTCATGATGTCTGATAACTGCTTTGGTGACTCCAATTTTGGCAAAATACAGTGACCATTTGACAATAGTTAATGCACCATATTTTCGGTGAAATGGATTCGCTGAAATGGACAGAAATGAATAGCACCAAAATTGTGTTAAATTTTGTTTATTTGTGAATAGACTCCTGTGTGTGAATGTGTGGGTATGTAGAAGTGTGACAATCAGGGTTATTCAAAGAGAATCGAAAAGTCACCGCACGTTCGGTGACTTTTCGTTCTCTTCAATTCGGGCCGATTCGGCGATCCCATTTTGGCGACCCTGCGGTGTATTCAGCAAGCACCACAGGGCCGTCGAAGCGCAGGGAAAAGCTGCCGCAAACCCGACAAAAAGTCACCGCAAAAACCCGATGAATGCACACCAAAACCCGCAAAAACATCTGGATTAACCCGCCAAAAGACGCCGGAAAAACCCAAGCAGGAGCCGATCACATGCAGCGCAGCCTCCGGAAAAAGCCAACACCGCAGACGAGTGAAGTGAATAAATTAGGAAAACAGTTTGCTTGAATGTTTAAAAAGTGAAACGCTGTTTGCAAAGAAACTACTGAGCGAAAATGTTTGAAATTTACATATGAGGTGCAAGGAATGGCTGTTACAGAAAAAATAGGTAAACTTAAAGAAAATAAAATAATCAGACTTTTTAGAAAAAGAAAATCCAGAAAAATGCTTAAAATATCCAAAAAAATCTATAAATAAAGAGACTCTTTACTGCAGAATTTTATAATGAATGGTTTATTAGATAACAACAACAGGTAACCCCCAACAGGGAATACCAGACAAAGGCGCCAAGCACTCTGATCCAAGGGCCTAACCCTCCTTATCATAGACATACACAAAACTTATAACCATCCAGCATAGCAAGTATAATGGAGGTCACTGGTGGGATCAGGTCCCCGTGAATAAATTAATTTTATTAAACATGAAATAACACACAACATAAAAACACGAAAAGAGAGCAAATTGGAAACAATGGTATCTGAGAGATAAGGTCTACAGAAATGTAACCAGTAGAACAAAACTCATTGGGAGCCACCATTTAAAGCTCCATATGCAGAGTGAAGGCTCAGTATTAAGTATATAAATTGACAATCAAAAAGGAGACAATATATTTAGGCCATAGTAAATTCTACAACAATTGTCCACTAGATAGCCATAAAGTCAAAATATTTTACATGGAGAAATTCCAAACAGCTAAAAAAACACAATATGTGTTCAGAAATGCAATGTAACAGAACACGCCCAACGCGTATCGACAGCGTACATGCTGTCTTCTTCAGGGACAAAATTGTCTGTTATGAATGGTTTATTAGATATTGAATTAAAACGGGAATATTTTTAACATTGAAGCCTATGGGATTCTCCTGAATAAACCTGCCGAATTAAATCACCGAATGGCAGGGCATTTCGGGAACCTTTCACTGCTGGTTTGTGTTCTCTGTATAGCCGAAGCAGTCTTTTTTTATGGGGATTTCTCTGCCCTCGAACAGGCACCGAATGTGCAGGCAATTCGCCAGGATTTGGCGTATTGCCTGCTCTCTGGATAGCCAAATGGCCAAGAAAGGTAACCGAACGCTGATTTTCAGCGTTCGGTTACCTTTCTCCAGCCATTCGGATCTCTTTGAATAACCCTGATAGGGTGTGGATGTGTGACTCTTATCCTTTGTCGTTTTAACTTGATGCAATATAAGGATGATCTAAAAAAAATTCTTCAATGGCTGCTTTTTATTCTCCGCCCAGCCCTTCCCCACTTTAGTGGGCTGTCACCCTAAATAAAGATGATCAAAGAAGGTACCGGCACTCCAAGCCTCTGATTCAGGGACTTAATGCCTTGCAATGAGACGACGTTTTGACTCTCGCTGAGTGTTTTTCAAGTCTTGTTCTGCATGAACAGCATACTTAAGTATCCCCTTAAACAAAAATTATGATTGAGACTTGAACCGTTTACATTATACATTAACCCTAAAAGTAGAACTTTGAGCCATTATGTCTCAAAAACATTTATACAGCAATATGCTCCCACAGGTGACTTATATCTGTGAACAGGGCCAGATTTATAATTAGGCAGAGTAGGCATGTGCCTACAGGCGCCCGCCACAAGAGGGCGACTTGCTCTGTGTGTAAAAAAAAAAAAAATATATATATATTTGCAATAATTTAGACCACTGTATCTCTAGAGCCCTAAGGGCTAGAGGGACATATGAGGCATTATTGGAAAGGTCAGCGTATAGTCTTTCTAGTGATACGAAATATAACCAGGTAAGATTTATGTAAAAATAAAATATCTATTAAAATAATATTTTTCTCTTTTTTTCTAACACGGCACTATTATACAGTTTACAATTATAAAGTGAACAGTGATGCTGCACTAATTCACCTCATTTCCCACACTGCCAGCAAGTTTGTATCTGGTGAAGCACTGCATTGTTTAATTCACAACCTAGACCGTGGCGCTGCAGTGAGGAGAGACAGGGGGGACTTTGGAACCTGTATCCCTGAATTGTACAGCACACAAGGTTAAGTGAGGTGTCATTGGAAAGGTCAGAGTCTAGTCTTTACTATGATACCCAACATGACCATGTAATGTGTAAAAATAAAAAAGTAAATGCAAAATACTTTTTTTCCTGTTCTACAGCAGAGGCGATATATGCTTTTACATATAAAACAAACAATGCTGCTGCATTCACTGCCCTCCTCCTTTAACCATTCTACCCCACTGACTCCCTCACTCCCTGCCCCCTCTTCTACTATGTCTTCCTTTTCTCCAGTCTCGGAGGAGGATGTAACAGAACCTCTCATGTTCTCCTACCCGACCACCTGTCCACTTGATCCTATCCCCTCACACCTTATTCGGGCTGTCCTACAAGTTACTATCCCTGCTTTGACTCATATTTTTAACCTCTCCCTCTCCTCTGGAATATTCCCCTCTGTATTCAAACGGTGCTTTGATCACCCCCATTCTAAAAAAGTGATCTCTTGATCCTACCTCCCTCTTGAACTATTGTCGCATCTCTCTGCTCACCTTTGCCTCCAAAATCTTAGAACATCTGGTCTATAACCAGCTCACCAGGTTTCTTGTTGCTAACCCTCTACTCGATCCGTACCAGTCTAGCTTTTGCTCCCAACTATCTACTGAGACTGCTCTGACCAAGGTGACTATGATTTAGCTGCCGCTGAAACCAAAGGTCACTTCTCCCTCCTTATTATTCTTGACCTTTCTGCTGCAATCGACACTGTTGATCACTCTCCTGCTCCTTACGCTGCGTCAAGTTGGCCTCAGTGACATCGCTTTCTCCTGGTCATCTTCCCATCTCTGTTTTCGCTCCTTCAGTGTCTCTTCACCACCAGTTCCTCTTTCAGTTGGGGTACCTCAAGGCTCTGGTCTGGGTCCCCTACTCCTCTCGATCTATACTGCCTCTTTGGACAATCGCATCTCTTCCTATGGATTCCAATATCACCTGTATGCTGATGACTCCCAAATCTACCTTTCCTCTCTCGATCTCTCTCTCCTTCGGCGTTGGTCCGTGTTACTGCCTGCCTATCAGCTGTCTCCGACTGGATGACTTCCCATTTCCTAAATCTCAACCTCTCAAAAACTGAACTTCTCATCTTCCCTTCCTCTAAAACCTCAATTTTTGCGCCAATTTCTCTTCAGGTGAATGGTGCCACCATTACTTCTACCTCTCAGGCTTGTTGCCTCAGGGTCCTCTTGGACTTCAATCTATCCTGTACTCCTCACATTCAGTCTCTAACCAAATCTTGCTATTTGCACCTAAAAAACATTGCACGCATCCGTACCTTTCTTAATCCAGGCTCTACTAAAATGCTCATCCAAGCTTTTATTATCTCCCGCCTTGACTACTGTAACCTCCTTCTCTCCGGCCTTAAAAGATCCCAGATTCTGCCTCTGCAGTCTGTAATGAACGCCTGTGCCAGACTCCTACACCTCACCTCTCTATCAATCTCTACACTGGCTCCCTGTTTCTTTTAGAATCCAATTCATTATACTGGTGCTCATGTACAAAACTCTCCATAACCGCGCCCCTGCCTACATCTCCTCCCTTATTAGCAGGTACATCCCATCCTGACCACTTTGCTCTGCCAATGATCTGATGCTATCAGTTTCTCGTACCCGCACCCCCAACTTTCGCCTTCAGGACTTCACTCGAGCTGCACCCTTTCTATGCAACTCCCCGCAACATCAGACTCACCCGTCTCTCCAGTCCTTCAAGAAGTCTATCAGCTCACTCCATGATCCCCCACTACACATTTCTTGCTCCATCTTCCCATTCAGTCCTCATGCAACTCACTATTTCAAATACCCTATTCGCCCTCAGCTAATGTGTCACCCCTCTTCTCTTAGATTGTAAGCTCTCGAGCAGGGTCCTCCCTCCTTCTGTTCCGTGTGTGTGTAACATATATCTATATTTGTTATTCTGTTTCTCCCATTGTACAGCGCTAAGGAATTTGTTGGCGCTTTATAAATACTTGTAACTATAACTAATTCAACTAAGGTAACAGATTCTGCCTCTTCTTTTGATTTGAGCACGGAGAAAAAAAAAATTCAGTTTTTAAAATTTTTTTTTTTCAGTTTTCTTAGCCTCAAAACAAAAATTTAAATAGTAATTTTTTTGGGGGGGGGGTAGGGGCGCTCCACATTTCTGTGCCTACAGGCAGTGGCGGACCTAAGGAACAAAGGGCCCTTGTGCAAGATTTTTTTTGGTCCCCCCCACTCGCGCTCAGCTAGTGCCGTGGGTTACAGCGCCCCCCTCTGACGCCTGACCTTGTGCTGCGCAACCACGTGTCTCAGCAACCTGGGGCTGCAGGTATAGGGGTCCAGCCACATGACCAAGGCGCCCCCTCCTTCCTGCACTGTAAGGGTGACCTTGTATGCATGAAGGGGGGACGGCGGAATACTGCAATGCAGCCCCTGCAGGGAGGCCTTTTTGCATGGCAATTGTGCCACGGGGGGGGGGGACCAATGCAACCTCGGATGGGGGGGTCCACAGCCCCCGCACGGGGTATAATACAGAAACTAGCCACATTATAAGAGGTAGTGGGGTTCTGCACACACAGGGGGTCCACCACGTGACCTTGTAAACACACCAGCCCCTGCAGCACTGCACCAGGCGCCTACCACCCTCTGTCAGGGGTGGGTCGTGATTTGGCACTTCAGTGTTTCTTCTTTTCCCACCCACACGGGTTAAATAGATCAGCTGAGAGGGGCGTGGCCTGACCGAGCAAGGAGATGGACGCTTAGTGCGCGAGTTCCAGGAACCGCCGCTGATATTATCGCCTTACCACATCAGCCCGTGGCTATGGTACGCACCTCTCACCGCAAACCGACCAGGAAACCACCCAGCGCCCCAGGAAGACCTTCCGTGAGCCCAATCTCGGCGTATTTTGACTCACCGACATCGCGGCCTAGCACCCGCTCTCCCACCAAGATGGCGGCCTCCCCCTCGCGGCCTGAGTCCTCATTCACAGAAGGTCAGTCGACCATCAGGAGATTGAAAGCACTCATCGCGGAGCTCCCCACCCGCGCCGAGCTCCCCACGCGCTCTGACTTTAAGGAGATGCTGGATAACATGCAGGCGACTTTCGGGCGGGAGATAGCGGAAGTCAGAGCAGACATATCCGCCATCGATACCCGAGTAATCCAGCTGGAAGCACGAGCAGGAGACAAAGCACCCGGCACCCACGACGCTGATCCCTCTACGGAGCTCCGCTTATCCGACATGTATCGCAGGTTAGATGACCTTGAAAATAGAACACGGAGGCACAACATAAGGGTGCGAGGAGTACACGAAGGGGTGACGGAGACGAAGGATTTCCTTCTCAGCACCTTCGCGCATATCTTGGGTTGTCCCCCATTACCCTTTACTGCAATAGATAGAGCGCATCGGGCACTCCGCCCTAAGGCCGCAACAGAGGCGGCACCGCCTAGGGACATCATCTGTCACCTCCCTGACTTTGCCCTGAAAGATGCAATAATGCAGAAGGCACGTATGCGGCGAAAATGGAGATTTGCAGAAGAGACATTTGAGCTATTTCAGGACCCCTCCCCACACACCCTTTCTGCCCGCCGAGCGCTGCGCCCAGTCACCCAACTACTGTGGGAAGCTGAAATACCCTATAGATGGGGATTCCCCTTATCCCTCCAGGTCCGGAAAAACAACCTGACACACCATCAGATCTCCTCAGGATGTGGCCCAGTTCATCTCAGAGCTTAAACTCCCGATCGTGGAGGTCCAGGACTGGGAACGCTTCCCTCCAGCGACCCAACTTACAACGCGCCTCACGGGGGGCACCACGACCACAAAGACCATTTCGCAGAGGCAGAAACTCGGATGACACCGACCTGAATCGGGCGGATACCCAGCTATCTCATGCCCAGGAGGGCTTACGCTCACCCATAAGATGAATGGGAAATCTGCTTTCACCTACACACTGATTCCGGTAAATGAATATCTATAACAGACCTACCAGTTTCTGACACAGTTCTCTAGTTTACCCTGTTCACGACGATAACGAATGCTCTACGACCAGCAGAGGTCGGATTAATGGCGATGGAATAGGAATTGATCCAGACTACTTAGCCTCGAGTTGTTTATAATGAGAGCACAGCGAACTATTTCGGCACGGATCACCTGACTTCCTGATTAGGGAACTATACGGTTTCTTTATAGCTTTTTTCCCTAGAGCCATAAGGATCACAGTTGTGAATATCGACTGCACCATGCTTCTAACGATCATCGCCTTCTACAAAAGTCTGGTGAGGGGTGGGGAGGGGAGGCATGTTGAAACAATAATGGTTGGGCATAACTAGACGGGTCACATAGATGAGGGCGGGAGGGCCTATGTAGGAATATGCCTGATCACAGCGTTTTTCGGAAAACATGTTGGGTGGGGGTTGAGAGGGGGGATTTTTGGGAGCTCGACCATTTACAGTTGTGTTCAAAATTATTCAACCCCCAATGCTTTAAAGGGTTTTACGGAATTTAATGTACATTTGTAATTGTATTCAGAATGAAATCCTACAAGGACTTTTTAAAGAACCATATGCAACTAAAATGACATCCATTGGTTTTGTAATACAGTAGTAATTGTTTCTTTTGTGAATTCTTCATTGACACAATTATTCAACCCCTTAAAGACTACCACTCTGAAGAACAGAGGTTCATTCAAGTGTTTTCAATCAGGTATTGAAAACACCTGTGGATGTCACGGAGCAGCAATAAAGCATAATAAGCACCAATTAGGCAGCTTTAAAATGACTGTGATACTCAGCTCCTTCTAGACATTTACTGGTGTGGTTACAAACATGGTGAAGTCAAGAGAATGGTCCAGGAAGACAAGAGAAGAGGTGATTACTCTTCACAGGAAGGGCAATGGCTATAAGAAGATTGCAAAGATGTTAAACATACCAAGAGAGACCATAGGAAGCATCATTCACAAATTCAAGGCAAAGGGCACTGTTGAAACGCTACCTGGTCGTGGCAGAAAGAAGATGCTGACTTCGACTGCTGTGCGCTACCTGAGGCTAGGGTCAGACGAACGCATTTTTATGTGTCTGTGAAAAAGTGCGTTCGAACGAATGGACGCATTTTTTCACAGAATACGTGAAGTGTCATACTATGCGCATTTTCGTCCTGATTTTGTACGGATCATCAATAAAACTCTTTTTGTGTCTGACGTTATGTTGGCCGGACATTAGCAGCGTCTGACCTCTCCTAATCACACACACACGCCGCTAGCGGACGCAGCGCACTCTGTACGTCAGTACCTGTGTTTTCACGTTCCGAAAAAATGCGTCATTTTCCACTTGCTTGCGCAGCCGGACTTTTGTGCGACCGTACTTCGTATATTGGCCGTCATTGCCCGGCATCTGCTGCTAGTGCGGCCGTGATTAAGTGCGGCTGCACGCGCGTTCGCACTGCCTCAGTCTGACCCTAGCCTTAAGCGTAGAGTGGAGAAAATTCCCCGTGTGACTGCTGAGGAACTGAGAAAAGATTTGTCAGATGTGGGTACTGAAGTTTCAGCTCACACAATACAGCGCACACTGCGTAATGATGGCCTCCATGCCAGAACTCCCAGGCGCACCCCCTTGCTGCCTCCAAAGAATAAGAAGAGTCGACTGCAGTATGCCAAAAGTCATGTGGACAAACCACAGAAGTTTTGGGATAGTGTTTTGTGGACTGATGAAACAAAATTAGAACTGTTTGGGCCCATGGATCAATGCTATGTTTGGAGGAGGAAGAACAAGAAAAGAACACCTTGCCTACTGTGAAGCATGGCGGGGGGTCAATCATGCTTTGGGGCTGTTTTGCTTCTGCAGGTACAGGGGAGCTTCGGCGTGTGCAAGGTACCATGAATTCTCTTCAGTACCAGGAGATATTGGATGACAATGTGATGCAGTCCGTCACAAACCTGAGGCTTGGGAGACGTTGGACCTTTCAACAGGACAATGATCCCAAGCATACCTCCAAGTCCACTAGAGCATGGTTGCAGATTAAAGGCTGGAACATTATGGAGTGGCCATCGCAATCACCTGACTTAAATCCGATTGAGAACCTCTGGTGGGACTTAAAGAAAGCAGTTGCAGTGCGCAAGCCTAACAATGTGACTGAACTGGAGGCTTTTGCCCATGACGAATGGGCGAAGATACACGTAGATCGCTGCAAGACACTTGTGTCAAGCTATGCTTCATGTTTAAAAGCTGTTATAACTGTAAAAGGATGTTGTACTAAGTACTAAGTTTGAATGTCACTTGGGGGTTGAATAAAACTGATAATGATGTGAGCACAGAAAAGACATTTGTGGTTATTTCATTATAAATGTTATGTTATATTTGTCTGACCTACACGTGTCTCTTTGATTTAATTGCAAGCAAGATGACTGAATGATCAAAATCAATGTCAAACTGGCCAAAACACTCAATTTCAGTGGGGGTTGAATAATTTTTAACACAACTGTACTTGTTTCTGCTGTTTGATAGTAGATTTAATGCTATAATGTGTAAATACAAGTTATGTTATCCAAGGGAATCTCTTCTTTTAAAGATATCCCCCTACTAGATATATATATGTAGGACATAGTATGGGTTCACTGGTGCTATATATATTACTGATGTGCACACCTTTGGGATCATTGGATTACCTATGGACTCTGTGTACGTGCCTCCCCATACCCGCACTGGACTCGTACGTATACAGATTCAGTGATGCCTAAGGCCCACCCTTCCACATACTCTCTGCCCATTGTTAGTCTTACATTCCACGGTTAACTATAGCAACACTAAATATCGGTGATAGCGGATTCCGGGTCCGTACGGGCGTTATTCTCTGTTTTGTTGTTTATTTACCTACAGCACTCCTGGTGCGGTGCTCTGTAACATTGACAGTGCAACCTCGGTTTTGGCCTACTTGAGAGTCCCCCACGGGGTGTAGTGCATTCTTTCCCCAGCTGAAGGCCCTCCCACCTAGTTCTAGGACATAGTGGTGGTGAGTGATCTCCCGGTTGGCGCACTAGAAGACTCCCTGTCATTCTCTTTCCTTATCTTTACTTGGTGGTATCTATCTTCCCTCCCCCCCTTTTTTTTTTTTGTTTCTCTCGCTTCTCATCTTCTCTTCCCTCTCTCACCCTCCCCTGACCTCACTCATAACCTTTGACCTGTCCCTTTTTCCCTCCCGACCGCAGAACTAGTAATCTTACCCTCCTCTGGTAGGAACCCATAAGCTGACTAGCGATGGCATACAAAACGTCTCCTTATACACCCTCCAATTTACAGTTGAGTTCTCATAATGTACGAGGCCTCAATATTCCTGAAAAGCGTGCTCGCCTACTGCGAGAGCTGAGGCCCTCCCGTGCGTCTGTCGCCTTCCTCCAGGAGACCCACTTCCACTCCGGGTCTGCGCCGACTCTGAGAGACGCAAATTATCCAGTTGGTTACTTTAGTGATTATACGCAAAGCAAATCGCGGGGAGTCGCGATCTTAATATCGAAGGAGGTACCCTTTGTAATGGAAGCTACAATGTCAGATGAAGGTGGCAGATATGTCTTTGTCAGAGGCTCTATACTTGATACGGTCTATACATTCGCATCCATATATTTACCCAACAAAAAGCAGCATACTTGTTTAGCACGGATACTGCGGCTGTTAGACACTTTCCAGAAGGGGATCACTGTTGTGGCCGGAGACTTAAACGTAACACTGGAACCGCAGTTAGATTCTTCCACTGGTTCCTCTTCTACCCCTGCCCATGTATTGCGCTCTATTCGCCGATCATTGCATGCATACCGGTTGGTGGGCGTATGGCGAGCCCTACACCACCTCGGAACGGGACTATTCCTTTTTCTCACAGGTGCACTAAACACACACTCGAATAGACTATTTTTTCATGCACTACCACAATCTCACTCTAGCTAGCTCAATAGATATTGCGGCCACCACATGGTCGGACCAGGCACCACTCAACCTTAACATACTCTCACCACTGTTTGTTCCGCGGGAACGACAATGGCGGTTGAATGTGTCATTACTAGATGACCTGCTAATTCATGAGGAACTACGCACCACTCTCGAACATTTCTTTACGGAAAACAACACCTCTGATATCTCAATCCCGACGTTATGGGAAGCGCACAAGGCGGTCATCCGCGTTTTTTTTATTGGTAAAGGGACAGCCCGTACGAAAATGCGAGAAGAGGAACACCACACATTAGTGGGAAACATTAGAGCATTGGAACTTGAACACATTACATCCGGTGATGCGTCGGTATATCAACGCCTCCTCCAATCAAGACAAGCACTGGAGAAACTGATAAATATGTCTCTCCGATATCAGGCACTACAAGCGTGGTGGTTTTTTGCGTTGCGCGAAAACAAACCAGGAAGATTTTTTGCTAGAGTCCTTCTGGACAGGTGGGTCAAGTCTTACATCTCAAAAATACGTACCTCAGAGGACATCTTGGCCACTGATCCGACGATGATCTCAGGTGAATTTCTGAAGTTCTTCTCTGATTTATACCATACTGATGAAGCTGCTACCACACCCTCACAAGTAGAACGTATAGATGCCTATTTAACAAAAACGATTTCTAGGCCACTTGACCCCTCGGAACGTAAATCTCTCAGCGCTGCAATCTCTGCGGAAGAAATCATGGAGGTGTTGAAATCGTCTAAAAATGGGAAAAGTCCTGGCCCGGATGGCTTACCCATCGAATATTATAAAAAAAATTCTGGTACTCTTCTACCCAAGCTAGTGACACTATTTAATGCATTTAAGGAAGGTGACGCACCCCATCCACATTCACTGATGGCCACGATTGCACTAATATCGAAACCGGAGAAATATCATACAGCCTGCGGAAACTATCGGCCTATCTCCTTACTCAACAATGACTTGAAGCTTCTAGCACGGGTACTGGCTAACCGCCTAAAACGGTTTATGCCTCAGCTGATCCACCCAGATCAGGTGGGATTTATCCCGGGGCGAAAAAGCCAGAGACGCAACGATTAGAGTCCTTAATGCCATCACATACTCTAAACAATCGAAAAAAAAACTCCTACTTCTCTCAACCGATGCCGAAAAGGCCTTTGATCGTGTATTATGACCTTTTCTGTTTCGGACGCTAAAGACATATGGGGTAGGAGAGGGCTTTATAAGCTGGATCCAAGCTCTGTACTCGACACCCTCTGCGAGAGTTCGAGTGAATGGCGCACTTACATCTTCATTCCAAATACACAACGGTACACGGCAAGGCTGCCCACTCTCCCCGCTACTTTTTGCCCTCAGCCTGGAGCCTTTGCTCTCCTCAATTCGAAAAAATGATAACATCAGAGGGGTGCAGGGCTCCTCATCTGAACATAAAGTCGCCGCATACGCGGATGACCTGATGTTCTTACTACCTGACCCAGTGGGATCCATGCCGGAGGTCCTTAGTGAACTACGGAACTATGGCTCGCTATCCGGATTTAAAATAAACGAGACTAAATCGGAAATAATGCCAATTGCATCGCAGAATACTTGGCGGCAGACTTTAAGTACTCAATATAACTTTCGCTGGTGTATATCTTCACTCACATATCTTGGCATACGCCTCACACCTGATTTTGCAAACCTTTTTTCAACAAACTTCTCACAGCTTCTAGCAGTCTTCAAGGAGGATATAGCACGCTGGTCTCCAAAATACCTGTCCTGGATGGGACGTATTAGTGTCGTAAAAATAAAATTCTTACCAAGACTGCTCTATCTTTTTCACACGATCCCTATACTTATTTCTTTATCCTTTCACAAAAACATACGATCGCTTTTTTCCTCATTTATCTGGCCGAAGACACGACCTCGACTTAAATATGACACACTCAGCAAGCCGAAGATGTGCGGTGGACTAGCCCTGCCAGACACCCGTCTTTATTATTATTCAACGCACTTGAATAGGGTGGTAGACTGGATGACTGGCTCACCTGAACAGAAGTGGATAGACCTTGAGGACGCGCAAATTGGTCGCCCGGTACAAACACTCCCGTGGCTGCAGTGGAAGGCGATTAAAGCTCTAGCCACTGCGACATCACCGGTGGGCAGTACCCTTGTAGTATGGCATAAAATCCGCACAAAATACTCTCTTTCTACCTACCCTTCTCCACTTCTACCGCTATCGCATAACCCTGAATTCCCTGCGAAGATTCTACGCTCCCTGGAGTCACGTCTCACAGATGCCCCGATTATCCGGGCATGTCACGTACTGAAAGATAGTAAGTTTGTTTTTCTAGAATACACTGACCAAACGGTACTTACCTTTGCGGAAAAATTAAATTACCACCAACTTAAATCGTTTATGAAGAAACTACCGAATAACATCTCATTAACTAGACGACTCTCAGCATTCGAGACATTGTGTCACCGATCCTCGCAGCTGGCACACGCAGTATCCACAATTTACGGCTTATTAAGGGCAATAGATAATGAATCACCCACGTTCATGTCTCGATGGGAACGCGTACTTGACGGCCCTATACCGGAAGATGATTGGACGAAAACATTGACCCTTACACACTCGGGGTCCCAGGTCTCCAAGTATCAGGAATCATCATATAAAATAATAACCTTTTGGTACCGTACACCGGCAATAATGGCATCATTTAACATCACCGTCTCTCCGAACTGCTGGAGATGCAACGCTGAAATAGGCACATATATCCATATCTGGTGGGAATGCACACTTCTTCAACCATTCTGGAAGAGGGTCCAGACTCTTGTACGCGACACCACAGACGCGAACTTGGATCTCACACCCCAAACTTTTCTGCTACTCCAACTACCGTTTTCGGTGGCGAATCTGAAAAAGTCATTGCTACTCCGCATTCTCTTGGTGGCTAGATCACTGATCCCAGTTTTCTGGAAAGCAACTTCCGCACCTACCATGAAGTTACTGGTTGATAGACTAGAAATACTAAGATCAAACGAGGAACTTGCTCTCTCGCCCTCAATGGCAGCTCAACATTTTCTAGATATATGGTTTCATTGGTCGTCCTTCTGCTCTTCGGCGAGATTTAAGAGAACCCTGGAGGGAGGTGACGGAGGTGCTGGGGGAACCTGTACTATAGGAAACTAAAAGATATTTTAATGATGCATACAAAAGCTGAGGTGTGCATATGGAGGAGAAATTTACAGACGGCTGGCTCACCCTTCCCCCCCTTTTTTTTCTCTCTCTCTTTTCTTTCCCCATCATCCTCTCTTCTTTCTTCTCCTACATTCTGCCTCTTTCGCTTATCCTCCCTTTCAGTACACTCATTAGCTGTTTTTCCTGCTTGCACATATCTCTACTACCCTACCACCCCCCTTACTATCTTTAGAGGACCTCATAAGGACCTCTTCTTGACTAACCCTTTAACCTTAAGCTAACAACTCCTTACTACATAGAGACATATATGAGCACTGTCTGTGTTGCAGGGTGCATACATTACGAGTAGTCGGATGGGTTGAGACCCTACCGTTTGCCATTTTTGGAATTGCACTTCCAATTACTTCAGGTTACCTGTCGATAATATTTTACACACCGTATGAAAAATATGTATATGGTATCCTGGTATATGCATTCCTAATCCTACTCGGTAACGCTATATATAAGCGGAGTTACATTGCTTCTTTCTGTATTGGCAGATTTGCAGTGTGGAAATCGTAATGTCAAATAACTGTAAATACTTGTGTCCTATCCTTGATTGCTTAACTGCTGATGACATGTACTGATTATTACCTCTGTACTTTTGCATTGTTGAAATAAAAAACTTTTCATTCAAAAAAAAAAATAGATCAGCTGATGGCGGGGGTGGAGGAAAAGTCGTTGTGGTGTCAGACTGTAGGCCGCCACCTGCTGGTAACCCCCCTGCGGGGTATTATGAGGAGGTATATGGGTGTGTACCCTCCCTCCAGCTCACAATGACCCCTTCCCACTGTGTGTGCATGCACGCTGCATGCGGCTGCTTAGCACTCTGCAGCATGGCCGAGCACCACGTGACAAACCATGCCTCGCACCCCCTTTCAATTCCCAGCACCAGTCAGCTGCTCCCCTGGCACCCCGGAACCGGCATGCACAGCAGGGGGATGTCCAGGGGCTCCCCAATGCTAAGAACACAGCTGATCTCCCCCTCTTCTTGGTGTAGCCCTTTATCCCTGCAAGGTGATCTATGGGCAACTGCGTCTGCTACATGCAGAGGTGGGGGCTCGGGGCAAACTGCCACCCCCTTCCATGAAGCACCAGGTGATACCTACCTGCACAGCCTCCTGATTACTTCTTTCTCAGTCTTCCTGAAGTGTTGCAAGGAGGGCACTTTCTGCGCGGGCATCATGAAATACTCCATAGCAATGAGCAGGAGGATCAGCCTGTACACCCCTCTCCAACCCCCCCAGGCAGGAGGTTCATTTCACCCACCGCCCCCTTTGGACACGGTGGTGCCCGTGTCACGCAGAGGGATCCCCGGCTGGCCAGTCTACGGGTGAGCGTACAGGGGGTGCAGGCTGGAAGGGAGGATGTCCCAGATGATCCGGAGAAGAAGGGGAGGGGTCTGTCTGCCTCGCTGAGTGTGTGTTTGCAGCTGATGTCTGCTTCAAGGCGGGAAACAGTTGGTGAGAGATCACAAGCAGCTCCCCTCCCACAGCCAGATGCCGGCCCTTCTTTCTCAGAGTACGGCAGAAGCATTGCAGGTAAACAAAGGACTATTTTACCGAGCCTGAGGTAACTCCGCGGCGCTGTTTCCTGGCTGTGAACTCTGTTTGCTGGGTCCTCACAGGTCACAGCCGTCCAAGGCCCCATGGCTGCCCCATAATTTGCCTGCAGGGCTGTCTTCAGTTCTTCTTCCCTGGCTTCCTCCTCACAGCGGCCAGCGGGCCCCATACAATTTTCCCTAGCTCGGTATCCGGCGAGCGAGTGGGCCACCCCTCTTCCTTCCATTTCAGCGCCGGGTGTGTTAGAGATCATTATCAGGAGGCCGGCAGGCCCCCCATCAGATGGGGGGCCCGCTGGCCACATGATAATGATCTCTAACACTCCCGGCGCTGAAATGGGAGCAGGAGGGGGACCCACTCGATCGCCGGATACCGACACTCCCGGCACAGAGACCGTCTGGGAGACGATAGCATCGGATCGATGATCGGTATCCAGCGGCCCCACCATCTATGACAGGGACTGTGCTGGGCACCCAGGCTGAGGCCCCGGTGCGCCCGCACCTGCTGCACCGGCGGTAGGTCCACCACTGCCTACAGGCTCCTGAGGTGCAAATCCGGCCCTGTATGTGAAGATTTCAGGTTCCTATATGGTCACCCCTAAAATAATCCACACAAAATTCATAGGAAATGTTAAAACATGGCACTTTCTCGCCCCCATAAAAAAACAAATAGGAGATGTCTAAAACCTGAAATGTTCTGCATGCACACTATACTTACCTAGCTACCCCCTAAAACAAATTTAGGACTGGGACTGGAACCTTTCCCTATATAAACTGAATCTAAATTGGAACTTTCAACAATTTTGAGCATCATAATAAGAGTCTAACAATCATGAATGTGCATAATATTTATATATGTAGATGTACCATCATTATCATACGCTATATAGATCAGTTTTTGACCCAAGGAGCTAGGACATCGATGACTTGAGATATTGAGGTTTCTGCAGACATCTGTATAACCAAAATATGTTGTGCATCGTGACACAAAGATGTCTGCAGTGGCTAAATCAAGTAAAATAAAAATATAAATACATAATAAATAATCAGATAAACGGATGGTTTTGCAATACCAACATTGGTAAATTCTCAAAAAATAGGTGAATTAAAAATGGTCACGCAACCTGTGTTGGACCACGTGAGATGGATAAACTGTGCTACAATGTAGCCTGTGTAAAAGGTGTCCCCAAACTGGGGACTTCATAGCATTGGGCCTAGGGTTTGTGTATGACGCTACGGAACATGTTAGCGCTTTATAAAAACTTGCAACTATAACTTGGAGTTTTTCATCCCACATCAAAGTGCTCTGTTCAAACAGCAAACTCACTACTGCAAACATAATGAGAGTCCACTTAACATGTGCTATTTTAACCATACTAACTTGTAGGAGAAGATATTTACTCAAGAACTTCTAAAATAAACTGAAAAAGCAAGGTAAATATTAAGAGACCCACATGAAGTCTTATTGCAGGTTTATTTTCATTGTTGATTAACATTTTAAACAGTCAAGAATACAAACTATCAGGGCTATTCAGAAAGAGGTGAAAACCAGGAGAATGACTGGAGAAGTGAAAATTCTAGGTCAAAATAGTCAAACCAGAAAAATTCTCCCATTTATCTAACTTTCCAAATTGGCTATTTGGTCTAGATTGTTCATTCTCCTGGCAATTCACAAGGTTTTCATCTCTCTCTGAATAGCCCTGTATATTTTCATTAACTCAAAGCAATCAGCACACATACTTCACCAGCTGATAAATGGATGTCACTATCACTAACAGTCTCTGGTTCTTATCTAATCACCTAGAGGTGAAAAGCGGGTTTACCTACAGGATAAAACTACTGACTTTTATGTTATTAAAGTATTATGTAGAATAAAAAATAAATTAAACTTGAGGAGAACTTTGAGTAGGGTTTTTTAAAATGAATTTACAAGTGTTTTACAATCTTTAAGGTGCAATGCGTACAGCATGGCAGTATCAACGTATTTAATCTGTAGGTAATTTCAGGTGCCCCAATGTTTTGACATATGCTTAAACGATTGTGTTTAACGCAATTCTGCTCTTCTTGTCTGTCCGTTTTTGCTACTGTGTATTGCTTTGTTTGCATATTTTGAAATTATATATTTAAGGCGGTTTTCTCAGATGTAGCCTAATGAAAACAAGCAATGTTTACATGATATTTGCCTATAACTAAATATTTATACACATGTTCCTGAATTTGAGTAAAATTACTTGACTACCTTTGGTTGATATACTGCCATTTAGTATTTAGTATTGCTACAAGATGATTTTCTTTCTGTATTTTATAACCTTGGTGGAATAAAGTGTGAATTTTGGTTCAATAGTGGTATTATTTTTTTTCCTTGGAGAGTATGCATATACCCATACATGAGACACAAAACTCCTCAACCCGAGGAAGTATCCCTGTTTATCTATAATAAAATCATTATCTTTATTAGTACAAATTAAAATAAAATTCACCTCCTTATTGATAAAAAATAATCCAATGACCGACAGTGATCTGCCTATAGCAATTATAACACCTTGGTTGCGATACTTAGCTGCCTTGGTTACCTGATTTTTGACAACAATTAGATTTATTCAAAATTAAAGGTAATAACCCAAATTGTGTGGAAATTGTAATTCAAGCAGTTTTTCAAAAACATCTAATTCCAACCGCCAATGATAACTTTTGTGTATGTCCGTCACACAATAGATTGAGTCAGGCTTGGTACCAACATTTGATAGATGCCGCTCTGCCTATAAAATATTGGCTGCAGTTAATCAGTACTTCTATTGGTTGGTAATTGAGCCGTAAATATACTATTCATGCGGTTGTTAATTATATTACCAAGGGCAGACTGCGCTAAATATCTGCCGCTGGTTACCACATAGTATCACATACAGTACATTACGTGGCCCATCAATTGAATATTCTGATTGTGCTGCTAAACAAGAGTTGATTTATAAATTAATGTTACAATAACATGGATATTAAACAATATCAATTAACCACATCAATCCTTAGTCCGCTTCAGTTGGTATCTGTGAAAATATGTTGGCAACACCATATGATGTGGTTAAAACTCCTTTAGCCACAAGCCGATTTTGGGATGGGAATAACACAGAAGAAGCTTTGCATTGTGCCGTGGATCAGCTGTACCGATTCTATCTATATTGCCATCACCAAACCATCCTTTGTAAGGAGCATAAACGTTCACTCCTATTCTCACCAAATTAATGAAGTGGTCAATAGCTACAGACGTAATCAAATTAGTCAGTACAACCACCGCCACTATTGATCCACACACCCCAACTAGGCTTGTTTCAATATCCAAATTCTGCTCTTAAAAGAAAAACCGCAATTTGTCTTTGAACGTCAACAACACACATACATTGAGTTAGCTCCGCCAGTATCGACAGGTATAGCTTAGGCTGTCACAGCCATTCATCAATCAATATTGGAAGCCTCACAGGCACAACATTTTTGTAACTTGAAAACTAATTAACATCCTATTGATGATGATAGTTATAATTCTGCTATATTAGCAATGAATTGCTCAGCACGCGTTTCTTTGCCGCACTAATGGCAATTTCATTAGGAGCTCCTGACGAAATTGCTGTTAGTGCGGCAAAGAAACGCGCGCTGAGCAATTCATTGCTAATATAGCAGAATTATAACTATCATCATCAATAGGATGTTAATTAGTAAATAAGCGCGTAGGGTCGGTGGGTGCAATCACGCCACCCTGAACCCCAGCTGGAGGGGACCATTCGTCCCAGGGCTGGCATCATCATACCCCGTCAGCAGCAGCAAGCAGGCATCCAGGCTGGAAACATCATCCCCCCCACCTTGAGCAGGAGGAGGGGGTGTATCCCATCTTTGAACCGCGGGTGCGTCCGTTGTCCCCATGGAACCGTCATCCAGGTCAGCCGGGAGATGGGGGCCCTCCATCTCCGCAGTCAGCAGCTCAGGTAGGTCCGGGATAAAGCGTACAGCCCAACAAGTTCGTAAAGCGCCTGGGGTCAAATAGTAGCCCTCAAAATGGCCACCGGCTCTTCATATCAGCCACCCAGCAACATAGAAACATAGAAACATAGAAAAATGTCGGCAGATAAGAACCTTTCGGCCCATCTAGTCTGCCCAATTACATGGATACTTAACCTGGATTTATCTTTTGTTTAGGATAGCCTTATGCTTATCCCATGCTTGCTTAAATTCAATTACTGTTTTGGCCTCAACCACTTCAACTGGAAGGCTGTTCCATGTATCCACCACCCTCTCAGTAAAATAATGCTTCCTGATGTTACTTTTAAACCTGTGCCCCTCTAACCTAAGACTATGTCCTCTTGTTTTGCTACTTTGTTTCCGTTTAAATATACTCCCTTCCTCTACCTTGTGGACAGCGGTCAGGGTCGTCTCTCGTCCAGAGAGGGGGACTAAACGGCCTCCGGACAGCACAGATCCGATGGCCAGCTCCCCAGGTACCGTTATCTGCAAAAATTGCCATGGGTAAGGTCCTCTGGAAGTACCGAAAGGGAGAGGACATGCGGAGCTCCACCAAAACATGTCCGCTCCTCTGAACAGCTAGCCGCTCCCCCCCATGAAGGTCTTATTCCAGCACTGGATAAACGTGGGCCTGAGTTGGCGGGGCAGGCAACATTTTATCCTTGAACCCAGGCAGCACGATGTCTTGGGCCGGCCCTGCATCTAACTATATCCCTACATATATCTAAAGAGCTACACAACTACCATAATATATATACACACAACTGCCTAGTTATATATACAGTATATCCCTTGCTACATTACATATATATTGTATATACTCACACAGCATCTGCCTGCTTAGATATACCCATATCTGCAATTTTAAATAAGATAAAATATGTTTTCATTTCACTATATTCCAAAAAAGCTCCCCAAAATCTTCAGCTCCAAGCCCACAGAGAGCTTAATATGACCTTGCTTGTACACGTGCTCCACTCTGCGTGAAATAGGTATATGTGTCCAGGACAACAAGGACCATCTGGCACACAGAACCACATAGAGAAATATGTATTACAACCACAGGAAAATAAATTAAAAAAATTATTTGTAGGCTACTGCTATGTTTCTACTGCACATGGAAGCAGGCTTCATAGAAACATAGAAAATGTCGGCAGATAAGAACCTTTCGGCCCATCTAGTCTGCCCAATAACATGGACACTTTACCTGGATTTATCTTTTGTTTAGGATAGCCTTATGCCTATCCCATGCCTGCTAAAATTCAATCACTGTTTTGGCCTCTACCACTTCAACTGGAAGGCTGTTCAAAGTATCCACCACCCTCTCAGTAAAATAATGCTTCCTGATGTTACTTTTAAACCTTTGCCCCTCTAATCTAAGACTATGTCCTCTTGTTTTGCTACTTTGTTTCCTTTTAAATATACTCCCTTCCTCTACCTTGTGGATTCCCTTTACGTTTTTAAATGTTTCTATCATATCTCCTCTGTCTCGTCTTTTTTCCAAGCTATACATGTTAAGATCATTAAGCCTTTCCTGGTAACTTTTTTCCTTCAAGCCGTACACCATTTTAGTAGCCCTTCTCTGAACTCTCTCTAAGATGTCTATATCCTTCTGGAGATACGGTCTCCTGTACTGCACACAGTACTCCAAGTGAGGTCTCACCAGTGCTCTGTACAGTGGCATGAGCGCTTCCCTTTTCCTACTGCTAATACCTCTGCCTACACAACCAAGCATTCTGCTAGCATTTCCTGCTGCTCTATTACATTGACTATTTACCCTTAGATCCTCTGCAATAATAACCTCTAAATCCCTTTCCTCAGATGTTGAGGTTAGGACTGTATCAAATATTGTATATTCAGCCCTTGGGTTTTTACGCCCCAGGTGCATTATCTTGCACTTATCCACATTAAAGCTCAATTGCCACAGCTCCGACCATTTTTTTAGTTTACCTAAATCATTTGTCATTTGGCTGATCCCTCCAGGAACTTCAACCCTGTTGCAAATCTTTGTGTCATCAGCAAAAAGACATACTTTACCATTAATACCTTCTGCAATATCACTAATAAAAATATTAAAGAGAATGGGTCCAAGTACTGACCCCTGAGGTACCCCACTGGTAACAAGACCTTGCGCTGAATAAACTCCATTTACCACAACCCTCTGTTGCCTGTCACTCAGCCACTGCCTAATCCATTCAACAATATTGGAATCCAAGCTCAAAGATTGCAATTTATTGATAAGTCTTCTATGCGGAACAGTATCAAAAGCCTTACTGAAATCTAAATAAGCAATGTCTACAGATTAGTTTGGCATGATCTCCCTGAGGTAAACCCATGTTGTTTCTGATCCTGTAATCTATGTGTTTTTAGATGTTCAACAATCCTTTCCTTTAACATGGTTTCCATTAATTTCCCCACTACTGACGTAAGACTAACTCGCCTATAGTTCCCCGATTCCTCCCTACTACCCTTCTTGTAAATGGACACAACATTTACTAATTTCCAGTCTTCTGGGACGACTCCCGTTAACAAGGATTGGTTAAATAAATCTGTTAACGGTTTTGCTATTACACCATTGAGCTATTTTAATAACTTAGGGTGGATCCCATCAGGCCCCATTGACTTATTTGTCTTTACTTTAGACAGCTGCTGTAGAACCTCCTCCTCTGTAAACTCATATGTAAATGTCTCTTTAGTGTTTCCTCCTAAATGAGGTCCCTTTCCTTCCTTTTCTTCTGCAAAGACTGAACAAAAATATTCATTGAGGCAGTCAGCGAGACTTTTATCCTCTTCTACATACCTTCCTTCCTTTGTTTTTAATCTAACTAATCCTTGTTTTACTTTTCTTTTCTCATTTATGTATCTAAAAAATGTTTTGTCCCCCTTTTTTACTGACTGATCTATTTTCTCTTCTGTGTGTGCTTTGGAATCTCTTATAAATTGCTTTGCCTCTTTCTGCCTAATTTTATAGGTTTGCCTATCTTCTTCACTTTGAGTTTTTTTATAATTATTGAATGCTATCTTTTTGTTCTTCACTATTTTGGCCACTTCTGTAGAGAACCACAGTGGTTTCTTCCCTTTTTTGTTTTTGCTAACAAGCCGAATGCAACTGCCTGTGGCCTTCAATAATGCCTCCTTTAAATAATCCCATTTCTCCTGGACTCCCTTTAAACTCCTCCAGTCTGATAATGACTCATTCACACAAAATCTCATTTTAGAAAAATCTGTTTTTTAAAGTCTAAAACTTTAGTTTTTCTGTGGTGCGGCTCCATCCCTGTTCTTATATTAAACCACACTGACTGGTGATCACTAGATCCCAAATTTTCACCTACAACAACGTCCGATACCAAACCTCCATTTGTGAGTATTAAATCCAATATGGCCTCTTTACGGGTCGGCTCCTCAACTACTTGTGTTAGAGATAATCCCAGTAGGGAGTTTAGGATATTTGTACTCCTGCTGCACCCAGCTATTTTGGTTTTCCAGTTCACATCAGGAAGATTAAAGTCCCCCATGATAATAACTTCCCCCTTCATTGTTATTTTGGCTATTTCTTCAAACAGCAGATTATCTAGCTCTTCTACTTGTCCAGGGGGTCTATAGATCACACCTACACAAGCTACTGTATGATTGCCAAATGTTAGCGTAACCCAAACTGACTCTATGTTCACCTCGCTCACTTTTATTTGGTTCGTTTTTATGTTGTTTTTCACATACAGGGCAACTCCTCCTCCTTTCCTACCTTCTCTGTCTTTTCTATATAAAGAGTACCCCGGTATTGTTATGTCCCAGTTATTTTTCTCACTGAACCATGTCTCAGTAACCGCCACTAAATCTACTTTTTCAGCTGCCATCATTACCTCCAGTTCATTGATTTTATTGACTAAACTGCGAGCATTTATAGATACGACTCTGAGCTTGTCATTTTTTACCAAGCATGTTGCTTGCACCCTCAGATTTAGTTTTAGGGGACAATCGGGCAGATTGTTTTTTACCCTTTTGTCCCCCCCTCCTAGTTTAAATATTTCTTTGTGAAGCCTTTGAATTTCTCACTGGGAACATATGTTCCCCTATGAGTAAGATGCAAGCCATCTTTTTTATACAGTTCCTTTCTGCTCCAATTAGAGCTATCATGGGACACAAAGCCAAATCCTTGCTCCCGACACCATTCCCGAAGCCACAAATTAAATTTCCTAGTGCGCATCTGCCTATCCTGAATGTTATGCACAGGCAGAACTTCAGAGAATGACACAGTGGACGCAATCTGCTGTATTTCACCTCCAAGAACACAAAAATCTTCCTTAATATCAGAAACCTCATTGCTAGCCAAGTCATTTGTCCCTAGATGGACTAGAAC
Organism: Leptobrachium leishanense; assembly: GCA_009667805.1. Taxonomy (NCBI): domain Eukaryota; kingdom Metazoa; phylum Chordata; class Amphibia; order Anura; family Megophryidae; genus Leptobrachium; species Leptobrachium leishanense. Next base: position 112,133,125 of record CM019063.1, read on the forward strand.
GTCCACTTCCCCTTCCTGCTTTGCTTGTTTGACAATATTGAGAATACGTCTCCTGTCTCTATGAGCAGTAGCCCCAGGAAGACATCTCACCAAACCACTACTCTCCAGCTCAAAACCTCTTATGATAGAATCACCCAGCAACATTTGCCTTCTATCAAGTCCCACCTTTTCCTTTTTGTCCTTGGTTGCAGTCTTGCATACCTTAGGCATAGGGGATGGTGGTTCCTCAACTATGGTGTCTGAGCCTACTTCCGTCTTACCACTACACTCTGAAAGTGCCTCAAAAGAATTAAGAAGAGCCACAGACTGTGGGACATGCCTTCTATCCACAACTCTAAGTCTACCAGATCCTACAGTAGTCCATCTGCCGCTCCTAGGAGGCCTCTGTGGCAGTGGCTTTGTAACAGTCATAGCCTGAGTTTGTCTAACAGATAATTTACAAATCTCAGACTTCAAACCGGCAATTTCCTGCTGCAATAAAGAGAACTGCCTACATATCAGGCACACTCCAAACCTCCAAAAATTGGATCTAAAAACAAATGCATGACAGCTCTTACACTGGACCAAGCCTGCCATAATAAAATGAAAGAATGGATTTAAAACCAGCAAATCTTACCTTTTGTAGGTTTTCTACATCCTGTCTAACCTCAGACTACCTCCAGAGTATCTCAAAGTGCCTCACTTGGAAGGCTTGCACTTAGAAGGCTTCACAAGCTCTATATCTTATATATAGCATCTTTATGAAAGATGCTTGCACAAACGTGGCAAAAAAAAACTTGCATTTTTGAATTTAAAGCACATTGCTGTGCCGCAAAGTATAGTACTTTTGAGGAGGGGAAATCCAGGACATCACAATAACATCAAGTTGGGACTGCATATATTGATCAAATGTGTGTGTCATCTGTTTGTGGAGTATCTGACATACATTCTATCATCATTACCTTAAACTAGATCAAGCCTTTATTGTGATTTGATGTGTTCACAATGTGTGTTTCCGCCATAAATCTTGACACTGAATGATGCACCCTAAAGGGACATTACACCACATTTAACCAACAATCTGTAAGTAAAAGTATGCATAATTTTAACTCTAAATGCTGCAAAAAATGATCACGTTCATAATGTCTGGCACTGGCACCTATGTGTACCTGTAACTGTACCTGTAAAAAAATAAGAAAAAAAATCGAAAAAAGGTAACCCTATTCATACAGCACCCCGTGTCTAATATATATATATATATGTTTGTGTGTGTGTGTGACACAGGGAGCACTGTGTATAGAGTAGGGATTCAACGATACCACACACAGACCTCAGCTAGATAGATATAGATACCCACACAGAACTCAGATACATCTATACCCACACACAGACTATAATATATATATATATATACAGGTGCAAGAAAAAGTATGCGAACCCTTTGGGATTACGTGGAGTTTTGCATGAATTGGTCATAAAATGTGCTCTGATCTTCATCTAAGTCACAACAATTTGAAAAACACAGTCTGCTTAAAATAATACAACACAAACATTATATGTTTTCATGTGTCTATTGAACATAACATGTAAACATTCACAGTGGAGGGTGGAAAAGTATGTGAACCCCTAGCCTAATGACATCTCTCCAAGAGCTAATTGGAGCCAGGAGTGAGCCAACCTTGAGTCCAATCAGTGTGATATCATTGGATGTGTTGCTGAAAGCTGTCCTGCCCTTTAAAAACACACACCAGTTTTGGGCTTACTGGTTTCAAGAAGCACTGCCTGATGTGAACCATGCCACAGTTTTGTGAAGAGGAGTGGTCCAAAATTACTCCAGATCGTTGTGCAGGTGTGATCTGCAACTACAGGAAATGTTTGGTTGAGGTTATTGCTGCCAAAGGAGGGTCAACCAGTTATTAAGTCGAAAGGTTCACATACTTTTTCCACCCAGCACTGTGAATGTTCACATGTTCTGTTCAATTAAAACATGAAAACATATAAGGTTTGTGTTGTATTATTTTAAACAGACTGTGTTTTTCAAATTGTTGTGACTTAGATGTAAAACTCCACGTAATTCCAAAGGGTTCACATACGTTTTCTTGCAACTGTATATCTATATATATATATATATCAACTGCATATACTACTCTATAGTGGGATCTCACTCTCTGGGGCATCACTCTCAGGGGCATCCCTATGTAATCAATGTTAGAGATCCATGAAGGGGTCTTATCAGCAACTCCTATTATACACTCAAAGGGCTCAATGTGTGGGTTAAAGGGAACAGGGGAGAGATGGCTTGGACATCACAGATTATATGTGTGCATTGCATGAACTCCTCTTCCATGTTTTTTATGTGTAGCAAATGCTTTTAATAATTATTTTGTTGGATGTGCCACCACCCTGATTGCTAAGCTAGGAAATGACACGCAATCAGAAAGGCCGCACACAGGTCAGGCCCCACCAACAGTGCAAAGACCCTGTAACGCAGAGAAATTCAGTTTTAGACCAGTGCCTGTCAGTGCCATCACTAAACTTCTCCGTAACCAAAAAATGAAATACCAGTCTGGACCTGATCAAATCCCAGCAATGCTGCTGAAAATCAGTGCGCCAGCAATTGCAAAACCTGTCGCAACTCTAATCAATGAATCACTGGCGACTGGATACATACCCAAACTCTGGAAGACTGCAAGGGTGGTACCTACCCATAAAAGTGGAGACAATACTTTGGTATCCAACTACCGCCCAATATCACTGCTCCCTGTAATGTTAAAAATTCTGGAAAAATGTGTCTACACTCAATTACGTGATTATTATCAGTATCAGAACTATTTAACCCAGATCAATCAGGCTTTCGTCCAAATCATTCAACTACAACTGCCCTTTTAAAAGTTTGTAATGATATCCAAGCGGGCATGGAACAAGGAAACCTAACTGGAGCCATCTTCCTTGATTTTGCCAAGGCTTTTGACACAGTAGACCATGGCATCCTTTTACAAAAACTTAAAAACTCTGGTATTGGTGATAGCACGTTAACCTGGTTCCAATCATATGTGTCTGATAGGTCTCAATTTGTGTCCATTTCTGACAGCACTTCCCTTCCCCTCCCAGTCACGTGCGGTGTACCCCAAGGCTCAATACTCGGCCCCCTGCTATTCACAATATTCATAAATGATCTGCCCAATGTCTGCAAAGCCTCAACTGTACACATGTACGCAGACGACAGTGTAATCTATACCAGCAAACCAAATCTCCCTCAGCTGGAGGCAGTGCTGCAAGAACAATTCACAGGGGTAGAAAAGTGGATCGCAGATAACAAACCTTTTCTAAATACTGACAAAACTGTTACAATGCTCTTTGGAACCGCACCTAAACTACACAAATTGCAAACACCCCATCTATGTGTGGGGACAAAATCAAGTGGCACGCTGACCACAGTCACTTTTCTCAAATATCTAGGTTTGTGGTTAGACCCAAATCTATCTTTTGGCCCCCACATCGAAAAACTCTCATCTAAACTTTACCCCAAACTAGGTGCCCTGTACAGAAACAAATCCTGCCTGAGCCCCGCGGTAAGAAAGCAGATTGTACAACAAATGCTTATGCCAGCCATTGAATACGGAGTTGTAGTGTATGCAGCTGCCCCTCAAACACACCTCCAGAAACTTACTACATTGTATAACTCATTCTGTCTCTTTGTGCTACAATGTAACTACATGACCCACCATTTATGACATGTTAAAAGAACTAAACTGGCCATCGCTGGAATCTAGACGCACCCTTCATCTTTCCAACCTGGTGTTTAAGAGCTTTTCTGGGAAGCTACCACCCTACCTGAATATGCTGCTTCCCCCGGCAGTTCCCTCATCCTATAACCTCAGATCAAGGACCAGCACCTTACTTGCAATACCGCAATACAAAAAGAAAGTGGCTCGATCCTCATTTTCCTACAGAGCACCGCAAATATGGATTAACTTCCCAGACACCATCAAATCTTCCCCCAGTCTAAAGTTCCTTAAAACCCCCCTATTAACATACCTCAATACGAAATGCACCTGTAAACATGTGACATAATGACTTTATTTCCTACATATTTATTTTTCTGTTAATCTGTATATTTGGTCTTGTGTTAATATCTTGCATTTTACTATTTTGTATTTCTGTAACCACTCAATGTTCTTGAACCCAGGACATACTTGAAAACGAGAGAAATCTCAATGTATCCTTCCTGGTAAAATCCTTTATAAATAAATAAAATAAATAAATGTGTGTGGATCCATACAAGCAGATTAGGAGAACAGAGAGAGACAGATTTATTTTTCAACATATGTACCCTTTCAGACCTCAGACTAGACCTCATACACCCAGTGGCGTAGCGTGGGGGGGGCTGGGGGGGGCGTGGCCCCGGGTGCAGTTTTCTTAGGGGCGCACAATTTCAAAAGAAATTTGCGCCCCTAAAAGTTGAGGACCGGACTGACCCGCCGGGCCCTCGGGCGCCGCCCAAGGGCCCGCGGGTTGAGGGTTCCCAGATGCCGGGCAGCGGGAGTTCCTACCCGGTCCTGAACAGTGTGAGTCCGTGTTGAAGGGGAGGCGGCTGCATGCAGGCGCAGGTCACGTGGTCCGGCTAATCAGGTGGTACTGAGTCTCTGTACCACCTGACTGGCTGGACCGCGTGACCTGCGCACGCACGCAGCCGCCTCCCCTTAAACACGGACTCACACGCTGTTCAGGACCGGGCAGGCACTCCCGCTGCCCGGCATCTGGGCCCCAACCCCTGCTGGATCCAGAGCTGGGGCAATATCCATGTATGAGCTGGCTGCCACTGGGGCAATATCCAGATGAGAGCTGGGGCAATATCCATGTGAGAGCTGGGGCAATATTCATGTGTGAGCTGGGGCAATATCCAGGTGAGAGCTGGGGCAAGTATCCATGTGAGAGCTGGGGCAATATCCATGTGAGAGCTGGCTGGGGCAATATCCAGGTGAGAGCTGGGGCACTATCCATGTGAGAGCTGGGGCAAGGATCCATGTGAGAGCTGGGGCAATATCCAGGTGAGAGCTGGGGAAATATCCATGTGAGAGCTGGCTGGGGCAATAGCCATGTGAGAGCTGGGGCAATATCCATGTGTGAGCTGGGGCAATATCCATGTGAGAGCTGGGGCAATATCCATGTGAGAGCTGGGGCAATATCCATGTGAGAGCTGGCTGGGGCAATATCAAGGTGAGAGCTGGGGCAGTATCCAGGTGAGAGCTTGGGCAATATCCATGTGAGAGCTTGCTGGGGCAATATGCAGGTGAGAGCTGGGGCAATATCTATGTGAGAGCTGGGGCAATATCCATGTGAGAGCTGGCTGGGGCAATATCCAGGTGAGAGCTGGGGCAGTATCCAGGTGAGAGCTGGGGCAATATCCATGTGAGAGCTGGGGCAGTATCCAGGTGAGAGCTGGGGCAATATCCAGGTGAGAGCTGGGGCAATATCCATGTGAGAGCTGGCTGGGGCAATATCCATGTGAGAGCTGGGGCAATATCCATGTGTGAGCTGGGGCAATATCCATGTGAGAGCTGGGGCAATATCCATGTGAGAGCTGGGGCAATATCCATGTGTGAGCTGGCTGGGGCAATATCCATGTGAGAGCTGGGGCAATATCCATGTGAGAGCTGGCTGGGGCAATATCCATGTGAGAGCTGGGGCAATATCCATGTGTGAGCTGGCTGGGGCAATATCCATGTGAGAGCTGGGGCAATATCCATGTGTGAGCTGGGGCAATATCCAGGTGAGAGCTGGGGCAATATCCATGTGTGAGCTGGCTGGGGCAATATCCATGTGAGAGCTGGGTCCATATCCATGTGTGAGCTGGCTGGGGCAATATCCATGTGAGAGCTGGGGCAATATCCAGGGTAGAGCTGGCTGGGGCAATATCCATGTGAGAGCTGGGGCAATATCCATGTGTGAGCTGGCTGGGGCAATATCCATGTGTGAGCTGGGGCAATATCCATGTGAGAGCTGGCTGGGGCAATATCCAGGTGAGAGCTGGGGCAATATCCATGTGAGAGCTGGGGCAAGTATCCATGTGAGAGCTGGGGCAATATCCATGTGTGAGCTGGGGCAATATCCAGGTGAGAGCTGGGGCAATATCCATGTGAGAGCTGGCTGGGGCAATAGCCATGTGAGAGCTGGGGCAATATCCATGTGTGAGCTGGGGCAATATCCATGTGAGAGCTGGCTGGGGCAATATCCAGGTGAGAGCTGGGGCAATATCCATGTGAGAGCTGGGGCAATATCCATGTGAGAGCTGGCTGGGGCAATATCCAGGTGAGAGCTGGGGCAGTATCCAGGTGAGAGCTGGGGCAATATCCATGTGAGAGCTGGCTGGGGCAATATCCAGGTGAGAGCTGGGGCAGTATCCAGGTGAGAGCTGGGGCAATATCCATGTGAGAGCTGGGGCAGTATCCAGGTGAGAGCTGGGGCAATATCCAGGTGAGAGCTGGGGCAATATCCATGTGAGAGCTGGCTGGGGCAATATCCATGTGAGAGCTGGGGCAATATCCATGTGTGAGCTGGGGCAATATCCATGTGAGAGCTGGCTGGGGCAATATCAAGGTGAGAGCTGGGGCAGTATCCAGGTGAGAGCTTGGGCAATATCCATGTGAGAGCTTGCTGGGGCAATATGCAGGTGAGAGCTGGGGCAATATCCATGTGAGAGCTGGCTGGGGCAATATCCAGGTGAGAGCTGGGGCAGTATCCAGGTGAGAGCTGGGGCAATATCCATGTGAGAGCTGGGGCAGTATCCAGGTGAGAGCTGGGGCAATATCCAGGTGAGAGCTGGGGCAATATCCATGTGAGAGCTGGCTGGGGCAATATCCATGTGAGAGCTGGGGCAATATCCATGTGTGAGCTGGGGCAATATCCATGTGAGAGCTGGGGCAATATCCATGTGAGAGCTGGGGCAATATCCATGTGTGAGCTGGCTGGGGCAATATCCATGTGAGAGCTGGGGCAATATCCATGTGAGAGCTGGCTGGGGCAATATCCATGTGAGAGCTGGGGCAATATCCATGTGTGAGCTGGCTGGGGCAATATCCATGTGAGAGCTGGGGCAATATCCATGTGTGAGCTGGGGAAATATCCAGGTGAGAGCTGGGGCAATATCCACGTGTGAGCTGGCTGGGGCAATATCCATGTGAGAGCTGGGGCCATGTCCATGTGTGAGCTGGCTGGGGCAATATCCATGTGAGAGCTGGGGCAATATCCAGGTGAGAGCTGGCTAGGGCAATATCCATGTGAGAGCTGGGGCAATATCCAGGTGTGAGCTGGGGCAATATCCATGTGTGAGCTGGGGCAATATCCATGTGAGAGCTGGCTGGGGCAATATCCAGGTGAGAGCTGGGGCAATATCCATGTGAGAGCTGGGGCAAGTATCCATGTGAGAGCTGGGGCAATATCCATGTGTGAGCTGGGGCAATATCCATGTGAGAGCTGGGGCAATATCCATGTGAGAGCTGGCTGGGGCAATAGCCATGTGAGAGCTGGGGCAATATCCATGTGTGAGCTCGGGCAATATCCATGTGAGAGCTGGGGCAATATCCATGTGAGAGCTGGCTGGGGCAATATCCAGGTGAGAGCTGGGGCAATATCCATGTGAGTGCTGGGGCAATATCCATGTGAGAGCTGGCTGGGGCAATATCCAGGTGAGAGCTGGGGCAGTATCCAGGTGAGAGCTGGGGCAATATCCATGTGAGAGCTGGCTGGGGCAATATCCAGGTGAGAGCTGGGGCAATATCCATGTGAGAGCTGGGGCAATATCCATGTGAGAGCTGGCTGGGGCAATATCCAGGTGAGAGCTGGGGCAGTATCCAGGTGAGAGCTGGGGCAATATCCATGTGAGAGCTGGGGCAGTATCCAGGTGAGAGCTGGCTGGGGCAATATCCATGTGAGAGCTGGGGCAATATCCAGGTGAGAGCTGGCTGGGGCAATATCCATGTGAGAGCTGGGGCAATATCCATGTGTGAGCTGGGGCAATATCCATGTGAGAGCTGGCTGGGGCAATATCCATGTGAGAGCTGGGGCCATATCCATGTGTGAGCTGGCTGGGGCAATATCCATGTGAGAGCTGGGGCAATATCCAGGTGAGAGCTGGCTGGGGCAATATCCATGTGAGAGCTGGGGCAATATCCATGTGTGAGCTGGGGCAATATCCATGTGTGAGCTGGGGCAATATCCATGTGAGAGCTGGCTGGGGCAATATCCAGGTGAGAGCTGGGGCAATATCCATGTGAGAGCTGGTGCAAGTATCCATGTGAGAGCTGGGGCAATATCCATGTGTGAGCTGGGGCAATATCCAGGTGAGAGCTGGGGCAATATCCATGTGAGAGCTGGCTGGGGCAATAGCCATGTGAGAGCTGGGGCAATATCCATGTGTGAGCTCGGGCAATATCCATGTGAGAGCTGGGGCAATATCCTTGTGAGAGCTGGCTGGGGCAATTATCCAGGTGAGAGCTGGGGCAATATCCATGTGAGAGCTGGGGCAATATCCATGTGAGAGCTGGCTGGGGCAATATCCAGGTGAGAGCTGGGGCAGTATCCAGGTGAGAGCTGGGGCAATATCCATGTGAGAGCTGGCTGGGGCAATATCCAGGTGAGAGCTGGGGCAATATCCATGTGAGAGCTGGGGCAATATCCATGTGAGAGCTGGCTGGGGCAATATCCAGGTGAGAGCTGGGGCAGTATCCAGATGAGAGCTGGGGCAATATCCATGTGAGAGCTGGGGCAGTATCCAGGTGAGAGCTGGGGCAATATCCAGGTGAGAGCTAGGGCAATATCCATGTGAGAGCTGGCTGGGGCAATATCCATGTGAGAGCTGGGGCAATATCCATGTGTGAGCTGGGGCAATATTCATGTGAGAGCTGGCTGGGGCAATATCCATGTGAGAGCTGGGGCAATATCCATGTGAGAGCTGGGGCAATATCCATGTGAGAGCTGGCTGGGGCAATATCCATGTGTGAGCTGGCTGGGGCAATATCCATGTGAGAGCTGGGGCAATATCCATGTGTGAGCTGGGGCAATATCCAGGTGAGAGCTGAGGCAATATCCATGTGTGAGCTGGCTGGGGCAATATCCATGTGAGAGCTGGGGCCATATCCATGTGTGAGCTGGCTGGGGCAATATCCATGTGAGAGCTGGGGCAATTTCCAGGTGAGAGCTGGCTGGGGCAATATCCATGTGAGAGCTGGGGCAATATCCATGTGTGAGCTGGGGCAATATCCATGTGAGAGCTGGGGCAATATCCATGTGAGAGCTGGCTGGGGCAATATCCAGGTGAGAGCTGGGGCAATATCCATGTGTTAGCTGGGGCAATATCCAGGTGAGAGCTGGCTGGGGCAATATCGATAACGTGTCCACAGGTTGGGGGAGGCGCACAATTCCTGGCTGGCCCCGGGCGCTGACAACCCACGCTACGCCACTGCATACACCTGACCGGGCTGACCACCCCCCCCAAATCGCCAGTGCACTGAGTGCTGAGCAGCGCTAGGTGGGATGGATCTACAGGACACGGCTCATGCGCCGTATGCTGCAGATCCTGTCCCTCCTCTCAACATGACGCTCCGCAGAGGGGAAAGGTGAAATTTTCCAACTCCCATCGCTCAGCGTCGCATCGTGTCGCCACCTGAGCGAGGGAGGTGTAAAAACCTGGACACACTGAGCACGTCGTGCATCGCATCGCGCTCAGTGTATCGCAGGCTTTACAAGATGATACACAAATAGTAAAATTGACATACATTACATGTGATCTTTATTTTCTACAACATAAATACTGATGACAGTTCTCTTCTTTGATGTTTCATGAAATGTTACTGAAGAACTTGTGAGTTTGTAAGCCTTGGATAGGTTAATTGTCTTTTTGGATGGCTTATTTGTTAAATTTCCTAAGACCTGTGTTTTAATTGCACATTTTGAAATGTGCTTCAAATGTTGTAAAACGAAACCTCTAGCCAGATTCCAAGTATGAGGTAAACAGTAATCTCTCCTCATATCTGCTCCTTGCATAATAATTAATTAATAACATTGAGAACCTTACAAAGTGGATCTTGTGAGCAAATAGTCTATGTTTCTGAATGTCTGTTTATTTGCCCACGGATTACTGATGTTACGTGAGACAACCAAAGCAAACAGAAACTCTTTAATGAGTCCCTGCCATTCCCTAATACATGTTTTATTTGTTTGTTCTCCCGCCATTTATTTATATTTAGGGCTCAAAGAGTACAGGACATCTCCCAAGCTTCCAAAAAGAACAAAGGTGCACTATGTGATTTGTCTCATTGTTTATAGATGAAAGAATAGGCACTGCATAAGTTAGAAAGCCACATGTAAAATCAAGTTACATTAAGTAGTTCACTTAATCAATTTACACACACACACACACACACACTAAACCTGGCTCATGGATTCATGTGGTAGCCATTATTTGTTGTGTAAATTACAGCCTATTAAAATAGATTGCAGCATTGGCTGGCAGCATTTTGCTACTATTAGTTGGGTTCCAACATATTCTGTAGAGCCGTATAATGGATGGAAGCCACATATAAGGAGATGTGACAAAAAAGACATTACAAGAGATAATGCAAGCTTTTCTTTTAGTAATTTATACTCGCTTGAAGTTCATGACTGAGTGCTTAGGCATGATACCTACCTACCAGAGCCCATGCTCCAACAACCTCATAAAAACGACACAGACACATTAATTCCATTGGAAAGAGCATAGGTCACTGCTTTACTGAACCTTATTTAATCTTTATATAACTTGCCACATTAAACTAATGGCGGAAGGCAGTTGCCACACATAATCCACATGAGCTTGTCATTCTGCCCAGCCTGAGGCCTGTAGAACTCATCTCCTCAATGCCTCATCCTTAGGCGGCTTGTATATTGTACTCCCGCTGGTCAGAATTTTGCAGGGTCTGGGCTGCCTTTTCCACTGGTCCCTGCGCCTGCACATCCCTCCCCGCAGCCAGCGGAATTCGATGCCACTGAGAACATCCAGCAACCAAATATCCAGGCCGATATTGGTCAAATGCAGCCCATCCGGATGCATAACATCCCGATTGCCGTCCTCCAGCTCGCGATGCCGTACCGTCCAGCCACCCAAATGTTTCACAAACCTAGAACATCACAGTTAAGTTTGCGCTTCGCCTTATCCAGCATACCAGGACGTGCAAAACTGTCCCAACAAGGGTGCAAAATTTTCTCTGTCCAGAAGAGGGTCTCATTGCGAAAGAGAACGAAGCTACAAGCCAAGTCCTGCTCCATAGCATGAAGCAGATTCTAATGTTAGCCAGATCATTCCTCTTGAGGTGGATCACCAAGACTACATTTGAGGAAACCCACCTCGACAACAAGTAACACCCTCGAAAGAGCTGCGCCCACCTCATATTCCGAATACTTCTCCATCGAACCACGGCCGCCCCGAGAGAGATTCTGAAATTTCTACCCATTCGCTGCTGCTCTGCTCTCTTCCATGCCCACTGGACATAAGGGTGCCCCAGGATCCAGATGAAATGGGGCGAATGTAAGGCAGAAACCAAGCGTCACAGCATCACGTCTGATATGTCAGCCCCTGCAGCTATTGTCGCCATCCCTATGCGAAACGAATGCGGTGCAAAGACCAATTCCTTGACACATCGCCGAAACACGGCTGAGAACTGAAAGCGGGTAATCGGCTGAGCGGAGGCATGTAGCAAATAGTTGTCGAGTACCGATGGGCGCAACATGAGGTACCTGGAAGCTAATAAAACTGAACAAGTGCCACCCCTGGTAACATCCAATGTAATATTTGCCCCTCTGCACATCAGTTCTGCCTTTGACCAAGAAATCCACAATAGCACTTGCGACCCTGCCTACGTTCCAATCCTGACCAGGCAGAACCACTTTTAGACACTAGGTCACCAACATGCAAAGAGCCATAGAAGCAGAACAATAGCAAAACTTGAGACAAAGAGACTTCAAACGGGTCAAAACACATGCTCGGGAGAACGCGCACCAGACTGACCAGTAACTGCTCCGAAACCGGCCTCTGGCTGTCCAGAAGCTGCTTCCACCGCCAACCCCAGACAATGCGCCTCAGAACATAATCTTGACTAAAATCCTCCCAGCCCAAAAATTGACAGAGACTAGATAGCGCAGCCAGAACCCGACCTGCCCAAGACCCAGACCTACCAACCCAAAGTGCCTGACTAAGGAAGATAAAAGCGGCACGACAATCGGAAACAACTCCATAAAAGTCAGATTCTTGACAAATTTCAAGTTGCTCCAATGCGCAGGTTAAACCTCGGCACACCAGTCTACCTGCAAATACACCCCAAAGCCCACTGAGCCAGAAGCATCAGTAAAGAGCTCCAACGACAGGTTGCTCTGCTCAGCCTCCTGCAATAAGTGTGCACAAGGCCAAAAAAGGACTCCCAAACAGACATATCACTCTTAAGGTACCAAATGATTCCAACAAAATGGTGAGCCTTGATCCCCCCTGTTGCAAACAAGAGTTGTCTGCAAAACGCCCTACCCATGGGCATCACCCTGCACTTGAAGGTCAGGTGACCCAAAAGCAATTGAAGCTAAACCATTAGCAATTTTGCAACCACCCTGGCCTGAGCCAGCAACCCTGACAAGGCCTTCAATTTCCCGCGAGGTAGGTGAAAAACTTGCTCCACTGAATTGATCTCGATGCCCAGAAAGGATAAGCAATGACACGGGCACTCCAATTTGTCACCAGCTAGAGGCACGTCAAACTCAGCCACCAACTCGATGAAATTGTTTAAGAGCTCCGTGAAGATGTCAACATCTTTTGGGCCTACGATCAAAAAGTGGTCCAAGTAATGGACGACTGAATTCAGAAAAGAACTGTCATGCCCCAGTCCTGAGAGCCTGCTGTGGCCAGCCTCGGTCACTAGCTCTCCATACCTGCTTTACACTTAAGGGTTAACTCCTGTGTCTGAACCTGAGTTTTGCATAAACACCCGATCACGCCCTACCATCTTCGCTCTTCCATTTCGTGTTTTCCCTTCCTGTTGTCAGAGGTCCTTAGAGCTCCCTCTTGTTATTGCTTGTCCCTGGATTTACCTGCTGTACCATGTAAACCAGTTATTCATTCCTTGCTGTGTTTGCATCACCTGGTTCCTGCCTGCTGGAAGATCCACTGCATGGCCCACTATCCAGTGGTTCCAGAGACTCTCAAGTGGCTCCCAGCCCTCAAGCTCTCTCATAGAAGTGACCTTCTATCAAGGTACTGTTACCTAAGGCTCCTGCTCTCTTCAAGAGGATCTAGAGAGAGACTACATGGATCATCATCCACTTGCCAGTGAGGTTTCCTTGGAAGAGGAGAGTTCTGCAGAGGACTCCATTGCTGAATACATGGAGACTGGCCAACTGAGCCTGCTGAAGAAGAACCTATGGGTCTGGAGTCCGCCTTACCCAAGGACCAAGAACCTCCTGAACCTATGGAGGTTGCTCCTCTCCTGGTGGCCTCTACTATGACCCTCCAAACTGCCAAATGTCCCCATGGTGGTCCTGGGTGACAAATTGGGGCCCTGCTCAAGAGACCTGCTGGCATTCCTAGGTTATACGGCTGTGAAAACCTACCTTCAAGGACTCCACTAAGTCCACCAGACCAAGTCCAGACTCTTTCTATAGCCTCTGATGGTTTCATCATGCCAGACTCTGAACTTGCTGTGTATGAACAACGCCTGGCAGCTAAGGAGCCAGTTCCTTCACCTATCATTGCGGGTGTTGCCACCTGCAGACCCCTCACGCCCGTGCCACCTGTGGACAGTCCTACTCCTGAGGGCTGCGTCTGGGCATCCAATGGGACTTTAGTCCGGAAAGAGGACTTGGAGATCTTTGAGCAGGCCCTGCTTGCCCATGTGGACATTTATGATGACACTGACTCAGACTCTGATATGTGGTGGTGACCTCCTTGCTACTCCTCTGATATGGCATGCCCTAGGTGCCCAGAGTGTACCTTGTAAGGGGGAGGTACTGTCATGCCCTAGTCCTGAGAGCCTGCTGTGGCCAGCCTGGGTCACTAGCTCTCCATACCTGCTTTCCACTTAAGGGTTAATTCCTGTGTCTGAAGTGAACCTAAGTTTTGCATAAATACCCGATCACGCCCTCCCATCTTCGCTCTTCCATTTTGTGTTTTACCTTCCTGTTGTCAGAGGTCCTGAGAGCTCCCTCTTGTTATTGCTTGTCCCTGGAATTACCTGCTGTACCGTGTAAACCAGTTATTCATTCCTTGCTGTGTTTGCAACGCCTGGTTCCTGCCTGCTGGAAGATCCACTGCGTGGCCCACTATCCAGTGGTTCCAGAGACTCTCAAGTGGCTGCCAGCCCTCAAGCTCTCTCATAGAAGTGACCTTCTATCAAGGTACTGTTACCTAAGGCTCCTGCTCTCCTCAGGAGGATCTAAAGAGAGACTAGGTGGCTCATCATCCACTTGCCTGTGATTTCTGTGTAACAATCTGTTCTGTGCTAAGACTGTTTGCTGTGAACCATTCCACAATTCAAGCTTTACTGTGCATATACTGCCTCCAGTGTCTGTCTGCCTGCTCACCCCCAGCGCTTGAGATTATATATCACCACACAGAGGCTGTGCCATGGCTCCTTCATGGCGCGAGCCTGACAAGAACGGTGTTAAATTAAAAATAATCAAATCAAATCAATATTCCTATTCATATTTACCAAACAAGCAAGTTTAATCTCTGTTGGTGCTTCTGGTCCATTTCACACATAAAGAGGCAGCAGTATCGCAGACGCTTACATTGGCCACCAACAGGAGAGCAATAAAGAAAACAACTACTCAAGATGTAAAATAGAAGTGCTCTAAACATATCTTTGTTTATCAATCTCTTATATAGAACAAAAAGGGTATGGTATAAAAGCCACTCAGGAAACAGATCACGTCAGAATTAAAATGGCATGGATACATTTGCCATGTCAGAGATAACATTTAACCACATATGGTTCATATTGATAGGATAAAGACGGTTCTTTTTTCTTTATGTGCCCCGAAACAAGTGGGGGAACCAAGGGGGGCCCTCTTGGTACAGGATGTAGCTGGTTCTAATTAAGTTTCAACAGGATATGTGGCTATTGAAGGATTTTAAACTAAGCACTAAAAAGGAGGCATATTGACTAAGATATGTATTTGAGTCACAATATTTATATATTCATACAGGAAATTAAAAGCTATTATTTTTCAAACGGTGGCGAAGCACCCCATCTAAAAATGTGGCGAAAAGCTCAAAGTAGTTACAGGATATGGAGCATCCCATGGGAAAGCACAAATCAAAATAGTACCTACCCTGAAACTGAAAACCCAGGCGATGATGGCAAGTCAGACGTAAGGGAAGTAGACAGAATGCTGCCTCAATGTCTGCCTTGGCTAACAAGGCACCCTGCCCCGACGTCTGCACCAAAGTCAAAGCCTCATCAAAGGAAGCATATCGAACCCTACAATCCTCTTCATTTACCGACAAACCTGCTGGGTAAGACAGGTGATGAATTAACCAAAACCTGCCAACTTCCTTTTTCGGGACCAGACTCAACGTGGAATTGTGGAAGTGGAAAGAGTCGTAGGGGCCGGAGTCCTTCTCCAGCTTAGCACCCACTACCTCCTCCTACTGTTTAACTGACAACAGACTATGCGAAAACTGGGGAAAATCTGGAAGATACCCTCTAACAAAATTCTAGTCGTTCTCTTATTGGGATACCTAGCCAGGTATCTACCCCCTTCTAGCCAGGGGTACATCGAGGGAATGCACACCGGCGATACCCCTGCCGCCAGATTCATTCCTGCCGGCAGGAAGAGACTGCATCCCTTTTCCCTTCTTAAAACACTTAAACGCTGGGTGCACCCCTCCATAAAACGAACATTTGTGTCAGAAGCGACCAGAAGAAGCCCATCGGCAATTGGACTCATTGAATAACCAGCAGTACCCCTTCTTACTCGCCGCAGGTAAATCTGGTGTGTAAGTTGCTGCAGCGCCAGGAAAGGGAGTTGATACAGGGTGAGTAGGTGCCATAAGTAACAACCAAAGATTAGCATCTTGCACCGCAAAACTCAACCCCGGACGAACTGCAATCTTCTGTCTGAACTACTAGTCGCACCTGAACCACCACTGTCCACTGTAAATTTTGTATGTGTCCAGGTACGTGAAGAGGGAAACACTGTGTTCTGGGTACTTTACACAAAGGTTGGAACTGAACACCCAAAAACCTTTCGACCAGTTTGCAAAAGTTGTAGGCAATGCTTTTTGTTTATCCTTATCTTTCTCGCCCTCTGACCGTGGCACTTTCTTGGGCCTTCCAATAGTCCCCCTATCAGGTGACAAAAGGGTTAAAAGATCCACATATCACCTTTCCAAATTTTCTCTCTCACCTCGGAAGAAACCTGCAAACCTAAAGGGGACAACTCTCACATTGCAGAAACAAACAAGCCATATCCAGCCCCCTCAGAAATAACACTTGCGTTCCTGAACTCGCCTGAACCAGCTGTGTGACTCACTACCGGCGCAGTCTGTGCAGCCGGCTCTGTCACCATCTGCACAGCCGCAGCTGCACTCACAGGTGCTGTTTCAACTGGACCCATGAGCACCAGCTGTACCACGTAACGAGCCTCGTCTACAGTTCGCCATTACTTATAATCTGAAACCAAGGTTTCCATAAACCCCATTGGTAACTGGTCGATCATGGAGCCGCCGCTGACCGTAGCATTTGTGCCCCTTGCAAGCTCCCAATTGTACCCAAGTCTGACTCACATACTGCCAGCAAGGTGGACAGTCCCCTGGAGACACCTCGAGCTGGCACACGGTGACATCCTCTCTGCTCAACAGCCACCATTGTTTCCTCCTAGGGTCGCTGATCGTCTGCTCCATCAGGTGAATACTGCAGCTCCCAATCAGGCACCTTTCTCCACCTAGTACTTGAGCCCAGTGCCTGCCGAACCACAGGCAGCGGCCATCCTCCGTGCTCCACTGGTGATTGGGCAATGCTCTGTCCTCTCCGCTGCCGATCTGGGCCCAGCACCACCCAATCCAGAGGCACAGGCCTCCCCTCAGGATCTTCCGGTGGCCGGGCACGATCTGTCACCTTACACCACCAGATAGAAGCCACCAGCGCCCTCTGTTCCACTGGCACCTGTGAGTTCTGAAAATTTTCAGGACAGCTGCCATTGTGTGGATGGGTCTTATGCACTCAGTATGACGCAGTTGATGTCGCCGTGGGGTGAGGCCAGGTCAGTACCCGCCACCCAGTTTCTTCCTCTCCAGCAGGAAAAGAAGGCTGGGCAAGAGGCCTGTGCGAACGGCGGCTCCACCTTACATCCTGAGGTGCTATGACACCAGCGCCATTTACACCATGTGGCCCAAAAACCTCGGCAGCATATACGGCAGCACAAACATGGGGAAATTGGGGTCCATCAGTCTAGGTGCCGCTCGACCGCGGGGGTCTCAAAGGCCACTCTCACTTCCACCAGTGCTGACCCACCACAGGTGGGTTTCATGGTTTCATGGCTCGCATCAGGATCCTCCTTCAGCAAGTCAGACACATTTTCACCGCGTGCCTTCACATGTGCCCGCAATTGCTCCAGCAGCGACTGGACATCTAGGTCAGCCATAATTCCAGGGAATGTCTTTGCTGTTGATCTCAGGCTGTCCAGGAGCAAAGAGGTCAGCCCTTTCCCTCTTTGGTCTTAACTAGGGATGAGCTGTTCGGTTTGATCAGTTCGGAGTTCGACTCGAATATTGTCAGTTCGAAAGTTCACGAACTTCAAACATTTTAGCGTGTTCGGTTCGAGTTAAAAAAAAACATTTTGAAAAAAAGTATAAAAAATGCTTAAAATATACTAAAAAAAATCTAGAAATAAAGAGACTCTTTACTGCAGAATATTATAATCAACGGTTTATTAGATATTGAATTAAAAAACTACCCAGGGCAAGAAGGCACGCATGTGGGCGATGATTACGGACGCAGTCAATGTGGTGGGAGGCAATGGATGGACTGTGTACATCGTTAAGAAGCGGTATGTATAATAGCATAAACATGTTACATATACAGTTGTGTTCAAAATTATTCAACCCCCACAGGAAATTGAGTGTTTTGGCCAGTTTGACATTGATTTTGATCATTCAGTCATCTTGCTTACAATTAAATCAAAGAGGCACGTGTAGGTCAGACAAATATAACATAACATTTATAATGAAATAACCACAAATGTCTTTTCTGTGCTCACATCATTATCAGTTTTATTCAACCCCCAAGTGACATTCAATCTTAG
Source organism: Leptobrachium leishanense (assembly GCA_009667805.1). Classification (NCBI taxonomy): domain Eukaryota; kingdom Metazoa; phylum Chordata; class Amphibia; order Anura; family Megophryidae; genus Leptobrachium; species Leptobrachium leishanense. Next base: position 112,151,425 of record CM019063.1, read on the forward strand.
TACTTAGTACAACATCCTTTTACAGTTATAACAGCTTTTAAACATGAAGCATTGCTTGACACAAGTGTCTTGCAGCGATCTACGGGTATCTTCGTCCATTTGTCATGGGCAAAAGCCTCCAGTTCAGTCACATTCTTAGGCTTGCGCACTGCAACTGCTTTCTTTAAGTCCCACCAGAGGTTCTCAATCGGATTTAAGTCTGGTGACTGCGATGGCCACTCCAAAATGTTCCAGCCTTTAATCTGCAACCATGCTCTAGTGGACTTGGAGGTATGCTTGGGATCATTGTCCTGTTGAAAGGTCCAACGTCTCCCAAGCCTCAGGTTTGTGACGGACTGCATCACATTGTCATCCAATATCTCCTGGTACTGAAGAGAATTCATGGTACCTTGCACACGCTGAAGCTTCCCTGTACCTGTAGAAGAAAAACAGCCCCAAAGCATGATTGACCCCCCGCCATGCTTCACAGTAGGCAAGGTGTTCTTTCCTTCATAGGCCTTGTTCTTCCTCCTCCAAACATAGCATTGATCCATGGGCCCAAACAGTTCTAATTTTGTTTCATCAGTCCACAGAACACTATCCCAAAACTTCTGTGGTTTGTCCACATGACTTTTGGCATACTGCAGTCGACTCTTCTTATTCTTTGGAGACAGCAAGGGGGTGCGCCTGGGAGTTCTGGCATGGAGGCCTTCATTACGCAGTGTGTGCCGTATTGTCTGAGCTGAAACTTCAGTACCCACATCTGACATCTTTTCTCAGTTCCTCAGCAGTCACACGGGGACTTTTCTCCACTCTATGCTTCAGGTAGCGCACAGCAGTCGAAGTCAGCATCTTCTTTCTGCCACGACCAGGTAGCGTTTCAACAGTGCCCTTTGCCTTGAATTTGCGAATGATGCTTCCTATGGTCTCTCTTGGTATGTTTAACATCTTTGCAATCTTCTTATAGCCATTGCCCTTCCTGTGAAGAGTAATCACCTCTTCTCTTGTCTTCCTGGACCATTCTCTTGACTTCACCATGTTTGTAACCACACCAGTAAATGTCTAGAAGGAGCTGAGTATCACAGTCATTTTAAAGCTGCCTAATTGGTGCTTATTATGCTTTATTGCTGCTCCGTGACATCCACAGGTGTTTTCAATACCTGATTGAAAACACTTGAATGAACCTCTGTTCTTCAGAGTGGTAGTCTTTAAGGGGTTGAATAATTGTGTCAATGAAGAATTCACAAAAGAAACATTTACTACTGTATTACAAAACCAATTGATGTCATTTTAGTTGCATATGGTTCTTTAAAAAGTCCTTGTAGGATTTCATTCTGAATACAATTACAAATGTACACTAAATTCCCTAAAACCCTTTACAGCATTGGGGGTTGAATAATTTTGAACACAACTGTACATAACACACATTACATACATCTACCAACATATGTTAACACATGCTGCAGCGTAATGTATTATCTGTTTGTCAGACAAATGTGACTGTCATAAAATTATTCTGGCTTTATTTAAAATATTTGCACACGTGTACATTTTTCTGAAACTTTCACACCTCAAAATTACATGTGCTTAGAGTGCATGAGGCACTGTGTTTCATCTTTAAAATGCTGCAATGGGTGATGTGGATTTTCTAGCTTACAAGGAAAGCATGCTTTACAGTCTGCATAATGTCTAGGTGCAAAGATTCTCACCTCTAAATGACATGTTCTTATAGCAGGGCTCTCAAACGGCGTAAACAACAGGTGTTAATTAGTGTTTGGAAATAACATGTGCTTCTAATTAGTCTGGTCTCATGAATTTGATACATTGCCTGCAGATTGGGTGTGGCTCCTGCACATCTATGAACAGTGTGCTTCTGAATTCTAAGAAGTGTTCATTTCTACTACATGTTCCTCTGATATGCTGTTTAACCGCTTAAGGACCAGGGCTCTGTAAAGCCAATCATTAATGATGTAGATGTTACATCATTTGTCATCAAGGGCTTAATAAAATCTTTATCACACTCCTTAGATTTAAACGTAATATTCCAGTATTTGTATGTCATGTACCTCTCCCGAAGGGCCTATGTGAGCATACAATTATTATTGTGTTAGATCTATAGTTTTGGTGCAAACGTGGTGGAAGGGCTTGCTGCTTCTGCATTAGTAACACAACACAACATGAAAATGTCTATCATAAAGCGTACAAGCTGAGTCCCTAGAGTCTCTGACTATCCATTGTCATATATACCTTGCTTTATACATATAATACATTCCCTCATCTAACAGGATAGTAGCCAGTCCCTGTGCATTTTAACCCCTTAAGGGTGGCTAGGTGTCGTGTGTGGGTCTCTGATGGCGATGTTTCTATACATCCTACAAATCCACCACTTCACGGGCAGGTTATGGGGACCTCCTAGGCACGATATTTGAAGGAATTTTATCATTTTTATTTTTAACCCTTATTTTATGGAAAACTCACTGTTCCTTTAAAAATGTATTTTTTTAAACTTTTTGTCCTTGTTTCCTGTCCCCCAGGGCACTACCCGGTCCCCATATACCTTTTATGGCAAATATCTTGCATATATGCCCTCTTGGAGGGCACTCTAAAAATCGAACTTTTGAGTCCCATTGACTTGCATTGAGTTCGGTTCAAGTTCGAATTCGAACTCGAACTTTTGAAATTGTTCGAGTTCGAATGCGAACCGAACACGGGGGTGTTCGGCTCATCCCTAGTTTTAACTACCGTTCAATGCCATGAAGTTTGCGTTAGGTTTCAAACCTGAATGTCCAGCCCATGCCAGCAGTCACGTTACCTCTTCCCGACTGGTCCAGGGAAACCTTTCTGGAGCATTTCAATGTGTGTGAGGTAAACTTGTTAATGGTCTCAGCTTGGCTGTGACAAAATCATAGTATTTTGAATTCTTGTGATTTTATTTCAACTTTTGGGTTTACATGGTTTTTAGTAAATTGGTCAAAAAAGGAAGTAGCCAAAAAAGTTTAACAAAGTTTGCAGTTATTGTGACAAATGATCCAGAAATAAATTAGTTCTCTTTTATTTCCATATGAAGGTTTCTTGAGATATACAGTATACAGTATATCCCTATATAGATTGCAAGTTCCTTCGGGGACAGGGTCCACCAATCATTCTAGATCATCATATCTTGTACAGTGCAGCGGAATATGTTGGCACTATATGAATAAAGTATAATAATTATAATGTTTGAGTGTAATGTGAGCAAAAAAGAACATGGAATATGGAGAAAAAGGTTGAAGACTTCGGAATTCAATTTACCTCCCCTCTCTAATCTATGTTTGTTTTTCCACTCCTCTACTGTAAAGAGTAGCCACTTGGATTAATCAAGAATTCCCCTAAATATTATAAGATGAAATAATTGTCAATATTAAGCAGAGACAACACAGTGTAAGGTAGGTGAAAGGATTTTGAACCTGAAATTTTATATATATCCCCAAATTCCTTGGTCTGTTTAGAAAAAAGTGTTACACCTGGATCTAATATAGAGAATAGCTGTTCTTGGCAATCCATCTTACTTCTGTCATTTCCACACACTCCTTTAAATAATTCCATGCAAAATGTAGCTTTTCAAACCCAGGACTCAAAGCTGGATTTATGGGACTAGTTGTATAAATATCAGTGATATAAAATACCTGAGCAATACATTAATTAATTAGAATTTTGCTGTTTTGTGAGAGTGTATAAAGTGAAATAAAAGTAACATAAAGAATCCATGTTGTTTGTTTGCAACCAGTGAAATATCACATAAAAAGATGTGCTGGCTCTCTTGGAAACATTATCATTTTTGGGATTCGGACCAAAATGGCTGACCTGGACAAGGAATCTTTATAGTACACCGAAGGCCTCCTTAAGGGTTAATGGCACATACTCACCTGACCTAGATATACGGAATGGCACCCGACAAGGCTGCCCGTTGTCACCCTTATTATTTATCCTTACATTAGAGCCTCTCCTGCAGAGAATCAGGGACCATCCCCACATTTATGGCCATTCTTTACCCCTACACCAATACAAAGTAGCAGCATTCGCCGATTATATTCTTCTATCCCTAACTAAACCCTTAGTCTCCCTAGAACACCTTATGACGGAACTGGATACGTATGGAAAACTGTCCAACTTTAAGATCAACCTCTCTAAATGTGAGGTTCTGGGAGTGGGAGTCAATGCACACCAAAAGAGGGCAATAGAAAAAGCCTATCCCTTTAAATGGACACGTGGCTCGATCCGTTATTTAGGAGTCTCACTACCTAGTAATCTAAACCAACTTTATGCTACGAATTATGAGCCGTTGCTACGAACAATAACACAAGATCTGCGAGGTTGGAAACTTCCTCATGTCTCTTGGCTCGGTAGAATAAATATTCTGAAAATGAACATTCTCCCCAGACTTTTATACATCTTTCAGACAGTACCGATTGGAATGCCTCCCCAGTTCTTTGCCTTGCTACGAACCCGCTTCCTTGAATTTATTTGGCATAACACTCGACCCCGAATTTCATATGCCGACATGACACGACACCGAAATAGGGGTGGTCTTGGCTTGCCCCACATAGAATTATATCACACGGCTGCACTTTTTCTTAACTTAAGTGACTGGAGCATGTCCCCGCCGCACAAACTATGGGTTCCACTAGCACAGAGATCCCTGTCAGTCCCCATAACCACACTTCCCTGGCAGACTGCGCCGATCGCCAAAGTACTGATCTCGCCTCACCCGATAGTAACACCGATACTTCGTAAGTGGAGGACATTGAGGAATTCACTTGCTCTCTCCACACATCCATCTCCACTCACACCAGTAACATTCAATCCGAACTTTCCGGAGGGAATGTCACATCACTTCCTGCCACTGGACCATGACGGACCTTACCTCCCTTTAGCGACGTGTCTCGTAAAGAATGAACCACACCCGATAACGAGTCTGCTGAGACCTGACACAATCACACCTCTGACCCACTACCGATACCGCCAACTCACACACTTTATTCAGTCGCTAGGGACCCTGCTGGCGTTACGGACGGATGAATCACCATTTGAGACGCTCTGTGTGACAGATCCGCAACTTCCACACATGCTGTCTACAATGTATGGCTCCTTGCTGGATGCTTCCACACCGGGTCTTCCCTTATACGCAGGGAGATGGGACAGAGACATGGGTAACAAAATTTCCGAAGAGGATTGGGGCTTGATTTTTCAGACTGCTGCACATGCCTCTAGGAGCCTACACATCCAACAGACACACTACAAACTTCTTATGCGGTGGTACCTGACGCCTACACGTCTGCATAAAATTTATCCCTCCGCTGACAAGACTTGTTGGCGATGTAAGGCATCACCGGGCACATTTGTGCACATCTGGTGGGAATGCCCATTGATAAGTTCATACTGGGAATCTATATTCTCGATCGTAAATGAAATCACAGGCTTGAACTTGTGCCCATCCCTTGAAGTCGCACTTTTTCACTTGGTCCCTATCTCGACACTCACATATAGGAAATCTTTAGCTATACAATTGTTCAATGTTGCTAAATCTTTGATCCCTCGAAGATGGCGCTCGACTACACCCCCAACGGTTTGGGAATGGATACAAGCGGTCGAGGGTGTCCGCGAAATGGAGGAGATGTTCCTCTCCATGGACAATAAATATGACAAATATTTCGTCACGTGGTATTGGTGGTTAGATTTTCGGGCCACGAGATCGCGAGGCTACACTCCGGTGGCCATATCTACTGCTGAGAAGTCGGGTGGAGGAGTTAGCTAAATAGGATATACACGAACCGGGAAACTGTGACACCTGGAAATTGCAGACAGCCCAAGTGCTGAGTTATTCTCCTGACACCCTGACACTCATAGAAGCGTTATATGTCGACATCTGTGAATCCACAACCTGCGTCACTCATAACTACCGTATGCAAGGCTGGTTATTTACTGAACCCCCCCCCTTTTTTTTTTTTTTATCATCGTCCTCTTTCCCCCACCCCTCCTCCCTCTCTTCCCCCTCTGTTAAGCGCAACCCTAAAATCTACTTGTAACAACGAATGACCATTCTAATTCTATGTGCAACTATACTATGGAATGTACAATATCTCAATATGTATGTTTGATAAAAACCAATAAAACTTTATTATTAAAAAAAAAAAGATGTGCTGGCAGTAATAGTTTAGACATAAATGATCTTCTAATGGATTGCAACTCTGATGTTAAAGGTAAGGTGCAAATGGAAAACGTTTGCGTCTGGCATTTTCCATTTGCAACTTGCATTTAACATCCGTATTAAGAGTGAGCGGCTTTGCCAGCAGCTGAAGTCATAATACATCCAAGCTGCAACATGATAACACTGCAGCACTTTGTGATGCTGGTGCTATCAGGTGTCCATAGGACTCCATGGAGACAGATGTGATCTAGTTAATATCAGGGCGTCATATTTAACCTTACATTCCTTATAAAGCTGTGGAGTTGGGTGTTAGGGTCCAAGAAATAACCTTTGTAACTGGTCATTAAGTCAGTGTTGCAGGGGTCTCCAAGCGAACCAGAGTTATATACTCAATTATATGATCCCTGAGGACTGGATTTAAAAAAAACACCAGAACTTGTTAATTTCATCCATGTGATCGATATTATCGTCTGAAAAGTTATTCCAACTTAGTTCTAGGTGTGTCTGAAATTGCCCAGAGGAAAGTAAGTGGGTTGGAAAATGCCAATTTTTAGACTATGGAAGGGCTGTTCCAGAAATTAAATCTAAAGTAATCAGGGTGTGATCAGTAAGGGCAATTGTTCCAATCAAGGTGTGTTGTACCTAGTGGGAGAGGGCATCTGAAATGAGAAAAATAACTTTTTTAGGCATCAGAGAGAAAGCGGAAACCTCTCCCTGTCGGATTCGAGGATCTCCAGACATCATGAATGGTAAAAAAGGTTTTTAAGAAACTAGCACCAGTAAGGCATTGCCAACCCTGACTCACAAAGTGGCTAGGGGAGCGATCTAGGATGGGATCGGGAACATCATTAAAGTCTCCTCCCACGATTCTCTGTGTGGCATTGTGAAGGAGACTTTACGTTGTTTATAAAAGTCCAGATTGGGAGTATTTGGAGTATAAATGTTTGACAATCGGAGGGGCTCTTGGCCTATGGTAAGGTTTAAAATGGTGTATCGACCCTTGGGGTCATTGATAGCTTCAACCACTGAATAGGGAAGGTGTTTATGGAGAAGATTTGTGATGCCCCATTTTTTTTGGCCATGTATGGATGAAGTTTGGAAACTTGCCCAAGGTGCTTTAACCACTTGACTGCTAAGGACGCGCTCAGCGCGTCCTGCCAAGTGCTCCTCCTGTGCTATGGACGCGCTGAGCGCGTCCTAGTACAGGAGGCAGCAATCGGCCGGGATTCCGGCCGATTGCCGGCCCCCCCAGTGCACTCCGGAACCCCGGCGGGGACGATAGATGTCATTGCGCTAGCGAGATGACATCTATTTCAGGCGCCCCCCCGTGAGTGCAGAGGAGGTGCCTGAAAGGGAGGTCCTTCGGGTCTCTCTCCCTCCCGATCGCCGGGGGCCAGTGAGTAAAGGCAGGCATCGTTTGGAAGGGCACAGCCTGCCCTTCCAAACGGTGCCTGGCTTCAACCCCTTGGGGGCCGGATCACGATTCGTCACCGAAAAGCGCCGGATCGTGATCCTCTCCTGGAGCTGGCCGACATCTTGGATAACGGCCAAGCTTCTGGGAACTCCCCCTGACGACTGGCGTCATCGAGCATAGCGCGATGATGTCAGTTTTAGAGTTAACCTCTAGCTGCCACCAATGGTGAAGATAGCGGGTTCTTTGAAACCCCCTATCTCCCGATCCGTGACCATGACCATGTAAAAGGTAATACAAAAATATAAAAAAATAATAATAAAAAGATAGTAATAAAAATAAATAAAAAAAATTTGTTTTGTTAATGCAGCAATATTGTTCCCATTTCAATTATAATGTGAACAATGATGCTGCACTAACGATTTTTGGATGTAATTTCCCCCCAACAAAATGTAACGAGACTCCATTTCTAATTTATTTAACAAGCGCAACCCATAGAAAATATAACCACAAATGCTTACATGTTAAAATATGAAAAAAAAAACACTTTACACATTGTAAATTATTGAAAATTCTAATTTTATTGCATTTTTTGTTATAATATACAGACAGGACATAACGTATACATATAATAATGATATATTATGAATCTGCCGAGTCTGCCGGAAAGAACTATATATAATATGTCTGGGTAATATAATAAAATAAGGCTTCAAAACGCGGTTAAACATGATAAGCGAAACCGGTAAAAATGAGCTCAGCACACAGGCGGGAAATGCCTCAGCAGCGAAAGGGTTAAGGGCCTGTGCAGGAGAGGTACAGTGTGTCTCCTGAACGAATGCCATATGGGGGTCAAGAAATGTTAAATGATGAAGAAACTTTTTTGTTTTATAGGCGAGTTAGGACCTTCTACGTTCCATGAGACTAGCCTATAAGAAGCGCAAGTGAAGAACTGTGGGTCCTCCGTGGGGGACAGGTTGAGAGGTGAACCTTGGGGCATCACATGGAATGCCAAGAACGGAATGAAATTCGCTCTGTATATAACCTTGTTATATAAGCTGTCCCTGCTACAGCCCAGTGTCATGCCTCTGGCCCTGGTGCCTGCCAGTGGGCCGGTGATTCCACCCTGTACCCTAATCTGGGCCAATTCTTCCCTCGCTTTGATCCATGGACTGCTGACTGACTCTCACCTGCTACCTGTTTGGAGCCACCTAGCTATTTAAGGGAATCACGTCCCTCTCTAGTCGCTCCATCAGTGAGTTTCAGTATACTGTAGGTGTTTGGAGGTGCTTCCTGTGCTCCAGCCCCTATCTGTTGAACCTGCCATACCCTACCCAGAGCCTGTGTCCTGTTCCTGCTGTACTTTACCTGAGCTCCAGCACTGCAAGATCCTGTTAACTTGTATCTTGACTGCTGCCACCGATCCTGCACTGCGTAGCCCACAATCCCAGCTGTTTAGTCTGTGGCTGCAAGATATCCAGACACCCTGCACTGCGTATCCCACTAACCTAGCAGGTGTACCAGAGACCTAATCTGCAGCATTTCTCACCATCACTGGCCACAAGATATCCTGCCATCAAGTCCTGCACTACCTGCTCCACCATCTGTAGCTGCAAGGGATCCTGAGACCAAGTACAACACTACATGTCTCACCATCCACGGACCGTTACCTGCTCCATTCAACCCCAGCGCTTGGAACTTATATATTTATGAACTTTGGTGTATGCAGTATGTAATACGTTGAACTGCAGCACCAACATAAACCTGATCCAAAACATTTTAAAATAACCAAGATACCCGAAATAAGATCTCATGCGTGACACCTGGAAACAAAGGGGTTAGTAACCTCTAACAGAACCTTTTCAATACAAGGAAGAACTCGTAAGGTGGAGCCATCCAGTAAGGCTCCTGGGTCAGCCCTTAAAAAGTAGGCCCTTGCTTCTGTAGAAGTCCAGGCCGAGGACCCTTGAGCTGCCAGGGAACATAACGGAATAAGTAGGTGGCCTGTCCCCACTGCTGAGAGTACGTTGTGTGGCTCCCAAAGTCTGGTCATAAATCAGGCAGAGAGCGGTGTGAGAAGAGGGTAAAGAAGTACAGCAGCATCATAAAAAACAAATAACAATGAATGGAAGGCAGTCTGCATTATAAACCAATAATACGGTAAACGAACACAACTTTGTCAACAGTAAAAGTCATTAAATTTCAGTAGGGGTGGGGGGAAATAACAAGCAGAAGTCGAATATTGCCTGGAGAAAAAAATAGGTGGCAGGCCCTCAAGGCTTTCCCACTGAGGGCATGGAAGGAGAAGGTGGCGAGGAGGAGTAGTATCCTCAACTTCATCGCGAGGAATAGAGGAAACATTCTTTGCGGAATTAAGAAATGAACTTGGCTGGTGAAAACTACCCACAGCCTGGCTTGATATTCTAGTGTGAAGCACATATAGCGGGCAGCTAGCTTGGAACAAATGGGAGCAAAGACATGTTGTCGTTGACTCAAAGAGGCAGAAAAATCCTGGAAGAGGTGTAGGGTGGCCCCATGATATTCCAGGGTCCTGAGCTTGCGATATGCTTGCATAATCCATACTTTATCAGTAACATTGAGAAGCTTAAAAATGACGGTTTGTGGGCGGTTCAGTTTAGGTGCGAGGTCCGTGTCCATTCAATTAACTCTTTCTATGGTGAGGGGGATGTCAGTTGTTGGTAGACCCAGTGCTATGGGAAGTCAAGAGAAGACTAGAGCCTGGAGTTATGGGCCTTTGACAGACTCCAGGAGCCCCACCAACCTCAAATTATTTCTCCTACTTCTATTCATAACTAAGGTCGTCCTACTTTTTCCAGCAGAGGTGTTATGAGGGAGTCATGGGATTCCACCGACTTTTTGAGTGGGACCGCTTCATTCTCCAAAACCAAGTTGCATTCCTCCACCTCAGTGATTCTCTGGGCCTGTGCTGAGTTGTGAAAAGGTCAATTCATTGGTGATGGAAAGACGACCTAGCTTCTCATTCAGGAGTGGGGATTGTATCACTGTAAATTCTACCAGTTGTGCCCTTCTATCCTGAGATTGTGAGAAGTGGGGAGATGATGTTGAAATGGAAGGATGGGTGGGGCAGCCACTGGATCTAACTCAGAACGAGCAGGGGATCTGTTCAGGGTCCGTGAGTCCTTGCCCCACGCCTATGCAGTGGATCTTCTCTAGGTTTTGGCCAAGAACGCAACAAATTTATCTATAACAGATTTAGCGTGTGATACCCTCCATACAAAGGGGATTATGAAGGAGGAAAAAACAAAATTTTTTATTTAATTTTGGCCTCTTTTCTTCTCCTTTCCTGCTTTTGTTGGCAGCAATCCCGCATTTGAGAAAGTCTAAAACATTGCTTACATTATTGCTTATATGGCCTCTTAATCACTACTTAATCATTATTGCAGCTTCCCATGTTATTCAGTGTTTAATTTCGGCTTTCCCTTTCACTGTCAGAAGAAATTGTAACATGCATCACCATTAAAACTCTGCATTTTAATCTCTTCTTGCTAGTGCTTGTCCTAACTCATCTCATGCTAAATTCATAAGCTTCCCGTGCTATGCCCTCAGTGATGCCTTCTTTTATCACTTGTCCTGCTACATCTCCACCATCCCACCTTAAACTGTTCTCACTCTTTATCCGTATGCATTTTTCTTGTCAAACGCCTGCTGAAAACTAGTTGAAAAAACTGTTCAACAGGGCTTTCATAATGACAGACAGACTATATGTAAGGATAATACCAGAGCAAGATCTTAATGAGTTCTTATCAAACTTATACTTAGAACACTTTCCTTTTCCACCTCGATCATATTAATATAAATGTTATACTTACCGGGTAATCTACATTTTGTGAATTGAAAAGTGCAAAGCATTCTACTACTATTAACCAATTATTTTTATATTAGAATTATGGTCTTTAAGTGCGAAGTGAAATAAAGAGTAAAAATAAATAAATAATACATATATATCGAAAAGACTTTACTGAGGACAAGAAAATCATATTACAATAGAACTATGAACAATGTTCATTTTCAAGGAGTGTCAAACTTCCTCACATATACACTTTATGAAGATAGGTGTAGTTTCCCTGTAGATTACAGGGCAGGCGCGCTGAGTTCAGCAGCCTGCCCTGTAGCGGCCTCATAGCCTCATGGATGCTTGAGGCAGCGCTAAAAGGCCATCCCGAGCATCCCATCTATGGAATCCATGGAGGCTTCCGCTGCCAGGTCACATAACTGTCAGGATCTCACCTCTCACGAGATCCTGTAGGTCGGCAGAGTGATCGCAGAGGGAGACTGGGGACTTTTTTCCCCCAGTCTCACTCTGCTCTCAACAGTCAGAAGTGGCGGATCGGGCCGTGATCGGGTGCAGCGGTTGAGAGGTATTTGATTTTGGGGGGAGGAGGTTACCAACTGCTGCTAACTGATTCTGCAGAAGTAGAATCAGTTAGCACTGACTCTAAGCTGTCGTAAACGTTTTTACTTAGCAACAGCTGTGAGTGGTTAGTGTTAGAACTATGTGATCCTAACGCTAATTACTGATAGCTTTATCTTTGCGCTCCCCCATGTTAAGCATAGTGAGAGGAAAGTACAGTAAGCTTCCACTAAAGAGCACTAATAATGATTCACTTACAGATTTTTTTAACCTATTAGCGATCGGGAGGTGATCTATGCGGCACGCTATCACCTCAATTAACCTAGCACTAACGCTCATTTATGTGAGCGCTAGTGCTAGCGTTAAGGAGGGGATAGAGCCCAACATGTATTACAGTGTTACTTAAGTGTTAATAGGTTTTCTTTATAAATTATTCATTTGTTAAATTTCTGTTTTTTATGGGGTTAAAAATGGAAATATCTGATTAACAGATTGTCATGGCACACGTCGCCGCTGCTGCAGGAAGGCCCAAACTATTGCTATACCACCCTGAAAACACTGGCAGTCCATTCCCTGCTATACCTGTGAGTCGAAGGCCAGGTCCTGTAATCATTCTGGCTCTCCTGCATGCAACCACAGGTGCTCCCACTATTGAGCCCTGTGTTCCCCTACATAAGAGTGCTGTGCTTCATCAATGTCGGCACTTAGTGTATGGTTTTCTGTAAGCCCTCATGTTCCTCAAGTCTCCTGCTGTGTTTCTGAAGCTCAAGCACCCTACTGTGCTCTCTACCGTTAACAATTCCTTGCTATCCACCGTGCCTTGCAATCCACTGTGCCCTCTGCACAATGTGTTCCTGCCTGCACCTACAGCCAGCCCTTTTCCTGTTCTGCCTGTCTTCTGTCTCGTGTCACATATGCGTTCCTGGTGTGTTGCCTTCTGTGTCTCTGACTTGCTCTGCCTCTGTCTCAACACCTAGCCTTGCCTAATGGCAGTCAGCTCTTTTCCGGCGTTGTTCTCGTTGGTCTTCCCAGATACCAGCCCTGCCATTCATTTGCCCTTGTTTCCGTATTTATTATAATAAAGTCCCATTTGGACCCTACTCCAATGTCGTGCCAGTTGTGTCACTGCATATTGGGATCATACATTCACCTCCCCCCCCCCCGGCACAGCACCATGACACAGATATTTAATGGGTAACAGGGCAATCAGGTCTTAACAGATTTTTAACATATGATAAAATGTTTCATTGGGTTTTCAACAGATCTGGGCAACAACCAATGTTTTTTTCTTTGTTTGAGATGATCGCAAGAGTGCAGATTTATCTGTCAGGTACATTTGCTTCTGTTAAATTATTTAAAGTAAAATGTAATCAAATGTTTCTTCATCTGCACAAATAGTGGGAATGGCTCTCCTTATTAATGCTTTCACATTTGCAAACACCTTCAGGCACTGAATTTCAATCATCTGGCTTGATCAATATTTATTTCATGCTCATAAAGATATATCTGTGGAAAATTCATCTTGTAGCTCAACACTTAGATGCCATTTAGATTGTTCCATCTGATAACAGGCCCATCGCATGTCCTATCACGTCTCCAGCCTCCCCAGTGCCAGACGGGCCTGATGTACAGTATCACTCATTTACTTGCTCTCAGCAAATAAAACTGATACAAACCTGCAATGTATGTTTTCAGCAAAGGTGCACAAATTAAGAAAAATACATACATCTGTTAATTTGACAGTGATGTTTGCTCAGCAAATGTCATTGAAAAATAAATCAATAACCAACTAGACCTCCTCCAAGATGGAATGAGTTAGGTATTGAAAGTAAACCAGTTGTAACTTTCAGGGTTATTCAGAGAGCGGTGAAAACCAGGAGAATGACTGGAGAAGAGAAAATTCTAGGTCAAAATAGACGATTTGGAAAGTGAGATGAATGGGAGAAGTTTTCTGGTTTGGCTATTTTGACCTAGAATTTTCACTTCTCCAGTCATTCTCCTGGTTTTCACCTCTCTCTGAATAACCCTGTAAGGCACACCAGTCTCGCACATCGGTGTGATACGATAGTTTCTTTTTAATTTCTTGTTTTATAACAGTCTATCAGGGTTCTTCAAAGAGAATCGAAAAGCCACTGCACGTTCGGTGACTTTTCGTTCTCTTCAATTCGGTGCGATTTGGCGATCCCATTTCGGCGACCCTGCGGTGTATTCAGCAAGCACCACAGGGCCGTCGTAGTGCAGGGAAAAGCCGCCGCAAACCCGCCGAACACTCACCGCAAAACCCGACAAACGTACACCGAAACCTGCAAAAACATCTGGATTAACCCCGCCAAACACGCCGGAGAAACCCGAGCAGCCGCCGATCACAGCGTAGAGCAGCCGCCGGATAAGCCGACACCGCAGACGAATGGAGTGAAAAAAAAGAGTAAGCTTCAATGTTTGAAAAATGAAACACTGTTTGCAAAGAAACTACAGAACGAAAATGTCTGAAATTTACATATGAGGTCCAATGAATGATAATAAAAATGGCTGTTACAGAAAAAAGAAAAAACTGTTTAAAAAAACAAACGGAAAAAAATTCCCGAAAAATGCCTAAAAGATACTAAATAATCTATAAATAGAGACTTTTTACTGCAGAATATTATAATCAATGGTTTATTAGATATTGAATTAAAACAGGAATATTTTTAACATTGAAGCCTATGGGATTCGCCTGAATAAACCTGTCGAATGAAACCACCAAACAGCAGGGAAATTCTGCAACTTTTCCCTGCTGTTTTGTGTTCTCTCTATAGACGAAGCATTGCTTCTCTATGGGGATTTCACTGCCCTCGAACAGGCAACGAACAGGCACCGTATTTGCAGGCAATTCGCCAACATTTGGCAAACTGCCTGCTCTCTGGATAGCCGAATGGCCAGGAAAGGTAACCGTACGCTGAATTTCACTGTTCAGTTACCTTTCGGACACAATTCGGATCTCTTTGAATAACCCTGATTGTGTCATAGTCTGTAATGTATGATCATACTTTGTAACCAAACCCCATTATTTTTATCTAAGGTGGTTTTAAACTCTTTACATATGATTGGTAGTGAAAGTGTTAAACTAGATTTTGCATACATTTTTAATACAATGAAAACCAAATAATAATATCAAACTCATTTAGCATAACTTTTTATTGCAAGTTTAGTATTAAGAAAGAAAAATCTAACAAATTTTTAAGCTACCCCCCAGGGAACAAAACAGCAGATCGGTTTGACTACATGCAATATTTATTGCTTCCCCAAAACAACAGTGCAGCACTGTCTCTCTCTGTACAAGCCTCCACTAGTGTAAATGAATATTATCTGGTATTTTCGCGTTAACATAATTTAACCCGGTGGAGAATATCAACTTCTTTTAAGCACAGCAGACTGTATAAAAGTCATCCTACAATTAATTATTTCTCTTACAGAAGGAGGAAGAGGGATGGAGAGAAAGACTGAGCGAGAAGAGCATTGTTGCATTGAGTTTGGTAAGATTTATCTGCCAGCTACATTTGTTTCTGATAAAATAGCTAACTAAAATAAAAATCAAGGGCCCTATTCCATAGTTGACAGTAAAAGGCAGACGCTAATGTAAAAAATTAGCCTGAGCTGTTATACATTGGCACCTGTCAATTACCGATCATATGAAAAAGCTGAAGCAGATGTTGCCATTCAACCAGTTAAACATCTCGGCGCGAGGTGTTAGCAACACACCTTGAGACACTATGGATAGCATCTCCAGGCACAATCAAGGATGCGGACGCAGCTTTTTACATGTTTTTTCAGTCTTTGGGCTTGTCCACGTCAGCCCCCTTCGGTACAGGTGCTATCAATACCAACCATGTGCGACTCACTGACTGTGATCCCGCTTTCACTGGTTAGACACAGGGCCCCAGGCATCACAGGTATTTGTGAGTATGAGAGGGTCCGGAGTGTAGTTGCTGCAGGAGTAGGAAGGATTTTTTTTTACTCTCTGTTGTTACCATTGTTAACCCTTTATTTTAGATTAACCCTTCATTTCTTGTAAATATACGTCACACATAGTCGCATATGCACATAGGCCTATACATAACTACACACCGCACACATACCTGTCCTTACTCATACCCTCATACCTTGTCCCCCTCTTGTATTCATCGTGTCCCCTTACCTTGTGTATTCTACCCTGTCTTTTTTTCTATCTGTGACAAGGAGAGAGTCAGGAGAGGAGATGGAGGGAGGAAGTGGAAGAGGAAGTTAGGAAAGTTCGAGAGATGGGAGAGGTGTATGAGCATAGGGGTGAGATGGAGTGCAGGGATGAGGAAGAGTGGAGGGGTAAGGGGGAGATGAGAGGAGGGGTGAGGGGGAGAGGACGGGTGAGGTGGAGTGGAGTGCTGAGCTGGAGCAGAGGGAGAGAGGAGGCCTGAGGGTAAGAGGAGTGGTGACATGGAGAGGAGGAGTGATAGGGAGAGAAGACCTGTGGGTGAAGAATGGTGACATGGAGAGGAGGCATAGGAGTGAGGGCGAGCATGGGCATATAGGTTTGAGGGAAGGTAGTAGAGGCAGGCCAGGCACATCCAGTGAAGGGACAGTTGCTGTGTGAGCAACATGGCAGGGAGACAGGAGTATCTGGGCTCTTCAAGAGGACAGATCCGGGAGGAGAGGTACTCCCTGGAGGAGAAACAAGTGCTGATTGAAGTGTACATGCAGAGGGCACACTGGCTGGATGAACTGTCTCTGTCTTGGCATATGCGCCTCCGCCTCTGGAGCAACATACAGAATGCTGTCTGTGTGCTGGGGAGGAAATGAAGCCTGCAGTCGCTTATGCACCACTACCACAACTACAAGAGGGAGCTAAATGCAAAGTTGGCGAGGGAGCGGAGGGAGGCAAGGAAGACTGATGGTGGGCCCCAAGGATGTACACCTACACCAGGTGGGAGGAGATGCTGAAACAGCGCATCTCTGAAGTAGCCATGCAGGGGATCAAAGGTGGAGAATAGATGCCTCCGGAGCAAGGCCTGTGACACCCCAGTGTGAGTAATGCTTTCAATGATGTTTTTTCAATGTGATGCATTGCTATATTAGAATTAGGGATGTGCGTTTTGTTTCGTATCGATTCATTTTTCTCACGAAACGGGCCGATTCGGTGCTTTGGATTCATCCGATGTTCAGAACCAGGCCGGCACCATCCGAAATATTTCCCAATACGAAACGAAAAAATTTCCTTTTTTTTGTATGGACATAAAATTTGTAAAATCGCAAGTCATTTTCGTTCTATTCACGATTTTGATTCCGTTTCGGTGCATTTCGGACAACGTATCTTCGTATCGTTTCGAATCCGTTTCGGTTCTGTTGCTGATTTTGTAATTTTGTATCATCAGTTACTTTTTTCACTTGTTCCAGTGCTTTCTTTCTGCATCAATAATATATTTATTTTAAATATTTAATTAGCTTTTCCCTAAATCCCCAGTCTAACAGTACAAGATAATATGATTAAATAAAGTTGTGTAATGCATATTCATAAGAAAAAAAGGATCTTTCATAAAAAACGATACGTTCGAAGGAACGAATCGGCAGGATTACAGTATCAACCGAAATATCGGAGCATCCGAAATACCATACGTCTAAAGTCAAAACGAAAATCCGAGGATGGACCCCTTGAAATGAAGAGAACAGACGATCCGAAAGACTGAAATTCCCCGATTTCATGAAAAAAAATCGATACGAAACGAGTCGAAACGAAAATGGGCCGGAACGATCCAAAACAAAACTTTTGAAAAACCAAACGTGCCGAAACGAAACAAAACGAAAAAAAAAGTTGTGCACATCCCTAATTAGAATCAGTGTTTTGCATCCTTGGGCCTTCAGATGTTGTTGAACTGCATCTCCCATTATGCTCAGTGTCTCATTTGCTCAATAGAGCATCATGGGAGATGTAGTCCAACAACATCTGAAGGTCCAAGGTTACACAACACTGTAATCTAGATTTAGGGCACTATTACATTCCTAACGCAAATGTTAACGCTCACTTGCGTGAGCATTAACGTTTGCTGCGGTATTTACCACATATTACAATCCAAACGCAAACGGGTTTAAAAACTCATTTGCGTTTGGTACCTTGCGCTCCTCAGCGCGAGGTTACTGTACTTTGCGCTCCCTATGTTTAACATGGGGAGCGCAAAGTGTTAATCAGCACTGGTATTACAATGTCCCAGCGCTGATTAACGCCTGGCTCTGGTCAGCGCAAAGTTAACCAGAGCCAGGACTTGGTGTTAACGGATTCTGCTTCTGCAGAATCCGTTAACACCAGCTTTAAAAATTAAAAAACAAATCAGATACTCACCCTCTGTCCCGCGGCGAGGATCGCAGCTCTGTCCACCTCCTCCGGCCGGCGGGAGCAGGGAAAGACTGGGAGAAAAGTCCCCCCCCCATCTCTCCCTGCGTATCACCATGCCGACCGGCCGGATCTCGCGAGGCAAGATCCGGCTGGTCACGTGACCGGCAGGGGGAAACTCAATGGAGTCCTATGGACTCCATCAAGTGGATACTCGCAGCTGCACTCAGCGCTGCCGCGAGCATCCAAGATTTTACCCTCAATAACAATGCAGGCAGCATTTTTTACGCCTGCATTGTAATCCAGCGTTAAAACGCGGGCGCAAGGGGGAAAACTGCGGGCGCAATTTTCCTCCCTTGCGCCCGTGTTTTAACGCTAAGAGCGTAATAGAGCCCTTAATGTGTACAAAAAATGTGCTCTGTGAGGCTTTTTTTAACATGTGCATATGTGAGCATTTTTTAGTTTACATCAGACCCAGAGTTGATTCAAGTGTGTTTTGAGCATTGTAATTAATATATCCTGTCCTCTTTTCATAGGTACACCATCAGCACTACGCCCTGTCACCTCTGTGCACCCCAAGGAGGAGAACTACAACTACGATAGCCTACAATCCTTCCTCGACCTCCTGGGGGGGCACAAAGAATACTATCCATTCACAGGTCTGGTGGCACAGCCTTTGCTTGATCTGTCCCCCACCACACTCCCCACACCTGCTCTTCTCTTTGGATGCCACAAACAAGAAACAGGTGTCCACAGTTGCCCCCCTCCCATTGCTCCAGCTTCCACTGCCTCAGTTCCCTCATCTGCCAGTCCAACACAGATCCAGCTCCCCCCTTCAGTAGCTGCAGTAGCTCCATCATCACCGCTCTATCACAAGCATCCACCTCTAGCACCACCAGCTGCACCTGAGCAGGTGCCGCCACAGTCAGC
The DNA here is from genome assembly GCA_009667805.1 of Leptobrachium leishanense. Lineage (NCBI taxonomy): Eukaryota > Metazoa > Chordata > Amphibia > Anura > Megophryidae > Leptobrachium > Leptobrachium leishanense. The sequence goes on from CM019063.1 coordinate 112,170,662, forward strand.
ACCACAGTCTGCACTTGGCAACTGTTGAGGAGGAGTTCCTGCAGCAGCTCATAGCGTCAATAGATGACCTGTGGGACTACCAGCTTAATGTGTGGGACTACATAGAGCAAGGATTCCAGCTGCTTGGTGGACAGCTGTATTCACTGTAGCGGGAGCAGAGGCTGGTTCGCCGTCAGATACAAAGGGGGTTCCAACGAGTAGCCACCCAGATGCAAGTAAAAAGGGGGGAGTTGATGGCGGTCATGAATCGCCAGACCTCCATCATGGAGATCTTGGTGGAGCAGCAGCAGGCACCACCACCAACACCACTGGAAGCTGCTTTTCCGGTGTCCAGACACAGGGGACTGTCTGCCTCACTCAGTGCCACCTCAGCCATCTACCTCTGCAACCTCATCCTCTCCCCCAACGTCTATTGATGCACCCTCCTCATCAGCTGTCTCCAAGACCTCTTCCAGAGCGTGTACCCATCCCATACCCAAGAGGTAGAGAAGCAGGTGATTTTTTTTAGATTACAGGTGTTTGTTTTGTTATTATTGTCAGTTATTTATGTTTTATGCATATACATTTCGATCTGGTTCATAAATTTTCATTCAATGCATTTCTGAATACATACATATCTATGTAGATCAGATTTTTGTTTACCTGTTCCGATGCCTCTTAATTTTTTCTTATCCCATTTTGGGATATTCCTCTTCAAGTTTGCCTCAACCAATTTTTTACATTATGCAACTGCATCCCTGTTCATTATTGCTAATAATAATGATGTCACACACCTTTCCAACATGTTGCAAAACCAATGAGACAATTGGATAGTATTATCATAATACATCCAATACTACAGATTTAAATTCCAAATCATATATATGATATCTCCCATTATGAGATATCTATTGCAACATACACGTTATATAGTTAATGTGTATCTTACATTATACAGTATATCTAGCATATATTGAGGTACAATTAACATGCAGAGTCATCTTTTCTATGGAAACGCCATTATAAATCCATGCTGTTTCCAGCTTGATACCTACATAACGGTCTCACTATCAGATTCATTCAACTAACATGCACATCATCTCCAACATCTGTGGCTAATGATACTTCTCAATTGGGTCTCCACTCATTGAAATGTAATTATACCTGACTGTATTCCATTACAGAGGAATTAGCAAGGATATATGAATCATGGGCACTCCCTGGAAATGCTGCAAGTACATTCATGATGCGCATGTTGGTATCACAAATCATTTGTACAGTTAATGAATGGAAATGCTTGCGATTGATGTAGACCACAGGATCATTACAGGATGTACAGATCTCTATGTGAGTGCAATCGATTGACCCCAGAACATTGGGGCTCCATTGTCATAAAAGAACTGTTTAACATTGCGCCATCCTTCAGGAGCAGTAGTGTATCCAATGTATTGTTGGCACTTGCCCCGCATAGCTATGAGGAAGCGGTGGAGCATCTTGGAAAAGGCGCTCTGGCTGACACCAGCTAGCACAGTCAGGGGATGCTGGAACATTACAGTGGCCAGGAAACTGAGTCAGCAGAGCATCTTGGTCATTCCTGGCACAGATATGCGTGAGCCAGTCCTGGAGCTAAGATGATTGTGCAGCTCTTGATAAAGCCTGCAGATCTCGTCACGACTGAGCCTGTAACTGTAAGGCAGGCGGCACTCCGTATCAATGATGCCATCCAGAATTAGCCCTGTTCTATGGAAACAAGGTGCCCGTGGAATTCCTTGTGCCCTTTCTAATTCCTGCTGGCGTTAGAGATAGTTATGTCTTACATAGTGGCGTATGAGTAGGAATGCACATTCCACAATTCTCACATGCATGGCGACATCCATTGCAAGACTTGGTCCCTGTGCTGTGCTGCATTCCTTTTTATAGGCTCAGGATCCAGCGCTTGGCCAGGTTCTCCAAGTTTGGAATTAACACCAGCTTTCAGGAGTTGTTAAAATTTGTCAATTCGCGTCCTGAAGTTGACGTGTGTCCGCACTTTGGAATACCTGACTTGTCGAGATGTAGACATGTGCACAGCACAAAATTTCGTTTTGAACTAATGGATTAGTCCTAAAATGCAATTTATTTAGTTGCTAAAGAAATACGTTTTCAGTTCTTTAGTATGAAAACTAATTTCATTCATCCGAAAACCAGTGGATACAATTACTATTGTAGTGGCTCCTCAGAGGGCTGAGATCGCTGCTTGTTACAGTATCTCTCACTCTCCGCACAATGTGTCAGGCAAAGCTGTTACAGTAACTGACTGCTGCTCATCACAGCGCTCAGAGTTTCAGTAAAACTAGTAAATAATATTTTTATATATAAGAGGTTAGAACAATATTATTTCCTTGTTTTACTGAAACTCTGAGCACTGTTACAGTCAGTTACTGTAACAGCTGAGCCTGATACATTGTACTGAGAGATAATATAACAAGCAGCCGATCTCAGCGCTCACAGCCACTGGATTTAAAGTGCTAAAAAAAAGGTTCCTCTCAGTATAATGTATAGAACATCCTCCTGCATTAATTAATGCCCCTCTCTGTATAGAACATCCTACTGAATTGGCATGTGGAGGGTGCAGAACTTCAGAATGCAATGCTTATCCAGCACAGGAGAGGGAACTTTAACTTAAACTTTGTATCTCTGTGGGGGAGACAGACAGGAATATAAAAGCAGGGGAGAGGGAAAATATTAACGTAAATTGGTCTGAAAGCTCAGAAGAGATGACTGGTGCAAATGTATTTTTTATAATAACATAAAGCACTTTAAATCACTCAAAGCACTGAAGGCTCATAATGACAGAGTAACTGTGAGAGTTGGATACTAAATGTGTCAGATGTAAAAAAAAACTTTAGAACAAGCAGCACTGGGAGAGGAGAGGGACTTTATATAAAACGTGTATTATAGATTAGGAAAGGGGGATAGTGCTCCTGGATAATATAAAATGTATCAGACCTAAGCCCCTATTATGCAGAGCGGAAGGGGAGATAACACACATTTTATAAAGTCCTTCGCTTTCCCAGCGCTGCTTGTTATAAAGAGTTTTTTACTATCCAGCCCTCCTCTGTCATTAGCTTTCAGTCTGATTTATTTGAATGTTTTCCTTCTCCAGCTGCTTTCATCATCTTGTCTGCCTCATAGAGATGCAAGGGTTAAGTAAAGGTTTCCTCTCCTGTGCTGGCTGTCTGTGCTGTGAGTGAGTATTCTGGAGCTCTACCACTGTCAGATTTTCGGGTAGGGGTTGGGAAGGATTACGCATACAAACCTTTTCTGTAGCTTTGCAATGTTGCGCTCTTCATTACTGGTCTCCTTCACTCAGTGTAATATCACAAAAAGGACTGAAACTAAAATGTAGTGCATTTTATTTTAGTTTCTTTCGTTTTTTGTACTGAGCAGTTTCGTATCTCTTGAGTCATACGAAAACTAAATTATCCCAAAATTCAGACTAAATCGTTTTAGTACTAAAACGAATGCACATGTCTATCGAGATGTAAAAACTGATTTCGCTCCCGTGTTGAGTATAGGAGGCGTTACATACAGTAAGCTCACTCAAGCCTCGAAGTACTAACTGATTTCACACCAGTGTATTGTCAACTTTGCAATATCGATGCCAGACATTAAACTTACATAATGAGACGCTACCATAATAACAACAACTATGGAACATAGCCCCAAGTGTTTCTTCATCTGTACAAATATTGGGGATAGCTCTCCTTGTTAACTCCTTCAGATTTGCAAACATCTCCATTCACTGAATTTCAGTCATCTGGATTGATTAATACTTTATTCCTGCTGATAAATATACATCTGTGGAAAATTCCTCTTGTACCATCTGATAAAAGGCCCAGCGCATGTCTTACCATGTCTACAGCCTCCGCAGAGCCAGACAGGCCTGAGGTACAGTTATAGCATCACTCATTTACTTGCTCTCAGCAAATAAAACTGATACAAACCTGCAACGTGTGTTTTCAACAAAGTGGAAAAAAAAAACATCTATTCTTTTGACAGTGATGTTTGCTCAGCAAATGCCATTTTAAAAATCAATAACAAGACCTCCTCCAAGATGGGATAATGTAGGCATTGAAACTAAAAGAACTGTATCTACGACACACATGTCTCACACAAGAAAGGTAGCAATTTCATCTATATCTAGTTTTAAGGCATGAGTGGTTTTCTATGATAGACAGATTATTTTTATATGTCTTGCCTTTGAGATGCACCTGTCAAGGAAAAACTAGTTTTGCTAATTTGACAGGGCATCACTCCCTTTATATAGATAGTGATATAGTGTTTTTTTCTATATAGTGTGAAAAATGCAAATATTTCAGTGTAATGTTTCCTCTTCTCCCATATGATGGAACCATCTTGCAGTAGGGATGGACCACTACAAGTAGAGCAGCGTCCTCTCACTGTCCGGTTACAGCAGTAAAATAATATAGGAGACTATACTAAGAGACTATTTAAGAGACCAGGCACTCTTTACAAGTAAAGTGGCTGTTTGTATAGGAAACAGCAACGTTTCTATTGTGATGTAGATTTTCAGTTCCCCCTTCACTATCGCCTGATGTAACTGGGTGCTAAAACAGCACTTCAAATGGAAGTGTCAACGGCACTGCTGGACAGCCTTTAAGGATTGAGTATCCCAAAGAAGAAAAACTGGCAGACCGCTGTTGGGAACCTACTGATTGGCTGCACAATTGTTGCTAATTGAGCATGCACCTGTTGTCATGGGACCAGCATGCATTTACTTCTAGCTGGATAGCCATTTGCCATAAGAGTGCAAGAGTGCAAATAATAAGTTCAAACACTCTAGGGCAGTGATGGCAAAACTATGGCACGCGTGCCACACCTGGCACGGGGGGCAGACAGTGTCGGCATGCGAGCCATAGGCTTGCCTCACTGCCGCTCCGAGAAAGCTTCTTCCTCCCAGTGCGCGCTGGCAAATAATGCTGCCCGGTCGCTCGTTGAGATCCACCAGCTGCGATCTCGCGAGATCATGGAGTTAACTCTGCAATCTCGAGAGATCATGGCTGGTGGATCTCAACGAGGGGCAGGGCAGCATCCTTTGGCGGCACATGCTGGGAGGAAGAAGCTTTCTTGGAGCAGCAGTGAGGCATGCCTATGGCTCGCATGCTAAGGAAGAATCTTGCTGTGAGGTGCCTGGCAGACAGGAGGACCAAGTGAGCAGGGGGCCAATATATATCCATGTGTGAGCTGGGAGCAATATCTCCATGTGAGCTGTGGCCAATATATATCCATGTGTGAGCTCGGGCCAATATATATCCATGTGTGAGCTGGGGGCAATATATAATTGTGAGCTGGGGCAATATATCCATATGTGAGCTTGGGGCAATATATCCATGTGTGAGCTGGGGCAATATATCCATGTGTGAGCTGGGGGCAATATATATCTATGTGTGAGATTGGGCAATATATCCATGTGTGAGTGAGCTGGGGCAATATATCCATGTATGAGCTGGGGTGATATATCCATGTGTGAGCTGGGGAAATATATCCATGTATGAGCTGGGGGCAATATATCCATGTGTGAGCTGGGGCAATATATCCATGTGTGAGCTGGGGGCAATTTATCCATGTGTGAGCTTGGGGCAAATATATCCATGTGTGAGCTGGAGCAATATATAAATGTGAGCTGGGGCAATATATCCATGTGTGAGCTTGGGGCAAATATATCCATGTGTGAGCTGGTGCAATATATAAATGTGAGCTGGGGCAATATATCCATGTGTGAGCTGGGGCAATATATCCATGTGTGAGCTGAGGGCAATATATCCATGTGTGAGCTTGGCGCAAATATATCCATGTGTGAGCTTGGGGCAAATATATCCATGTGTGAGCTGGGGCAATATATAAATGTGAGCTGGGGCAATATATCCATGTGTGAGCTGGGGCAATATATTCATGTGTGAGCTGGGGAAAATATATCCATGTGTGAGCTGGAGCAATTTATAAATGTGAGCTGGGGCAATATATCCATGTGTGAGCTGGGGCAATATATCCATGTGTGAGCTGGGGCAATATATAAATGTGAGCTGGGGGCAATATATCCATGTGTGATCTGGGGCAAATATATCCATGTGTGAGCTGGGGGTAAATATATCCATGTGTGAGCTGGGGGAAAATATATCCATGTGCGAGCTGGGGGCAATATATATCCATGCATGAGCTTGGGCAATATATCCATGTGTGAGCTGGGGCGATATATATCCATGTGTGAGCTGGGGGCAATATATCCATGTGTGAGCTGGGGACAATATATCCATGTGTGAGTTTGGGGCAAATATATCCATGTGTGAGCTGGGGCAATATATAAATGTGAGCTAGGGCAATATATCCATGTGTGAGCTGGGGCAATATATAAATGTGAGCTAGGACAATATATCAATGTGTGAGCTGGGGCAATATATCCATGTGTGAGCTGGGGCAATATATAAATGTGAGCTGGGGTAATATATCCATGTGTGAGCTGGGGGCAATATATAAATGTGAGCTGGGGCAATATATCCATGTGTGAGCTGGGGGTAAATATATCCATGTGTGAGCTTGGGGGCAATATATTTATCTTCTTATACTGTTTTTTACTTTTAAGACTTAAGCACATAATTAGTTCAAACAGTCGTATGAAGTGTTTTTTCTAAAATAAATCAATTTTATATTTGGATCATGTTTGTATTATATGCCTTTCATGTCCCCTTCCTCTTCTATGCCTTTCATGTCCCCTTTCTCTTCTATGCCTTCGTGTATTTTCTGATGATCGCCATGAGAACGTCTATATACAGACTGCATCTGTTGGCGAATAGCGGCGATACTGAATTGTTGGGATACCCAAAATATGGCACCGATTCATGCGGCCCATGGTGAACTGCGGACATCCTTATTCCCCTAATGGCCGTATGTCAATGAGAAAGACACGGGGATTAGAACTCTATCTGGATAACGCCGGTTGGTCCCGGATCACGTGGGTTGATACAGCGTGAAGATGTTTTTTGAGCAAGACGCTGGCACACCTCCTTACATGTGAAAACTTTCTGGCTCATTATGGATTCATAATGTTTGTATAATGTTTGTATAAATAAAGGTATGTGGGGGAAGCAATACCCTTATTGATTTTTTTCAACTGATGAAGCCCTTGCATGGGTGAAACGCGTCTTGACTTTTTATTTGTGGTTACCAATAAATTTCCCTTTTTTTTTAATATAAGACTTTTTTTTGGAGCCGTTTATTGTATTCAAGAAGTTTTTATCCTTCCTGTATATCTGGATTCGGATCGAGGATTATCTCCCTGGACCTTGGAAGCCATATTTCTGTTGTGGGCTAGTGAGTGAGCCACAAAGACACTCACAGGCACGACCATCGAGCCATACGAGGCTCAGAAAAGTGTGAGTGACACCACAAAAGTCCCATTATTTATTAATTTATAACAGGACTTCACTATTATGTATTTGTATGTTTCCCCAGAAATGTATATGGTCATCTATGCATCCGTATGAATATGTACGACGGGAACATTACATTGTACACAATAAAATAATATTTTTCTCTTGTTTTTCTAATGCAGCACTATTATTCAGTTTACAAATTATAAAGTGAACAGTGATGCTGCGCTAACTCACCTTCTTATTCCCCACACTGCCAGCAAGTGTGGAGCTGATAATGCAATGCATTGTTTCATCGACAATCTAGTCCATGGCACTGCAGTGAAGAGAGACAGTGGGACTTTTAAACCCTGCATCTCTGAATTGTATAATGCACAAGGTTAAGTGAGGTGTCATTGGAAAGGTCAGAGCCTGGTCTTTACAATGATACCAAATATGACCATGTAATGTGTAAAAATAAAAAATTGAAAAAACGGAAATGCACATTTTTTTCTCTATTCTACGTCAGACACAATAAATGCTTTTACATATAAAGCAAACAATGCCACTGCACTAACTCAACTAAGGTAACAGATTCTACCCCTTCTTTTGAACTAAGTGCAGAGAGACACTGTTTCTCAGTTAAATAAAATATTTTTTTTAGTTCGCCACGAAACGATTTATTTAATTTAATTAAATAGTAACTTTGGCATGTTTCTTTTTTTTTTCGTTTGTGGGGGGTAGGGTGCTCCACATTTCTGTGCCTACAGGCTCTTGAGATGCAAATCCGGCCCTGCATGTCAGTCCATGGCATTACACCTTAGAGATTTTTATGAAAATGTTTATTGGTGAATTTTTGAAAATTGTTTTGTGAATTAACTCCAAACAAATTGTGAAATAACTGTGAAAAACCCACCATGGACAAGTAATTTTTAGTATGACATTCAAACACAAGCAATACAACTTGGAAAACTGAACAGAAGCTTCTGTGCATTTAAGTATATTAATAATGTAATAAAACAAGTTGTTTTGTTTCCTTTTTTCTATGGCATATTTAATTATCTTCTTCTGGCATGAATGTCTTTTGTGGATTCACCCTGGGGTGTAATTATCAGAAAATTAAACCAGAGGTGTTTCTTTCACTGTTTTACATGTTTTTATCTGCCAGGTTGTGTGCTCAAATGAAGTGGATAATGATTTAATGGTACATAAGAATTTCCCAAAGTCACAAATATGTGAGAGCAGCAAACTAAACCATTACCTTGTGCATATCTCATAATATGTGATGATAACTTTATTCCTCAAGTGATGTGCTTGTTAACTCAACAGCTAGCTAAGACTTGTAAAATCAGCAGGACGAATTACAAGGAACGTCCTACGTGTGTGTAGTAGATGTTATAATTTGCAGGAGAGTTTTCTGGTAAAACTCAAGCTAGGGCAATTTTCCAAAGCACACCTCTCAAAAATCCTATGAGCTACATACTATCCGTCATATTTTTCTTACCATGAACTTGCTGATGGTTATTCCCACAATATGAGCGCAGAATACCATTCAACCTGGAATAGAGTCCTTTAGAATACTGCCTCGCAACATACATATTAATTGAATAGTTTAAAATGAATTTATTATTTGCATCTTAGTAATGAATTTTAAACTGACCATTATTTTATCATTATTTACTATACCAATAATTAAATTGAAATATATATATTTACATAAAACCAAGAGGAAAGAAGAGCCCAAAGAATGTAAAATAAATAAAGAGCAGTACAAGGATATGGTTGTGACCCATTTAATAACAAATGAGTTGAGGGGTTCAAAAATATCTATATGAACTTAAAGCTACCGGCTGGATGGAGTAGAGGCACCATCACTGCTATATAACTGTGGAGACAAGGGTTCAAATCCTGGCAAGAGCACCTCTCCAGTAAGTGTCCTTGGGCAAGACACCTAACGGTACATGCTCGCCAACCAGGACATACTTGAAAATGAAATGTATCCTTTCTGGTTACTTTCTAAAAAAAAAAAACTGGGACCTGATTCCCCGTTAGAATACTTTTCCAAAATGGTCATGTCTTGCATTTATGCAAATATGTTATTCACATACATAGTTATCTTGGTAGATAGTTGTCCATCACTAATGTATTATTGTGATGAGTTTGACAAACAAAACAATGTTGCTTATACTAAATCAAATAAAATTGTGGCTCATAAAAACATATACATTGCCAGTTCTTTAGGGAAATATGTAATACGTGTGTTTAAGTCTTCTCTTTTAAAATAATCACTTCTAGAAACATTACTACCATTGTTTTTTCCTCCTATATGGGAGAGGCCGGGAGGCTTCATCCCACCAATAAGTCACAGCTTGTATCTATGTTAGTTAATACATCTGCAATGAGTAAAGCTGACTGACCCATTGAGTTCTACTAAGCTACCCAGCTAAAGTTCTTGGAAAAGATCTTTCAGCACATTGTCAGAAGCTACAGCAGTTTCAAATTCCTTTAACTTCTCAAACTTACCCTGTCTGGGTCCTGAATAAAATCTTAAATAATAAATGTAAACAGTCTAGAACAATTATGTTATCTGTCAGCCACTAAACCTCACTGAGCTTTAAAAGTATTTTTTGGGGGGGGTACCATTCTAGAAGGTAACAAATTTCAAGCCAAGATCTGATTTCTTTCATGTTTTCCAATATCTTTATGGAAGACTAGCTTGAGAAAGACAGTACAATGAATCATAAAAAGTATTATGTTATAATAAAGCATGGTAAGTACATGTTACTATATTCTGGAACCTCAAGATCATATCAAAGAAGTGAATGTCACATGCAGGATATGTGAAGTCAGATAGCTTAACGCCTCCTCTATCGAAAGCACACAAAGTCCTTTATATCTTCTGCACTTTATTGGGAAAGTAACATCAAATAAAAGGTGTCTTTATAGATAGAGAGGGCTTCTCATGTTTACCTCGTTATGGGGAGAAGGTAAAAACAGGATGCAATTACCAGTACAGAAAAGGATCTTCTGTCACATGCCTCTGTGGAAGACTGATAGGAAAAGCAGGCTTTACTAAGGAGGAAGGGCGTTGGGTCAAACTTACTGTGAGTGGGAGAGTTGATAATTCCATTTTAAGTAAAAGCATAGGGGGAAAACATACAAGGAATCTGGTTCCATGACATACTATATCGAAAAAATAGAGCAGTACACCTCCCAACATGAATCATTAGGAATAATAAAAAATAGAAATAGATGGGTGCCAATCCAAGCAAGGCAACCTCCAGCAGCATGTGTACAAAGAAAGGAATAGGCAATATAGCTTTTTCTGATAGAGATTGTTTATTACGAGTTACATCTTGAACCACCGCTTTAGTTCTGTGCAAGCCTTTTTCAACATTGCTTTATGGAAGTTGTCAATAGCCATGTGAAGTCTGTAATAGTGATTGAAAGAAGAGAATGTCTGCTAAGGACAAGGTATCATGTGGGTGATAGTAAAATGAATAATCCCTATGAATGAGGTATTTCCATGAATCAGTGAGTTAGAGTTAGTCTGTCAGAAGCTAGAAACCATGCAGAGTAGAGGTCACTGTGAGTGAGGGGTGACGTGTCCAGCAGGGGGATGTGTGATGTTCATATGTCCACCTAGTATCAATGGACCAACATCAATCTGTAAAAAGGAAAGGAAGAAGAGTTTGGGGCATATACATTAACTAAGGTGAATGTATCATTATAAAGCAGCATCTCAGTCATCTGGGAGAGGAGGTCTGTCTCTTTTCACTTAGTGGAACACAGCTGTGCAGTAGCTAGTAGGCCCAGGTCTTTGTTTTGTAAAGGCTACAGGTGCTTGTGTGCAGGGGAATAGTGGGCGCCCTGGTTTTGTTGTTCAGGTTGAGGCTTGTTGCATGGCCTTGCGATGGCTTTACAAAATAGCTGAAAACTTCAAGGCCACGGCTTCCCATGAAAGTCAGTGGAGAACTGTTTCTGTCACTGGTGGCAGTCCCAGATGGTCCACCCACCTGCTGAGGTCCCTGCCTTTATGGCATGGGTCTTTGAAGAAAAGCAAGGGGAATAAGATTAAGAGCCAATTCTCAAGAACTTACTAAAAGTGAGCTTTGTTCATCAGTCCACCCACTGGGCATCCTGATTTACTTTGTTGAGCTTGAAATAGGCAGTAATCTAATTTTCATGATTTCAATACAACTGACATACTTTACATTGTTACAGATAGTTTGGGGGTTTCATTTACTTCTATCGCCTGTTTTTGTTTTTTAAATATCAGCTTGCAGCCGATATCTTTTTTGAAATATCATTTGATTCAGTTGAAATAATTCAGCCTGAGTGCTAGTCCAAAAATGCTGCTAGTGCAAAAAAAAAGCTGACCTGTAAATGCCAGTAAAAAAATATTTTTGGCCACCATCTAACAGAAATGTGCTTTTAAACAAGTTTGTTAGAAATATACAGGGCAGTATTACAAAGCTGGTGCTAACTTAACCAGAGCTGTTGTAAACTTAACAGCTCCATAGGCTATAATGGCTCTGGGAAGTTTACAACAGCTCTGGTTAAGTTAGCAGTTAGCACCAACTACGTAATATGGCCCACAATGTTTAAAAAACAGAATTAAGCCTAATTTCCTCCTACCTGAAAATCCATTTACATTTTAGCATTTGGAATTTTTTGGAATTTGGAATTTTTTGGAAATTGAAATACTAATAAATTTGAATTGAATAGCCAATATTGTTTCCATTGAAAGCTATAGTTCTGAGAGCCTATATTCGATACAAATTTTTATCGGGAATCAAAATGGCGGTAAACTAGCATTTGAATATCGATTATTGAATATCGCTGTGACGGAACCTACTGTCACTGGGGCATCTGGAGGGGGCTGTGGGCTAGCCTCTTGCCCAGTGACTATGGCCCTTGAAAGAGACTATTGGGGAATTGGTGGACCTTTTAAATATATTTCTCTTTTCACTGGTTTAAACATCCGCCAGCTAACTCATGATTTCTGATGTCTATGTATTATTCACTTATGTAGTTATTGTAGAGTCCCCTGTTGTGTATACTGCTTACATTCCCTCTAATATCTAACCCCTCTCTGTATAGCATAGACCTCTGTATTACTATCCTCCATGTATAGTGTTCATTCTCTCTATAAGATATTCCTTTGTTTTACCTGCTTTCTCCCTCACCCCCTTCTCCTCCCAGGAGGTCCCATTGTCCATTGTTTGAAGGTCATGTGCAGTTATTTGATCTGGAATGTTATCTGGTTGTATTCATTAAGGGGGTTGTTCTTTGTGTAGCTTTGTGTATGAATAAACTAGTCAGTCTGCTTTTTGAATTTCGAGTGCATCCTTTTTTCAACTGCGGTAAGAGTTTGGGTGGGCGGTTAGGGAAGCTTCTACAGCAACGGTGGAGACTGTTACATGTAAGAGAGCCTGCGGACAGAGGTACTCAGTTAAGGTACAGTCGCTCCGTCACAATCGCCAAGAAAGGGTCCCGATTTTAGCTATCAGTCTGAATTAAATTAAGCAAATGGTTGCAATGTGCATGCCAACATAAAAGATGTATTTGTTATATGCAATAAAGAAGATTGTGATGCACACTGTATATATATAACTACACACGGGTGCTAGTCTAAGGCGGACCAGTCGTCAAAGGTCCAAATACATAACACTACAAAAATGCCAAGACTGCACACCAAAGTAAAAATAAATTTTTATTGATACAGAAATAAAAACACTAAAACACCACGAAAAATCTTTATATAATATATAAATTGCCAGAGAACCAACTCAAAAGTAATAAGGTTGGTCTACACTTATCCTAATGCAAGAAAAGAGATAAGTTAATATATGTCCTCCAAACAATATGTTAAGGAGTATCCTGGTGATAATAAATCTTATATCACAAGCAGTGTTTAAAGAACCAAAAAAATAAATGAACAACCACATGTAAAAAGAAAAGAAACTGAAATACTGATACCACAGGGAACCTCTCAGCAGACAAGAACCAGCAGAGACCAAACACTCAACGTTTCGGTCAAAGACCTTTGTCAAGAGTAAATGCCAACTCACCTCAGGTGTTGTATTTATGTTGAAAGATAATAGGTACACAGGTGTGGACACTGATCCCAATTCCCAGAGTGGGTGTAGCATAATTATATCGGTGGCCGCCCTTAATGACGACAGGGGATCACGTCAACTCGATAGTGAACTCTCCTGCGTCATATCACACCAGTGGATGTGAAAAAGGAAAAACGTTTTTTATTTATTATTTTGTTTTAACCCAGTGCCCCTGCGCATCCACGCATAAATGAACACATAATGGGGGGTAGATCCACAGTCTGCATCATCAGGGCCCAGTGGGAAATAAGATACTTGATTGGCTTGAATACAGTTATGTAATATAACAAATGCCATAATGGAGTGATAAGTAAATGAAAGCAATACCTATTTGCTGCAATTCACTATACCCTAAATTCATATCAATGTCATCATTGGTACATACAAAAACATCAATACATTTATATATACAGGATCACATCATGATGAAGCACAAGCAAAAAACATACCACATGTAAATATATCAAAATGACTCAATTTTTCCTGCACAGAACAACTGAGCCTCATGAAATACATGAATGAACCCCTGCAAAAACCAAGCATACCACACGACATATGAAAAAACACATAACAAAAACAAAACACACACAAAAAACACACAAAAAACACAACAAAAACAACAGCAAAACAAAAAAACAAAATAATATAAAAAAATAATAATTTAAAACAGAAAAAGAACAAACACATAAATATAAATGAATATACTAACACACAATACATAAAACACAAGACAAAAATCAAATATGAAAAAGGGGCGTGATTGCAGAAGTAGTATGAATCCTACGCCAGACCAGCCAGTAACATATGATAAACAATCATACTACAATGATCTTGCAGGAAGGACCAAAGAACTGTAACCTACAACAAAAATACAGAAAAAAAATACAATTAAAATCAACAACGCAAAAGCAGGAAATGCCATTTCACAAAAAGGGCGATAAATCCCTATCCTCATTGAGACCCAAGGGTGACAGGGTTTGTAACTCGTAAATCCAATGCAACTCACGTTTTCCTAAGAGAGTATCCCTACTCCCTCCTCTTTTGGGACTCCGAACCCATTCTATCACCATGTAACGTAACTGTGCCACTGTATGGCCACTCTCAGAAAAATGTCTAGCAATCGGAGATTGAAATCTACATGTCCGAATGTTGCTTTTGTGCTCTCTTATGCGCACAGTCAATGACCGTTGTGTTTGCCCAACATATCCAAGCCCACAAGGGCATTTTAACAGATAGACAACATGGTCCGTTTGACAATTAACCCGAGCATGAATATCATATTTTTTACCCGAACGTGGATGTGAAAATGTGGGTCCCACAATCACGCCACTGCAATGTACGCAGTGGCCACATCTGTACATACCCATCCGTGGTTCGCCGATGAACGAAGCCAAGGCTTGTGGTTTCTCCTGTTGACCTACATCAATGTTTTTCGTCAGGATATCCCCTATATTTCTGGAGCGCTTGTAAGCCATCAAAGGTTTCTCCTTGAAAAGGTTAGAAATCTTGCGGTCCGTCTGCAAAACACTCCAATGTTTATTGATAATGTGCCTCACTTTTGGGGAAATAGCACTATACAGTAGGTTGTAATCTAAGCCTAGATTGTGTAGCACGTATTTTAGGTTTTAACAGCTCATGTTGTTGAAAACTACGTGCTTTTTGCTGAAAACCCGTGAGGGTATCCCGTGTATATCCACGCTTGGTAAAATCCTGAATCAATTGGTTACTCCTCTTATCGTAATCCTTGGTGTTACTGGTATTCCTTCTCGCACGGAGAAATTGCCCATAAGGCAAATTCTCCAACAGGTGTTGTGGATGGAATGAGTTATTGTGTAAATAAGCAGCCCTATCAGTGGGCTTAGAAAATAAATCAAACACAATAGCACCCTCACTCACCTGTAACCGAACATCCAAGAAGGGCAGTTGATGTTGACTGTACTCCATTGTAAATTTTAATATTGAAAAGTTTTTATTTCAACCACACAGAGATACAAGAATATTAAGCAGTACATGACATCTTCAATGTAGCGGACATGTTTTCGAGCTAGAATGTTTACAAAATAGTCAATTAGACAAAGTCCGTGTCACTGATAGTGTACCATAACGTCAGTAATTAGCAAACAACCTCTAGTGGAGCGCGGCTGAACATGGCTATATGTAATTTTGCTTCATTTAGATCTAAAGAAGCACTAAAATATTACAGTCGACATACGTTAATCACCCGGTGGGTGGTTCGTTCCAACTATTATAACGTTTATCGAGTACAAATTAGAAACATTCCAAAATCTAAGTTATTCGCTAAACAAAGCATTGACATAGTCCTCAAAAGAGGAACTCTGAATAATTCTGTTCGTATAAGAAACACATTGGAGAAACAAGAGAAAATAAAGAGGGGAGAGGACAGTAGAGCAAGAGCGAGAGAAAGGAGAGAAAGAGAGAAAAAAAAAAAAAAAAAAAAAAGTGGTTAGTTGACCACCAACCAGTCACGTGGCCCGATGCTCGCCACCAGTAGTGTCGTTCGGGTCCGCCTCCTCAACGCCAAGGATTTTCAAATTAGTATTGATGATATTCTCGGTACAGGGTCGTGAAGAGGGAGTATTCAGATAGGAGAACGAACTGGCCTTAGTCTCACTTAAAGTTAATCCTAGAAGCGGTTTACATGTATCATAACCGTTATAGTGGAAGAAAGGATGGAATAAAAAGTAGAAGAGATATAAAACTCACGGACAGGTAGAAAATAAATCAAAGAAAGAAACGAGCAAAGGAGAGAGGTAAGAGGAGAAGAGAAAGAAAAAAAAAAAAAAAAAAAAAACAAGGGGAGGGAAAGGGGAACTACCTCCGGGATGGGACGGGTGAGCAGGGGTGTGGGGTGGGAAGAGGGGGCTGCAGAACATTCAGTACAACTTCCGGGCCAGAAGCTCCAGTCTCTCACACAACGAGCGTGGTGAAGTTTTTCCCTCCTCGGCTTTCCAGGTATCAGCGGGCAGTGTAATAATAGGATATATTGCGGTATGTAGCATCATCCTAGCCCAGTCATCTGGGGCGTGAATGCCGCCAGCCATGACGTAAGTTTTGAGGAGGAGATGAATTCATCCCAGTGAAACCACGTAGCCATATGGATCTCTGCATACCTTTCAGCTGGTAAAGCAGAGAGCTCACATGAGCGTATCAGGTCAACTCTATTAATTAAATCTCGGGAGGAGGGTACGGAGGACTGTTTCCAGTGTACTGGGACCAGAGCCCTGGCCGCCAGTAGGATGCGTAGGAGCACCGATTTTTTGAGAGACTGTGTGGACAGTGGGGTTTGGCTGAGCAGAAAACATTCCGGTGTAAAGTCCAGCAGGACATCTGTGTTAAGTTTAATCAAATCCTGGACTGCCTTCCAGAAGAGTGCAATCCTAGGGCAGGACCACCATATATGTATATAGCTTCCGGTCTCAAGTTCGCATCTCCAGCAAAGCGGTGAGGCCGAAGTCTGGAATCGGGCAATCCAAGCCGGTGTTGTGTACCACAGGGCTGTTAATTTGAAAGATGTTTCTTTCAATTTGGTTAACTGTGATCCGTGATGAATCAAGTCAAATGTCTTTTGCCAATGACTTTCCGGGACAACTGTACCCAATAGTGAATCCCAACGGTGGGTGTACTCTGGTAGTGCGTCATCCACAGACTGTAAGAGTCTGTAGAGTGTGGAGAGACTATGTGGAAGAGGGTGTGTCGAAGAACATAGTTCTTCAAATGGTTGAAGGGTTCTCGAAAGATTCGTGCCATTTGGCATGGACAGCAGGAAGTGGCGTATTTGAGCATAGTTAAAACGCTCCATGAACGTGGGTGTAGGTGTGTCGGCCAGGATGGGTATGTCCTTAAATTGTCCTGCGTCAAGCACATGGATGGCCCGTAACCCCTTCGCAGTCGTGAATCTCCTCCGTAGGGACGGCAGTACCCCCCCAGAGAACGCTGGGTTGTGCGAAATCGGTAGTAGAGGGGCTGGGAAGGTGGATAACGTGTGCGAGATCCGCAGTTTATGCCAGAGTTTAAGCGTGTTACGTATCGTAGGTATGGCAAGGCAACTTCGAGGCTGTTGGTCTGGTAAAAGCCAAGGCAGCGCACTCATTGGGGATTCAGCTAGTCCTCCCTCTAGGTCCACCCATCTTTTCCTTGGAGGATCAGCCATCCAGTCTATTATCCGCGTTAGCTGAGAAGCGTAGTAATAAAGTCGGATATCTGGTACGGCCAGTCCGCCATTTGTTGTCGATTGACACATGACAGAGTACTTTAGTCTCGGGCGTCGGCCCTGCCAAATGAAGTTCAGAAAGAGACGTCGTGTTTTGCGTAGGAACCCCTTTGGCAAAGGGAGCGGAATGGTTTGTATGAGGTATAGAATCCTCGGAAGGACATTCATTTTAATGACCCCGATTCTCCCAAACCAGGAAAGTGGCTTGGTGGTCCAAGAGCCCAAGTCACCTTGGAGGGTGTCCAGGAGAGGTTCATAGTTCAAAGCCGGAAGAGTATTGAGGTCTGGGCTTATCCAGACCCCCAAGTATTTAAGTTTCTCTACACACCATCGGAAGCGAAATTGTCGCTTTAGGGCCAAAGCAGTCCCTTGCGACATTGAAACATTTAGAATTTCGGATTTATCTTCATTAATCGCAAGGCCCGATATCATACCAAAGACCTGTAGTTCAGAGACCACAGCTGGCAGAGAGAGCTCGGGATCTGAGAGAAAGAACATGAGATCATCTGCATAAGCTGAAATTTTATGTTGACTGGACAAGCCTTTTATGCCTGGTATACTCGGATTAGCTCTGATCGAAATTAGGAGTGGCTCCAGTGCAAGAGCAAATAGTAAGGGGGACAATGGACAGCCCTGGCGTGTCCCGTTCCGTATTGGGAAACTCGGAGTCAGGGCTCCATTGACTCTAATCCTCGCTGTAGGCGCTGAATACAGCGCAGCGATCCATTTCAAGAAGCCCTCTCCTAGTCCAAAACCCTCCAAGACTTTATGTAGATAGGGCCACAAGACTCTATCGAAGGCCTTTTCGGCGTCTGTCGATAGGAGTAAAAAAGGCGTGTTGTCAGATTGTGCGCGGCAAATGGCATTGATCACTCTTGTGGTGGCATCTCTTGCCTCCCTGCCTGGAATAAAGCCGACCTGATCCTGGTCAACCAGACCAGGTAAATGCCTTTGTAGGCGGTTAGCCAGGACTCTTGCCAGGAGTTTGATGTCGGCGTTGAGGAGGGAAATGGGTCGGTAGCTAGAGCTATATAATAAGTCCTTGCCTGTTTTTGGTAGAAGAGAAATGGTTGCTGCCAAAGTAGATGGATGAAAGGTCCCTTCCTCCAGTATAGCATTAAAAGTAGATAGCATATGCGGTAGGAGTTCTTCTTGCACGATCTTAAAATATTCGGCCGGAAGACCATCAGGTCCTGGGCTTTTATGTGCCTTGCTTTGTTTGATGGCCAAAGTTAATTCTTCCTTCCCTATCCGTGAGCCCAATGCTTCAGCCTCATCAGACGTCAAAGTGCGATGTATAGTGCGTTGTAAGTATTGAGTAATGTCATTCATATTTAGCTGAGGGAATTGTGATGTTTGAATGGAATACAACTTGGTGAAGTACGAGCAAAATTCCCTCGCAATCATGTCTGGATTGACGGTGACCTGGCCAGAGGGGAGGCGTAGGCGCGGTATATAAGCCCTACTACTACGTCTGGTGCGCAGGATGTGAGCTAGCAACTTACCTGGTTTATTTTCGTTAAGGGCGTAGAACGCGCCAGTTTTAACAGCCAAGTATTTGAGATCGGACGAAAGATGCTCAGTGAGTGCCTTCCTTGCTTCCAGTAAAGACTGGTACGTCGATGGATCCCCATTGTCTGCATGCAGCGCCTCCAAAGAGTTGACTTTTTGAAACAGATCTTTTATTTGAGTTTGTCTGAGTTTTTTAGCCGCCGTACCTTTACAAATTAAAAGGCCTCTGATCACCGCCTTATGGGCTTCCCAGACCGTGGAAAGAGGAATGTCAGGTGTCAGGTTGTCTTGAAAATAATCGGTAAGTAGTGTTTTAACCTCTTGTAGTACAATCGGGTCGTTCAACAATGTCAGATTGAGTTTCCAGGAACGTTCCCTCGGAACTTGTAGGGGGGAAACGATGTGGATCGAAAGGGGGGCGTGGTCTGACCATGTGCCCGTATGGATGACAGAGGATCGCACAGCCGATATCTGATGTTGAGACAGAAAAAAGTAATCAATTCGGGAGTAATTTGCATGGACCGGAGAATAAAAAGAATATTCCCTCTCAGTCCCATGGAGAGCTCTCCATACATCTACCAGTTGGTAACGGTCTAGAGTGCGTTTGATATGTGTGAGAATATTCCGAGGGAGTGAAGATTCACCCAACGACGTGTCAATTTTAGGATCCATAGCTACATTAAAATCGCCAGCCAAGATTAAGATGCCTTCTTGGAATATGGAAAGTAATCTCAAGATAGTTGCTAGGCTGCGATGTTGGGACTTATTGGGCAAGTAAATTGAGGCAAAGGTATATTTGGTCTCAGCAATAGTGCCCTTAACAAATAAAAATCTGCCAGCCGGATCAGCTCTTAGTCCCGTCTCCACGAAAGGGACCTCTCGGGACATGATGATCGCTGTGCCCCTGGCTTTCCCCCCATCATAATTCCCAAAAAAACCGAGTGGAAAATAGCTGTCACGAAAGGCAGGAGCCATATCCTGTTTGAAATGAGTTTCCTGCAGAAATGCTATCGATGTTTTTTGTGCTCTCAATTCACGGAGTATTTTCCTTCTCTTCTCAGGGGAATTTAATCCTCGCACATTGTAGGAGACGCAGTGCAACGAACCCGGAGCATACATACCTGTTCCGCAGTGAAAGGGTCGGGGGGGAGGGGCAGTCGGAGAGGTAGGAGTAATTAGGGTATGTGGTGGGTCAGATAATACAGATATCAAAAAAAAAAAAAAAAAAAAAAGCTAGGGAAGTGTGAAGAGAAGAAAGAGTAGGATGAAGACGCCTATGTACAGATGGCGTAGAGTATGAGGCAATCGGTGTGCCGAGGAATCTACTTCAAGGAGAACCAACACGACCCTCCCGAGTATCCCTTGGGGCTAATACACCAGGCCTCGTGGGGGTGAGTGGTGGCCAGCAAGAGAAAAAAAAGAGATATAAGATGTTCGAACAAGTAACAGAAAAACAAGTAAACTTCGTGTAATAGAGTATAGGTGAGCTGAACCGAAGCACACCCTACGTTATCCGCAAAGAACGCCAGGTGAGGGTAGAATCCGCAGGATGAAAAAAGGAACCATAAGAAAATTTGCAGCAAGAAAGTGGGCAAAAACTTAATAGTCTATGCATATGTACAATACAATCCCCATGACAAGTAAAAGCTAGCCCCTGTATTCCTATAACTAGGGGACCCTTCCCCTCTGAGGATGTCAAAACGCAAATATCCCCCGTGGTCAGCCGCCCAGTGCCGCTCCCCCCCCTCCCACCCAGCATGATACCCCCGTCCTCCCAGCCGCCCCCCGCCCCCAAAGACCTCTACAAGCAACATATGTAGTCATCGTTGTATGTACAATATGGGGTAATGCTTGTGCCCTGCATATGAAAAAGGAGCAAAACAAAGTCGTGCGCGAGTAACCGCGGGGCGCTGCAGGCAAAGTGAGAGCCAAAAATCACAATCTTAGAAAGTAAATGTCATCCTCAATGGTCATGCTTCATCGTAAAGTGATGAGCGATACTCACAGTCTAGCTCAATAAACGATCGGTAGCCAGAGCCAGAGTTCTGGGCTATGAGTCAAGAATCCTGAGTAGGTGGACATAACTTCAGGTGGGGAAGAGTGATTCTTCAGAGGTATCTTGAGGGTCCATGAGTCGGTGAAGGTGACGAGATCGCCTCCGACTTTGCGTTACAGCTTCGGCGGCCTGAGGCGGTTTAAAGTCAAAAATCTCCCAATTAGCGATGGTCAGTCCCGGCAGTCCCAGGGAATTCAGAAAATGCGGGACGTCTTCTGGCGTGCGAAGCACCAGCTGCATATTATTATGTCTCACCGACAAAGATAAGGGAAAGCCCCAACGATAGAATCCTCTCAGTTTGGAGTGCCTGTGTAAGCGGGCGTAGTAGGCGTCTGGCCTGTAACGTGGACGGTGAAAGGTCATTGAAGACCGCTATTGCTGCTCCCCCATAATTCCAAGACTGTTGAGAACGTGCCGCCGCATAGATTCTGTCTTTAAGTACAAAAGAAACCAGGCAGCAGATTATATCACGCGGTGGTGCTGCGGATGCGCTAGGGGGGGTCTAAGGGCCCGGTGAGCTCTGGCCATATCTCCAGCGGTAACTTCACGGGAATCCAGCAAATAGTTGAAAAGTCCTACCAGATAGGGCCTGACCGCAGATTCTGTCTCCGGCACTCCACGAATCCTCAGATTATTGCGGCGAGAGCGATTATCTAAATCGTCTAATCTCCTCCATATGCCAGACGCAGCCGATGACATGAGGCATTCCTCTGCGGCCTGGGCTGTGACACGTGCTGCTGTCTGTTCCAGACCTACGACCCGGTTTTCCACTGATTCCACCTCTGCCCGTAGGGTGTTAATTTCCTGCTGCAGAGAGTCTCGTACCTCAGTAACCATCTCCCTGATATCAGCGCGGGTCGGCATCTCCGCAAGCAATCTTTCAATGCGCTGCGAGGCCGCTCCGAGTTCCGGCAGCGTGAAGGTGGTCGCTGCAGGAGAGGCCGCCATATTGGCCGGGCACGTGGGGGACGGAGACGCGTCTCGCGGGGTAAAAAAAGCCTCCAATCGGGTCGGATGTGGTGTAGAAAGGGTCCCCGGTGTGGCAGCCGTGGAGTTGCGTTTTCTCCCCTTCACCATGGCTTTGGCTGAGTGCATATAGTGCTTGGTGAACCTCGGTTAGCGCGGAGCGTTCCTAACACGCGTCCATCTTGCTTGGCTGCCTAGCCACGCCCCGTACTCCATTGTAAATTTAATAGTAGGGCAATGTGAATCCAAGCGTTGGTGAAAACCAAATAGTGTATCCAAATCATCTGTCCAGATAAAGAAAATGTCGTCGATCAAACGAAACCAGGTCAGCACAAAGTGGTCAAAAACAACATCAGAATACACAAATGACTCCTCAAATGCATCCATAAATAAATTAGCATATGATGGTGCCACATTCGAGCCCATAGAGTTTCCCTGAAGTTGTAAATAAAAGGTACCCTCAAAGTAGAAATAATTCTTACTCAAAATCAGACGCAATAGATCCACCAGAAACAATCTATATGCATCCGATATTTCCAAACTCTGTAGTACTCCAAAAATTACCTCAATTCCATCATCATGTGGGATAGATGTATACAAACTGCCCACATCCATGGAGCATAAAAAAGCTCCAGCCGGGAGGATTAAATCCTTGATTTTCGTGATGAAGTCTGGTGTGTCTCGTAAATAAGACTTAGTGGCAAGCACAAGAGGCTGTAAATGTGCATCAAGAAAAATTGATAAAGGCTGAAAGATGGAACCACAACCAGAGACAATCGGTCTCCCAGGAGGATTATTTAAGTCCTTTCGGACCTTTGGTGATAGATAAAGATGTGGAACCCGTGGGAATGGACAATCTAAGAAGTTGTAGTCTCATTTGCTAATTAAGTTGATCATCAAGGCGTCATCCAAAATGCTCTTGATCTCCTTTTGTATATTCTGACAGGGGTCGCAATCTAATTTTTTGTAATGTGACTCATTATTAAGTTGATGATATGCTTCCTTAACCACTTGAATGCTAAGGACGCGCTCAGCGCGTCCTCAGCATTCCCGCTGGTATGCGGAGGACGCGCTGAGCGCGTCCTCCCATCGGGGTCAGCGTTCGGCCGGGTTCCGGCCGATCGCTGGCCCCTCCGGTGCGGGCTGACATCCTGGATGTCAGCCGCGCATCCGGACCAGCAGCCGCCATTATTAGGTGTCATCGCGGGGGCGCGATGACACCTAATTCAGGCGCCCCCCCCGCATGTGCGGAGGAGGCGCCTGAAAGGGAGGGGGGAGGTCCTTCGGACCTCTCTCCCTCCCGATCGGCGGCGCACAGGGGCTTAACCCAGGCATCATTTGGAAGGGCACAGCCTGCCCTTCCAAATGATGCCTGGCATTAACCCCTGGGGAGCTGGATCGCGAATCGGCGCTGAAAAGCGCCGGTTCGCGATCCTTTCCCGGAGCTGGCCGACATCTTAGATGTCGGCCAAGCTTCCGGGAACTCCCCCAGAGGACTGGCGTCATCGTACGTAGCACGATGACGCCAGTCCTACAGTTAACCCCTAACTGCCACCAAGTGTGGAGATAGGGAGTTCCAATGAACTCCCTATCTCCTGATCCGTGGCAGTTAGGGGTTAAATTTTGATATGGTTGGATCGGCCAGAGCATGGCCGTTCCAACGATACCAAACATGAAAGTTAAAAATTTTGTAAAAAAAAAAAAAAAAAAAATAAATAAATAAAAAAAATTAAAAAAAAATTAAAAAAAAAAAAAAAACACTTTTTTTTTATTTTTTTTGGTTTGTTAGTGTAGCAATATTGTTCCATTTCAATTATAATGTGAACAATGATGCTGCACTAACGATTTTTGTATGCGGTGCGTTTGTTAAAAATAGTGTCATTTTCCCCAAAAAAAAATGTAACGAGACCCCATCTCTAATTTTTTTAACAAGCGCACCCCATACAAAATATAACCGCAATTGCTCGCATGTTAAAATGTGGAAAAAAACACTTTACACATTGTAAATTATTGAAAATACATATTTTATTGCATTTTTTGTTATAATATACAGACATGACATAACGTATACATATAATAATGACATATTATGAATCTACCGAGTCTGACGGAAAGAACGATATATAATATGTCGGTGTCATATACTAAAATAAGCCTTAAAAACACGTTTAAACATGATGCGCAAAACAGGTAAAAAATGACCTCAGCACAGGGGCGGGAAAAGCCTCAGCAGCGAAAGGGTTAAGATATAAGGTAGTATCCATGACCACAATGGCCCCACCCTTATCCGCATGACGGATGGAAATAGTGTCATCCTTTTGTAATTCCTTTAGCGCCCGTTTCTGTTCAAGAGTTAAGTTATGTTGTGAGTCCTGATTTGGTGACCATCTAATTCGGTCTATCTCAACCTCAACCGTGCGAATAAAAGTTTCAACCGTAGTATTAAAACCAACCGGTGTAAATTTACTCACAGGTTTGCATTTTGCCAGGTTGAATAGAGATGATTCTGCCCGAGGTGTGTCGGTACTTGGTGTCTCCACCTCCTGTAGATGAAAAAAAGTTTTTAAACGAATAGTTTGAAAAAAGTGCGTGAGTTCAACATCCAGATTCAATTTATTTCCCTTAAAAAATGGTACAAAGCTTAAACCTTGATTAAGAAGAGATTCCTGTGCGGTTGTCAAAGACTTACTGGAGATATTAATCACCAACGTTTTGGTTTGTGCCTCACTCTCCCCGGATATCTCGGGGTGACACTCCCCACTTCCGATTCCTCGGGAGCTCTCTGTGAATAAGGCAGCGTCCTGGATCTTATTCACAGATCTTATATGCAATACAATTAACAGTTAACATGCACATTAGAAGATAGCTCTATTGCTTTATATGCATAATGATCATGTTTAATGCAATTTTTGTGGAGTGTATATATATGTAATATATAGTGTAGATTGGTAAGCCGTGTTAGTCCAGTTGCCAAAATCACCAGAATATAGCAGTAGTAGTGATACCAGGTCTGGAGCTATACTAAGCATAATCATAGAATTGAACAATAAAGAGCCAAGCAGAAGGGGGGTGTCGTAAATAGTGGAATCATATTGTCAGGGAAGGTAAATAAACAGAGAGGAAAGATCATAGGTCCCAACCTTATCTGCGTTGGGGCCTATGATCTTTCCTCTCTGTTTATCTTCCTTGACCATATGATTCCACTATTTCTATTTACTACACCCCCCCCTTCTGCTTGGCTCTTTATGGTTCAATTCTATGATTATGCTTAGTATAGCTCCAGACCTGAGGAGGAGACAATACTCTCAAAAGCATGTCTTTTAAATTTAATGTTAGTCCAATAAAAAGGGCATCACTACTATTGCGATGCTCTGGCGATTTTTATGTATACAGTATCTCAGAGAAGTGAGTACACCCCTCAAAGTTCATGTGACTACACTGCTGAAATGACACTTTGCTACAATGTAAAGTAGTAAGTGTACAGCCTGTATAACAGTGTAAATTTGTTGTCCCCTCAAAATAACTCAACATACAGCCATTAATGTTGAAACCGCTGGCAACAAAAGTGAGTACACCCCTAAGTGAAAATGTCCAAATTGAGACAAATTAGCCATTTTCCCTCTCAGGTGTCATGTGACTTGTTAGTGTTAAAAGGGTCTCAGGGGTGAATGGGGAGCAGGTGTGATAAATTTGGTGCTATCGCTCTCACTCTCTCATACTGGTCAATGGAAGTTCAACATGGTTCCTCATGGCAAAGAACTCTCTGAGGATCTGAAAAAAAGAAAGATGGCCTAAATCAGGGATCTCAAACTCACGGCCCCCCAGATGTTTTTGCCTACAAGTCCCAGAATGCTTTGAATGCAATAGATGGCCGTAGAATCATGGGAGTTGTAGTTCAGAAACATCAGGGGGCCAGAGTTTGAGACCCCTGGCCTAAGCTATAAGAAGATTGCCAAGACCCTGAAACTGAACTGCAGCACGGTGGCCAAGGTCAGACAGCAGTTTGACAGGACAGGTTCCACTCAGAACAGGCCTCGCCATGGTCGACCAAAAAAGTTGAGTGCACTTGTTCAGCGTCATATCCAGAGGTTGTCTTTGGGAAATAGACTTATGAGTGCTGCCAGCATTCCTGCAGAGGTTGAAGGGGTGGGGATTCAGCCTATCAGTGCTCAGACATTGTGCCTCACACTGCATCAAATTAGTCTGCATGGCTGTCATCTCAGAAGGAAGCCTCTTCTAAAGATGATGCACAAGAAAGCCTGCAAACAGTTTGCTGAAGACAAGCAGATTAAGGACATGGAACTGATGAGACCAAGATAAACTTATTAGGTTCAGATGGTGTCAAGCATGTCTGGCGGCAACCAGGTGAGGAGTACAAAGACAAGTGTTTCTTGCCTACAGTCAAGCATGGTGGTGGGAGTGTCATGGTCTGCGGCTGCAGGAGTGCTGCCGGCACTGAGGTGCTACAGTTCATTGAGGGAACCATGAAAGCCAACATGTACTGTGACATACTGAGGCAGAGCAGGATCCCCTTCCCTTCGAAGACTGGGCTGCAGGACAGTATCCCAACATGATAATGTTGCCAAACACACCTCCAAGATGAACACTGCCTTGCTAAAGAAGCTGAGGGTAAAGGTTGTGACAGATTGGATCTGTATCTCTATCATGATAGGTATAGATGTATCTACCTGTGTCTATGTATCTATATACCTGTACATACATAGCTCCTCTACATAGGCATATTCATATCTGGGTCTGTCCATATCTGAGAAGTGCCCAGTTGGTCCAGCTCCCTAGTGAATCAATGCCTGAGTTTCTAGCCTGTTCAAAGGAAACAATTAACAGGTCAATGACTGTTTTCTCTGTGAAGCCATTGAAAGGTGTGAATAAAAGCAATAACCCATTTGGTGAACTGGGAAGTCCTGTGTCCTATATTCACACCTTGGAGTCCTGGCTATAGGCGGCGTGGCACCAAGCTGCAAGGGGCCAGGCCATGTCAAAGAAGCAATCACATCCTTTGATCCCTAGAGACAAACTTTGGGAATCAAGTTAATGATGAAGCGCACTGAGAGTGCTCAGGAACAGGGAAGTCTAGGAAATGTAGTGCAAGGGGGTAGAAAATAGGAGCTGTCCTCCAGAGGAACAAGGCAGCCTATATATACCTGAGCCAAGCATGGGCTCAGGGCTTGTTTCTGTGGGGTCACCTAAGAACGTGAGAAACTGTGCCAGTCTTCAAATCTCCAGCCCCAGGAGTACACAGATGCTCCTGTTAGCTTACGGACGTGAGTAAGGGTCTGTGGTTTTAATCCTGTTTCTTTTATTTGCGGTTTGTGTGTAAGTAATGAATATTATATCCATATTTTTTCTGTAACCCTAAATGCACTGTGATAAATATAATTTTGTTATCATAATAAATACAACTTATTAAGTTCTGCTCTGACTGATTTGATCCACGCTAACTGAAGGGACTGGATTATTGTTTTTTTTAAATTCGAGTATCTACTAAATTGTGAGTTGCGGTGGCTGGGGACGGTTGAGTAAGCGCACAGGGATTGTTGTCCGTGTAGTCATTATTTGGGTCTAGGATAGACAGATAGTGGATTGCTTATCCCTGCGTCTCTCGCTGCAGTTCACTTAGTGTTCGTGAGAACTGGTGGCAGCATAACGAATAGAGTAAGAAAGTGGGTTTAAGGATTATGGGAAAAGTAGTCACTTTTCCGGGACGAGATAGCCGGGTAGCATTGCAATCCTGGGACCAATTCATCACGCTTTACATGAGTGTCGAGAGCGGAGGCGTTGTCGGGGTAGTTAGGCACATGTGCGTGGGGGATTGTTGTCCGCGTAGCCATTGTTTGGGTCTAGGATAGACGGATATTGAGTTGCTTAACCCTGCGCCTTTTTTAGTGTGCGCATAGTTGTCGTGACAACAGTGATGGACTGGCCAAGCATGTCTGCAGACCTAAACCCTATTGAGCATCTGTGGGGCACTCGTAGTAGTGGAAGAGAACTCCAGTGGTAACATGTGAAGCTCTGGTGAACTCCATGACCAAGAGGGTTAAGGCAGTGCTGGAAAATAATGGTGGCCACACAAATTATAGACATTTTGGGCCCAATATGGACATTTTCACTTGTACTCACTTATGTTGCCAGCAGTTTAGACATTAATGGCTGTGTGTGGTTATTTTGAGGGGACAGCAAATTTAGACTGTTATGCAAGCTGTACACTCACTACTTTAACATTGTAGCAAAGTGTCATTTCTTCAGTGTTGTCACATGAAGAGATATAATAAAATATTTACAAAAATGTGGGGGGTGTACTTACTTCTGTGAGATACTGTAAGTATATATAAAGTATATATATATATATGTATATACAAATCAGAGATCTGGTTTGTTTGTATTATTTTGTTTTGAGAAGCACCCACACTGAATGCTGAGTTTAGGTTGAGTGCTACCCCCCCCATGTATTTTGTATATATATATATACACAATATATGACACACACAGCATTTTCCATCCTCAACATTTGCCTAACCTCTAACCTGGATATATCTCACCTGCTGTGCAAATGTAGTAGCTGACAAGAAAAATATAGGGGGTTATTCACAGAGATCTAAAATGTAACCGGACACTGAATTTCAGCGAACGGGGACATTTCGGGGCCATTCGGCTATTCAGAGAGCAGGCAGTTCGCCAAATTCTGGCGAATTGCCTGCACGTCCGTACCTGTTCGAGGGCCATGAAATCCCCCATAGAGAAGCAATGGTTCATCTATTCAAAGACACAAAAGAACAGAGAAATGTAGCCGAAATGCCCTGCTGTTCGGTGGTTTAATTCGGCAGGTTTATTCAGGCGATTCCCATAGGCTTCAATGTTAAAAATATTTCGGTTTTAATGCAATATCTAATAAACCGTATATTATTTTATTCTGCTGTAAAGAGTCTCTTTAGTTCTAAATTTTTTAAGATCTTTTAGGCATTTTTCAGCAAAAAAATTACGTTTTTTTTAACCCCTTCGCTGCTGAGCAATTTCACGTCTGTGTGCTGAGCTCATTTTGTTTAAACGCGATTTGAAGCCGCATTTTATTATATGACCCAGACATATTATATATAGTTTTTTCCGGCACACGCGGCAGATTCATAATTAACCTAATTATATGTAAATGTCATGCTCTGCCTCTATATTATAACAGTGCAATAAAATTAGAATTTCTAATCATCTACAGCGTGTTTAGTGTTTTTGTTCACATTTTATCACACGAGTCTTTGCGGTTATATTTTCGATGGGGTGCGCTTGTCAAAAAAATTAGAAATGGGGACTCGTTACATTTTTTTGGGGGGAATTACGTGATTTTTAGCAAACACACCCCATAGAAAAAAATCTTTACTACAGCATCATTGTTCACATTATAATTGAAATGGAAACAATATTGTTGCATTAATAAAAACACCACACCAAAAGAAAACACATTTTTAGGTTTTTTCTAATTATTATTATTATTATTTATTTATTTTAAACTTTTGACATGGTCATGCTCTGGCCTTTCAAATGATATCCTCCTTGACCCCTAGCTGCCACCGTTCTGGAGATATGGGGGTTGAAAGGAACCCCTTATCTCCACCATGCGCGATGATGTCAGGAGGCGAGGGGGGACCCGGAGGTGGAGCCGCCATCCAAGATGGCGGCCCCCACCGGAGCTAGGCAGCGATCCGGCGCCGGATGGCGCAGGATCTCGGCCCGGTGCCTGAGGGGTTAAAGCTAGGCACCACTTAAAAGGGGAGACTCTCCCCTTTTAAGCAGTGCCTGGCTTGTAGCGCTGGTACCTCCCAATCGGGAGGGAGAGGGATCTGAAAGGATCCCCCCTCCATTTCAGGCGATCTTCTGGCATTGCCGGTGGGTCACCTAAAAATGACGTCATTGCGCATGGCGCAATGACGTGATTGACGTCGGGAGGGGTTTAAATTCGGCGTCTGACTTCCCTGAAGTCGGTGGGGTTTTTGCAACGGTTTCTGCGGGTTTTCGGTGAGTGTTCTGCGGGTTTGCGGTGAGTTTTCCCTGCGCTACGGGGGCTCTGCGGTGCTTGATGAATACACCGCAGGGTCGGAGAACTAGAATCGCCGAATCGCTCCAAAGTGCGGGGAATGAAAGGTCACCGAACGTGCAGTGACTTTTCAATTCTCTCTGAATAACTCTGATATTGTTATTAAAAAAATGTAATAAGGCTGCTTTTGAAAGATTGATTTTAAGGGGAAGATATTATAGTTAATGTTGTACTGCACTTTGTGTTCTTAGTATTTGGTGTGACTTTAATATTCATGTAATTGAAGATGGTTATAGTATGTGTGAAAGTTTTAGGGAACAACGACATTAGTGTAGCCTTGCAGGACACATTTTCCATTAGGGTTGCAAGTTCAAGGTGACAGAAAGGAATATCCTACTTATTGAGCATTAACAGATCTGTGGCGCCCTGTGTGTAACAACAATCAGACACTCAATACTGACAGAGGATGTTTAATGTCATAATAAGTTGATGACATGGAATGCCATTGGTCTTTGACAGTTAAATGGTCTATGTCCCTATAATATATGAAATGTCTGCTATGATTATTGTCATAACAAAAAAATCAAAGCAAACTAGTATACTCATTACTATTTTTTCTTTCATCTTACCCTGTTTAGCTTTTAAATGATTTAAGCCTTTTCATCTACAATATTATTTATGTGTAAAATGAAAATGCTCTTCAGTCCATTAACAGCAGACATACATGCACCATAATAGAAGGCGTGTTTCTTAGTTCAAAAACCCTATGTTATTTCTTTTCTATTACTTGTTTTTGCTAACAAAATTGTTGTTAAAGTTAAATTGACTCAATTTGGATTAAAATGGCAAGTACTTGTACATTTTGTTTTACCTTTGGCCAAATATGCAAACTGTCTGTGTCCCGTACTTTTTCAAATGTGTTTTATAAGTGTAACCAAAACCTTATTGCTTTTTCCTATATTCACATACAGGGTAATTCATAGAGAATCGAAAAATCACCGCACGTTCGGTGACTTTTCGTTCTCTTCAATTCGGTTCGATTTGGCGAGCCCATTTCGGCAACCCTGCGGTGTATTCAGCAAGCGCAACAGGGTCCCCGAACTGCAGGGAAAGGCCGCCGCAAATCCGCCGAAAACTTACCGCAAAACGAGGGCGAACGCACACCGAAACCCGCAAAAACATCTGGATTAACCTGCCGAAAACGCGAGAAAAACCCGGGCAGGAGCCGACACCGCAGACGTATGCAGTGAGTAAATTAGAAAAACAGTTTGCTTGAATGTTTGAAAAGTGAAACGCTGTTTGCAAAGAAACTACTGAGCGAAAATGTCTGAAATTTACATATAAGATCCAATGAATGATAATAAAAATGGCTGTTACAGAAAAAATAAGTAAAGTTAAAAAAAAATCAGAAATATGTTTAAAAAAAAAATTCCGAAAAATGCTTAAAGTATCCTAAAAAAATCGAGGAGAGACTCTAAGAGAGACTCTTTACTGCAGAATATTATAATGAATGGTTTATTAGATATTGAATTAAAACGGGAATATTTTTAACATTGAAGCCTCGAACAGGTACCGAACAGGCACCGTATGTGCATGCAATTCGCCAAGATTTGGCGAATTGCCTGCTCTCTGAATAGCCAAATGGCCAGGAAATGTAACGAACGCTGAATTTCAGCGTTAGGTTACCTTTCTCCAGCAATTCGGATCTCTTTGAATAACCCTGATAATATAATGTTTTATCATTAAAGCTGGAGTAAGTTGTATAACACCTATTGTTGCTTGTTTTCTGTGCTTTCGATCGGCGCTTACTTCCTACTGATTGACCTAGAGGTGTCATTGATTGCAAACATCCACATCTGATTTATATAATTTAACTTTAATATTTTTGTAAAATGTTATCCTTAATAAAAAGGCTTTTATACAAAAAGCAGCTTATAGCTTGAGTGGTCTCTCAAGTACTACAGTATTAGTTTTTTGGAGAATTTTACCAGGAAGGATACATTGAGATTTCTCTCGTTCAAGTATGTCCTGGGTGGCGAGTGTGTACCGTTAGGTGTCTTGCCCAAGGACACTTACTGGAGAGGTGCTCTTGCCAGAATTAGAACCTGTGTCTCCACAGTCAAAGAGCAGTGACGTTACCTCTACTCCACCCAGCTGGTTTTAAATATTATCAGACAAAAATCTCTATCTTTCTTGTGAATATTATAAATCAATTAGCTACAGTAATTCTTTATATGGAAAAAAAAGCATTTTCTTACAGTTTTCAATACAATTTTTTCAACTTGCTTTCTTTTTTATTACAAATGTTTTTTATTACTAAACTGTAACTATAAAGCAACTAAATTTTTAATAATTCACGTTTTATCTACAGAACAATATATTGAAAGAGGCAATACAGGATAGTATATATTTAGCATTATTGCACAGAAATAAGTAAATACGTAGTTGAAAGATACAGATACAGATAAATGAACATAGGATGGAAACTCTAGCAGGGATATTCGGAGAAAGGTGAAAACCAGGAGAAATGGCAGAAGAAGAGAACAATCTAGACCAAATAGCCAATTTGGAAAGTGAGATACATGGGAGAATTTTTCTGTTTTGGCTATTTTGACCTAGAATTTTCACTTCTCTAGTCATTCTCCTGACTGTCACCTTTCTTTGAATAGACCTATCGGTGTAGCGGGCCCTGCACATAGGAGCTTACAGTCTAGAGGGATTGGGGTTGAGGAAGACAAGGGGAGTTTTACTAGATGTCAGAATCATTAGTGCCAGGGGATCGGGAATGGTGGAAAAGTGGAAGAGGCTTCCATAATATGTAGGTGAGCAGAGGGAGGAGTTGCATCAGTGATGTGGTACACTAATCTGGAGAGATGAGTTTTGAGGGATTTCATGAAGGCCTGAAGATTAG
This sequence comes from Leptobrachium leishanense, assembly GCA_009667805.1. NCBI lineage: Eukaryota > Metazoa > Chordata > Amphibia > Anura > Megophryidae > Leptobrachium > Leptobrachium leishanense. The sequence goes on from CM019063.1 coordinate 112,203,889, forward strand.
AGGAGAGTTTGATAGTGCAAGGTAAATCATTCCACAGGACCGGAGCTGCCCTTGAGAAGTCTTGGAGGCGAGAGTTGGCAGCGCGGGTGTGGACAGATGACAGGCAGAGGTTCTGGTGCTGTTTGAATGAGTCAAATCAATATTTTAAGATACATTACTGCTCTCTTTAATGGTGGAATTATTCATCATCTATAATTACACATGTAATACTACTGGTTATGTTACCTGTAAGCACTTTTACCTCCCTGATTGATTCTCTTTACCTACTTTATAGCTGACACGTCACTGCATCAAAATGAAGTGTTATTATTTGAGTGGTACCATGCAGGACTATCCAATGGGCAAAACAGACAGATGGGCAGTCAAACCGAACACAATGGTCCAGCACAGTAGGAGGCATGTACAGATTAAAGGATTTGTCCAACTGTTTTGTGTCAGGCCGGATCAAAGATAAAGTGAGGTAGATAAATTCTGATTTGAGCCAACTACAGTTGATGGTAAATACCACCCACTAGCTGCTTACAGCGTATCTACAGCCACACTCCTTTCATAGGAGAATATAGGGGCTCAGTTGTGACTGGAGTGCTTCCCACAGCTTCAGCTACACCATGCCATGTACAAAACCCATGAGTCCTTCACTTTGTCAGACATTACTCCTTTATCCTCCAACATTGTTGCCACTTTGTCTTCTCCTCATCTGGGTCCCTATAGTCCTGGTGGTTTCTTTTGATGGCAGATTGTCTATGTAGAATGAGACTGGATTTGACAACAGATCTTTCTTTCTGCCTGTCATGCTGGGACATGAAATGGTTAATTATGTTACTGCAATAAAAAATATTCTTTAAAATAAATCAGTGTATATTTTTACTATATAGATCACAGGAGAGACTATACATAAAATGTTTATACAGGTTATACACCTGCCCTAGGAAGTCATGTTCTCTAAACATCCCATCCCATAAAAACACTTATGAAAAGGAGTTGAAAGACCATGAGATGTGAAGATTTCATTTTATAATGGAGGAGAGAATGGTTCTCTGTGAATTTCCAAATACAATATCCGGTTAATCCTGGCTCTTGATAAAGGATATCCTGGATGTTAAAGACAGTCAGGATGAGTCCTAATATAAAACGTAAGGTCTTAGACAGCTGTATGCTATTATTTTACAATCAGTAGAGTCACATTTAGGAAACAATCACACCCTTTAAATGTTCAGGAACATAGGACTTCCACATAGGATCACTTTGTTGTACCAATGTAAGAGAGCAAAGGGATAGAATTTAAATTAAAGCTGTAACAGAGAATAGCAAGGGACTTTGCTGGATTTGCCAAGTTTTGTGTTAGTTGATCACGGTCCAGTAAGCCATTACTAAAGAGTATAAATGAGAAACAGGCATAAAAAGATGAAGAGGAGAAGTATGAATATACTGTGTATATATATATATATATACACAATAATCCACAACCAGTGGATCAGAACAACAATCACCCCAGCCCCAATAATCAACACAAATTAAGGTGGGCACTCCGATAATAGGATTAAACCTAGCACAAAATTGAGAATAAACGAGAGACATACTCTCTAACTGTCAGGTTCGTGCCAGGAAGGAGCCATGGCACGGCCTCAGTGTGGTGTTATATTCCCAAGCGCTGGGGGTGAGCAGGCAGAAAGACACAGGAGACAGTAAATGCACAACAAAGCTTGTATGGTGGGATGGTTCACAGCAAACAGTCCAGCACAGAACAGACGGTAGCACAGAAAATAGGCAAGTGGATGGTGGACCACGTAGTCTCTCTCCAGATCCGCTTGAGGAGAAGCAGGAGCCTTTAGGCAAATGTACCTTGATAGTAGGTTGGTCTCCTTGGAGAGAGCTGGAGGGCTGGAAGCCACTTGAGTGTCTCTGGACCCATTGGATAGTGGGCCACGCAGTGGATCGTCCAGCACGCAGGAACCAGGTAATGCAGACACAGCAAGGATGCACGGCAGAGCAAAATAAATCAGGAACATACAATGACAAGAGGGAGCTCTCAAGACCTCTGGACACTGGGAAGGGAAAAACACAAAATGAAAGAGCAAAGGGGAGGAGGGTGTGGTCTGGTTATATGCAGAATCCTCAGGTTCAGACACAGGAGTTAACCCTTAGGTGGGGAGCAGGTATAGAGAGCTAGTGACCCAGGCTGACCACAGCAGGCTCTCAGGGCTGAGGCATGACAGTACCTCCCTCCTTACAAGGTGCACTCCGGGCACCTAGGGCATAGGCTAGAACCAGGAGCAGCTAGGAGGTCATCACCACCCATCAGAGTCCGAGTCAGTGTCATCATAAATGTCTCCTTGGGCAAGCAGGGCCTGCTCAAAGATTTCAAGGTCCTCTTTACGGACCAACGTTCCATTAGATGCCCAAACACAACCATCAGGAGTAGGGTTGTCCACAGGTGGAAAGGGCGTGAGAGGTGTACAGGTGACGACCCCCGCAATGATGGGCGATGGGCCTCTCTCCTTGGCTGCCAACCGTTGCTCATAGGCAGCAAGATCTGAATCAGGAATAATGAAGCCATCAGAGGCTATAGAAAAAGTCCTGACATCCTTATGAGAGCAAGAAACGGTTCTATCAGGCAGAGCGTCACAGCCATGTATAATGTTGGGGTCTGAGACTTGCTCTCCTGGACCACCTCTAGGGTGCTTGGCAGTCTGGATAGGAGATACGTGGGTCACACCCACCTCCATAGGTACCTGGGGTTCAGGTTCCATAACCATGGGTTCTGCATCAACGAGCTCAGTAGGCAGGATCTCTATGGACCCAGAAGGGTCTGGGGTCAAGACCTCCATGTCCTCAGCATCGGATTCATCCTCTGTACCCTCCTCCTCCGAAGAGACATCACAGGAAACAGACCTCCTTGGTACAGAGGATTGACGAGGCTTGCCCATGTTGGTAGCCTGGCGAGGCTTAGCAGCTGCCTGACGTGACTTAACTGGGCGAGACTTGGCAGCGACCGGAGTCTGGCGTGATTTGGCAGTGGCCTGGCGAGTCTTGCGTGAAACAGGAGCAGCGGCTGGGGTCTTGCGTGACACAGGTGCAGCGGCTGGAGTCTTGCGTGGCACAGGAGCAGCGACTGGAGTCTTGCGTGGCACAGGAGCAGCGACTGGAGTCTTGCGTGGCACAGGAGCAGCGACTGGAGGCTTAGCAGGTCTGATGGGACAGAGATCTATTCGGTGCAGATCTGACCCACAGTAGAAGCATTGGTTCAGCCTTCTACGCCTTTCCTTCTGAGTCTCCACATAAGGTGCCTGTGCTCTGCATATAGGTGGAGAATGATTAAACGCAACAGATTGCTGTGATGCTCTGCTCACTGGTGTAGGCCTGACTGGGTCAGGTGTGGTGGGAAATGAGTCCATTAGTGTATACACATCATCCACTACAACGAGCAACTGATATACAATCTCCTCCAGTGCAGCTTGAACCCCCACGGGCCTGGTTTTTGGCTCTTTCATTATGTCAGGTTCGTGCCAGGAAGGAGCCATGGCACGGCCTCAGTGTGGTGTTATATTCCCAAGCGCTGGGGGTGAGCAGGCAGAAAGACACAGGAGACAGTAAATGCACAACAAAGCTTGTATGGTGGGATGGTTCACAGCAAACAGTCCAGCACAGAACAGACGGTAGCACAGAAAATAGGCAAGTGGATGGTGGACCACGTAGTCTCTCTCCAGATCCGCTTGAGGAGAAGCAGGAGCCTTTAGGCAAATGTACCTTGATAGTAGGTTGGTCTCCTTGGAGAGAGCTGGAGGGCTGGAAGCCACTTGAGTGTCTCTGGACCCACTGGATAGTGGGCCACGCAGTGGATCGTCCAGCACGCAGGAACCAGGTAATGCAGACACAGCAAGGATGCACGGCAGAGCAAAATAAATCAGGAACATACAATGACAAGAGGGAGCTCTCAAGACCTCTGGACACTGGGAAGGGAAAAACACAAAATGAAAGAGCAAAGGGGAGGAGGGTGTGGTCTGGTTATATGCAGAATCCTCAGGTTCAGACACAGGAGTTAACCCTTAGGTGGGGAGCAGGTATAGAGAGCTAGTGACCCAGGCTGACCACAGCAGGCTCTCAGGGCTGAGGCATGACACTAACGACCTCGGAGTGCTGAATTAAAACATAACCTTTAATTATTAGAATAAAATAGATATATATGAAAATGAACAGTGAATAAAAACCATATACACAAAAATGAATGTATAACACGCAGGCACAAGACTGAATCGATAATAAATAGCGCAAAGTCAGTGCCTTATGAATTGTTGTAAATGGGACAAAAAGCAACAACTAATCAGCACTTATCGTAATTGCTGGCCATCATTGTTAGTCGTAACCTCATTAACAGCTGAAATGTATATATTAAGAACAAAGCTACACCAGAAATACAAACCAGAGCAGGACATTTACCTGAGCATCCTTAGTCTGGCTACTTTGTGTATAAATTCGAAATGTACCATATTCAATACTGGAAAGAGCAATAATTCTGGCCAAAACTTAGCAGCAATAATCAGATCCATATACGGTAGTGGAATGAAATAACGATTGCTTGACACCCATAATTGGTATAAATAGAATAGGCAACTGACCCTTGCTTGAGTAGATTTCTACACTTGCCTTGCAGAATTATAAATCACCAGACAACATAATAAAACGAGGACTCAACACAGACGCGTATTTCGAGTCTAACCCACTTATCCCTAAAGTCATCCGATACCTTCATTGGATGCCTGCCGAATGTACTGATTGGCCATTTTGTCCAGGTGACTGGGATCCGAGCGTAATATAGAAACATAGAAACATAGAAAAAATGTCGGCAGATAAGAACCTTTCGGCCCATCTAGTCTGCCCAATTACATGGATACTTTACCTGGATTTATCTTTTGTTTAGGATAGCCTTATGCCTATCCCATGCTTGCTTAAATTCAATTACTGTTTTGGCCTCTACCACTTCTACTGGAAGACTGTTCCATGTATCCACCACCCGCTCAGTAAAATAATGCTTTTGGGAAGGTGAGCGGTGTTGGTACATTTATTTCTGACTCCCGATGACGCCGATGTAGTGTCGGCGAAACACGCGTCCGTGTTGAGTCCTGGTTGTATTATGTTGTCTGGTGATTTATAATTCTGCAAGGCAAGTGTAGAAATCTACTCAAGCAAGGGTCAGTTGCCTCTTCTATTTATACCAATTATGGGTGTCAAGCAATCGTTATTTCATTCCACTACCGTATATGGATCTGATTATTGCTGCTAAGTTTAGGCCAGAATTATTGCTCTTTCCAGTATTGAATATGGTACATTTCGAATTTATACACAAAGTAGCCAGACTAAGGATGCTCAGGTAAATGTCCTGCTCTGGTTTGTATTTCTGGTGTAGCTTTGTTCTTAATAAATACATTTCAGCTGTTAATGAGGTTACGACTAACAATGATGGCCAGCAATTAAGATAAGTGCTTATTAGTTGTTGCTTTTTGTCCCATTTACAACAATTCATAAGGCAATGACTTTGCGCTATCGATTCAGTCTTGTGCCTGCGTGTTATACATTCATTTTTGTTTATATGTTTTTTATTCGCTGTTTATTTTCATATATCTATTTTATTTTAATCAATAAAGGTTATGTTTTAATTCAGCACTCCGAGGTCGTTAGAGAGTTTGTCTTTCAAGAAATTCTCTCATATATCTATATATATATCTCCACCATCAATCACAAGCACACACAGGTCTGCATTAAAAACTTCTGGACTTTATTGTTTTTACCTTAAAATGAACATCAACCTTTCTCAATGTAATGTAATTGCAAGCGGGTCTGGTGGGTAAACTAGTATTGGACATGGAAGTTTGAAGCATAGGGGTTGAAGTTATAGTGTTCCTGGTTGCCAGGAGACACCACTATAATACATAATTATTTCTGATTAAGTAATTGTCTGCTATGTGTGATATTATGACAGTGACATAAGTATCCATTAAATAAAGCTTTCTAAATTATCTTTAATACAGTTGACTCTAGAGTTAGTGAGACCTTGGGCAAAGCTGAAAAAGGAGGCTGCTCGTTTAATCTAAAAAAATGCAGAAATCAACCCAATACATTTTAGTTAATAATGCTCATGTAGCTATATTAGGAGTCTGGGGTATGTGAATGGCAGAATGTATAGTCATGTAGATGTCATGAGAGCGGATGTGAGAGCTCTTGTTAAAGTCATGCGTTATGGCGTAACAGCTGTCAATGTCTTTCCAGCCTTGATTTTACCAGTTACACTTTTTTTTGTTGCATATATGAATGAGATTTGGACTCTCAAATTAGGAGCATACTAAAGCAAATGTTGCAGAGATGAGCTAGAATTAAACTGGTGAACGGCAGAGTAGGGTTTACATGCATGCTGTGGACACTGACTGCAAGGATGTCCGCTGTGACGGCTTTTCAATGACTAGCATTACTTTTTTTCAATTAACTGCTACGTTCATTTTTAGTTGCATTGAAGTCCTTTCTTTTCCGCCCTGCTGTATGCAGGAATAGATCTCATTTGTTTACATGTTCTTGGTAGCAGTCCATTAAAAAAATTATACTTTTGGATACATTTCCTCTCTCCACATTCTCTCTCATGACAATTACTATTGTTACTATTACTATTGATGTTTATTTTAATTTCATTCTGTTATCATATTCAGGGGCAGCTCTAAGGACTCCTTACAAATTAAAAATGGTTTATGTATAAATTTTCTTTCAGGGTTATTCAAAGAGCTCCGAATTGCTTGAGAAAGGTAACCCAACGTTGAAAATCAGCGTTCGGTTACCTTTCCTGGCCATTCGGCTATCCAGAGAGCAGGCAATTCGCCAAATCCTGGCGAATTGCCTGAACATACGGTGCCTGATTGGTGCCTGTTCGGTGCCTGTTCGAGGGCAGTGAAATCCCCATGAAAAAGCACTGCTTCGGCTATTCAGAGAACACAAACCAGCAGTGAAAGGTTCCCCTAATGCCCTGCCATTCGGTGGTTTAATTCGGCAAGTTAATTCAGGAGAATCCCATAGACTTCAATGTTAAAAATATTCCCGTTTTAATTCAATATCTAATAAACCGTTCATTATAAAATTCTGCAGTAAAGAGTCTCTTTATTTATAGATTGTTTAGGATATTTTAAGCATTCTTCTTATTTTTTTATTTTTTTTTAAAAGTCCGATTTTTTTTTTTTAAGTTTACTTATTTTTTCTGTAACAGCCCTTTTTATAATCATTCCCTGGACCTCATATGCAAATTTCAGACATTTTCGCTCAGTAGTTTCTTTGCGAACAGTGTTTCACTTTCACAGATTCACACAAACTATTTTGCTAATTTATTCACCTCCCTCGTCTGCGGTCTCAGCTGCTTCGGCTGCTTCGGCTGTGTTCGGCTCCTGCTCGGGCTTGGTTTTCGGCAGGTTAATCCAGATGTTTTTGTGGCTTTTCTGCATGCATTCGGTGGGTTTTGCGATTAGTTTTCGTCAGGTTTGCGGTAGCTTTTCCCTGCAATTCGGGGACCCTGTGGTGCTTGCTGAATACACCGCAGGGTCACCGAAATGGGATCGGCAAAAGGAACCGAATTGAAGAGAATGAAAAGTCTCCGAACGTGCGGCGACTTTTCAAATCTCTTTGAATTACCCTGTTTGTGATTAGGATATAATGTAACATTTTTAGGAATTTTGCTATATAAGTTTCCTTCTTTTCTCTTGTATTTAAATCATCGGGTAGGGGTTAAGCCTTACCAGAAGGATACTTTTATGCACACCGGTATCTTAACTTTTCTGGTGTAGTTATCATAATGAATATCTGCATAAAAGAAATTGGCATAATGAATGCGGCATATTGAAATGGAACATATAATGAAAAAGGGGCATGAAGTGAAGGCATAATAAAATGGGGCAGAAAAGAAAATGGGGCTATAATTGAAAGGGGGCATGAAATGGGGCAGGAAAAGGAGGCTATAATGAAATGGGGCCTAGTATGAAAATGAGCATACAATCATATCACATGAAATAGGGCATAGAAAGACAGAGTATAGTGAAATGGGGGGGGGGCCAAAATGGACCTCTGCCCGTGTGTGCACAAATCATTGAACGGGCTCTGTTCCAGAGTCTATCCCACAGTTGGTGCCTCCCCAGCCATTGACAAATATGTACACTATATATACACTGGCGTGTGCAGCCCGTTACGTTATGGTGTGCACCATTGGAACATTTATTAATTGAAAAATTTTGTGTAGAAGATTTTGCGCAAAATGCACATTTTTCATTAGAAATAACAAACCTTTAGTCAGAGATACAGTCAGTTTTTGTGTTATTCAGCATGAAGCAGATAAGGGACATCTAAAATGCCAATGCAAAGGGAATCCACAAGGTAGAGGAAGGGATTATATTTAAAAGGAAACAAAGTAGCAAAACAAGAGGACATAGTCTTAGATTAGAGGGGCAAAGGTTTAAAAGTAACATCAGAAAGCATTATTTTACTGAGAGGGTGGTGGATACATGGAACAGCCTTCCAGTTGAAGTGGTAGAGGCTAAAACAGTAATTGAATTTAAGCAGGCATGGGATAGGCATAAATTTAAAGATACAAAAGGATGTCTTAAATGGCGCTCTGAATAAAAATAGGATCGCTACTAATTCTTTCGGGATATGGTGTTCCCTTCACCACAAGAAACAGTTCAGAAAACAGATAAAAAAGAAGAAAGAACAGCGCTCCTCTTAAAACATTAAAATCGAAACATATAAAAAGAAAAAAAAAAAAAAAAGATATACTTTCATTTTATGCTACCGAGGAAGCGCTTTGCGCGAAACGCGTCTAGCTATTCGTTTTTTCCATGCTGGGAAAATAAATTCCTTTTAAAATCTTTTATGGTCTGTGTGAAGCTTCATACTTTGATTTTGTCTGAAAGACCATCAAAAAGAAACCAGGAATCTATGGGCAGTCAGGCCAGCCCTTTGAATAAACCTGAAAGGCGATCATATGAGAGCTTGCAGCTCTCGTAAAGCGTGAGTGTATATTCACCTGTTTAAAATGTTTGCAGACATTTGTTAACTATATTATACTATGTACTGTATTTTTTCCTTTTGAGGTACACACACAGGAGTTCCTTTACGTCTACCTGCGGTGTTGAAATCGGTGAATTATTGTTATAATACATAACATCTACCTATTATCCTGAAAAAGGTATATAAGTGGCACCCATTTTAAAGGTCGTTTTTTTTTTTTTTTTTCTTTTTATATGTTTCGATTTTAATGTTTTAAGAGGAGCGCTGTTCTTTCTTCTTTTTTATCTGTTTTCTGAAATGGGATAGGCATAAGGCTATCCTAAACAAAAGATAAATCCAGGTAAAGTATCCATGTAATTGGGCAGACTAGATGGGCCGAAAGGTTCTTATCTGCCGACATTTTTCTATGTTTCTATGTTTCTAAGGTGGAAGGTGATAGAAGACCTCGTCACCTAACTTTAGGGTGTGCCTGGCACACCCCCTTCGCACACCTTTTGACTATATACAGCTTACACACACACAAAAATATCATCACCACAAACAGACCTCACATGCACAACAAAAAACTGTATTAAAAAATGTAAACGGGGGGCGTGGCCAGCTGCAGAAGGGAGAGGTTGCATGCTGCCGGAGCTCCGCAGCGATCTCTTCTCCCCAGGCATATTTCTGTTTTTTTTTTAACCGCTGAGTGCCCTCACCTGAGGATCCTGGGTGGCTGGCCAACGGGAGTGCATTGACCGGAGCTGTTCCCCCCCCATCCGGTCCAGAGACCTACCTGCTGGACGCCTTCTCCGGCTGGAGGGTGCAGACGGTGGCCATTTTGCAGCCTACTTCTCGGCCCCCTCTGACTCCCAGCTTCATTACCTCACCAGACCGGACTCTGTTGGGGACTATGTCGACAGCCGTGGGGACGGAGGGCCCACGAGTCCCGGCTGTACTAGATGCCATAATGCTGCTGCTGGGGGACGATGAGGGTCCACTGACGCAGGGCGATATGCGCCGCATCATGGCCGTGCTGCGCTCCGCCCGGGACACTGATGACTCGGGCGGCAGCGTTTCCAGGGATGGAGAGCCTGAAGTGGTGCAACACAGCGATGAGCTGTCTGGGAGCGTGGAGACCGAGGAGCTGCGGCAGCGGGACGTGATGTGGTACCGGCTCGCAAGATCCTGCGGCCCGTTTCCCGGATGGGTGAGCTGTCCTCGCGTTGTGCTTTTGTGACACCTGCGTCCCGAGGCTCATCTACTCGGACGTAGATGGCGGGTGCGCTGGAGGCACCCGCTAGCTTCAACTGGGGTCTGAAGTCTGGGAAGATGATGCCGCCTGGTCCCTTTCTGCTGACCTTTGCTCTGGTGGCGCCTGCGGCCTTACCCTACGACATTGGAGTTCACTATGGAGAGGCAGGTGCTGGCCTCCTCGACCTGTCTGCCTCGGATTTCACTGACGGACCTCGCCTGCTCTGCCTCACCCTGCCTGCCCCACGCCTGCTGCCGTTCCGGGACACTGACCGACCAGTCGTGTTTTATTTTGCCGTGCCTCAGTCTGCTACTGGGACGGGCCTGTTCGGCTTCTCCCCACCTGCGATGTCAATGCTACCTTTTCGAGACACTGGCTGAGAGTATACCTGCGGACTCCCCCGTATGATCTCTACACTGGTTGATGACCCCCCTCGCTTACATTCTGGACGTTTTTCTGCGACACTTATTGAGGACGTTTTATTAGACAGTTTTTCTGAGTTGTTCTCTCCCCTCCCCCCCACTTAATTCAGAGACGCTTCAGACTTTATTTTCTTTATTTTTTTTCCCCGATGACATTCCCCGGCTGGGGACATATATGAGACTTTCTGGTTTTATTATGTGAAGTATTTTTGATGTCTTTTGTTATAACCCTCTCCCATTTTTTGACTTTTTGCGGATTTTTCATCTCTACCTATTGCTGGGTAATCGCTGCTTATCTTTTTCTTCTATTTTCGAGCAGTCTTAAAATGATCTCTGTGATTTTTCTCTTATTTACTTTATTCATAACTTTGAAGTCTCTCTATACTATTCCAAGATGACAAAGTATGGCCCTGCGAGGCCATTTTCTTTCTGATTGTTTTAATGACTCTGTTTCAAAATAAAAAAACTTTAAATACTAAAAAAATTTGATGGAAGCTGCGCCTGAGTTCGAGACCGTTAGAAATTCCTGTAACAGCTCTATATCACCTTCCCAAATAAAGATTATGTCGTCAATATAGCGATACCAATGGTGGACATATTTTTTAAATGAGTCTCCTTGGTATACTATACTTGTGGCAGATTAGATCTGTATTTCTATCGATATAAGGGTCTGCCTGTATATATGTGTCTATCTGCCGGTTCATACATATCTCCTCTCCTCCATATAGAGTTATATTCATATTTGTGTCTGACCATTTGGTAAGTGTATCCCTGACAGAAAATATAAATAAATATATTTAAGGGAGCGCAGTACATATATTGGTGGAAACTATATACAAGGAATAACTTAGCTTTAAATTAGTCAGCATGGGGTTGGACCTCCTTATTCGGAAATCCGATCATATAATATCATCATCCTATATAAAAAGAAATATAGATTGCGTAGCACAGTATAACAGTTTAAAGCACACTTAGTGGTGTAGATGGTCGCACTCACAAAGGTGGAGCCCCCAATGGCTCGTGTCAATTCGCCTTTAGGTCTCTTATAGGAGGGGGACCTCGCCCATATGGAACCTTGAAGTTTTCCTGGGATAGAGGATAGCCAAGGTGGAATCTTCAACGCCTCTTATCGGTTGGCTTTTAAATCTCTCATAAAAGGGAAACTTCGCCCATGTACAGATTTCTTTTTGATGGCAGGATGTACCTCAGATGTAAAGGATATCACTATAGTACATTATCATAGATACACAGATAAGATATATAAAAGTGAAAACTCACGTGATTCAGAGCCTTCCAAAATGATGGCTCTGTATATTAGGCATATGGACCTCTTATTTGATCAGAGGGGGTCCTTCCTCCAGGATAGAAGTAGATGGACTTCCACAATGAAGAGATTAGAGTGTAAAGGTAAAAGAAAATTTAATAGGAATAAAATCCGAAAAAAACAAATAAATTCAAAAATACGAAAAGAATAAATACGAAAAGAAAAAATCCGAAACGCGTTTCGCTTGCGTCCTGCAAGCCTCCTCAGTCGGTAATGGGATGTTGTCCATTATTGCTGTTTAAATATACTTTCTGTTCGTAAATTAGTTGGTCGATACGATTCACCTGATCGCATTGGATCACCACTACTTCCGATTTCCGCTTCTGTTACAAGCCAGTCAATGGTGTTCGTGCTCGCGCTGTTCCGATGCGCATGCGTAGTTCGTAATTGTTTCGTTCGTTTTCCGGATGTTGACACCGGAAATCGCAAGTCGTCCCATTTAAAGTATATTTTTAAGTGTAAAATGAACAAAAAGCATAATATTCTTTTATGAATCTGTAGGAAATGGATATGTGAATGATGAAATACGAATGAATTACGAAAATACATATATAGAAAAAATACGAATGTAAATCTAAATAAATACGAAAATATAAAATCAAAAATCTAAAACCAATATAATGTTACAATGCAATGTACTCTCATAAATACAAATAGTCCCAGCAGCAGAATACAAGGGATTGGAACAACTACGTAGAGATAAATCCCTTGTTATTAAACCTGCCGATAAAGGGGGGGGGGTGGTGGTTATGAGTGAAGATAAATATAACCAAGAATGTAAGCGGCTACTTAATGACCATCTGACCTATCAAAAACTAGACAAAGATCCTACTATCATCATAAAAAATCTATTTTATGAATATCTTCTTAAAGGCAAAGATAGCTGTATTCTCAATTCATGTGAATATGAATATCTCAAAATAATACATCCCCAGATCCCAGTTTTCTACATTCTTCCGAAACTACATAAGAACCAGTTGAATCCACCTGGTCGACCAATAGTTTCGGGTATAAATTCTGTATCATGTAGAATTTCGGAGTATGTAGATAATCTCCTACAACCAATAGTAGTGACTACACCCGCATATTTGAAGGACACTATTTCAGTATTGAATTTATTGAGGGATATTGTGTGGCAAGATGATTATATTCTCGCGACATGTGATGTGGCCTCCTTATACTCAATTATTCCACATGAAGCTGGCTGCCTAGCAGTCAGACACTTTTTAACTCAATCTGGAAATTTCAAGGAGGACCAAATAGAATATATTGTTGAGGGCATCCTTTTGATATTGACTAACAATTTTTTCTGGTATGGAGGAGACTTTTTCCTTCAACAGAATGGAACAGCCATGGGGACGAGGTTTGCCCCCAGCTATGCCAATCTGTTCATGTCTCACTGGGAATCCGGTGCAGTATGGGCTGGGCATGGCTGGGGGCAAAACCTCGTCCTCTATAAGAGATATATCGATGATATTCTCATTATTTGGCAAGGGGATATGGATTCACTTACACAATTCATATGTCATCTCAATCATAACTCTTTGGGTATTCAATTAGAATCATGCATAAGCACTGAAACAATAGATTTCTTGGATTTAAATATCTATATAGAAAATAAAACGGTTAAAACTAGAACCCACTTTAAGGAGGTACAAGTTAATAGCTATATCCATCAAACGAGCAATCATTACCAACCGTGGCTCCGAGCTATACCAAAGGGACAAATGATGAGGATGAGGAGGAATTGTACAGATATACCACAGTATTTACAGCAAACCAATAAATTAATGATTGACTTCAAAGAGAAGGGATATAAAGAAGAACCCTTAAAACAAGTTAGGGAAGATGTCCTTCAAATGGACAGGGAACAACTTCTGCAATATAAACAGAAAGAAAGGAGAGAAACTGCTGAAGTAGCTCTAGTCCTTAACTATAACACCACCAATCAAACCATAAAAAAATCAATCAATAGGTACTGGCCAATCCTCAAACGGGACCCTTCCCTTAATGGGATTCTCCCAGAAAAACCAAGAATTATCTTTAGAGGCAGTGATACTATCAAAAAACAACTAGTTAAGAGCCACATACCAACCACCCAGAAAAAGAAAGAATTCTTTAATTTAAAACCAGGCTTTTATGGGTGTGGCCGTTGTATAGCCTGCCGAAAAACGAAGAACCATAAAAGATTAATCCAACAGTTCTGTGCCACGGAAGGAGGAAAAGAATATAAGATCAAATCAATTCTTACATGTCACTCCAAGAACGTGATTTATTTGATAAGATGCCCTTGCAATAAAATATATATTGGTCAGACCTCACGCCATCTGTATGTTAGAATTAATGAACACATGAATAATATATGTAATGGCAATGAAAAACATAGTGTACCATTACATTATAAAGAAATGCATAGGTGTGATCCTGAAAATACCCAATTTTTTGCTATTGAGAAGGTTCAGAGTCAATGGAGAGGGGAGGATCTCCACCGCAAAATGATTAAGATCGAAATGAGATGGATTTATTATTTGGACACTCTGGTTCCCAGAGGTTTAAATACAGATTTTGAAGTATGTCATTTTTTTAACTAATAATTTTTAATGGATATAATTTCCTGAATTGTCATTGTTAGATGAAAGGAACATTTTCCCTGATGGGACTATTTGTATTTATGAGAGTACATTGCATTGTAACATTATATTGGTTTTAGATTTTTGATTTTATATTTTCGTATTTATTTAGATTTACATTCGTATTTTTTCTATATATGTATTTTCGTAATTCATTCGTATTTCATCATTCACATATCCATTTCCTACAGATTCATAAAAGAATATTATGCTTTTTGTTCATTTTACACTTAAAAATATACTTTAAATGGGACGACTTGCGATTTCCGGTGTCAACATCCGGAAAACGAACGAAACAATTACGAACTACGCATGCGCATCGGAACAGCGCGAGCACGAACACCATTGACTGGCTTGTAACAGAAGCGGAAATCGGAAGTAGTGGTGATCCAATGCGATCAGGTGAATCGTATCGACCAACTAATTTACGAACAGAAAGTATATTTAAACAGCAATAATGGACAACATCCCATTACCGACTGAGGAGGCTTGCAGGACGCAAGCGAAACGCGTTTCGGATTTTTTCTTTTCGTATTTATTCTTTTCGTATTTTTGAATTTATTTGTTTTTTTCGGATTTTATTCCTATTAAATTTTCTTTTACCTTTACACTCTAATCTCTTCATTGTGGAAGTCCATCTACTTCTATCCTGGAGGAAGGACCCCCTCTGATCAAATAAGAGGTCCATATGCCTAATATACAGAGCCATCATTTTGGAAGGCTCTGAATCACGTGAGTTTTCACTTTTATATATCTTATCTGTGTATCTATGATAATGTACTATAGTGATATCCTTTACATCTGAGGTACATCCTGCCATCAAAAAGAAATCTGTACATGGGCGAAGTTTCCCTTTTATGAGAGATTTAAAAGCCAACCGATAAGAGGCGTTGAAGATTCCACCTTGGCTATCCTCTATCCCAGGAAAACTTCAAGGTTCCATATGGGCGAGGTCCCCCTCCTATAAGAGACCTAAAGGCGAATTGACACGAGCCATTGGGGGCTCCACCTTTGTGAGTGCGACCATCTACACCACTAAGTGTGCTTTAAACTGTTATACTGTGCTACGCAATCTATATTTCTTTTTATATAGGATGATGATATTATATGATCGGATTTCCGAATAAGGAGGTCCAACCCCATGCTGACTAATTTAAAGCTAAGTTATTTCTTGTATATAGTTTCCACCAATATATGTACTGCGCTCCCTTAAATATATTTATTTATATTTTCTGTTAGACATTGGGAAGGTGACAGGTACACCTAATAGGTGAGCAGCATTATATATTACCAGTTTATTATACGCAATAGCGCCGATACTCTGAACGTCTTTTCGTTCTACTTTTCAAGTGTATCCCTGAGTCCACAGCTGAAATGTAATCAAAATGTTTAGCTTTCTCCCTTGGGGGGAGGATATAACACGTAGCTGTAAAAAGGGAATTTCTTTGTACACTAACATAGAAAATCACACCTTGGCAGCCAGGTCGGCCCCAAGAGAGTTGGACCCTATCTTCAAAGACAGGAAGCACATCCTTGATCTCTAAGGGGGGGTCTGGAGGGAAGAGGGACGCCTTTAGGCAATTAAAGATTAACGACGAAGTGCACTGGGCATGCTCCAGAGATGGGCACTCTGGGAATTGTAGGCAAAGGCTCTGCCAGTTAGGAGGCTGGACATAGAAAAAGGCAGCCCTATATATATTCTGAATCAAGCATGGCTCAGAGCTGATCACTTGGGGTTCCTTCTAAAGAGGACTGATCTATCCTTGCTCTATCTCCAGATCCCAGGAGGCACCGATGCCAGCTACTGATTAGTCCGTCATAAGTAAGGCTCTGTGATTAACCCTTTTTCTTTCATTTGCTGTGTATTGTATAAGTAATTGATTTATTCTAGTTATAAGTTTTTATGTAACCAAGCACTGTGATTCTTTTTCTATCATAAATAAACCAAAAAATATTTAAGTTTTGACTCTGGCTGATGAAATCCATGCTAACTAAGAGATTGGGAGTATTGCTATTTGCTTTAAGCTCGGTTATATATAAGAAATTGCGTGTGTCAGGAAACGGCAGGGAATTGTGGGATCCGTAGTCACTGTCCAAGTCCAGGATAGTGCGGCTGCTAAGCCCTGCGTCTCCTGTTGCGACGCGCATAGTGTCTGTGAGGACTGGTGGCAGCGTTACTAATAGAATAAGAAAGTGAGATCCAGGATTGTGAGAGACGTAGTTATTATGCGCTTCAGGAGAAGATTTGTACTGCGTTGCAATCCTGGGATCAGTATATCGCGCTCTACGTGTCTGCTGTGAGAGAAAGTGCGGCCGGGACGGGTAGAGAAGCGCGCGTGATTATCTGGGTCTAGGATAGACAGATAGTGAGTGGCTTAACCCGGCGTCTTTGCGCAGCAGCGCACGTAGTGGGTCGTGACAATACTCTTCTCAAATTCAGACATATATATGTTGGCGTAGGTTGGGGCTACATTAGTGTCCATGGAAGTCCCCTGCACCTGCATGTAGTAATCCCCGTTAAACAGGAAAAAGCTATTTCCCAATACCAGGTGCAGGAGCTCCATCAAAAACTCCACACATGTTATATACCTACTAAAATGCCCCTGTGGGTTAATATATGTAGGAGAGACCACACAAAAAGTAAAGAATCGTATTTTAAAACATAAATCTGTTATCAGGACCAAAAAGGTGGGGCTTCCAGTTTCATGCCACTTTGTGGAATTCGGTCATGATGTTTCACAGCTGAGATTTCAGGTACTAGTGGAAGGTATCCCTAAGTTTTCTAGAGGGGGGAATAGAGAGAAAATCCTGAAAAGGAAAGAACTTTATTGGATTTACCATTTAAATGCGATGTCCCCCAAGGGTTAAATAGAGAGGCGGATTATGCACCTTTTCTATAATGCAGGTCACAACAATTGGGGATTATGAAATCCTGCTTCATCGTAGCTATTTAGGTCTCCAATGGTGGGAATGGGTTAATTTAAGTGTTATGTGAATAATTAAGCTGATTTTGCATTTAATAAATGTAATTGATAAAGTGTATTAATAAATCTACAATTGACACCATTGAAGACATGGTAGCAACATTGGTTTGAAAGGCAATGTTTGTG
Source organism: Leptobrachium leishanense (assembly GCA_009667805.1). Taxonomy (NCBI): domain Eukaryota; kingdom Metazoa; phylum Chordata; class Amphibia; order Anura; family Megophryidae; genus Leptobrachium; species Leptobrachium leishanense. The sequence goes on from CM019063.1 coordinate 112,221,639, forward strand.
CTGTGGATACAATCATTGCAAACAGGTGTTACAATGAGGAATCTGTGTATAACACCGCTGTTTTTAATGATGTTAATTACTCATGATGTATTTAACCACTTGAATGCTAAGGACGCGCTCAGCGCGTCCTCAGCATTCCCGCTGGTATGCGGAGGACGCGCTGAGCGCGTCCTCGCATTGGGGTCAGCGTTCGGCCGGGTTCCGGCCGATCGCTGGCCCCTCCGGTGCGGGCTGACATCCTGGATGTCAGCCCGGCATCCGGAGCAGTGGCCGCCATTATTATGTGTCATCGCGCCCCCGCGATGACACATAATTCAGGCGCCCCCCCCGCATGTGCGGAGGAGGTGCCTGAAAGGGAGGGGGGGGAGGTCCTTCGGACCTCTCTCCCTCCCGATCGGCGGCTCACAGGGGCTTAACCCAGGCATCATTTGGAAGGGCACAGCCTGCCCTTCCAAATGATGCCTGGCATTAACCCCTGGGGAGCTGGATCGCAAATCGGCGCTGAAAAGCGCCGATTTGCGATCCTTCCCGGGAGCTGGCCGACATCTTGGATGTCGGCCAAGCTTCCGGGAACTCCCCCAGAGGACTGGCGTCATCGTGCGTAGCACGATGACGCCAGTCCTAGCATTAACCCCTAACTGCCACGAAGTGTGGAGATAGGGAGTTCCAATGAACTCCCTATCTCCCGATCCGTGGCAGTTAGGGGTTAAATTTTGATATCGTTGGATCGGCCAGAGCATGGCCGTTCCAACGATACCAAACATGAAAGTAAAAAAAATTGTAAAAAAAAAAAAAAAAAGAAAAATAAAAATAAAAAAAATTAAAAAAAAAAATTAAAAAAAAAAAAATAAACACTTTTTTTTTTTTTTTTTGTTTTGTTAATGCAGCAATATTGTTCCCATTTCAATTATAATGTGAACAATGATGCTGCATTAACGATTTTTGTATGCGGTGCGTTTGTTAAAAATGGTGTCATTTTCCCCAAAAAAAAATGTAACGAGACCCCATCTCTAATTTTTTTAACAAGCGCACCCCATACAAAATATAACCGCAATTGCTCGCATGTTAAAATGTGGAAAAAAACACTTTACACGCTGTAAATTATTGAAAATACATATTTTATTGCATTTTTTGTTATAATATACAAACATGACATAACGTATACATATAATAATGACATATTATGAATCTACCGAGTCTGACGGAAAGAACGATATATAATATGTCGATGTCATATACTAAAATAAGCCTTCAAAACAGGTTTAAACATGATGCGCAAAACAGGTAAAAAATGACCTCAGCACAGGGGCGGGAAAAGCCTCAGCAGCAAAAGGGTTAAGAAAGTGTAGAGATATGTTTAGTAGACTTGACAAAGACCTGGTTGCAGGTCGAAACGTTGTTCTACTGTTGATGGAATAAAACCAAAAAATTTCCTGCTAAAAAAATGTAAACGTCTAAAACAATGAGCCCATCCGCTTGCTATTTAACAGTTAAACAAGGCTTTTTGAATAAATGGTTTATGTTTGCGACATTCACTCACAGGAATAGCTATTAATATGTGCTGAGATAATTAAATGTCTGGTAATGGCTGTCCCTTTTGCCATCCCACAAGCACTTCCCCGGAAACAAAAATATACACCTTTGAATCTGAAACAGTGAATCCATTTGCAAAAATGTATTTGAAAAGGACTGTGTATGCTATGAAAATGAATACTGTATTATGACCTTTACCAAAAAGTAAATAAAGAGTGAAAATAAAAAAAATACTTACCTTTGCACACGCTATTCCTTGTAAATCTCCAGTGTTTTCATCTTGCATACTGAGCTCTGTCCAGAACAATAAATTATTCAGCAAGTCATGAACCTTTCTATCTGTTTAGTAGAAGCTGAATATATCCTTTTAAAATCCATACAATTAAAATAAATAGACAAGTTCAAAGGCAACTATTATCTTTGGATCTATATGTGCATGATCAGGCCCGGACTGGCCATCGGGCATACCGGGCAGCCCCCGGGGTACACGACAGCCTAAGGCCTCGTGCCACTCGAGGGCTTGCGTTTTGCTAGAATAGCGCAATAGCGCTATTATAGCCCCGGCTGGCAGGCGGCCTCAAAGACCTGGCACAGCTGGAGCACGCACAGAGCTCTGCCAGTGCCAATGAATAACTTTGAGGCGGCCGGCGCACTCTAATGACAACCGACATTTCAGTGAGCTCTGACTTTCCGCACTTCGTCAAGTTCCATTCGCTGACCCTGTGGTGAATTCAGCATTCACCACAGGGTCCCCGAAGTGCAGTGAATCAGCCACCGAACCCTGCCGCTAACCCGCCGGACAGCTGCCGCAAACTCGCCGAACACCGCCGCCAACCCGCTGGACAACCGCCGCAAACTCGCCAGACAGCTGCCAAACACACATGCAAGCAGGCGATGACCCGCCGAACACAGCGCCGGCCAGCTGGAAAAAAAGCCAACAAGCCGCCGTACAGGTAAAAAACACAAAAAACAAAAGCATTGAAAGTTTAACAATTTTAAACGCTGCTTGCAAAAAAACGAATGGACGGAAATGTCTGTTATTATTAAAACATAAGGTCCTATGAATAATAATGAAAAGGTCTGTTACAGAAAAAATAAAAGAAGCTATTAAAATAAATAATAATAAAAAAATATTGGAAAAAGAATTTGGCCGAAAAAATCCCCAAAAATGCCTAGAAAAATCCTTAAAAAAAAGAAAGTGACTTTTTCTGCAGGTTAAAAGAGTAAAAGGTTTAATCAATATTGGTTAAAAACAAAGATTTTTAACATTGAAACCTATGGGATTTGCCCGATTATACCTGCCGTATGAAACCACCGAACATCAGGGCATTTCAATGACATTTCACTGCTGTTCCGTGTTCTCTGAATAGATTAACCATTGCTTCTCTATGAGGACTTTCACTGCTGCCGAACAGCACTGTATTTCGCTGGCAATTCGCCAAAATTTAGAAAACTGCCTGCTTTCTGAATAGCCGAATGGTCACGGAATTGCATTGTACGGGGAAATTCCCTGTTCAGTGCAATTTCGGGGCAGATATAACTCCTTATGTCTCCAGCCTGTTCTAGTGCCCTTTAGCCCGTCGTCCAGTCAGCCCTCTCCTCCCTGCCTGCTGTCTTGTCTTTCCTTCTAACCTCCTTTGAGTCCCCTGTGTATCATCCTGCTTTTTCATCCTTTACAACCTTTGCATGTCTGGCTCTTTTCCTTCCTCGTCCCTGTGTCTCTGTCCTGCGTATCCTCTTTCTCAAACAGGGTTATTCAGAGAGCGTGAAAAGCAGGAGAATGACTGGAGAATGAAAAATTCTAGGTCAAAATAGCCAAACCAGAAAAATTCTCCCTTTCATCTCACTTTCCAAATCGGCTATTTTGACCTAGAATTTTTCATTCTCCAGTCATTCTCCTGCTTTTCACGCTCTCTGAATAACCCTGAAAGTGTTCCATGTATACTCTATCCAGCTCTATTCTTACCCTGTCCAGCCAATCCACAGTATCGGGCCCAACTACTTGTGTTTATGTTTATGCCTAGTCCCAGTTTTGTTTACACTGCAATAAACCATTTGTTTTTCACCCCTACTCTGGTCTATGCACCACTGTATACTGAGCTCACCCGTGAACCCCTGACAAAATATGGCAGTATAACCTTACATAAGGTGTCTCCAAACTGCATTCTTTTCCCTTTTGGACCACTTTAATAATATTATTTTTTCTCTGGAATTTTTTTTCATTTTTGTATTGTGAATTCACATTTTATCCACGAATGTTTTTCAGAGCTTCAGTTTTTGAAATATCTATCAAGACTTCAATTTAGTTCCCTAATATATAATGTATAGTTTTATTTCCTGGTTTTTATACACTTGTTGATTTCTAAGTTTGCCTAGAATGAGTGACTTTGTAACTAAAGAAAGAGACACTCTGCATATCCGTTCAGTAGAAATGGCTGCCACTTTGACACCTGGTTTTGTAAAGTTATACCACGTTCAACGAATGGTTCATGTTGAGCGCAGCAGCAAACACTTAATGGCTTTAAAGGAAATTTGAATCTTTTGCAGTTGTTGTACATATTTTGGACCAACATGAAAAGTTTTTGTCTTAATGTTGCAGTGCATGAGATTTCACGACCTCAGAGGACCTTTCAACTTGCTCTGCAGAGTGGCTTACAGCATTGTGATACATTTAAAGGAATCTTGGTACCATAACTCTCATGAACAGTGACTCTAAAAACCCTCAGTCAACCATATGCTGCTTGATTAATATAAATGTAACTTTGTTCAGTGTGACACTAAAAGACATTGCTTATATGCAGCATGGAGGAGGAGATTGATTTAATTTATGAATATCATGCACACAATTTATTCTTATATTATATAAATACAGAAAAAATGGCGTCGCGCCCATACTCACCGGAGGGGCAGCAACTGCCAGGAGTAACAGCCCAGTCAATGTATAAAACATAACAAGGAAAAAGAGTGTCATCTGCGCTCGTTTCTATGTGTTCCATGTACAACAAAAATGAGGTTTTTGTTTGTTTCAATGGCCATTGCAACGTAAGCCCACTCGCCACTTCAAGGCACCTCTTTAGAGTGGGTACCTAACAATTGTAACCAAAAGGCCGCTCTACTGAAGTGGCGAGTGGGCTTACGTTGCAATGGCCATTGAAACAAACAAAAACCTCATTTTTGTTGTACATGGAACACATAGAAACTAGCGCAGATGACACTCTTTTTCCTTGTTATGTTTTATACATTGACTGGGCTGTTACTCCTGGCAGTTGCTGCCCCTTTGGTGAGTATGGGCGCGACGCCATTTTTTCTGTATTTATGTATATCATGCTTGTAACACCAGTCCGTCGTTCTGCAGCTGTTCCTCTTTCCATGTTTTTGTTTTTGATCCTAAATGGGAAGTGTTTGGTGCGTGTATAAATAAAAGCCACCATCTTTGTCTCTCCTTGCTGAAAAGCAGCTGGAGGGGCTTGGAGCTGCTCAGTAGAGCGGCCTTTTGGTTACAATTGTTAGGTACCCACTCTAAAGAGGTGCCTTGAAGTGGCGAGTGGGCTTACGTTGCAATGGCCATTGAAACAAACAAAAACCTCATTTTTGTTGTACATGGAACACATAGAAACGAGCGCAGATGACACTCTTTTTCCTTGTTATTCTTATATTAAACATATAGCATTATAAGCTGCAGCTGAGAAGATGGATATTAACCTCTTCACTACCAAGCGATTTTTGATGAAAAAATTATATCATAACATTTATATGAAGCATGGGAAGTGATGTTAACAATTAAATATAGGGTAAAATAGAAGCTTTGCAAAGAAATAGTTCTTCTGAGCTAGTTAAAAAATAAAAATAATTTGAATTTGCTCATTTTTAATTTTTCATGTATTATCCTTTACAGAAATGTTGTTGAAAAGTAAGATTATGAGCTCTAGATGGTGTCCTTTATCTTACACATGTTCAAACAGAGTCTGCATTACTATCCTGCAGGCAGAAATGGACTTTGTGTTACATACAGTAACTGTGATAAAGATAAATAATAAAAATGGTCAGGTCTCCTGCATATGATACAGTATACATAATTGAAAACGAGAGAAATCTCAATGTATCCTTCCTGGTAAAATACTTTATAAATAAATAAATAAAAATGGGGATTTGTAGTAATTGAAATGAGATTATTAGCAATGCAGCTTCCAAAAAATACCAACGGAATATAAAAATACTATCTGTATTTGGCATAATCCCTGCGTGTGGAATTTACAGTAACACCATGTATCTTTGCTGTACAGGAATTTCCAGTCATTATAATCCCCTGAATTTTATCCCTTTACAGCAGTGAGTGAGCCCAGAACTCTCTCCGTATTCTTCCCTCTCCCTGACTGCTGTAATACAGCGGTAATCTATTTTGTACCTTTTGTTACAGTGCTGTTTAGGGCTGCTATTTGCAGCTGATTTTATGTCTGTCCAGGTTGCTTGGAAAGACATGAAACAAAGGATTTTGTTTCTCTACAGGTGACACACTAAACTTGCTTTAAAAAGGTGTGAAAACAGTCTTTTGATATGCTATTGAGTGCTTTTCAATGCATTATTATTATTATTAATATTATTCTTTATTTATAAAGCGCCAGCATATTCCGCAGTGCTGTACAATAGGCACAGTATAGACAGGGTTACAATACATTGAACAACATTTGACAAACAGTACAGGAGGAGATGAGGGCCCTATTCTCGTAGGAACTCACAATCTAGAAGGGTTGGGGTTGGAAACAGGAGGAGGGGACTGCAAGGTAAGAGTGATTGATGGTAGGGATGAGCTGTTCGTTTCGATCTGTTCGGTGTTCGATTCGAACATCGCCCGTTCGGCTGTTCGTCGAACTCCAAACATTTCCGCGTGTTCGGTTCGAGTTCGCCCACAATTCACCACAATGGACCACAATGCACTTTTCCACTGGCCTGAAGCTTGTAATTGGCTACAGCCTTGCACCTGACCACAGGTCAGGTGCAAGACAGGTGCAAGACTATGCCAATCATGGCTCAGAGTCCTGATTGGGCAAATTTTGCCCAATCATGGGCCCACAGAGCTAAGTCCCGCAGCAAACTATATAAGGCGTCCCTCGCAGCCCCAGCACGTGTTTTTTGAGAGGAGATTGTTCTGTTAGTGTGTCTTCTCAGTGCCAGCAGCTATTGGGGGGTCTCACTTCTATCAGATATCTGGGAATTGTAATCTGTGTCTTGTCACTGTTGCCAGCTATCAGGGGGTCCTATCAGGGGGTCTCACTGATTTATAGGAGGTTCCTGGGAATTGTAATTTGTGTCTTGTCACTGCCACCCATCAGGGGGTCTCACTGATTTATAGGAGGTTCCTGGGAATTGTAATTTGTGTCTTGTCACTGCCACCCATCAGGGGTCTCACTGATTTATAGGAGGTTCCTGTGAATTGTAATTTGTGTCTTGTCACTGCCACCCATCAGGGGGTCTCACTGATTTATAGGAGGTTCCTGGGAATTGTAATTTGTGTTTTGTCACTGCCACCCATCTCACTGATTTATAGGAGGTTCCTGGGAATTGTAATTTGTGTCTTGTCACTGTCACCCATCAGGGGGTCTCACTGATTTATAGGAGGTTCCTGGGAATTGTAATCTGTGTCTTGTCACTGTTGCCAGCTATCAGGGGGTCCTATCAGGGGGTCTCACAGATTTGTAGCAGATTTCTGAGAATTTTAATCAGTGTCCTGTCACTGGCTGCCAGCTATCAGGGTGTCTCACTGAGTTATACCAGAGTTCTGGAAATCTTTAATCTAGATAACACAGTTGAATCAGAGTTCTGCATATCTCCAATTTTTATAACAGAGTTGAATCAGAGTTCTGTATATCTTTAATCTATATATCACAAACCATGTCAGAAAGACCAAAAAGGACAGGCAGACGCTCCCAGACACAGATAAGAGGGCAAGCAGCCTCTGTGTCAGGAGATTGTGCCTCTGGTCGTCGTGGATGTGGTGCATCCTCTGCAGGGGCACGCTTGCCCTTTCTAACTGGTGCTGCCCGTCTTAAGCAGCAGCAGCAACATACAGAGGATTTGGTGGATTGGCTAACCAGGCCATCCTCTTCCTCTAAATCCTCTGCCAGCCAGGCTTGTAGTGGTTTACAGTCCACCTCAGCTGCCAAAGCATCTAATGCAGCCTCCATGTCCACAGCTACTCCTGCCGTAGCCTCACCAACATACACGGAGGAGTCAGCTGAATTGTTTGACTAAAATGACAGTGACATGCTGCTTGAGGATGTGCAGCAACTACAGTGCAACCCTGCACTCTTCCACAATACCACAAAGGGGTTACGGTGTGACGGCACTGTTGCCGACACTAAAGGCCCAATTTTAAAGCACCTATTGTTACTTTCATCCAAAGCCTGCATAAGGTTCACCATAATTTAGCCAAAAAATCACTAAACTTGTTCTGCATGTCCTAAAATGTCTCCTTTTTTCATACAGGCTGCCGCCCCAAGCAGTTGTTTATGAATAGATTAACCACTTCGATGCTGAGGACGCGCTGAGCGCGTCCTCAGCATTCCCGCTGGTATGCGGAGGACGCGCTGAACGCGTCCTCCCATTGGGGTCAGCGTTCGGCCGGGTTCCGGCCGATCGCTGGCCCCTCCGGTGCGGGCTGACATCCTGGATGTCAGCCCGGCATCCGGAACAGCAGCCGCCGGAACTTGGTGTCATCGCGGCAGCGCGATGACACCAAATTCAGGCGCCCCCCCGCATGTGCGGAGGAGGCGCCTGAAAGGGAGGGGGGGGAGGTCCTTCGGACCTCTCTCCCTCCCGATCGGCGGCTCTGCGGGGGTTAACCCAGGCATCATTTGGAAGGGCACAGCCTGCCCTTCCAAATGATGCCTGGCATTAACCCCTGGGGAGCTGGATCGCGAATCGGCGCTGAAAAGCGCCGGTTTGCGATCCTTTCCCGGAGCTGGCCGACATCTTGGATGTCGGCCAAGCCTCCGGGAACTCCCCCTGAGGACTGGCGTCATCGTGCGTAGCACGATGACGCCAGTCCTGGACTTAACCCTTAACTGCCACCAACTGTGGAGATAGGGAGTTCCAATGAACTCCCTATCTCCCGATCCGTGGCAGCTAGGGGTTAAATTTTGAGCATGGCCGTTCCAACGATACCAAACATGAAAGTAAAAAATTTTGTAAAAAAAAAAAAAAATGAAAAAAATAAATAAAAACAAATTAAAAAAAAAATTATAAAAAAAAAAATAAACACTTTTTTTTGGTTTGTTAATGCAGCAATATTGTTCCCATTTCAATTATAATGTGAACAATGATGCTGCACTAACGATTTTTGTATGCGGTGCGTTTGTTAAAAATAGTGTAATTTTCCCCCAAAAAAAATGTAACGAGACCCCATCTCTAATTTTTTTAACAAGCGCACCCCATACAAAATATAACCGCAATTGCTCGCATGTTAAAATGTGAAAAAAAACACTTTACACATTGTAAATTATTGAAAATACATATTTTAATGCATTTTTTGTTATAATATACAGACATGACATAACGTATACATATAATAATGACATATTATGAATCTACCGAGTCTGACGGAAAGAACGATATATAATATGTCTGGGTCATATACTAAAATAAGCCTTCAAAACACGTTTAAACATGATGAGCAAAACCGGTAAAAATGACCTCAGCACAGGGGCGGGAAAAGCCTCAGCAGCGAAAGGGTTAAAGGAAAACCATTTACCGTCATTTGAAATGTCTTTTTTTTTTTTAAATGTTTCTATACAGCCTACAAATCCGCCACTTCACGGGCAGGTTATGGGGATCTCCTAGGCACGATATTTGAAGGAATTTTTCGTTTTTATTCTTAACCTATATTTCACGGAAGACTCACTGTTCCTTTAAAAACTTAATTTTTTAACTTTTTGTCCTTGTTTCCTGTCCCCCAGGGCACTACCTGGACCCCCATACACCTTTTGTGGCAAATATCTTGCATATATGCCCTCTTGGAGGGCACTCTAAAATCGAACGTTCGAGTCCCATTGACTTGCACTGAGTTTGAATCGTGTTCGTGTTCGAATTCGAACTTTTGAAATTGTTCAAATTCGAATGCGAACCGAACACGGGGGTGTTCGGCTCATCACTAATTGATGGTTGCATCAGTGAGTTGGGTGGTAGGCTTCCCTAAATAGGAACGTTTTAAGGGAGCGTTTGAAGGAAGAGAAGTTAGGGGAAAATCTGACCGTATGAGGGAGAGCATTCCAGAGAATGGGGGCTGCACGTGAGAAGTCCTGCAGTCTATCACGGGAAGAGGTGATGCAGGGAGACGCTAGACGCAGGTCGCTGTTTGACCTTAGGGAGCGGGCTGGGTGTATTTGGTGATTAGTGAGGACAGGTAGTGGGGAGCTGAGTTAGTGAGGGTTTTGTAGGTAAGGATAAGGTTTTTGAACTTAATTCTGCAGTGGATGGGGAGCCAGTGAAGGGACTCGCAGAGGGGAGCGGCAGAGACAGAGAGGCGGGTGAGGTGAATTAGCCTGGCGGAGGCGTTCAGGATGGATTGTAGGGGGGAGAGGAGGGAGAGAGGGAGGCCAGATAAGAGATTATTGCAATAGTCAAATCGGGAGATTACCAGGGCGTGGATGAGTTGTTTTGTGGTGACAGCGGTAAGAAATGGAGAATGCAGAATTGAGTTATCTCGATTTTGGGTGTGAAGGTGTTAAATGCCTAGCACTTCATCCAGATAAGGCTCTGTTACCTCATACTGCCAGGAAGATTATGTGAGTGTTGCATGCAAATAGACGCTTCATGTAGAACAGGGCACTAATTGGTTTTCTTTAACCCCTTAAGGGCCGCTGACGTACCCTGTACGTCTTGTCCTCGGGTCTCCCTTAGACCCGCGGACGTACAGGGTACGTCAGCGGCGCCTAATCCCCCTCCCGCCCGATACTCACCTCCCTCACCAGATCCCACGGCGATCTGGCAGGGAGGAAGCCTGCCCATGTGATTTACATGGGCAGGCGAGGCTGATGACGTCGCCACGCTGCGTGGTGACGTCATCAGCAGGCGTCCCCATGCATTTCAATGGAGGGGAGGGGGGTGGCTCCTTCGGAGCCCTCTATCTCCCCAACCATTGAAGCTAGGGAGATGCCGTTTGCACCGCTGGAGAGGTGTATGGCATTAACCGTTTCGCTGCCGGATCACGTTGCGACGCCAATTGGCGCCAAAACGCGATTCAAACCTGGAGGGGGGCTGACATCTTGGATGTCAGCCAAGCCTCCAGGTCCCCCCCACCCACTGACAACCTCACCATATGTGTGAGGATGTCAGTGGGCCAGTTAACCATCTAGCTGCCACGTAGAGATAAGGGGATCCTAAGGATCCCTTTATCTCCCGATCCATGGCAGCTAGATGGTCATATTTGCCATCATTTGAAAGGCCTGATTATGGCTCTTCAAATGATACCAAACATGACCAGGTTTGGTTTTAAAAAAAATTTGAATTTTTTTTTTTAAAAAAAAAATAATAAAAAAATAAAATAAAATAAAAAAAAGGTTTTTTTTAAAAAGTTTTTTTTGTCTGGGGGGAGTTTAATTAAATAGGACCTAGGCTGTCATCTAAAAATAATTAGCACAAAATGGTCAGAATGAGCGCAGCGCACATAGGTGAACTGTCTCAGCAGTGACGGGGTTAAAAAGCAAACGCATGTAAAAATTGGGTGTTTCTAGTCTCGGGACAAAATTTTGAACCTATTTAGCCGGGGTCGTTTTGGGTGGTTGTAGATTTTGGGGATTAAATTACAAAAAAGTGTGTTTTTACCATTTTTTTCCTCATATTTCATTTTTTTTTTTATAGTAAATTATTCGATATGATGGAAATAATGGTATTTCTAGAAAGTCCATTTAATGGCGGGAAAAAGGGTGTATAATATGTGTGGGTTGAATAAACGAGTAAGAGGAAAATTTGACCTAAACACTAACAGCGCAGAAACGTAAAAACAGCAGCGGTCACTAAAAGACGGATTTGTGTAAAACCGCCCGGTCACTAAGGGGTTAAATTATTATTTTATTTTAACTTTTGCAGCTCCTAACTTGCTGTGCGTTTAGTATACATAATTCCTCGATGTGTCCTTTGACACCATCATATGTAACTTGAATTTAAATGTTAAACTCCTTTCAAAAAAACTTTGGAAGGTGAGATTTGTATTTTTTTTATTCAAAATAATAAACCATATACTGAAAGATTCAGTTTCCCAGATGGTCATTAGATCCAGGAGAAAAAAAAAATCTTATAATCTCTCCCTTCAACAAGTAGATTGCTGTAATAATCTGTAACATTCCACCAAATGGAAGCAGCGGCTGCTCGGGGTAAAAAAGTGTTTTTATTAGAAGTCAGGTTCAAGACGCATTCCTTCCACAAATTAAGTTCTTGTGGAATCCCTAGAACCAGGATGTGCATTGGTATGTATATACACAAGTGGTACACAGCTCTTTCTCTCATCAGTTTTCTTTCTGGAAGCAATGTGAGCAGTTGGGACAGATTACTTTTTACCTACCAGGAAGGTGGTTCTGCAAGTCATGGTTGAGTGAACCTTGGCAGGATAGAATAAAGAAAGTTATTCTGCAGCTGTTGCCCATTCAGCCACTATGCACACATCAAGTGAGTACTGTAGGTTGATTCCTGTCAGCCTTTTTTCACATATCCATATAAAATCATTATTTATCCCATAGCTTTTGAGTCTGGAACTAGAGATCTATTCATAGTCAGTTTCTATAAACACTGTGATAGCCAAGAAGCTTGTGTTTTCTACATTACTTGAAATATTTAGCTAATGCCGCCCACCCTAGAGATTTATTTGAACTATAATACTCATTATTCACAGGCTGTGGGCATGCTATTGTTGTAAAAGTATATTTTGGTTACTATGGCATCCTCATTAGCAGGTACAGACTGACATATCAATGTTGACTAAACATGGGTGTCTGAGTGACTAGAAAGTTAAATATAGCAAAACTTAACTTTTGACACAGGACTAGCCCGCCATGGGGCCATGGCTCCAGACTGCACTTTGCCAGGGGAGGCATTTTGTCTCCCTGCCAAAGGCAGTGGCATGGAACGGTCGCCAGGTCCTCAACTAGGTCCAGCAGTCGCTGAGGCCTCAACTAGGCTGAGTGGCCACCAGGGCCTCAACTAGGCCGAGCGGCCACCAGGGCCTCAACTAGGCCGAGCGGCCACTGGGGCCTGAGCTAGACCAAGCAGCCACCAGGGCTTCAACTAGGCCCAGGGGCGACCGGGGCTTCATCTAGGCCCAGTGGCCACTGGTGCCTTGGCAAGCCCTGTTTAGCACAAAATCAAGAGAATATTCATACACCACACATCACACATATCTTTTTAGTTCACATTCACGTGGTTCATTGATTAAATTTTTTTAGCATCATATATATATATATTTTTGCATCATATTTGTCAGCATCGCTTTTTCCAGCCATAGCATCATACACACGTTTATTTTATTTAATTTACACATTTTTTTACATTAATTGAGAGGCAATATACTCGCTTTGTCAAAACCTGTGAGCTACAAGAGCATGTTAATTGCACTGCAAATTTTCTGTTTCATTTGATTATCCTTGAAATCCTCATCATGCTGTTTTTAACCTGTTGCTGGCACACATACCAGTTCCATTGATGTGGTTCTGGGCGCTCCTTGGTTTTTCTCTTGATTTTGAACTCTCTTTCCCAGCAAGCTCAGCAACACCCATAGCCACCGACACGTCACTTTCAGTTTCGGGGAGACAGTGCCAGGTGTGCAGCAATGGTGCTATTGGTAAGTGTACATCTCATTTTATCTATTTATAAGTTGTATAGTTGCTTTGTTAGTTACTTTGAAAAAGACCCGGTGCAGGGTCGAAACGTTGGTTATTTTTTTAATGCAATTTTGAATAAAAGATGCTTTTAACTAAGCCCTGGAGTGCATTCATTTGGATTGTTTACATATATACATATTGGATTTTTGTACCCAGGCAGTGAATTTAACTAACATTGATGGCTAATGGCTAAGAGAGTGCTGGTTCAAATTTGATGGATATATATATATATATATGTATATACACTTATGTATATTCCATTATCCTCGTTACTGTGTGCATGCCCTCACTCCCTTTTTTTTTTAAATATATGTTTATTTGTATATCAATAAAATATTTCAAACCATTGTCGATATAGTTGCAGGAGTTTTCTTGGTCTCGCAGGAACGAAATGTGGGTATTCAAACACGCAGGTTCGTGGTAAAGCAAAAAGGGAGGTGGAGATGGAAGGGGTTGTCACGTATCCCCCTGAATACCAGAATATTGGTCCCTATATGCAAGACGCTCTCTAGCCTTCCGATCCTTAAGTGGTCGGCACGTCTAGATAGATATTTCGGTTCACAAGACAGAGTACCCACAAGGGTTAATATCAGACAGATATACAAGGCCTTTAGATAGTTTGTTCTCCCCAGGACTTTAGTAATATAAGAGGTAGTCTGCTGTATGCTTAGGGTTACACACAGACTAACACCGGTACCAAAGTTAGGAGCAGAACCGTTAGAGAAGTCGTTGCCAAAATCAGGAGTCATACACAGAGGTGGTTCTTTGCCAATGCCAGGGGTCATACACAGAGGTGGTTCTTTGCCAATGCCAGGGGTCATACACAGGGGTGGTTCTTTGCCAATGCCAGGGGTCATACACAGAGGTGGTTCGTTGCCAAGGCCAGGAATCATTCACAGAGAATATTATGCAGCCAGAAACAAAGGTCAGACACGGACAGTACCAAAAATCGCAAGAGCTCTGCGGGAATGCAATACCACGTCAGGGCACGGGTAAAACAGTGAAGCCGGGTTTTAAAACCGGCGGGTCCGCGTCATCACGCCAGGTCCCGCCCCCGGCGTCCCACGTGAGCGCAACCGGCTGCAATATCAATCGGCGCCTGGCCAGCGAGCAGCGTGGAAGCCGCTGCCAGGCGCCCAACGGATCGATACGTTACAGAACCCCCCCTCAAAGGGCGGCCACTGGACGACCCCCAGGGGCACGAGGATGAGCCAAATAGAAGGCTTTCACCAACCTAGGAGCATGGACTTCCGTAGCCGGGAGCCAAGAACGATCTTCTGGACCGTAGCCCTCCCAGTCAATCAAGTACTGTAAAGTCCCCCTAGATATCCTGGCATTCAGAATGGCCTTAACCTCAAACTCCTCCGCACCCTCCACGGAGACAGGAGGAGGCGGAGCATGGACCTTGGTATACCGGTTGCATAACAATGGCTTCAAGAGGCTCACGTGAAATACATTGTGTATCCTGATATGAGGAGGCAATGCCAAAGCATAGGAGACCGGATTGAGTCGCCTCAGAACTTTATAGGGGCCTATGTATCTAGGTGCCAACTTCATGGAGGGCACTAAGAGTTTAATATTCCGCGAGGAAAGCCAAACCATGTCTCCAACCTGATACACAGGTGCTTGCCTCCTGTGTCTGTCTGCCTTAATCTTCTGGATGGCACTGCTTTTCTCCAGTGCCTCCTTAACTCTCCCCCAAGTCTCCTTCAAGGATGCCAAATGCTCGTCTAAAGCAGGTATTGTGGTATCCGGAAACGTAGCGGGGAGCACGGGAGGATCGAAACCGTAAACAGTGAAGAAAGGTGAATGTCCTGTGGATTCACTCACTGCATTGTTCAAAGCATACTCTGCCCATGGTAGAAGATCAGACCAGTTATCCTGTTTGTCAGATATAAAACATCTTAGATACTTTTCTATATTCTGATTAGCGCGTTCTGCTGCTCCGTTAGTCTGGGGGTGATAGGCCGAGGAGAAAGATAAGTCTATCCCCACATTCTTACAAAAACCCTTCCAGAATCTGGAGACAAATTGGGTACCCCTATCGGACACAATCCCAAGAGGAATACCATGTATGCGGACCACGTTGTTTATGAATATGGGCACCAGTTTGAGTGCCGAAGGTAGTTTACGAAGAGGAACATAGTGGCCCATCTTAGAGAACCGATCTATGATAGTAAGTATTACTGTATTACCTCTTGAAACAGGTAACTCCACTATAAAATCCATTGCCAAATGCGACCATGGTCGTTCTGGGATTGGCAGAGGCTGGAGTAAACCAATGGGTACTGTTTTGGGACTTTTATGTCTTGTGCACACCTCGCATACAGCTATGTAATCTTTTACATCTTGGCGTAACGAGGGCCACCAGAAGATTTTACTGATGCTGGACACCGTTTTGGTGATTCCCATATGCCCAGAAGTTTTATTGTCATGGTAAATGTTTAGTAATTCCTCTCTTTCATTTTCAGGTACAAAGAGTTTCGCGGGAGGTCTCCCCTCAGGAGCTGTGCCCTGAACGGTTTGCAACCTTTTCATCAAAGGAGACGAGACATTAATCGTGGTAGAGGCTATTATCCGTTCTTGGGGTACAATGGGATGCTGATCTTGGATATTATGCTCGTAAGATTCATACTGTCTTGATAGTGCGTCTGCTTTGATGTTTCTGGATCCAGGTCTATAGGTCAGGACATAATTAAAACTCGAAAGGAACAACGACCATCTCGCTTGCCTGGAATTTAGACGTTTAGCATCTCCAATGTATGTGAGATTTTTATGATCAGTTATGATAATGATGGGATCACTAGACCCTTCCAGTAAGTATCTCCATTCTGCCAAGGCTGAAACGACTGCTAACAACTCTCGGTTTCCTATGTCATAGTTCCTCTCTGCCGGGGACAGTTTCCGGGAATAGAAGCCGCATGGATGCAAGGGTTTATCGGGTGCCTCCCTTTGGGACAAGACTGCACCAAGACCTATTTCGGAGGCGTCAACTTCTACTTGAAATGGCAGAGTCGGATCTGGATGTCTGAGAACAGGGGCAGTAGTGAATGCTTGTTTGAGCGCCTCAAAGGCTTGACTGGCTTGGGGTGTCCATTTCTGATTTCCACCCTTTCTTTGTCATAGCCGTGAGAGGAGATACCAAAGCTGAAAAGTCTTTAATGAATCTCCTATAATAATTAGTAAACCCCAGAAACCTCTGGATGGCTTTCAGCCCTGGGGCAGAGGCCAGTCAATGATTGCTGAGAGCTTCTTAGGATCCATCTGAAAACCGTCAGGAGTTATTATGTAGCCAAGGAAATGTACTGTTTTTATGTCAAATAAACATTTTTCCAGTTTACAAAACAACCCAGCCTCCAACAGTTTTTTCAATACTTGTTTCACATGGACATGATGGGTTTCAATATCAGGGGAGTATATCAGGATATCATCCAGATATACAATGACAAAAACTTGTAAAAATTCTCTTAGGGTATCGTTTATGAGGTCCTGAAAAACGGCTGGCGCATTACATAAACCAAAGGGCATCACTAGGTATTCATAATGTCCACTTCGTGTATTAAAAGCCGTTTTCCATTCATGGTCTTTTTTGACCCTTACCAGGTTGTAAGCTCCGCGTAAATCGAGCTTAGTATAAATTCTGGCCCCTTTTAGTCGGTCGAATAGTTCCGTGATAAGAGGTATGGGATATGCGTTCCTTATGGTTATCCTATTCAAACCTCTATAATCAATGCAAGGTCGCAGATCTCCCTCTTTTTTGGAGACAAAAAAGAAACCTGCTCCTGCTGGAGAGGAGGACCGTCTGATAAATCCTCGCTCTAGATTCTCCCTTATGTACTCCTCCATAATGTCGTTTTCCTTTTGCGACAAGGGGTATACGTGTCCCCTAGGAGGCATAGTACCGGGGAGTAAATTTATTGCACAGTCGTATGGGCGGTGTGGTGGTAGGACCTCAGTCCTGGATTTAGAAAACACCTCCTTTAATTCTTGATAACATTCAGGGACCTCTGTGGATAAAGGAGGAGCTGTGGCAATGTTGAGGCTACCGATCACATTGACCCTACCCAGACATTTTGACTGACAATGAGGACTCCAATATTTTATGTCTCTCTGGACCCAATCAATAACTGGGTTGTGTTCTACCAACCATGGAAACCAGAACGACAGGACATGAAGGAGATTCAATGATCTGAAAACATATTGTTTCATGGTGCAATACTCCTGTTACCATACATACATGAATAGTGTCGTGAGTAATACGTGGACAGGATAGCGGGTTCCCATCTATGGCTTCTACCATTAGAGGTTTTTCTTTGAGAACCAGAGGTATGAGGTTTTTTGCAGCAAAATGTTTATCCATGAAATTACCTGAGGCCCCAGAGTCCAAAAACGCCTCAGTCTTGAGGTGAACCCTTTCCCAGGTTAGAGAGATTGGTAACAGAATCCTGGATTTTTTTTTTTCATTATCCACAAAGGAGGCATAAAGAGAACCAATAACCTGGGTGTTAGCTGTTCTTTGGCTTGATGTACCACTGTCACCCCTGCTACCCCTAGGTCTTTGAGGACATTGAAGGCGAAAATGGTCTGCCCCTGCACAATAGAAACATAGCCCTTTTCCCTTCTGTGAGCTCTTTCTGCGTCCGAAATACCATTTTTTCCTATCTGCATAGGTTCTGCACCTGGCATTTCCCCTCTTACATTTTCCTTGTTACTGGATGTGCTGGTATTTCTAGACAATAGAGGTAAAGGAGGCAAGACCCTTCTGGGTCTATCTCTAGGATGTTTCCTTTCCCTAATTTGATCATCCATGGCAATACAAAAATCAATAAGGTGATCAAGTGTCTCTGGCAATTTTAATGGAGCCAACTCGAACATAAAAGTATCGTTTAGGCCTTCAGTAAAGGCTAATGTTAAGACATCGTTAGGCCAGAGAACCTCTGAAGTCAGAGTTTTGAAGTCTATAGCGTAATCAGAGACTCTCCTATTCCCTTGTTTTATATGCAACAAAGACCTACCCGCATTAGTAGCCCTTCTAGAGGGGTCAAAGGTCCGTTTTAGCTCTGAAGTAAAACCCTCGTAGTCATAAATGATAGGTTTCTTGTTTTCCCACAAGGGTGTAGCCCACAACAAAGCTTTCTCTGTCAGATGGTTGATCAGATAACCCACCTTGGCTTTATCCGTCATACATGACCCTGGGTTATTCTCAAACAAAATCTCCAGTTGAGTCAAAAAACCCCGGCACAAACTTGGGGTACCATCATACCGTAACGGCGCCTTCATACTAAGCCTATTTCTTTCGGGAGAGGCCGGACTAGCAATAGGCAATACAGGGTCCGGGGAGGTTGTGGTTCCTCCGCTGGACCGATTCAACAAGGTCTGAAGAGCAAGAGCAAACTGGTCCATTCTATGGTCCTGCTCTTCTTGTCTGGCTGCGATACGTGCCAACTGTATAGAGAGGTCTGCGGGATCCATTGGCCCTGACGTAATGTCACGTATCCCCCTGAATACCAGAATATTGGTCCCTATACGCAAGACGCTCTCTAGCCTTCCGATCCTTAAGTGGTCGGCACGTCTAGATAGATATTTCGGTTCACAAGACAGAGTACCCACAAGGGTTAATATCAGACAGATATACAAGGCCTTTAGATAGTTTGTTCTCCCCAGGACTTTAGTAATATAAGAGGTAGTCTGCTGTATGCTTAGGGTTACACACAGACTAACACCGGTACCAAAGTTAGGAGCAGAACCGTTAGAGAAGTCGTTGCCAAAATCAGGAGTCATACACAGAGGTGGTTCTTTGCCAATGCCAGGGGTCATACACAGAGGTGGTTCTTTGCCAATGCCAGGGGTCATACACAGGGGTGGTTCTTTGCCAATGCCAGGGGTCATACACAGAGGTGGTTCGTTGCCAAGGCCAGGAATCATTCACAGAGAATATTATGCAGCCAGAAACAAAGTCAGACACGGACAGTACCAAAAATCGCAAGAGCTCTGCGGGAATGCAATACCACGTCAGGGCACGGGTAAAACAGTGAAGCCGGGTTTTAAAACCGGCGGGTCCGCGTCATCACGCCAGGTCCCGCCCCCCGGCGTCCCACGTGAGCGCAACCGGCTGCAATATCAATCGGCGCCTGGCCAGCGAGCAGCGTGGAAGCCGCTGCCAGGCGCCCAACGGATCGATACGTTACAGGGGTGAGGCGAGGGGTCGACTCGGAGTCAGTGGGGGCGTTATCAATGGAGAAGGGCGAGGAATCTAGATGTCGGGGAGATCAGAAGCCACCTGGACCAGAGGACCAGATTAATAGCTAGCAGGGCATTCTATTGGTCACGTAGTAGTGGAGTTGTTGTCATTCATACTATCATACCAAGTCCAGGGGCGGATCCAGACACAGGTTTTGGGGGGGCATTCTACCAGTTTTGGCCAAGAGCTGGTGTAGGGTTTGCAGTGACAGGCAGATATATTTGCCCCCAGCTCACATGGATATATATATATATGCCCCTAGCTCACATGGATATATATATATTGCCCCCAGCTCACATGGATATATATATTGCCCCAGTTCATATGGATATATATTGCCCCCAGCTCCCATGGATAATTATATATTTGCCCCCAGCTCACATGGATATATATATTGCCCCCAGCTCACATGGATATATTTGCCCCAGCTCACATGGGTATATTTGCCCACAGCTCACATGGATATATTTGCCCCAGCTCACATGAATATATTTGCCCCCAGCTCTCACCTTTGCTGGCCCCAGGCTCCGCTGGCGTTCTTCTCCCAGTCCCTACAGGCGAGCGGCCGCTGACATGCAGCTTGGCCGCTCGCCGGGAACCACCTGACCAGCTGCGCAGCCACAAGCACGCTGGTCAGGTGGTTCTCTTCCCAGGCGAGCGGCCATGCTGCATGTCAGCGGCCGCTTGCCTGTAGGGACTGGGAGAAGAACGCCGGCAGCGGCGATTTTCTCGGGGGGGGGGGGAATTGCCCTGTTGCCTCCCATGGATCCGACCCTGACCAAGTCATGAGGGATGGGCAAGCGGCTGGTATACCGCTACTTACCATTACCTCCTTACCATTTCTACATCTCTTTGTGTACTGAGAGTTTTATTTATTATGTTTTCTTGGCCTTTAGAGAAGGAGGATGAGTTGCTTAATATAGTTCTGCTGAAGACGTAGCCACTTTATACATAATAATTATACACCTGTAGGCTAAAATACTCATAGTTCATGTTAATCTCGACTGTAGCATATATTTGGAAAGGTTCAGTCTAAATGCCTGCAGCTATCAGCACAGGTCAGCACAGAGTATACACTCAAGTCCCACAGCAGCTGTACAAACTGTATTTGTGGGGTAAAGAATTCTAAGACAGTGAACTCTTTGTTAGATCCGGAACTCACTGATCCCAAAGTATTTCAACACAGCTTCTAAAAGATGTGCTCCTCTACAGAAATAGAGTACAGTGATACGGATTCAAGGTACTCTGTAAATAAGTAGTTATTTCAAAGAAACACACACCTTTTTTTATTTAATCCATTAGATATGAGTGAATCACAATGTCTCAGATAAAACCATAACAATATATGTGTTACATGATCGTATTCTTATAAATCACATCATCAATTTCTCTGGCAGGAATAGTACAATTTGTCTCTCAACAATTCTATTGAAGGGAATGAAATATATTACTGTAACACTGACATTTTTTTAAGCACTGGTATAAACTAAATCAGGAGAACTGCTAATACTCATTGTAAAACAATTGATATTTGATTTGGAAAGAGTATTTTAAAATAAAAGTCAACAAAGTATCAAATGATCTGAGTTCATGCAACCATTCCTTACTAATAAGGTGTAGGCATGTTATTTTACCGAACATAACTTTTTTCCCCTTTATTCACAGTTTCCGTACTTATAATTATTGTAAAAGTAAAGAGCAAATGTTTTCTTTTCTGATATTAAAACGGAAAGATATCTGAGAGCACTGCTACAAGCTGCTCCCACTGAGCCAATTAATATCCCACAGAAAGTATACTGATATAGTGTGGGTTTTTCACTCGGATATTCACTTTCAGGGTTATTCAGAGAGGTGAAAACCAGGAGAATGTCTGGAGAAGTGAAAATTCTAGGTCAAAATAGCCAACCAGAAACATTCTCCCATTTATCTCACTTTCCAAATCAGCTATTTTGATGTAGAATTTTCACTTCTCCAACCAATCTCCTGGTTTTCACCTCTCTCTGAATAACCCTGTATATACATTGTGATAATTATGATTTTCAAGCTGTAATCATTCCATGTATAGATATTAAAAAAGCAAGTCCAGTCAAGGAAAATGCCTCGTTCTGCAGAACAAATCCTTCTATTTTTATTAATGTTTTTGTTCGTCTTTCATTATTTTTATTTTAATCTTAAAATGAACATATTTAAAATACCAAAGAGTAACAGAAGACTCGATGACATAATCCTCCCTGACTGACAGCCCTAAATAAAGCATTAGTAAATCATAAGAGCTATTTTGACACCTAGGCTCATGATTTAATTATAATGCAAGTGTATAATGTCTGATAACTTCCCAGCTTGACGACCCACTTCCCCACCCCTGGAATGGATTCACATAAAGAGATCTTTTAAAGGGACACTACCACTTACATAAGCAGTGGTGTATTTTGGCTTAGGGCGGCACTTTCCAGGGGGTGGCGGCCCGCACTGGTGGCCCCACCCCTAAAAAAAATATATATATTTTTTTTTTACTTTTGCAAAGTATTTTGCCAGGAAGGATACATTGAGATTTCACTAATTTTCAAGTATGTCCTGGGTAGGCAAGGCCTAGGCTTTCACATTCCAGGGAGCAGCAAAAAACCTCACCACTAAGGCTAGGGTCAAACGAAAGCATTTTTCCCCGCGAACGTCAAAAAGTACGTCCGAACGCATTGACGTATTTTTTCACGGAATGCGCAAAAACGGTCAGACGACGCGCATTTTCGTCCGTGATTTATTACGGATCGTCAGTAAAAAACTTTTTTGCGTCTGGACGTTATGTTGGCTGGACATTAGCAGAGTCTGACATCTCCTAATCACACACACGCCGCTATGCCGCCGCAGCGTACTCTGTATGTCAGTACTAGCGGTTCTGCGTTCTCAAGAAAATGCGTTCAAATTCCACTTGCGTTGCACGGCTGGACTTTCGTGCGGCCGTACTTTGTATATTGGCTGTCATTCCCCTTCATTTTCTGCTACTGTGGCCGTAATTAAGTGCGCCAGAACGCACGTTAAAAGTGCGCTGGTCTGACCCCAGCCTAAATGGGTTAATCACAGAGCACCGAAATGACGCCAACATTTTGGTGTTCTGTTGTTCCCTGCACTTCGGGGAATAAAATTTCCCCACCCTGCAGTGAATTCACCATTCACCGCAGGGTCCCCAAAGTGCATGGAGTCGGCCGCTGAATGCTGCCACCGCAAACCAGTGGCCTGCTGTTTTCAAAAGAACTACTGAACGAAAATGTCTGGAATTTACATATAAGATCCTATGATTGATAATAAAAAGTTCTGTTACAGAAAAAAGAAAAAACGCTATTAAAAAAAGGGGGGGGAAATTTTGCTGAAAAATTACTAAGGCTGGGGTCAGACCAGCGCACTTTTAACGTGCGTTCTGGCGCACATAATTACGGCCGCACTAGCAGCAGATGACGGGCAATGACGGCCAATATACGATGTACGGCCGCACAAAAGTCCGGCCGTGCAACGCAAGTGGAATTTGAACGCATTTTTCTGAGAACGCTGAACCGCTAGTACTGACGTACTGAGTGCGCAGCTGCAGCATAGCGGCGTGTTTGCGTGATTAGGAGATGTCAGACGCTGCTAATGTCCAGCCAACATAACGTCCAGACGCAAAACGAGTTTTATTGACGATCCGTACAAAATCACGCCCGAAAATGCGCGTCGTCTGACCGTTTTTGCGCATTCCGTGAAAAAATACGTCAATGCGTTCGGACGCACTTTTTCACGTTCGCGGGGAAAAATGCTTTCGTCTGACCCTAGCCTTAAAAGGTACTAAAAAAAAATCAATGAAGACTTTTTACTGCAGATTAAAATAATAAATGGTTTATTAGATATTGCATAAAAACGGGAATATTTTTAACATTGAAACCTATGGGGTTCGCCTGAATAAACCTGCTGATTGAAACCACCGAACATCAGGGCATTTCACTGCCATTTCTCTGCTGTTTGGTGTTCTCGAGAATTGATTAACCATTACTTCTCTATGGGGATTTGCAATGCCTTCAAACAGCACCCTACTTGCTGGCAGTTTGCCAAACTTGTGTGTGAGCATATCACAGAGCAGTGGTGTACTCAGGGGAGTGGCGGAGGGTGGGCCGCCCCAGGTACCAGTGATTATTTGGGTGTCATTAGGGGGTACTAGGAGGTGCCACTGTCACTGTGTGTCAACTTTGAGCTGTGTTCTCAAACAACGAGCAGCGGAGCAGGGCGTTTGCATACGGAATAAAATCGAATAGAATAAAAATCCCCCTCTCCTCCCTCCATAGCTCCTCCCCTGCCCCGCAGCAGCTCTAGGAGAGGGGAGGGGGATGTGATTTGTGTGCAGAGAGAGAAGATGACAGTAAATGGCAGGTAAAGGGGGGGGGGTATCAGCAGAATATGAAGCCCTGTCTGCTTACTGCTGTTTAAAGTGGACCTTTCCTTAACCAGCACTGCAGTGATAGAAATTTGTCATTGAGCTGCCTGGCTCCTGCTGAGGCTGCGTGCATGCAGGTCAAGCGGTCCGGCCAGTCAGGTGGTACTGAGTCTCAGTACCACCTGACTGGCTGAACCACGTGACACGCATGAAGCTGCCCGCCCTTTCGTTAACACGGACTCTCACTCTATTCTAGACTGAACACCCACCAGGAAGGTAATCAAAGCCACGGTGCACCCTCTGGCAGTGGCACCCCACTGCTGACAAGATGGCTCCACGCACAGGCACAGCTGCAATCCTAACTTGGCCTGGAGGGACCTCCTGCTGAGTCTGTGCACAGTCCCTGCTGACTTTGCACATAGCCCTACCACGAACAGAGGCCGGTAAATATAGAATAAATAATTGCTGTGTGCTCATATTCACTCGGTTTGCTGGGAGTCTTATTGCAGTGGATTCTGATTGCACTCATACACACCGCACATTGCATTGCTGGGAGTTTTATTGCTGTGGATTCTGATACGCTGACACACACCGCACATTGCATTGCTGGGAGTTTTATTGCTGTGGATTCTGATACACTCATACACACTGCACATTGCATTGTTGGGAGTTTTATTGCTGTGGATTCTATGATACACACTGCATATTACTGTGAGTTTTATTGCCCTGGAGCTCTGGGATACGCTCATACACACTGCACATTACCGTGAGTTTTATTGCTGTGCAGTTCTGATATGCTCAAACACAGTGCCCATTTCTGTGGGTTTTATTGCTGTGCAGCTCTGTGATACACTCATACGCAGTGCACATTTCTGTGGATTTTATTGTTCAACTTAGAGCGGCTGTGATCCAGTATACTTGACATGCGTGGCTGTTCTTTATAAAAATGCTTGAATTTAAACATTTCATAATTTTATTTATCTCAATAGATACATTTGAAATGGTATACAAAATATACAAGTAGGCACTTGGTATCCACTTTTAATATAAAGAGAGGAAAAGGCGGAGCTCTACGAGGAAAAGGTGGAGCTTAAAGAGGAAGGGTGGGATTAACCAGGAAGAGGTGTGCCCTTGACAGGAAGGGGTGCCTCAAATTTAAATTAGGGGGTGCACGAGTTTAGTCAGGCCTAGGGCAGCACAAAACCTAAATACACCACTGTACATAAACTGTAACTATATTACTTGGGCATTACAGATAAAACCACTGTATAAACCACATGTTGCTATATATTTTTTTCTTCGATGGAAGTAATTGCATGTAAAAAGGAAAAAAAAAAAGTAAGGTTTTAATCTCTTGTTTTCAGTTTGTGTATTTTTCCCATAATGCAACATTTACCAAAAGCTTTGCAGCTCTTGTTTATTTAATCTAATTTATTTAACGGTTACAGAGGTGGAGGTGGGAATGTTTAGATAAGGCAGCAGGAGGTCTATTGTTCTCCAGGCCAACTGAGATAAGAGCTGGCAGTTGAATGAGATATGATAGGGACCTTAAAAGACTTCTGATCTACCCCCTGGCGATGTCCTTTGATTGCATCTCACACAATGCAAACATTTGAGTCAGTGATCCACCTACAGACCCCATTCTATGGCCATTGCCACATAGTGAGGACAATGTGAAGTAATGACACTATGAGTGGGGCAGTTTACAACATTAAAGATCACAAATTAGATGCACCCAATGACACATATAAAGTAAAATATTTTCTTAACTAAAAATACAAGAGAAAAACAAAGCACATGTAAGATAGCAGCAACATAAAATAAACACAATAAGGACATTTCATTTTTTGGTGGTAGAGGCCCTTTAACAAAAAGGCCGGCATTTACAGAGTAGAGAATACACGGCAAAATGCAAGGCTTGATTCAATTATAGATGGACATAAATTCTTAAAGGGAGCTCAATACAAAGTGTCAACATCTGAAATGTGCTACTGGTTCAATAGGTTATAAATGTTATTCAGAGAGGGTCAGTCAGAGAGCATTTGTCACAGTTCGTCCAGTTTGCATGAAAATGCCTGGAAATAATACTGTTTATAAGGTCCTAATAATAAAAAGTTATACGAAAATATCCGAAGACGATAAGAAACGGCCCCCAGTCTGAGAACTTGCAATCGGGAAGTAGTGATTAAACACCAGTTGCGATATGTAAATTCCTCTGAACAAGGAAATATCCCTCCTTTTTCTAAAACAATTAAATTTTATTTCATGTAGTTAAAATTAACTTATTTCATTTCTTAAAAAATAGTCATCCAATAAACAGATAGTGACTTGCGTATTGACAATTCATTAACACCTTTTTGGTCTCAATATTCCGACAGGTTTCTTTCAATTCAGACGAAAAAATCTTTTGAATGATTTAGTCAATTTCAGACACCATACTGACATCGTCAGTATCGAATTCAAGCCTTGGATGTCACAACCATCCGTTAATCAACATTGATAGCCTCACAGGCACAATAAATTTGCATATAGATTTTAAATTCATGTCTTATTAACAATGCATGACAATATTCTGTTATATTAACAACGAACTGCTCAACGCGCGTTTCTCTGCTGAACTAACAGCAGTGCTCCTGATGAAACTTTTGCGCTCACAATGTTAAGTATAGGACGCGCAAAGTACAGTAAGCTCGCGCAGGGTTTGCGCAGATTCACCCGCGGTAGACTATTGCACACGGTTGTTGCGCTGACTATGTAATACGGGATTCGGCACAAATGGTTTTACCCCTCGCGTTAATGTTTTTTTGTGCCAGCGCAAACGTTTGCGTGAAGATTGTAATTTAGCCCTAAGCATTTAGAGTTGTTTCCAAACATGTCTTCTATTCGTTGTTATTTGATGTGTATTTATTTATGTAGGATTTATTTAGGATGCAACCCAATTATTTATTGAGTGGAACTTAAGAACAAACAAGGTGTGGAATGACTTGTTATTCATTGTTACTGACTTGGGTGTTTCTCCTTTAATTTGAGGAATATACATCATATCTAATAAGAACACAAAATTAAAATAATATAACAGCACGCCAGTCAATGTATAGGAATTCGGGTGGCATAATTAACTAGATCTACCCTATGTGATTTAGAAATTCCTTTCCTCAGCGAATATAAAATTATTGGATTGCTGCTTTTCCTAGGCTGGATTTATACTTAATTATAAACTGCACATATGAGAAATGTCCTATTTAATATTAATGAGAAGTATTTTTATTGTGTTTTGCAAATGAAATAGTTATGCATAGACACCAGAAGGTGTGGAATGCTAATGCTAATCGACTTCACAATGCTGAGATGCTTATATAATTAATTGTAGCCTGATGTTTGTAAAAGTCTCACTGGTGGAGAAACGAAGAGGAGTTGCTTTTGAAGGTTTTAGATTCCTAAAACCAGCTCTCTTCTACCAGAACAGAGTTATCCCACAAGTTTGGGTACATGCAATCATGCCGATGGTTAATGCATGTCTCCATGGAGTCCTATGAACTCCTGGAGAGGATATCAGATCAGCACACAGGTACCTTTTAGTAGGGATGTGCGTTTCGGGTTTCGGAATTTTGGAATTTTCACGAAATTTCCCGATTCGTGTTTTCGGATGCGGCCGAATTTCCGAAAATTTTTAGATCCAAAAATGGCAGATCCGAAAAGTTTTCCGAGCCGAAACGAAATATTTTCGGAATTTTCGAATGGACTTGAAATGTGTCAAATCGAAATTTATTGCTTTGAAACGTGGAGAACAGACTTTCCGAAAAAACGAAAATTTCCGAACTTACGAAAAGTCGATACAAAAACGAGCTAAGTGACACGAAAATACGAAAAATGGTCGAAATTCCGAAAACATGTACAATTCCGAAAAACGAAAATTTCCGAAATCACGAAAAGTCGATACAAAAAACGAGCTAAGTGACAC
The DNA here is from genome assembly GCA_009667805.1 of Leptobrachium leishanense. NCBI lineage: Eukaryota > Metazoa > Chordata > Amphibia > Anura > Megophryidae > Leptobrachium > Leptobrachium leishanense. Next base: position 112,249,637 of record CM019063.1, read on the forward strand.
GAAAATCCGAAAAATGGTCGATATTCCGAAAAAAAAGAGTACACGAAAAACGAATCGAGCCGAACCGAATCGAAACAGAAATCGGTCGAAACGAGCCGAATCGAAAAGTTTAAAAATCCGAAAAATCGAACCGAATCGAACCGAAAAAAAATCGGTGCACAAGCCTACCTTTTAGTGTATGGGGTAGGCAACCTTAGCCCTCCTGATGTTTTGGAACTACTTTTCCCAAGAGGCTCAGCAAACCTGAAGAGTGCTTGTATATTTTACATTTTATTTTTTGTTTAATAAATATTTTTCCAGCATTTCTGGCCTTTATGTTACCTTTGTTTCTGCACTGAGGTTTACATACGCTGCTACCCTGGAAAGATTCTGCTGGAGATTCAATTCTATCTGGTGAGTGGATATTTGCTTATCCTTCACAATCCTGTTGGATTATATACAACCCACCGGCTGGGTGGAGTAGAGGTCACTGCTCTGCGTGGAGAGAGCCTGTGGAGTCATGGGTTCGATCCCAGCGAGCAACCTCTCCAGTAAGTGTCCTTGGGCAAGACTAACGGTACATACTCGCCACCCAGGACATACTTGAAAACGAGAAAAATCTCAATGTATCCTTACTGGTAAAATCCTTTCTAAAAAAAAAAAGTTCCTGTGCTTTTTATGGAGGTCTGAGTGCGGGAGTATGAGGCGAACAGGTTGGCCCTGAACACCTGTGAGGTCTTCATATAAAGTGTGAGTAGTGACCATTACAACTTTACTATAGCAGTATAGCTTGTGCAATACTGTAACATTGTCTATATTTTTTTGTATTTTGAGGTCATCCTATTATGAAGATTTTGATTTATTTAGTCCACGTCTAATCTTCCCTAAGGGACCTACCATTGCTTGTGAGCATTTTTCCATATTTACCGCATCACTTATACACTGCATTCTTTTAAGTTGAAGCGCTCTCACCCATCCGATAGACAAAACTGTCCAGTACCCGATCAAAGGATCTTCTCCGCTGTGTAGTGGGACTTTGTGCCACTGAATCCGCTCTCTCCTTGCCGAATCTCTGCAACTGGAACAACGATCCACCGCCTACACTCCCAATCGATCAGCGCGGTCTCCTAACTCGGTGTCCAGCCGGAACCAGCTTGTCATCCAGACCTCTCAGCGCTGCGTAGGTAGGTTTCAGCACGGTCACTGTCCCGATCTCCAGCACCAGTGAGGCAGCGTCTGTGCTCCGGCCTGGTCGCGATCCTTGACAGCTCTCACGTGCGTCCTCCACCTTTCACTGCTCCGCACACTCTGACCTTTCCTTCCGCGAGGCCGCTGATCTCCTTCCTCCTCCTGTCCCACCCCCTTCCTGTCCTCACGCAAAGGATGATGGTAGGTGTAGTTCAGCTTTTATCCAACGTAGTCCACTATGTCTCCGTCTCCCTCTGGTGGCCATAATAATTAAATGCAGCAGAACACAGTCTTTAAAGCAGCGCTACACTAGGTTTATTAAAGAAAGAAATTTAGAATATGTTAATACAATGAGGGGCGAGGGGGGAATGGAGCTGACTAGGTAACTCACAAAGAAACACCAAACAGAAAGAACATAAGACAAATACCAGATAGGTGGATGGGACAGGAATATGGCTGAACAACAAACAGTGCTTTACGGCGAGTAAACAAATTACAGGGGCTGAAAACAAAAGTCTAGAGGTCCAGGGATACCAAGGGCAGGAGCTGAAGCAGAGGGTCTTTGAAACAGGAACAATAGCAGAGGGTCTTTGGAACAGGAACATTATGAGCGGTTAATCCAAAAGGGCAATCCAAATATTGAAGTCAAAGGCAGTCTATATATCGGGAGCAGGCAGCTAGTAAACAGGTTCAGAAGAGGAGGCCAAGGGGTCTGGTACACAATAAAGCCACAGTGGATAACAGGCTCCTTGGTTCCTTAGGTGAGCTGAAGCAAAATGATGAAGCGAGGCATCATGGGTGCTCCACCCTTAAATAGGGATGGTTAGGGCTAGGGATCGGGAGCACCCGTGTTTGTTAGTATGGGAGTGATCAGAACTGGGCAGGGTAGGACATGAAAATTGCTGCCAGGGTTGTTTTTCTGAGTGCACAGGTTTCAGCCTTCTTGCAGTGCTGGCGGCTAGGATCGTGATACTATTTTTGTTTGCAAGTTTGTTAGGCTAACTCCACAATTCTCATTATAAAGCACTGTGGAAACTTGGTGCTATATTATAACGATGGTAAAAATAAGAGTAACAATAATAATATAATTATAATATCCATTTCTCTCCTATCATTACAAGGAGCTGAGAAATACAGATATTTGAACTCCACAGCACTTGGTACATCTACATAAAACTGGAGATAGGGAATTAGACCGCTCCGAGATTATATATATATATATTATGCTTATTATTGCAGAAGCCATCCGCACATCACAGAAATTCAAAGTACTGCATCCCAGAGCTCCTGTGCTACATTCCCCATATGCAGCAAGGAATTATGGGTAGGATATGAAAATAACATCTGTCTCACTTTTATGCATCCTGGGTCTGTTATTACACAGAACCTTTAAATCAATGCCATGCCTTACTAGATGGCTTTTCTTAGCAGATATAAGGTTTATGCAACTGGTCATAGCCACTCCTAGGACAGCGCTGTTTCAGGTTTATTGGACCCTCATCAGCTAAGAGCTAGGCTTGACCAGTTGCAGTGCATGCTTGGACCAGTAGGGTAAATCAGTGTTTACAAGGCTTGTGGTGGATGACAAAAAGTGAGATAAAAAGCCCCCACGCAATAATTAATTATGCTTATTATTGCAGAAACCACTTGCACATCACAGCAATTCAAAGAACTGCATCCCAGAGCTGACCTACTAGATGGCTTTTTTATATTTACATATATTTATATTCCCCTAAGCCTTACAAAAGAGAAACAATTTTGGGAGCTTTACTAGTTTTGTATCCACCTGACATTTAGATCTTCTGTGCTTTATTGTTAAAGCACTTTTGTTTATATAGCGAAAATCATAAGAGTTTTTCTGACCAGACTTTCCAGTATAGGCTGAACTTGTTGGCCGAAGATAAGAAAACCTGCATTTTATCTTCAGTGGCAGCCTCCAACCAATTGGGAAAATGTGCGAGGTTTTGTTATATAAGCAAATATAAACAATACACTCAGAAAAAATAAACAGGTAGAGGAATCAAAGACATCAATGTAACACCTTTTCTATTCACTGACACCTCACAGGCCATAATTATCCTTTAGTCAATCAGTACCATACCCAATTACAGAATGTTTGTATTCAGTCAAATCTCAAAAACCATACGTACATACATGTTAGACAACAAATTCTCAAAAACAAATATATTCAGCATCTAGGCTTCGAGATCTACGTGAGCACTGGAGTTCCTATACAGGTGTGCGCCCTGTATTGTGGGGTGTGCACACATATTACATTGATTCCTTACAAACTTTAAATGATAACAAACTGAGCCAAAATGAGCCAAATGAGAAAACCCCAAAGAGTGTGGATGGTGACCTAAAATGTCAAAAACAGGAGAAATCTACTGTGCTTACCTATGACCTCACAGTATTACTGAATGACATAGTCCGAAACTGTAAATAAATATAACTATTGACATTCTTCACACCTTTGCACAAATAAACATCTAGGGCCCTATTCCAATGTTGCCATTAACCCCTTCATGATGGGCAGGCATCACTGGGTTACACGGGTGAAGCATACAGGTACCCCTCATTGACAGGTGCCGTCGCAGTCCTCTGATTTGGCCCGCTGACGCTCGTCATTGGCTGACGAAGAATATCTGGGTGCACTGGCGCCTTTACCAGATGCATATCTTTTTAATATAGGACCGCAAGGTTCACCCCTGCATTCTTCCACAATACCACAGAGGGGTTACTGTATGATAGTACTTGCAGGCCTGGCACCAAAAGCACAATATTTGGGTGCACTGCCACTGACGCCTGTATCAGATTCATATCCTCAGAGGGGTTACGGTGTGACGGCACTGTTGGGGACGCTAAAGGACCAATTTTGAAGCACCTATTGTTACTTTCATCCAAAGCCTGCATAAGTTTCACAATAATTTAGTCAAAAAAATCAGTATACTTTTTCTGCGTGTACGAAAATGTCTCCTCTTTTCATACAGACTGCCGCCCCAAGCAGTTGTTTATGGATAGATTAAAGGAAAAGCATTTACCGTCATTTGAAACATCATTTTTTTGTTTTTAAGTGTTTCTATACATCCTACAAATCCGCCACTTCACGGGCAGGTTATGGGGACCTCCAAGGCACGATATTTGAAGGAATTTTCCGTTTTTATTTTTAACCCTTATTTCATGGAAAACTCGCTGTCCCTTTAAAAACGTATTTTTTTAAACTTTTTGTCCTTGTTTCCTGTCCCCCAGGGCACTACCCAGACCCCCATACACCTTTTATGGCAAATATGTAGCATATATGCCCTCTTGGAGGGCACTCTAAAAACTGAATTTTCAGCCCCATTGACTTGCATTGGGTTCGGGTTCGGACCCAAACATTTTGAAAAATTCGGGTTCGGGCCTGAACCGAACTCGGGGGGTGTTCGGCTCATCCCTAATTTTAACTCCATGCACGACATATTACATGTCTGGACCAATAGGACACACTGGGATTTACTTACAGTATCTATCAGGGTTATCCAAAGAGATTCGAAAAGTCACCGCACGTTCGGTGACTTTTCGTTCTCTTCAATCGGTTCCTTTTGCCGATTGCATTTCGGTGACCCTGCGGTGTATTCAGCAAACACCACAGGGTCCCCGAATTGCAGGGAAAAGCTGCCGCAAACCTGACGAAAACTAACCGAATGCACGCTGAAAACAAGCAAAAACATCTGGATTAACCTCGAAAAGCCGAACAGGAGCCGAACAGGAGCCGAAAGGGAGCCGAATCACACAGAGCCGAAGCAGCTGTGACGTAGAGGAGGCAGTGAATAAATTAGAAAACCATTTGTATGAATCTGGAAATGAAATGCTGTTTGCAAAGAAACTACTGAGCGAAAATGTCTGAAATTTCACAGGAGGTCCAGGGAATGATAATAAAGAGGGCTGTTACAAAAAAAATAAGTAAACTGAAAAAAAATCAAAAAAAAATCGGACTTTTTTAAAAAAAAAAAATTCTGAAAAATGCTTAAAGTATCCTAAAAATCAATGAATAAAGAGACTCTTGCTGCAGAATTTTATAATGAACGGTTTATTAGATGTTGAATTAAAACGGGAATATTTTAACATTGAAGCCTATGGGATTCTCCTGAATAAATTTGCCGAATTAAACCACCGAATGGCAGGACATTTCGGGAACCTTCACTGCTGGTTGTGTTCTCTGAATAGCCGAAGCAGTGCTTTTTCATGGGGATTCACTGCCCTCGAACAGGCACCGAACAGGCACCGTATGTGCAGGCAATTCGCAGGATTTGGCGAATTGCCTGCTCTCTGGATAGCCGAATGGCCAGGAAAGGTAACCGAACGCTGATTTTCAGCGTTCGGTTACCTTTCTCAAGCAATTCGGATCTCTTTGGATAACCCTGATTGTCTTCATGGGATTAAGTTTTTAAACTTGCGTTCATTTCCACATTTCATCTGCTTTGAAAAAAAGTCACTGATTTATTTCCAAAAACAATAACTATTAAGTGTGAATATTAGACAGTAAACATCCACAATCTGAGAAATTCTGAACAATCCACAGTATACTGTGCCCTGCCTGTTTACGTCCACAAATTTAAATTGTTTGCAGTTTGCAAAAATGGACAAAATTATAATTTCCTCAAATTGTCTTTGCCAAGTTCCAGCATGACAAAGTGTCTTATATAGGGCCTACTTGACACAAAAGGAGTCTTTGTTCTGGCATACATGATACCCAGGTGTTGATGTGTACAATTCCCAAAATTCTTTTGGTGTAATAGGTTGTGACTTGTGTCACTTTGGACTTGGGTGCAGGGCATGGAGGCATGTTTGTAGGGTGCAGGACTCATAATCAATATTAGCCCATTGCCCTCTTGTGTGCAGAATGTTGGTATAATCTCTGATTTTGCAAGAATGCTATTGTCTGGTCCTTGCCTATCTGTTATCTGTTGAAAGGATTAACATCCCAGTTTACCCTGTCTCAAGAATGCTTATCTGTTTCTGTTTGAATAGGTTGTAAATCTGCTGACTGTAATCTGTTATCCCGATTCCCATTGTCATGACTCGTAAGAAATGTTAAGTACTGTTTGATTTAATTTCCTGTCCTTAATCAAATTATGTTTCACATTCCAAGGAAATGGTTGTCCAAATATGTGTTTTGGTCTGGTTGGGTCCCTCAGCAGTTTCTGGGGGGGGGGTTGTAGATGACCGTATAAATGTATGTGTGTGTGTGTGTCCCTGATTAAACCAGTTCCATTCTACCCCTGAAAGACCTCAGATCTATAGCCTCGTGTTATTTCTGGGGGATGCTAGAGGGCTCCCTATGTGTCCCGGTCTTTAAGCTTCGTCTGAGAATTGGAGGAAGGCACAAGAGTCTGTCTGGGTAGAACACGGGGGGTCCTGCAAGGATGCGGCATTGGCAGATGTGACCCTGTTGGGGTACAGAGATCTGTCACATAGGGGCCAGGGAATCATGGGAGTTGTAGTTCAGAAACATCTGGGGACTGGAGTTTGACATCCCTGCCTTAGGGGCGAACAATTAAAAATCTGTAGTGTGTATTGCTACAAGCGTATACCTATAGAACCTCTCGTCTAATGCCAGTATATAAGGAAAGTGCATGCAAGAAGCAATAGAGCTGTACTTAGAGTTTGGGTAGCGCTGGGCTAACCTACATCCATTGCAGTACAAGTGCCAAGGTACAGTAAGTGTCGCTGGTATACGGTTAAACATATAGTTAAGCCAGTCAGCAATGATTTTCACAACTTAAAAGCAGTTTCTTCAGGATGAGGCTTAGTTCAGGAATAATTAGACCACAATTTCAACAGGCAGACTCTGTTCTATGAAATCACATTAGTTTTCATGTCTCTCCCTAACTTTGATGAAAAAGAGTTAATTTGCTCTTCGTACTGCCCAGATCGTGTAAGTGTTGATGCGCACTATCATTAGAACATGTAATGTAAAACAAAATAGACATTGATGTTATTTATGTCTTTACACATGACTTTTCCCATTTCTTTAATAAATCACTGAATGTGCAGAGCAGTGTAGTTTTCACAATGTTTATGTATGTCACTCACTGTCTTTTCAAGAAAATGTTCTACTGCAGAGATTTGAAAAGTGAACACTGATTTACAGAACTTGTCTCCTTTAGTACAAAATCGTATTTAAAATCTTATAAAATATTTTGGCATCACTCATGGTTATTCAGAGAGATTCGAAAAGTCACTGCACGTTCGGTGACCTTGCGTTCCTCGCACTTCGGGGCGATTCTAGTCCGCCGACCCTGCGGTGTATTCAGCAAGCACCGCAGGGCCCCCAGTAGTGCAGGGAAAACTCACCGCAAACAGAACACTCGCCGAAAACTCACCGAAAACCTGCAGAAACCGCCGCAAAAACCACGCCGAACACGCCAGAAAAACCCGACGAGCAGGGCCGGATTAACATAGGGGCTGATGGAGCAGCAGCTCCAGGCCCATGCACCAGAATAGGCCTAGAGAAAAGATAATTATGTCTGCATTGATTGCCATTTGGACTGTTGTATCTCCAACACCATAGCAGCTACAGAGTCATATGAGGTATCATTGGAAATACCAGAGCATGTGAACAATGATGCTGCACTAACTCACCATCTCATTTCTCATGTCACCAACAATCATGGAGGTGATGGCACAATCCCTTGTTACGAATTGTTACATCAAAAAACAAAACTGCGCACTGCGGTGAAGAGCACTGGGGGGACTTTGGAACCCTCCATCGCTAATCTTTACACCTGACAAGGTCAAGTGAGGCGTCATTGGAAAGATCAGTGTCTGGCCTTTGCATTAATTCCAAATGTGACCATGTAAAATCTTAAAAAAACACTTTTATTTATTTTTAGTTCCCAAGCGATGGCATTGTCCATTTGTCACATAAAAGTGAGCAATACCACTGCCATTACTCACCTTTTTATTTCCCACGCTGGGAGCAAGGTCAGTGTTTTATACAGTCATATTATTCATAAAACACCATCCTCCAAAACACAAGGAAAATATTTCATTTGTTTTCCCACTTCTTTGGTTAAAATTATGTATTTTCTCAGTGTTACAAAAATGTAACAGGTTCCCATTTCAAATGTTTTAAGAAGAATTCCCTATAGAATTTATAACCACAAAGGTATGGATAAAATGGGATAAAATTATTTTACAAACATGTAAATGATTGAAATCTGAACGGAAATTTCCTCATATGATGTTAAAGTGGAGATGGTAAGAGAAAATTTGCAGCCGCAGATTTTCCTGCTTACCGTGTCCATTTTAGTGTCAGGTATGGAATAGGGCCCTTTTACTTTTGTTTGGCTTCCACCAAGTATTTTATTTCCTGTTTGTTCCATGCTAACATATTTGTTTTTTATAGCAATATCCTACTCCATCTTTTTATAAATTGTTTATTTATGCTGCAAACCTCCCGTTCCATCTTAATCAAAGGGAGACCTAGTGGATTGAGGTCTGAGAATTGAAAGTTAACCTGTTCTGACCAGGCTCACTTTGGCTACGATATCCAATAAGGGGATAGATGTCCCATTAGTCTTAAAGATCAATGCACTTTCACATCCCTGTTGGAGGCAGTGGGAGGAGATAGCTGGGGCTGGCGCACATCAACGAACATTTGGATCTTGTCATTGACATTGACACGTTGACGTAGTCAGTAAGGTGCACAAACTGAGCGAATGTGGAGGACGGCTCTCTGCTCGGAACTATCACCCAGCCCTGTGGTATACCACACACATGGGATAGGATGACTGCTTAAAGGGACATGCATGTCTAGAAAAAAAGTTTTTAAATTGACAGTTAAACACTTATATACCAATAAACAAACTAGAATAAATCAATATTCTACTATATAACAACAATACAAAAATATTAAAAAGTGTAAAAAATGTTTATTTTCTTTCTTTAAACTCAGTAATTTCATTTTCTCTGGCCCGCCCCTCAGCTAGGGGTGTTTCTTCATCTCCCACTTCCTGTATATTCCCCGCCTCCTCCCCACCCATCAACACTTCACATGAACTAGAACAAGCTGTGCACGTGAAACCCTGTGCACACTCAGGACCTCAGACTGGGGAAACAGAGGAACTGAATATTAGCAATCTCTGCAAATGTGAGAGCAAGATTCACTCGCCCACTGACTCGCTGACACACTCACTCATCTGCTTACTCGCTCACTCAACTTGCTCACAAACACTCCCACTCACTCACTGTCTCGCTAACTTGCCCTATTTCATGGTTTATATACTCACTGTCTCACTCAAACTTCATCACACAGTCACTCACTCTCACACTCTTTCTTGTGCTGTCTGTCTCTTGTCCGCGCTCTCGCTTGCTGTGCCATTTCTTGCGCTATTTCTGCTTTTTCTTGCGGGCCCTCTGCTTTGTCTTGCTGTCTTTCTTTACCTTTTCTTGCTGTGTCTCTGTGCTTTTCTTTGTTGTCCCTCTCTCTGCTGTCTCTTTTTCCTCCCTGTGTGTTTCCTTCCCTGACCCTCCAGTAGCTGGGGGTGAGTTACAGATTGGAATGGCACTCAGCCCCGCACTCCCCTCAGCTCACAGTGCAGGAGGGAGGTGGAGCAACATAGACGCACATGCTCAGTGCGTTTTTATATATTCCTAGGAATACACACTGATTGGTTAGCTCAAAGTGTCTCCTGAGGTGGGCTGGGAAAAAGACAAAAAAGGAAAGCATTTAACCCTTTCGCTGCTGAGGCTTTTCCCGCCCCTGTGCTGAGGTCATTTTTACCTGTTTTGCGCATCATGTTTAAACGTGTTTTGAAGGCTTATTTTAGTATATGACCCAGACATATTATATATCGTTCTTTCCGTCAGACTCGGTAGATTCATAATATGTCATTATTATATGTATACGTTATGTCATGTCTGTATATTATAACAAAAAATGCAATAAAATATGTATTTTCAATAATTTACAACGTGTAAAGTGTTTTTTTCCACATTTTAACATGCGAGCAATTGCGGTTATATTTTGTATGGGGTGCGCGTGTTAAAAAAATTAGAGATGGGGTCTCGTTACATTTTTTTTGGGGAAAATGACACTATTTTTAACAAACGCACCGCATACAAAAATCGTTAGTGCAGCATCATTGTTCACATTATAATTGAAATGGGAACAATATTGCTGCATTAACAAGCCAAAAAAAAAAAAAAAAAAGTGTTTATTTTTTTTTTTTTATTTTTTTTTTTTTTTTTTTATTTTTATTTTTCATTTTTTTTTTTTTACAAAATTTTTCACTTTCATGTTTGGTATCGTTGGAACGGCCATGCTCTGGCCGATCCAACCATACCAAAATTTAACCCCTAGCTGCCACGGATCAGGAGATAGGGAGTTCATTGGAACTCCCTATCTCCACCGTTGGTGGCAGTCAAGGGTTAAGTCCAGGACTGGCATCATCGTGCGTAGCACGATGACGCCAGTCCTCAGGGGGAGTTCCCGGAGGCTTGGCCGACATCCAAGATGTCGGCCAGCTCCGGGAAAGGATCGCGAACCGGCGCTTTTCAGTGCCGATTCGCGATCCAGCTCCCCAGGGGTTAATGCCAGGCATCATTTGGAAGGGCAGGCTGTGCCCTTCCAAATGATGCCTGGGTTAACCCCCGCAGAGCCGCCGATTGGGAGGGAGAGAGGTCCGAAGGACCTCCCCCCCTCCCTTTCAGGCGCCTCCTCCGCACATGCGGGGGGGCGCCTGAATTAGGTGTCATCGCGCCCCCGCGATGACACCTAATTCTGGCGGCTGCTGTTCCGGATGCCGGGCTGACATCCAGGATGTCAGCCTGCACCGGAGGGGCCAGCGATCGGCCGGAACTCGGCCGAACGCTGACCCCAATGAGAGGACGCGCTCAGCGCGTCCTCAGCACACCAGCGGGAATGCTGAGGACGCGCTGAGCGCGTCCTCAGCAGCGAAGTGGTTAAATATGAAAAAATGCATATTTACTTTTATGTCTGCTGAATGATACTATTGTCTCATTCGAAAGGCATTACACATTTTTAAAGGCACACTAGCAAAGCACGCATCTCCCTTTAACTTTGTCAAGGAAAAAAATCTCTCTTTTCTTTCTCAGCTAGCAAAAAAAATGGTTATCACATATAAAGCTAATCAGATGAGCCTGACATGTGCCGCTAATATCCGTATTACAACAGAACTGCTTTACCAGCAGCTCGAGTCATAGTACAACCGAGCTGCAACAAAATAATACCAGCAGCACTAAGTGCCACGTGTTATCTGCTCCAAACAGAGGTGAGCTTGCGTTAGTGAGATCCGGCCACGGCGGTGGAGGGATACACAATGAAACACTGGTAGCTATTTGAGCAATCATTTAACACCAGGGTCTGAAATATGTTATTCAAACCTGAATAATGTCGGATGCAAATGGAGAGCGTGCTGGTTGGAATAGCTTGTCTTGTCAGTCTGTCAACTGGGGCCACATTAGCATCTCCCATACAAACTATTGAAGAATTTACAGTAACATCCAAGAAGCAAGATGAGCTTGCACCTCAGATGGAATAGAATGGGTAAAAAATAAGCACAGTGCTCAAGACGTTATGCTGTTTGGCTCGAGCACTGTGCTTAATGGCCAGGTTGTGATCAGGCCCGTGGTATCTAAAAAACATGAAAGATCTAATGTGTACTAAAATGTACCTACAGTTGTGTTCAAAATTATTCAACCCCCAATGCTGTAAAGTGTTTTAGGGAATTGAGTGTACATTTGTAATTGTATTCAGAATGAAATCCTACAAGGACTTTTTAAAGAACCATATGCAACTAAAATTACATCAATTGGTTTTGTAATACAGTAGTAAATGTTTCTTTTGTGAATTCTTCATTGACATAATTATTCAACCCCTTAAAGACTACCACTCTGAAGAACAGAGGTTCATTCAAGTGTTTTCAATCAGGTATTGAAAACACCTGTGGATGTCACGGAGCAGCAATAAAGCATAATAAGCACCAATTAGGCAGCTTTAAAATGACTGTGATACTCAGCTCCTTCTAGACATTTACTGGTGTGGTTACAAACATGGTGAAGTCAAGAGAATGGTCCAGGAAGACAAGAGAAGAGGTGATTACTCTTCACAGGAAGGGCAATGGCTATAAGAAGATTGCAAAGATGTTAAACATACCAAGAGAGACCATAGGAAGCATCATTCGCAAATTCAAGGCAAAGGGCACTGTTGAAACGCTACCTGGTCGTGGCAGAAAGAAGATGCTGACTTCGACTGCTGTGCGCTATCTGAAGCGTAGAGTGGAGAAAAGTCCCCGTGTGACTGCTGAGGAACTGAGAAAAGATTTGTCAGATGTGGGTACTGAAGTTTCAGCTCAGACAATACAGCGCACACTGCATAATGAAGGCCTCCATGCCAGAACTCCCAGGTGCACCCCCTTGCTGTCTCCAAAGAATAAGAAGAGTCGACTGCAGTATGCCAAAAGTCATGTGGACAAACCACAGAAGTTTTGGGATAGTGTTCTGTGGACTGAACTGTTTGGGCCCATGGATCAACGCTATGTTTGGAGGAGGAAGAACAAGGCCTATGAAGAAAAGAACACCTTGCCTACTGTGAAGCATGGCGGGGGGGTCAATCATGCTTTGGGGCTGTTTTGCTTCTGCAGGTACAGGGAAGCTTCAGCATGTGCAAGGTACCATGAATTCTCTTCAGTACCAGGAGATATTGGATGACAATGTGATGCAGTCCGTCACAAACCTGAGGCTTGGGAGACATTGGACCTTTCAACAGGACAATGATCCCAAGCATACCTCCACGTCCACTAGAGCATGGTTGCAGATTAAAGGCTGGAACATTTTGGAGTGGCCATCGCAGTCACCTTAAATCCGATTGAGAACCTCTGGTGGGACTTAAAGAAAGCAGTTGCAGTGCGCAAGCCTAAGAATGTGACTGAACTGGAGGCTTTTGCCCATGACGAATGGGCAAAGATACCCGTAGATCGCTGCAAGACACTTGTGTCAATCACGTTTAAAAGCTGTTATAACTGTAAAAGGATGTTGTACTAAGTACTAAGATTGAATGTCACTTGGGGGTTGAATAAAACTGATAATGATGTCAGCACAGAAAAGACATTTGTGGTTATTTCATTATAAATGCTATGTTATATTTGTCTGACCTACACGTGCCTCTTTGATTTAATTGTAAGCAAGATGACTGAATAATAAAAATCAATGTCAAACTGGCCAAAACACTCAATTTCAGTGGGGGTTGAATAATCTTGAACAGAACTGTACATCTCCAGTGACAGTTATTGTCCCATGTAACACTGTCTGCTTATCTTCCCTAACTTAAGCACTTATTACAAACAGACATAAAGATGTCACAAAAGAAATCTTCACTGAAATGATGTTATGTTTATCATATGGAACATATACTGTAATTGCTGATAAAAATCAATTTCTGATCACTCTGTATTAATTATTAAGATAAAAGGATATCTGGAAAACATTGTCATGTTGTAGCGGTCACTAATAAGTATCATGTTAAAAAGTGCTCACAGTGTATGTCCATCTCTAACTCGGAAATATGTCTGGAGCTCCTGAAGGTTCCCATGTGATAATATTAAGTTGAAAGCAGGGATCAGATGCAGCTGTCGTTCTCAATAATAATCACTTAGAATCCTACAGTACATTTATGTTACTCATGCTATGGTTCAACTGCATTGTTCAAACACATTTTTTTTATTACATACACATTACATAGTAGTTTCCCAGGGAGCAAATCTATTGTATCTTTGGCTTTCCTGTCTATGTGTTTCGTGGAATTCATTGGACAAGGCAAATGTATGTTACAGTATGCATTCAATTTTATGAACCAATCGTCATTGGCAATGCATAGAAAGAAGTCAATTTCAAAATAAATAAATAGCATTCTCACCTTCAATGGCGATTTCCATGTTTATGTCCATAGTGGGGCATGAGGATACAGGTATTCAAACAAATACTTTAAAATGGTATACGTTTTATTTACACATACTATTCCTGCACAGCTTTTATACAATACCAATTAACATACAGGGTTATTCAAAGAGAGATGATCTTGCCACCATATTGCACTGGTGGACAGTGAATTTCCCCGTACGGTGCAATTTCGTGGCCATTCGGCTATTCAAAAAACTGGCAGTATTGGCGAATTGCCAGGGAAATACAGTAATATTCGGTGGCAGTGAACTCCCCATAGAGAAGTAATGGTTAATCTAGTCAGAGAACGCCTAATAGCACTGAAATGTCATTGAAATGCCTTGATTTTCATTCAACAGGTTTAAACAGGCAAATCCCATAGGTTTCAATGTAAATTTTTATTAAATATTTATTCAGTGGTTTACTCTTTTCATTTGCAGCAAAAAGACTATTAATTTTTTAGGATTTTTTTAGGTATTTTTCAAGATTATTTTCTGCGAAAAAATTCAGATTTTTTTTAAAGTGGCAGGTTCTTTTTTTTCTGTAACAGACCTTCTTTATTATTATTCATAGGACCTCATATATTCTTTCCAGGCATTTCGTGCAGTAGTTATTTTGCAAATGCATTTAAAAAGTTGCATTTTGTTTTTTTACACAAACAGAAAAAACTGAAAAAAACTAATTTGGCTATTTCCTAATGAGGGAATTACACCCAACCTAAAAATAAAGGGATTAAACCCAAGAAAAACTTTATATGGAGAAACCAAAAAATTGCGGAAAAAATGTATTCGCCAAAATGCAGGTTGAAGAGACAAAAAAAATTAGTTGATATTTAAAACAGGAACAAATCTTTATTTAAACTTGAAAATTAAGTTTGAGGAAGCTGTGCTACCCGCACAGCGAAACGTGCGTCGAGCGCCTCTGTTTTTATTATATGAGCGGCACTGTGCCATATGCCTAAATCAGCTTAAAACTCTCGAAGTGGGGCTGCGTAAATCTGGTCATTTGTCTTGGGGCTTTGACCCTACGAGTCAATCCGGCTGCCTGTTCCTTTCATGTGGTCCCATTCGAAGGAGACTTATGAGGAACTCTGCATTTGAAACTCTCCTGGGTGTTTTGGAGAGACGTTGAGCTGCCTTAATATACTATGAAACCCCTATTTTAAATTGTGGTCTATGTATAACAAGAATTTTTCTGGTATTAAGGTCCTACAAGGAGGAGACCTATGTGGGGGGGGGGACATCTTGGCAAAGCTGTATGCTATAAATCTATCATTTGCAGTGCAACTTTATGTGACACGTGGCAATTTTCCTGATATATTCTATGATGGTCCTCTTTGGTGCCAATTAGGCCAACTAACGATGAATTAAAAAGGGACAGATCATTTCTTTCGATTTTTTTATGTAATGTGCACGAAGTTACACACCTACTAGTATTATGTGACCAAATCTCAGATGAAGCCAAGATAACCGAGTTTGCAAAAAAGAGTGTTGGGCATGTACAAAGCACTGTCAGTGACCGCTCATGTTACATTCTTTATGTCTTATATGTTGATTAAATTCTGGTGTAAAATTCACGTGTGTGCAGCTGTACCCCCATTGGGAGATTATGGGAAGTCAATTAACAATCTGCTGAAAACAGCTGTTAAACACCAGTTTCATGATATATGTTCATTTTTAATCAAGATTAAATAAAGATTTGTTCCTTTTTTAAATATCAACTAATTTTTTTTGTCTCATCAACCTGCATTTTGGCGGATACATTTTTTCTGCTATTTTTTGGTTTCTCCATATAAAGGTTTTTTTTTTACCCCTGTTCGGTGGCTTGTCGGCTTTCACCGGCGTCTGGTCTGCTCTCTGTTCGGCGGGTCGTCGGCTTTTTTTTAAATCGATTCAACGGTTTTGCAGCAGTTTTTCAGACCAGTTCAGCGGGTTTTCGGGGGGTTTTCCAATCAATTTGGCTTTTTTCTGGATGTGTTCAGTGGCTCATTCACTGCACTTCTGGGACCGTGCAGCGAATGCTGAATTCACCGCAAGGTCGGCAAATCGAATTCGCTGAAGTGCGGGGAATGGGAGAGCACCGAAATGTCACATGAATAACCCTAATAGACCTCTAGCACTGACTTCTATAAAATTGCAAGTGAAATGGTAAATGTTGTTCTGTGATAGAAGATAATAATATAGACTCCACCGCCAAAAATTTTATTTCAACAAGTCCTTCTGATCTTTAGTAGAATTTCTGTTAATATGGACACAAGCTCCAAAAACTGATAAAATTATTAAGTTGAGATAATGACCAATTTAACAAAGGTTCCTAGCATTCGACATATTTCTCTGTTTCATCTAAACAGGAGTTCAATATTGACGTGCAGTTGGTTTGGCCGGTGCGGCTGTCTCTATTTTTCTGAAGGGAAATATCGCATAAAGGTTTCATAGAATTGTTGCCATACCATTAAAAATGATCTAAGTAAAGAAGTCCCCCAATTCCTCAAATTCAAGTCCATTGGTACATTGTCTGCATCTGCTGTATGCTTGAGTGTATTGTATTGGTCACTGTCCTTACAAATGTATCAGTCTGTGTCTCTGTGAGTTAGGGGACAGGAGATGTAGAACGACCATATAAAAGGAGGAAGGGAGATGGAAACATAGGATATATAATATAAATGATATGACATTTTCTCAGTGCACCCCCTTTAAAAAATGCTGCACGCAGTGTAATTGTACAAACAGCCCAGTATCTTGTATTCACTTGCATTGAGTTCTATAGAGCAGTGGTTCCCAACCCTGATCCTCAAGACCCTATAAGAGGCCAGATTTGGCAGATATCTGAAGCAAATCATAGGTGATATGATTTGCTGCTCAGTGATTCAGTCTGCATTTCCCCAAGGTAAACCTTAAAACTTGGGCTGTTAGGGGTACTTGAGAACCATGGTTCGGAACCACTGCTACAGAGCATTGGACGGCAAGTGGAGTAGAGTGAGATGTTGAAAATGGTGGGTAACCAAATCGAAGTCTCTGCAGGTGTCCACACACTAACTGGATTCACATTCAGGAAATCAATTTGGAAGCTATTTAAACAAATTTATAGATTTGTGTGTGGTGTGTGGTTTGCAAGACAACATCCAATATTTTTGAAGTTTACCAAGCAGTTTTGCAGCTTACGTACCTTGATTGTTTCCCCCCCCTTCCCCCCACACCTTTTTCACGCTGAGACTTTCGGGTTTTCGTGACTCTTTGTTTTTTGTCCCTTGTTTCTCCCTTAATTTCAGTCCCACCCCCTCACCCACACGTTCTCTTGGATGTTTTCAGTGGACTCTTTTTCTTATTTTTATCCTGCTGTGCTTTTTAGATACCTAGTTAGTATTTTTGATGTCTTTTTATGTGCCCTCATAAGCTGACAAGTTATGGCCCTGCGCAGCCATTTTTCTTCGAGGACTCGTTTTGGCCCGGCACGGCCATTTTCTTTGACTCGTTTGGCTCTGTGAGGCCATTTTCTTTATGTTTGTCGTGCTGATTTTACTTCAAAATAAAAATTTAAATTGTAAAAAAAATAATTGAAAAGCGCTGTTGTTATCAGTTGTGCTAAATTTGTTATTTTAAACTATTTCCAGCCTCTTCATATGTATTTAAGAAATAAGTAGAATTAAAAATCTAAACCACAGTAATGGAATGTTGCAGTGGTCAGTTTGTTTCTGCACAGCTTTCAAACTAAATATTTCAGTTTAAAAAAGTTGCAAATTTTTTTGCCTGCCCACTATTCACTGATAGAGTAAATCTGTGATCAGGGGTGGACTGACAACTAATAGGACACTCGTGCAATAGGAGATTGTGGGGGACCCTTGTGCCACGCCCACCAAAGGTCACACCCATACACAGGGGCGTACCTAGAACATTTGGCACCCGGGGTGGATCCTATATTTGGCACCCCCCAACTTTAAAATGTAAATAAAATTAATTAAAATCAGACGCACTTTTTTATTGTTTTCAAAAATATTTTTAGTTATAGCAATCTGGCAGGACATGATGTATACATATAATAATGATATATTATGACTCTGCCGATGGTGGATCATGTGTCCTCTGGGCTGTGCAATAAGAGGCGAGTGTGGAATATGCTGGCGCTTTATAAATAAAGAATAATAATAAAGTGATTTTGCAAACTCACAACATATCAATCCTCATGCTATGAACAAAAATACACATGTGGCTTGTTTTGTTGAGGAGAGTTGTGTGTGTGTTTGGGTGGCTTGTTTTGTGTGATAGGAGTTGTGTATTGGTGGCTGGGTTGTGTGTTGGTGGCTGGTGTGTGATGGGGGTTGTGGGTTGGTTGGTTTTGTGTGATGGAGTTGTATGGGTGGCTGGTTATGTGTAATGGGAGTTGTGTGTGGGTGGCTGGTTTTGTGTGATGGGAGTTGTGTGTATGTGCTGGGTGGCTGGTTTTGTGGATTGGAGTTGCTGAGCAGAGAATGGGTGTGTGTTTCGCAGGTATAAGATGCTGCTACAGTATTTTTTCTTTACTTTTCCTATTTTTTAAGACTTCCTCTTCCCTGTCCCTGTTTACCCTGGGCTGCCTATTCACTGGTGATGCAGTGAATGCAGCCTGGCCCCCTCTATGCAGGACCTCACCAAAAGCCAGGCAGCTGAATGACAAATTTCTGATCACTGCAGTGCTGGTTAAGGAAAGTTCCACTTTAAACAGCAGTAAGCAGACAGGGCTTCATATTCTGCTGATACCCCCCTTTACCTGCCATTTACTGTTGTCTTCCCTCTCTGCACACAAATCACATCCCCCTCCCCTCTCCTAGAGCTGTTGTGGGGCAGGGGAGGAGCTATGGAGGGAGGAGAGGGGGATTTTTATTCTATTCTATTTTATTCCTAATGCAAATGCCCTGCTCCGCTGCTCGTTGTTTGAGAACACAGCTCAAAGCTGACACACAGTGACAGTGGCACTTCCTAGTACCCCCTAATGACACCCCAATAATCACTGGTACCTGGGGCGACCTGCCCCCACCACTCCCCAAATTACACCACTGCTCTGTGATATGCTCACACACAAATTTTGGCGAACTGCCAGCAAGTACGGTGCTGTTTGAAGGCAGTGCAAATCCCCATAGAGAAGTAATGGTTAATCTATTCAGAGAACACCAAACAGCAGAGAAATGTCAGTGAAATGCCCTGATGTCCGGTGGTTTCAATCAGCGGGTTTATTCAGGCAAACCCCATAGGTTTCAATGTTAAAAATATTCACGTTTTTATGCAATATCTAATAAACCATTTATTATTTTAATCTGCAGTAAAAAGTCTTTATTTATTGATTTTTTTAGGTACCTTTTAGTCATTTTTCAGAATTTTTTCCGGCAAAATTTCCCCCCCATTTTTTTGTTAATAGCATTTTTTCTTTCTTCTGTAACAGAACTTTTTATTATGAATCATAGGATTGTATATGTAAATTCCAGACATTTTCGTTCAGTAGTTTTTTTTTACAACAGCAGGTCACCAGTTTGCAGTGGCGGCATTCAGCGGCCGACTCCCTGCACTTTGGGGACCCTGCGGTGATTGGTGAATTCACTGCAGGATGGGGAAATTTTATTCCCCGAAGTGCAGGGAACAACAGAACACCAAAATGTTGGCATCATTTTGGTGCTCTGTGAGTAACCCCTTTAGTGGTGAGGTTTTTTGCTGTCCCCTGGAAAGTGCCAGCCTAGGCCTTGTCTACCCAGGACATACATGAAAATTAGAGAAATCTCAATGTATCCTTCCTGGTAAAATACTATTTTTTTAGTGTCACCCTAGGGGGTGGTGCCACCCCGCGGGGGCCGCCCCCGCCCCCTAGGTACGCCCCTGCCCATACAAAACCCCAACACACAACCAACATGCACATTTTTGTGTAAAATAATTTTTATTTTTTTTCAACATAGTTTATTGAATGCACATCATATCAAAGTATATCACTTGTATACAAACATCACCCTGCCTTAGTATAATAATTCATACTATCTTACAAAAGGCACAACATAAGCATCCATTTTTTCTTTTTTAACATCACTAAAGAAAGAGCAGAAAGAAAGAGGGAAAAAAAAGGGAGAAAGAGGCTCAGCCCAAGCCAGATAACAAAAATAACCCACATCTAAATATATAATATATAAACATCCGTATACACATCTATAATATTATTAGACATATATATATAAATACAACCCAAAACAGAAAAATAGGCAAAAAAAAAATATAAACCCGCTACAGTCCTGACTCCAGCCATGGACCCCAGGTTTTATTATACGAAGGTAATGTAAAGTGGACCAACGCAGTCAGCTCGTCCATAACCCGGGTATCCCTAATTTTAGCATAGCCTTTAGCCATCTTTGGTACTTGTGGCTGTCGCCAAACCTCTGCCACCGCTCGTCTAGCAGCCAATGTGATTTTGGCCATTAACCTATTCTCATGAAACGTAAACCCTGTGACCGGTCTGGAGAGCAGGAATGCCCAAGGGTCCATAGGAACAGATTTATGCAATATTGACTGCAGCAAATCCAGTATTTCCCTCCAATATGATACCATAAACGGACACTTCCACCACATATGAAAATAAGAACCGCACATATCACATAACCTCCAACAGACATCTGGGATATTTGGGTTCATATGCGCTATTTTATCCGGGGTAACATACCATCGCATAATAGTCTTAATCGACTGTTCTTGTAAGGAGGCACATACAGACACCGAGCATGACCTGTCCCATATATCCAGCCAGTCCTCTGGGTCCAATCTTTCGCCTATATCTTTTTCCCATGCTCGAATATATATATTTCGCTTTTTTTTTTAAGGTACCCTTTAGTCATTTTTCAGAATTTTTTTCGGCAAATTTTCCCCCCCTTTTTTTTTAATAGCGTTTTTTCTTTCTTCTGTAACAGAACTTTTTATTATCAATCATAGGATCGTATATGTAAATTCCAGACATTTTCGTTCAGTATTTTTTTTTTAAAACAGCAGGTCACCAGTTTGCAGTGGCGGCATTCAGCGGGCGACTCCATGCACTTTGGGGACCCTGCGGTGATTGGTGAATTCACTGCAGGGTGGGGAAATTTTATTCCCCGAAGTGCAGGGAACAACAGAACACCAAAATGTTGACGTCATTTTGGTGCTCTGTGAGTAACTCCTTTAGTGGTGAGGTTTTTTGCTGCCCCCTGGAAAGTGCCAGCCTAGGCCTTGTCTACCCAAGACATACTTGAAAATTAGTGAAATCTCAATGTATCCTTCCTGGTAAAATACTATTTTTTTTTTAGTGTCACCCTAGGGGGTGGTGCCCCCCGCACGGGCCGCCCCCTGCCCCCCGCGGTACACCCCTGCCCATACAAAACCCCAACACACAACCGGCATGCACATTTTTGTGTTAAATAATTTAATTCGTCACACAATTTAGAAAATAATGATTTTACAGAGTTAAAAAAAATTCACTCAGACTCACCAGCGAATTGCAGAATCCATTGTGCCCCTCCAGACTTACAGATGGACACTGCTCTACTGCGGCAGCCATCAACCACTCATTGCAGCTAAGTGTCCCGGTCCACGCTGCTGGTGCAGGAAGATTCGCAAATCCGGTACTGCTCTGCCATAATCCTGGCAGTTTCTTTCATGCCCTTCCCTTCTTGGCTCAAGTCTCCTTTGATAACTCTGATCATATTCCACAGGTGCTCCTCGTTAGTACCTGGTCACACCATGTAAGGACGGCACACAACCTTCCTCCAGTGCTTCTGCATTGTGGTTACTCAGTTTGTGTCTTATCTGTCCAGATGCTAGCTGCTTACTATTGACGCCTGTGTACCAGGCCATTTGCTTTGCTTCCAGATTCTGGCCTTCCAATGACACCTCAGGTCCTTGTTCTTGTAGCACATATGGATCCGGAGATAGAGGGGTCTAAAGGACCCCTGCATCTACTGTCATGGAATTTTCCTGCTGAGTAGGGGGAATCCCAGATTGTTCCCAGGGGGCCAACACACAGCAAGGGCTGATGTCAGCCCACTGTGGCTGAAGCCCCTGCTTGGACCGGCACCATGAAGGGACACAACATGACATGTGTGGAGTATCCTGTGCGCTACGAAGAAAATCCCCAGGACATTTCACGCATGTCCTGGACTGCAGGGGCAGCAAGGCCACTCCGGGGTTCCTCCCCCCATCCGGGCTCTCAGGCGGTGCCTGAACGCCCAATAGGTTAGTCCACCACTATCTGCGATGTCCTTTTCCTAGCCAAGGTGCCAAAGATGATAAAGAGATATGGAAACTTTGACATTTCACCCTCCTTTGGCATTATAAGACCACTTGATATGTTGAGGAAATTAAGGCTCCCACAGAATCCATCATATTATCGGTACTCCATATGACTTGCCGCTGAAAAATAATGGGTCAGAGATGCTTCATTCATCTGGAAGAGTGTGTGGGCTGCTGAATGGTTGACATTTGTGAATACGATGTGTTCTCTCATTTCATAATCTTTCTGCAGAGTATGTGTTTCTGTGTGAAGGTTCACTTGCTCGTCTTTTGACCCCCAGTGAACAGCGTGTTAGAGTCAGCTTCTAACAAAAAGCTCTGTTCATTATAACACAATTAAACAAAAGGTCACATCTAGAAATCCCCTATTTGAAGTCTTGAAGAAAGCAGAAAAAAACATGAAAAATAAGTTCTGGAATGCTTCTGAATGTTGCAGTTGCAGTGTCTACTGTATCCTTACAGCTAATGATGACTTAAATCTATAAAAACAATTTATTCGGTATGTATGTACACAAATTATTTACTCCATCCTATGAGTGAGAGCAAGACTACACACCATGAGTGATGTAAATTAATCTGGATACGCCATGCTTTGTCTTTGAGGATCAGATTTGAAACAGGAAATATGGAATATATGGTATTTGGTATGTATGTACACAAATGTATTGATTTGGTATGTATGCACACAAATTATTTACTCCATCCTATGAGTGAGAGCAAGACTACACACCACAAATGATGTAGATTAATCTGGATACACCATGCTTTGTCTTTAACCTCCCTGGCGGTCTATTTATTTAAAATTTTCTTGTCTAAAAATGCTCCATTTTTTTTGCCCTCCCCTAGTGGTATTCCCGAGTCTGGTTCGGGGTTAAATTCCTATGCTGGAAGCGGTAACCCCGAGCAACACTCGGGATGCCGCTGGATACATCACCTGTCCCTGCGCTCCCTCGATGTCCCCCGCAGCCTCCTCCGGCGATCGCGACCCTCATACTTCCTGGTTCCCTCCTCGCGAGAAGGAAACCAGGAAGTATGAGGTCACTATCGCCGGAGGAGACTGTGAGGATCAGCGAGGGAGCGCAGGGAGAGGAAATGTATACAGCCTGAGTGTGTCTCGGGGTTATCGCTCGCAGCGGTGAAATTTAACCCCGAGACACACTCGGTAACACCGCCAGGGAGGTTAAGGATCAGATTTGTGATTGGAAATATGTCGCCGAAATGTAACCGAACACGGAAATTCAGCATATGGTGACATTTCGGGGCCATTCGGCTATTCAGAGAGCAGACAGTTCGCCAAATTTTAGCGAATTGCCTGCACGTACGGTGCTGTTTGATGACAGTGAAATCCACCATAGAGAAGCAATGGTTAATATATTCAGAGAACACCAAACAGCAGTGAAAAGTTGCCGAAATGCCCTACTGTTCGGTGTTTTCATTTGGCAGGTTTATTCAGGTGAATCCCATAGGATTCAATGTTAAATATTTTCTCGTTTTATTCAATAGCTAATAAACTGTTTATTTTATTCTGCAGTAAAAAGTCTCTTTATTTATAGATTTTTCAGGATCTTTCAGGCTTTTTCGGTAATTATTTTTCCACCTTTTTTTTTAACCACTTAGCTCCTAAGGACGCACTCAGCACGCCCTGCCAAGTGTTCCTCCTGTGCTACGGACACGCTGAGCGCGTCCTAGCACAGGAGGCAGCAATCAGACGGGATTCTGGCTGATTGCTGGCCCCCCTGGTGCGGGCTGACATCTAGCATGTCAGCCCGGCACTCCGGGACGCCGAAAAGCTGAAAAACGCCGAATCGTGATCCTCTCCCGGAGCTAGCCGACATCTTGGATGTTAGCCAAGCTTCCGGGAACTCCCCCTGACGACTGCCATCATCGTGCATAGCGCGATGACGTCAGTCTTGGAGTTTTTCGTTTTATTTTATAAAAATAATAAAATATTTAAAAAAAATTATAAAAAAAATAAACAAGTTTTTTTTCTTTGTTTTGTTAATGCAGCAATATTGTTTCCATTTCAATTATAATGTGAACAATGATGCTGCACTAACGATTTTTGTATGCGGTGCGTTTGTTAAAAATCGCGTAATTTTCCCCCAAAAAATGTAACGAGACCCCATTTCTAATTTTTTTAACAAGCACACCCTATAGAAAATATAACCGCAAATGCTCGCATGATAAAATGTGAAACAAAAGCACTTTACACGTAAATTATTGAAAATTTAAATTTTATTGAATTTTTTGCTATAATATACAGACAGGACATGACGTATACATATAATAATGATATATTATGAATCTGCCGAGTCTGACGGAAAGAACGATATATAATATGTCTGGGTCATATATTAAAATAAGGCTTCAAAACGCATTTAAACATGATGAGCGAAACTGGTAAAAATGACCTCAGCACAGAGGCGGGAAATGCCTCAGCAACGAAAGGGTTGATCGTATTTTCTTTTTTCTGTAACAGACCTTTTTATTATTATTCATAGGATCTTATATGTAAATTCCATGCATTTTCGTTCAGTAGTTCTTTTCCAAACAGCTATACAAAGCTGATTTGATTGCGCAGAGGCAGACAAATCACAAAACATAAATGACAAAATAAATATAAAAATATGAAATTTTATTCAGGCACGTAGCCAATATTAAAAACTAAGTAAGTATGATCATACTGGACAAACATAAACACAAAATTGGTTAAAAAGTGAACAATACGATTGGACAGCTTTATGCACATGGAGTATCAAACATGCACCATTCACATTTAGATCAGCTAATACTGACGTATAAATTACAAATTAAATAAAGATAAAGTGCCAAGGAACCCTCAATTATTGATAAGTATACATATATATATTGCCCATATCGTGATTTGTATTATAAGGCATATACAGTATATATTTGCCAAAAAACTCCTGAATTGCACATACAAGGAAAAGAAAAAGGTTACTACATGAAGAAGATTTGGGGGTAAGGGTAAGTTGCCCAACCAGAGAGCGCACCTGACGCGCGTTTCGCCTTGCACAGGCTCGTCAGGAGCATAAAGCTGTCCAGTATGATCATACTTACTTAGTTTTTAATATTGGCTACGTGCCTGAATAAAATTTCATATTTTTATATTTATTTTGTCCTTATGTTTTGTGATTTGTCTGCCTCTGTGCAATCAAATCAGCTTTGTATGTATATTTTGGGTTTCAATACCTTGTTAGCATATTGTGACCAACCATCTCTATAGGATTTCCATCTTGTTTATTAAAGGTGTTAATAGTTACCACTATTGCTTTAGTGGGTTTTTCTATCCTTTTCTAAACAGCGTTTCAATTTGAATTTTCAAGAGTACTGTTTATTTATTTTTTTACCCTGTTCGTCAGCCTGTCAGCTTTTTCCGACGACTGCTCTGCGCCGTGATCGCTGGCTCGTCAGCTTTTCCCGGTTTGTTCGGCGTGGTTTTTGCGGCAGTTTCTGCGGGTGTTTGGTGAGTGTTCGGTGACTGTTCGCAGGTTTGTGGCGGGTTTTCCCTGCACTCCGGGACCCTGCGGTGAATGCCGAATACACCGTAGGCTGGGGAACTTTGCTGCCACGAAGTGCAGAGAAGCGTGGTGAACGAGAGGGCACCAAAATGTCGGCATGGAGACCTTCTACAAACGAATCTCCTTTTGGTATCAAACCCCATCGTGACTGGCACTTGTTTTTCAGACTCTGGATTCTCTGTGCTGGAGAGGCCATCAACCACCCCTCCCCCTCTTTTTTCTTCTCTCCCTTTTTTCTTTCTTTTCCCTTTTTTCTTCATTCTCCCCTTTCGACTCACTCCTGGGGTTGTTCTATTAGTTTTGAGGATCCTTCTCCCCCAGTCTGCTGGGAGGGCTTCCTGTTCTATGACTGGGGTCTGCCATAGGGGTCATGCGCAGGATGAA
Organism: Leptobrachium leishanense; assembly: GCA_009667805.1. NCBI lineage: Eukaryota > Metazoa > Chordata > Amphibia > Anura > Megophryidae > Leptobrachium > Leptobrachium leishanense. Next base: position 112,275,939 of record CM019063.1, read on the forward strand.
AGAACCGGGTTTTATTTTGCCGTGGAACAATGTAGCTGGAGTTTGATTTGACTGTTGACAGAGGTGAACAAGGTGAAAGAAAATATCAAGTCTCGTACCTCACTAAAATGTTTTAATAAACTATACTTGTGGAAAACAAAAATCCTTATGTACTACCATTTTTAATAATTTTAACATAAATTGCTCTAACTTTGAAAAGCAGCAATGTAATCAGTGTAGAGTATAATAGTTTCTGACTTACGGTGGCACCAGTTCTTTACTAATGATTAAAGGGACTAAAGTCTTGTGCTGGTACAATCTGAAGGTTTCTTTTGATATGTTATATGTTGTTTCACTGATTGCCTAGAAAACTGTTTTTCAAAGAAAGACCGATAAGACGTTTGTCTCTCAATGACCAAATTGTCCATAGAGAACATAGCAAATTATTCACTTGTTCCCTTCATTCATTCCCCTTTTTTTGTGGTTCTTCCCCTGGAAAAGTCATGATTGTCAATTCAGAATTTAGAATAGACAGCCAGTGGAAAATAAACCTTATCTGCTTTTGATCACACAAAAGATCATTATAAATGAAGCATTCATGGTAAAGGCCTTGTGGGTATTTATCTTTTTCAGTCAATTTTTTTCTACAAAACATTGGTGGGGAAAAATGAAAAGGAGTATGTGTAGCTTTGTAGGAAATGTTTGTGGAGAAAATTAGTATATGCTAATTGTCATGACAAAACCCTTTTGGGGGTCCCACCCCCCTATTCCTTGGACTATGTTGTCCCTGAAAGATGGTTGTGACGGAAGCCCCTCCACCGTTTAAGAGACTTTCCTTTACCAGGTCCTACAGTGGTTGGCACAGCCCTTTCCAGCATTGCCCATGGTGAATACAAACCCTGTGTCCTTCAGAGAAGTATGGATATCGGCCTTGTGTCCACAGGCTAGGGCTGATCAAGGGAAGACAACTTGATGGCTATTGAACATCACCACATTTTGTGTTATAACTTTATTGTAAATGCTGTTTCATGTTAAGGTCTATTTTGTTTAGAGGTGTATATTGTGCTGTCGATCTGATAGTCTCTCAAGAGTCTGGCTAACCTGATTAGTGTTAAGTAACTATGGGAGTATGATAGCGAGACAGCCCAAAGTCAGATTGTCTGAGCACACTTTCCCCCAAGTAATTATGCTGATATGTTAAAATGTGTTACCTGCAGATTGTTCATGTGTTTGTTCCAACTGTTTGTCTGAGGTATTTGATCTGATAGAGAATGGAAAGAGAAAGCTCTGTACGTTTGTTCTCCTGGCCTCACTGTCTGGGCTGTGCCTTTTAATCTTTACTTCTAAATCCTGATCAGGGATTGTAGTGTGGGGGACAGAGTGGCCTGGGGTGACTTTTTTTGTTCAATGTAGTAAGGGTATATGTTAATGAGGTGTGTCGTGATAATTCGTTCTATTGGCTGCTCTTCTAAGTCTCACAACCTAGACTGTCCCCTTACCTGTGTATATATTGTCCACCAAAATCCCGAATAAATATATACATGGTTCTAACCTCCTTCTTGAGACTGCGGTCCATGCTTGGGGGAAATAGAGGTAATAATCACCCTCTCGGGATCTGTACAGCCGAGGAGCGGACTAACAGGATCAACTTCTGGGATACAGAGTGTTCTGTGTGCCACTAACTGCTACCACATCTTCTTTGGGGACAGCAGCAGCGGGAGACCCCCCTTTTGACGGAGGTACTCCGTCTAGGTACCGACTCGTCCGTCACAGTAGTGTTACTAAATATATACCAAATGTGTAATAGTGTAAGTGTAAAGATATAAATTTAAGATTAAATGATTCCCAAAAACACTGAAAGAATGACATTCTTGAACGCTTAATGGCTCTTGTCTGTAAAATATGTAAGAAGCTTCATGGAACAAATAAGCCACATGGAGGTTTACTGAATAATATATGTACATATGTGCTTTACTAGCATTGGAGGGGTAAGGATTTGTGATGTTTGGCTACTAACGCTCTGGTTTTTCATGGTGATACCATGTTTCCTGTGTTCATGCTTCAAGTACTTGTGGAAAAATAAGCAAAAAACGACACCTGTAAAATTGCGGTGTATGATGTCACAAAAGCAAAATCACTTTCCAAGTGGTTACAAAATTCAGCACTGCGAAGCAGAGGAATAGACCCTTAAATTTCCTTATTTCCTAAATGCCTCTCTACGACACGACATGAGAGTCCCCTCCAACTATTCCAACACCTCTGGAATCTATAGGAAGAAGGTCCAGCTACGCCTTGATAGGGAATGACTGTTTCCTGCTGGTGTCCGCTCCCTGTGACTTTCAGGTAGTGGATTGGCTCAGGAACTCTTCAGACTCTCACACTTTGCAAGCACTTATGTTCACTCCCATTAACTGTTGACAGTACCACTAGGTGCTCTAGGTCAAGATGCAAACATGGCTTGGTTGCTATTCCTTTATTCCTACCTCCTTTGACCAACCTTTCCTCAGGAGCCCCATTCATTTTGAAGTGGGAGTAGGACTTAATTCTCTAGAGCATGGGGTCTTAAACTCTGGCTCCCCAGAGGTTTACTGCCTACAATTACCAGGATTCTTTGAATGTAATAGATGTCCAGAGAATCATGGGACTGGTAATTTAGAAACATCTGGGGGGGGGGCGGAGTGTGAGAACCTTGCTCTAGAGCAGTGGTTCCCAACTGCGGTCCTCAAGAACCCTTAACAGGTCATGTTTTCCAGATATCTGAAGCACAGCACAGGTGATATGATTTGCTGCTCAGTGATTGCAGGATTCAGTCTGCATTTCCCCAAGGTGATCCTTAAAACCTGGCCTGTTAGGGGTACTTGAAGACTGCGGTTGGGAACCACTGCTCTAGAGCGACAGTATTCGTGGCAGTGAAATAAAGCTGTTATAAAGTCCTCTGGCGGTGGTACGTATAACCTTGTTGCCTTGTCAGCATATGACCACTATGGAGCACCTCACTGCTGGATTTCACAATATCATGAGGCACTTTGAGTGAGTGTGATCCCCATGAATGGAGGTGCTTCCATCTCACTTTCATGTTCTAGAATCGAAAAAAAAAAAAAATTCAGCTCCGCATCGATAATCACCTACCAGACTCTCATGGAATCCACTTATCCATTCTGCAGGCTTAGGTCATCTCCAAATACTCTCCCAGCTACCCACTGCACACAGCTTTTATCCTTTGGCCCTCTATCCCTATCATCTTCTCGCATGCACACTTTCAGGAATTCTTGAACACAGTGGAAATCACGCAATACAGTATATCAGACTGTCACCTGCTTTTCAAAGCTTCAAATCCACACTTAGAGAATATTACTATCTTCACAATGCTGCCATATCCGGTACCCAGTCTCCAGTCTCCTTCCGGTACTGCTTTGCTTTCATCAGATTGCGTACTACAACTCACTGCCTATTATCCCCATTCTCTCACCTCATATCTCTGTCCATCTATGTGTTGCCTTAATTTTTTTGTAATTCCTGTACCATGTTGTTGGTACAGTGTATATAAAGAAATAAAAATACTACTGCTTAACTTGGCATAAGGAAATGGTTAGTGATCTTTCCTTTGTGCTTTAAATGTTTGCTGCCGGGAAGAACAAGCTAGAGTGGGAACTCACCGCCAACCCTATCTCCCACCTTGCCCCCTAATGCATGCATTTCTATAGCAGTGAGTAGATTTGTGGTGGGCAGGGAGAGTGAGTGGCACTCATCTTCCTGGCCAAGCCCCTGGCACCTACATCAGACTCATGTCCCAGGAGCGCTTAGTTTGTCTTATGCTAGTGTCAGCTCTGGCTATGGTACATAGCAGCTCTAAATAACTACTAATAATGATTTGCAGATCTTGCCAAATCATGAAAAAGCAATATTTACTTTTTTGTATTAAAGGCATGGTTGATAAACTGCTACTACATATGTTGCTGCTATATGTATTCATTAAATGGTAAAGTGGTGGAGAGATGACCAATCAAAATATTTATAATAGATGGGTAGATCCTGTGGCACTCGAATACAAACGTCAATCTAAATAAGTGGTGCTGCTAGTATCCCCCGGAGGTAGCCTATCCTTCTACCAAAGGGGTAATCTTAGAATAAACCACAAAGGATGGGGACAACGCTTCAGGGCACTCAAATGAGCGTAATGATGCCAACACCATACAAGCTTACATAAATATAAGAACAGCAATGATTAGAATATGTCAGATTGTCCCTTGGTAGTTTCTTTTGTCCTCAAAGAAACCACAAAATAGGGACCCCAACTTGACTATTGAAACAATCTTCTTGCTGGCCTCCCTCTCTCCCACCTCGCCCCCTACAATCCATTCTGAACGCCTCTGCCTGGCTCATTCAACTCGCCCACCACTCTGTCTGCGAGTCCCTTCACTGTCTCCCCATCCACTGCAGAAGTAAATTCAAGGTCCTTACCCTGACCTACAAAGCTATCACTAATTCAGCTCCCCACTACCGGTCCTCACTAATCACCAAATACACCCCAGCCTGCTCCCTAAGGTCAAACAGTGACCTGCGCCTAGCTTCTCCCCGCATCACCTCTTCCCATGATAGACTGCAGGACTTCTCACGCGCAGCCCCCAACCTCTGGAACGCTGTCCCTCATACTGTTAGACTTTCCCTAGTTTCCCTTCCTTCAAACGCTCTCTGAAAACATTCCTATTTAGGGAAGCCTACCACCCGACTCACTGATACACCTCACTGCCCCAACCAGTCCATCACTCTTAACTTGCAGTCCCCTCCTACTGTTTCCACCCCAACCGTCCAGATTGTGAGTTGCCACGGGAATAGGGCCCCCGTTGCCTCCTGTACTGGTTTGTCAATTGTTGTTCAAAGTATTGTAAGCCTGTCTATATTGTGCCCATTGTACAGCGCTGCGGAATATGCTGGCGCTTTATAAATAAAGAATAATGTTAATAATAATAATAATAACACTGTCAGATGCCATTTTACCTGAAATGAATAGAAAGATATGCAATCACAAATTTGGAGAGCAACTATCGCTCTACTGAATTCGTATTACGGACAATTCAATGGTCGTACATCCGCCAGTATTCTTCAGACCTGGATGCAGTGTCTCACAAGGCAAAAAAATGGGAGAATATCATAGCGCATTACAGTAATACACTGCTCACCAAATCAAAGTAAAGCAAGGGCCTACTCACCCTCCCTTGAGCAAATAGCCTTGCTCGTGGCGGGTACTGCACATGAAGTGATTGTTTACAAGGATACAAACCTTCTAAAGCCCTCTTCTCATTGGTAGAGTGGATTTCTCCTTTAAATTTCAAGTTACCCATTAAACATGTCCCCTGCAATCCTATTTCCACCACTGTTTGCCACACGTTGCTGTTATATGTATTCAATAAATGGTAACATGGTGGAAAGATGATCAAACAAAATATGTAGTTAAGTTGAAGATATACAGGAGTTCGATTACATTTTAGATTCTGCTCTTTTGGCCTAAACCAGAGATGGGATCTTTGGGTTAAATGTACTTTATTATGAAAATTAATCAAGAAAACAACACATTTAAAGCATAAATATGAGTGACTCACCATTTAACCCATTTAGAATATTCTCTAGTATGACAAGAAGATGAAAGGAAACATAAGTGTCACATTTCTTTATGTTGGATAAAGAAGACTGGGACGTCTGTTTCAGCTGTGCCCTGGCACCGACACACAGAGACGCCAGCACAGGAGCAATTCAATGGAAAGAATTGCACAGGTGTCAATAGACTCTGCAGACATCACTGGAGACATGTTTTGGAACAAGTGTCAGATGGTATCAAGAACTTTGAGAATGTCGATATGGGCAATAGCACAAAGACCAACTGGATTCCATAAGTGACATCACAGGGAGTGAATGTAATCAACAACATTTCCAAATCTTATATTGTTTGCAGTGTGTGATAGCAATCATTGGAAGTCTGGGAAAGATTGTTGCTAAAGATTGAAGCTTTATTTTAAATGAATTAACTTTCCAATGTGCAATATATATTGGGTTTAATGTGACTATGGCTGTGATCACTTGTTACTTTACTATCTCTGGTACAATCTGTCTGTTTGAATGAGATACAGATAAAAAACGGTAGTTTGTGAAAATTCTGGGAGTTAAATGTATTTTTCTCTGGATTTCATACAGATATCACACACAAACACATGTTTTAGGTACAGACCTTTGGGATGCTGGTATATGGGTTTAAGATGCCTGAACTGTACTTATTGCATGCAATCCCATGGTGCAGGTTTATAGGGACGACCTATTTTATTTATCTATATTATTAACCCTCACCCCTACTCTGGATCTCCCTCTGGCTACCAACTATTTATTTTTAGCTTGAGGGTGATAAACCCACCTTTCCTGCTCTTCATTCTCATTAAGCAACCTTCTGGGAGCCATTCTACCAGGGTTATTCAGAGAAAGGTGAAAACCAGGAGAACTTGCAGGAGAAGAGAACGGTTTAGACTAAATGGCCGATTTGAAAAGTGAGATAAATGGGAGAATTTTTCTGGTTTGGCTATTGTGACCTAGAATTTTAACTTCTCCGGTCATTCTCCTGAGTTTCACCTTTCTATGAATAGACCTGTAAGGGTTAACTTAAAAAGACACTCCAAACATCAACGTCTCTGCTGCTTCTTGTATAACATAGGTCAACACACACATTTCAATCAAAAGCTCCCAAAATAGGCTTTGTCAACGAGCTGGAGCCTCAAGTAAATTTAGGTTTAGGGGGACGATGGGCGAAGGGTTTCTAGACTCTAGTTTCTGTCAACTTATCTTGTGTTCCTCAAGGCCAGACAACACTGACTGATAACATTGGGTGACTTAATAACATTTCACATTACTCGTTAAATGTAAACGTTATATGTATCTGCAATCCGTAACATTACGTTATAAACAAATGGAACGTCTTCTAAATATCCTTTTCTGCTGCCTCTGTAAATCTTCTAAAATGATATACAAAAACAAAATAAAACACATACTGATCAATGCATCATTACAGAAAAACATACAACAAATCCATCCATATAAACCTATACAGTATATCCATTCAGCCCAACTGCCTGCATAGCTTATGGGATTGGATGGGCTGCGGTAGTATCGCAGTGCCCTTCAGCTGTAACACAAGGGATATAAACTCCACGTGTTAGAGATGACTATATATGGTGACTTGTGACTTTTCCACCAATCTGTGATGGTTACCTGGATACCCCTAAACACAGATCCTACCCCTACTCCCCCCCCCAAACACAATTAAGTTTGAATACCAGTTTTCTTTAGTGGCTGGGCTGTAACAAAAAGAAACAGAATAACCAGAAAGAAGCCAGAGGTCGAAGGTATGTGAGAGCAACAAAGCCAGGTCAAGTCTACCAGAGAATCAGATACGTCAAAGAATAGGCCCGGCTGGTGCTCAGTAGATCAGACAGACAACATATGGTTACTTCTAGAAGAAATGGCACAATGAAATAGGCCAATGAACCTAGCTCATGTGTTCGTTTAAATAGCCAGTCAGAACTCCACTTATTCGGACATTGCTTTTGTGCACCAAAATTACAAAGTCAAATTTTCCTTATTTGCATGGAGGCGCCTCAAGTATGTATAAATAGGCGCATGTTCAGAGGATTCCGAATCAAAATGGCCAGCCATACTAAGTGGCATGGCGCAGGATTCGGCCAAATCAGAGTGATGCGAGAGCTGGAGAGGACTGTCAGAGGGAAGGAATGACAGCAGGCAGTATAACCGGTACTGGCATGACACAAGGAGGAGCGCCACAGCAGGTAGATTCACACAATTATATTATTATTAGGTATGAGTGTAGGACCCTAAGGGAAGAGTTCAGACTATAGAGCAGCAAGACGTATACTAAACCTTATAACGACTGGGTACATGTCGGTAAAATAAAAATCGCCAGAAAAGCAAAACCTGAGGTGAAGAACACAGAAAATCAGATAAGAGCACAAGCCTGATCAGCGAGAAAGAGACAGGTCGGGAATACTAGCCAAGGCCAATAGTACGGAAAGCAACAGTCAGACAAACCGGGTTGGTACACAGGAAAACCAAACTAGAGCACAGCAAACGACAGGTAAGTCCTTCGAGGTGACAAAGGTATATCGTCAGAGGTCAGCTGTATAAAGGAACAGACCAAACAACATCATAGTTGTGTGCCGTCCTGCATCATTCCTTACCGCAGGTTGATGCAATTGATGTACAGGATGATGCACAGTCATAGTGACCCCGTTTTAGCATGAGGTTCCAGGGCAAGCGCTAATTCAGCAACCTGAACCACACGCTACCCCTATGTGATACTCGCGGTATCGCTTCTGCACCGCCGCAGCTCCTTGAGTCCTTAGGATTCCATGGAGGGTTGCGCTGCTGGGCCACAAGATTGCGCCGGGCTGAGGAGTGATCGCGGAGGGAGACTGGGGACTATTTGTCCCTTGTCTCACTCTGCTCCCGGCGACCCGATGCAGTGGATCAGGCCGCAGTTCACGCCACAAGATGAGATGTGTGTATCTGATTTATTGGTGGGGGGGGGGGTTAAGCTGGTGCTAGCATAACAGATTCAGCAAAAGTGGAATCCGTTGGCACCAGTTTTTAGATGACGGTACAATTTTCGTTACCGCATTGCTGCGGTAATTAGCGTTAGGACTTTGTAATACCTTACTTATCCTAACGCTAATTACAGTTTGCGCTCCCCATGTTAAGCATAGGATTTGCAAAGTACAGTAAGCTCGCGTAATCACCGATGCACTGTTTTTTTTTAACCATCTAGCATTAGGAAGGTAATCAGGGGCGCATGCGTTAATGTTACTTATCTTGACGTTAAAGCTTACATATCCGAACTCTAACGTTAGCGTTTCGATATATAATCTTGCCTAATGTGTGAGGCATCTTTAACTTCCATCTCATCAGGATCCTTTACCTTAGCATGTCCTATATACCTTGTTGTCACTTGTTATTCCCAGATCCATAATTCTCTATTAGGGTCCCCATAATTTCTTTGTGGATGCGCTGTCTTCTCCTGGTAATACCACAAAGACACCAAGGTTAAGTAGATCCTCTTTGTCCTTATATAACACAAGCTGTGATGATCCCAGCTCCCCACTCAGCTTATAATAGGGCACAATGCCTCTGCTGTACTACATAATCTTTCCCTCTTTCCGTGGTTGAGAAATATTGGAAAACAAACCAGTAAATTTTAGTTTGTTACAAAACTGTACAAAAAACATCACTAGTGACATGTCATTTGCAGCTTGTTTGTTTGTCCCAAGCCTTGGCATGTTGTGTTTGTATCAGGCTGCTGTATGTAATGTAGCAGCACTCCCCATGTGTCACAGAGGAGCAGGGCTCTGGAGTATTTAGTAGGTAAGGCAGAGCCAGCTCCAGGTTGGTGACAGTCTGCCTACTACAGCCCAGTTTGACATTTGCAGATCAGCTGGAGGCTCCCCACCCCTGCCCCTCCTTCTGCAGCCTTGAATGAGAAAAAAAAACCTAATAATACTAGGCAGCCCTGTGTACTGGATGGGCTGGACTCCCTCCAGATCTCAGAGAAGGCAGCAGCTCCAGGGAACACAGAAACAAACCATTAGCTCCCAGCTCCCTTCCTAGCAAACCTGCAGAGTCTGCCTCCTGGAAGGACTCCCTGCTCTCTCTGTAAGTACCTGCTGGGCACCTCTGCCCCTGGCATTCACTACCTCTACCTATTCTAACACTTCCACCCTTTCTGGTGGTATCACAATGAATCACCCTGACTGTATGCTCTGTGCCAGCTCTCCCAGTGCTTCCTTGGTATGGTACCTTGTGCTGCAGGGTAGGTGTCCCTGGGGTGGCAGCAGGGAATGCAAATACAACTACTGATGCCTGGTTAGGTTCAGTGTAACACTCAGGTCTGTGCAATGCTTACCATAGATCCCAGTGATCATCCTGTGCCCTGGTCTGGTGGAAAATGCCCTTTATCACTCTTACCTCATTATACTTCTAACACAATTAGGCTCTGAAAGAGTTAATCTTGTTTGAATTTCTGCCCTGTCACCTTTTGTGCTTTAACCCTTTGCAACGTGGCACTTTTGGAAAGTTTAAAGCTGAACTGTGACTGGTCCATAGGGTGGTAAAGAGTGGTGCCAGGTCTCAAGTATTTCATCCATCTCTGTCACTGAGGTATTTATTTTGATAAAGGTGGGCAGGGGGCAGAATGAGAAGGCTGGGATTTGGGGCAGGGGTTTCATTTGCTGAAGCTGTGTGTTACTGTGCCATATGTCTTTCATTGCTGCAGATCTGTAATATACACTGTATGGGGGAGGGAGCAGGAAAGCACCCACTAACCCCCCTGTAATCTCCAGAACAGAAAGACAGTGGAGGTATTATATAGATACCCCCCCCCCCCTCCTGCTCTCCCACCCAACATACAGTGTGAGGAAGGAAAACTTGCTACTGTTTGCTTAGGATTCAATCAGTAACCAGCAGTTACAGTCTGGGTGAAAGAAATGTGTAACTTGCACAAGACAAATCACTGAATAATGCTCGGAGCTAGCATTCATTGAAATGTGCCATGCTGTCCTGTGCCATACTGTGCTGTGCCATGCTGTGCTGTGCCATGCTGTGCTGTGCCCTGCAACAGCAACCAACAATACAACTATCAATGGCTGAGCAACAAGACAGTGCCCAGAATCTACATCTAATGAGAAATATCTAGATACAAATGTAATGGATGTTTAAAAATATTAGTCAACTCATTCTTAAGTGCTTTCTGTAATTTGTTGAAGTGTGTGTGTGTTTATTTTGCAGTAGTGTGTATGTATATGTGTGTATATATATATATATCTCAATAGTACACAGCTATCTCTCTACGTACAGGCACATACGCACAATGTTCATTTTGTGAGATTTTAAAGAATTTATATATATATATTGCAGTGTGGAGGCTTTTAATCTCATCTTTTGCCTCCACCACAACATATATATATTTACTTATTAATGTGGCACAGGAGCTCTGGGATGCAATTCTTTGAATTGCTTTTATGTGCAAGTGGCTTCTGCAATAATAAACATATATATATATATATCCACATCCAGTACATATAGTACATATATGTATGGAAAATACCACCAGTCCGTTCACCATTCAAAATAATACATGTGAGAAGTGCTGTAGATTTTCAAATAAATAAAAGTAACTTTGTTTTGTTTATTAAATCATAATGATATTAATAAAATACAAGTGGTAAATATGTTAATATCCACATTACATATGGTATCTTGCTGCCGTTTGGAAAGTATACATACATTGTTACACAGAATACTCATAAACGGCTGCTCATTATAAGTAATAATATCTAAATTCATACATGTATGTGTATAAATGGGATTTATGGACTAGCTAATAGCCTGTAGAGCAGTGTTTCCCAAACCTGTCCTCTGGACCCTCCGCCTCGCCAGGTTTGCAGGATATGTGAAGCACAGCGCAGGTGATATGATTTGCTGCTCATCGATTGCAGGATTCAGTCTGTATTTCCCCAAGGTGATCTGTAAAATCTGGCCTGCTTGAGGGTCCCGAGGACAGGTTTGGGAAACACTTCTGTACAAGAATAAGACAGGCTCATCAAGGATGATGTTTTTTCAGCCAAACGAGTGGTAGTTCCATACAGCACTACATAAACTAGCAATGATCCTAGAGGTGAGCAATGAGCAGTGTGCACTAGCACCATAAAGATTTGGGATTTCATGACTCTGCATATATTTGAGCTCTGGATAATATGTTTATAAATTGCATGGGGTACACACAATGTTATTAGAATTGTTAGCAATCTTGCTTCAATACATTTATCATTATTAGGACAATTTGTAAAGCTTGAGGTAACCGACTTTGAGGCATTGAGACATTTGTCAATTCACAAAATATTTGAACATTCCAAAAGTATATGCAGGTACAATGAGATTACTATATGTACATATATACTATATACAGATGCATCAATGTTGCAGTAATTTGATACTGTATTGTGGCAGTAAATCAATGCTCCATTCCCATCTTTTAAGAGGAATTCTTTCCTCTGAGAGTCGATCTTGGAATGTTAAACCCTTGATCTAAATGGCTGTGGTGTTATTATTGTGCCTTTAATAAATATTCATTTTATTCAGTCTCGCAGGGGCTCACCGGTGGGTGTTCCAGCTTCGACACAGTACAAACCTCCGAAATCTTGTGTTTGATCAGAGAAAAGCTCCTGGGAACCATAAACAGGCATCGCATCAGGTTTTGTTGGTAGTTGGCCAAAGTTCTGCTAGACATGGTAGGTCATCTACATTTGCAAGGGATGGAAGACAGCTTGAAAGAGAAGAATCGAGAAGGTTTGTTGGACAGTCCAGATTCAGGCCTCCCACCAAGTCCCAGTCCTCCCTTTTACTCGATTTCCCCTGGCATCTCTGAGATCAGAGCTGAGGAGAGCACTACACCTGTAAACCAACCTGGAAATGCCTACATGAAGGAAGGAAAGGAGAGCAAAGTGGTAGGTGATTTATGTTGACGCTCTAGCTCACATTTTACTTGACTGTCTCTTGTGGCAGCTTGCCTGGGATGCCCTGCGTTCACATTGTTGCTTTTCATATATTCTGCTTGCACCATGGAAGAACATATGGTGACAATATCTTGATAATACTCAGAAATTGTAAAGCCTTTTGGTCTACAAAGCCCCATGTGTTTAGAATTCATGTCTAGTAGGGCGTTGGTGGATTATTTATTGACGTACTCAAAAGGTACAGAAACGTCTGTGAACACATTCATTCATCCTTTCTATGTGTAAGCATTAGAATTGTGTATATGCACATTAAATTAGGTGGTGCTTTATTGCAAGGAAAAGAATATATGGTCTATATTTAATATATGGTATACAGTATGGCATGCAATATGATATAACACCAGGGTACTTACAGTAGTTAATACATTTTGTTGTTCTTTTGTAAATACATGTATAGACAAATAGTTCTTTTCCAGATGTTGTCATTTAGCCTTCATCTCAACAATATGTCAGCAGACACCCCTGTAGAGCCACTTGTAAGGTGTACACCATCTAGATTGAAAAATTTAGCACAAATGCACCTTCATGTGTATATAGAGATACATTTAAATGTTATTCTCTTTACAAATTAACTCAATAACAAACTTTCACGAAGTGTAGCAAGGAACCCGGGGGGGGGGGGCAGATAGGACCATTTGACCCAGAGTTAAGGTGCTTCAGGGGCCTGCTTCCATTACTTGTACATTTGTTCAAATATTATATGGCGGCACAAAATATGACAGTTTTAACATTCAAAAAATAATTTATGTAATCCTGAAAATTAAATTATAAAACCGATAAAGAACCACAGAAAAATAAAACGTGAGATTTAATTATTATTATTATCATTAAGCACCAACACTTTCCGCAGCGCTGTACAAAGGTGCAATGGGTAAAGACAGGACAATTCTACAATACATAGAGGAGGCAGGTCAGTATTCCTGCCGGCAGATACAGGAGGACAAGAGGGCCCTATTCCCATGGGAATTTACAATCTAGATGGGTGAGGGGGTGAGAAACACATATAACTTCTAGAAATGTTTATTACGGTAGACTTTTTATCGTGTCTATATTGTTGGGTATCTATAGTCATTCGATGCAATCCACTAGTACTTTGATACAAGTAGAATTTTATGTTAAGTCCGTTTCTCCCTTTTGTGTTTACCTTCCTGTCCTGTTCTAGATATCTTTAAGTTATCAAAAATGACAGTAAATCCTGAGCTGCATGGATTGCACTACATTTTACTGGGCCAGTCCTGATTGATCCACTTTTTATATTGTTGTATGGATTGTGAGGATTATAACGTCTTTTCGAATCCTCATAATATGAAAAAAATTACTGTTTGTATTTTATTTATTCTTCTAGAACAACAATGTAACATTTATTGAAACATCTAATTCTAAGAATGCCAAGACATTTAAAAAACATATTGTATTACATTATTTAATAATTATTATGGTTTATTTACTCAATCACCTGGAACTATCCATCTCTTACCAGTAGGTTTGTCCCTTTCTTATATCAACGTATTCCATGCAGGTACATCATTTTTTCCAAACGCTCTGACACCTTGTGAATAAATTTATTTTATTTATTTATAAAGGATTTTACCAGGAAGGATACATTGAGATTTCTCTCGTTTTCAAGTATGTCCTGGGTTCAAGAACATTGTTACAGAAATACAAAGTAGTAAAATGCAAGATATTAACACAAAACAAATATACAGATTAACAGAAAATAAATATGTAGGAAATATAGTCACTATGTTACATGTTTACAGGTGCATTCCTTTATTGAGGTATGTTAATAAGGAGCTCTTAAGGGACTTTAGAGGAGATATTTTTTTTTACATATTTGCATTACATATATACAGTTTGTTTATGTGTTTAATGCAAGCATGCAGCTCCTTCCCCATGTGTTGACACAAAAAATGGCTTGAATGCAAAGAATTCTGTTGATGTGAATCGCATTCACTGCCTGTGGCAGCTTCCTTTCACCTGTACAGGTTATTTTCATATTTTATTTAATAACATTTATCTGGGCCAGCTATGTGAGCACTTCCCAATATCATGGGTTTCTAGTAACTATGCAACTAGCCGTTTAAATGCTTATAATAATTTTGTTTTTTGTTGAAAGAGACAAATGAGTGTAGGTATGACACATTGAAACGTATTTTTTTTTTTTTTTTTTGCCAAAACAATGCATGTGGAATTCTATAGAAACAAAATAATGACTTTTTATTATGGGCCAAGGATGCCGACCCTTGCTCTATTGTATTTTTCAAAACTATACATAAACGTATGTATTATTTAATAATGTGCTCTGACTACACCTTATTTCTTCTGTATGGCATCTCTTTAGCGTGTATGATAGTACTGGCGTTGGCAATATCATAAAATAATACATTTATTAGCCAGAAAGAGCACCTAGTAGCCATCCATATATCTTTTAGGATCCAAAGTTTTGTACTTGAGAAAATAATCTCTAGTGTGTAGATTTGTGTATATGTTCTAGGTAAAGTCCAAAATGAGGATAAACCTAGGATTACCCGGGTAAAACTGACAATATCCAGCGACTTTGAGTAAAGCCCAGATTAAAAAAAAAATGGAATCAGGCTTTATCCTGGTAAACCACGATGTACCCAAATGCCTGTCGGTAATTTGTTTTGTTAGACTTTAGAGTAGCTTATAGTTGACGGTAAAACCTTGGATTACCCATGTTGATTGATAATAATTCACATTTACCCAAGCCAACCTTAACCCTAACACTTTTAGCCACTGTTACCCAAGAGGAGTTGGTCCACAGATTACCTGGGTAAAACCCCAAAATTAAATTTTTTTCAGATTTACCGAGAATTTTTGGGACTCTGCCCATAACATATATATATATAATAAACCTGTAGTTGGGTGGTCATTGGATCTGTCAGGCCCTCACATAGTGCATGCTCCTTAAGTACAAAAACCCAACAACATTTTAAAGAATTTTTGAGAATCCCAGATCCCTGTAAATTTGGAATTTGATAGATTCCAGGATTTCGATTTTTTTATTGTAATCATGAGATTTGAAATCTGCAACAAAAACATAGCTGCGGTCTTTCGTACCAACCTGGGACAGTTGGCAGGTGTGAGCGATTGTCTTGTGCAACATTTCATATTTAGACACTGAGTTGTATTGAATCCTCAGAAATGAATAGGTCTCGGTCATTGCCAATTCTGAAATCGTATATTTCCTCCCTGATACCATCCATTGTGTATAGATTAAATGTGGTTTGAGGCAAGGTGTTACCTGTCAGCATTCCTCGGTATGTGATTATCTGAGATGACTTCATGTCTAGTAAAGTGCATCCTGTGAGGACTAAGTTTAAGTCCGTTCAAATGAACCTATAGCACTAAACCTGATACTACACAGAAGGTACTTATTCCCATCATGTGGCGTGCGATGGTACTGGAAACGGGTTCAGTCTAAGGTCTGATGTGGTATATATCATCATTCTACTTCTACAGGGTTATTCAGAGAAAGGTGAAAATTAGGAGAATTGGCAGGAGAAGAGAACAATCTAGACCAAATAGCCGATTTGGAAAGTGAGATAAATGGGAGACTTTTTAAGGTTTGGCAATTTTGTCCTAGAATTTTCACTTCTTCAGTCATTCTCCTGAGGTTCACCTTTCTCTGAATAGACTTGCTAGTTTTCAAAAATTACTTTACGAGTCCTTTTATTTTGATCTGATTGGAATTGCATTATGAGGCAGATAACCCTAACAATATTTCGTTCAGGGATCATGGAGAGTTTTTTTTTCAGTAAGCTGTGAGGGAATTGTCAATTTCAGGCCAAAAGAAATCCATTTGTGCACTTAGCAACTCCATTATCCCTTCGACTAGGCTAGTTTTTGTGTCACAATCTGCAGTTTCCTGCTCAGTGAATAAACCCTATATATTTTTTGGTGATTTTTGCCATAAGGGACTTGTAAAAATTGAGTCTGATGTCTGGGAGAAAGCATCGTGCTTTAAATACCTGCAACTTCTGGTTTAGCAACATCTTGTATTTGTTTCCTTTATGTGTTAAAAATTATTGCAGATTATTGCAAAATATCCCATCCTGTCTAAACGCTTTTCATAAACAGAATGTAGCAACCATGGACTAACCTTTTACCCATTGTCTCCGGCAATTTAACAGAGTATTGCTGGCAAATGTTTAAAAACATGTCTTTTAGTCTGTGCCATCTTCAGCCAATCATGTGCTCTTCGATATGAGGACAGGTTGAAGTTGCTCACAAACGGATATCGTTTTTGGACAAGGCATGTTTTTTTTTTTGTTTTTTTTTACCAAAGCCCCAAACATGCAAATAGGAGCTACTATTTGACAGTCTTTAAGGTGGAAGCAAGACCCCTGCTTTGGAGAGCTGTCACAGTCACCAAGGACAATAGAGACAATAGACAATCATTATGGCCCTTTTAATTAAGATTAAATGGTCATGATGGCTATCGTTTCACTTTATTAAATAGGGGTCTAGTAAAAAAAATTGCATTTTAAACCATGTATATATTTTTTTAATATTCAAATTTTTTATTGTGAAGACATGTCTGCAGGACAATAAATCAGCGATAAACAATGGCTGTGCAGGGCCAACAATTAATAAACACTGGAGTACACAGCAGTAAAACAAAACAATTGAAGGTGGGAGCCGGAGACCAAAATGTATAAAAAAAATATTAAAAAAATATTTAAAAAAGGAAGAGGAAAAACAAAACAAGGTAGGGGGATATGGCAAAGGCCAACTCTGACTCTCCTGACTCACTCCAGAGAGTCCAAAAGACAAGGAGGCCATAGAGGACAAATGTCACGCGGCCAGGGCTCTCGGGGCGCCAATTATGGCAGGCAGAGCCATGGTAGCTGCCATAGTGGCTCACCCCAAGGAAGCCCCATTTGGCCAAAAAAAAAAAAGAGAGGTCCCCAGCATCCACCAACACATCAGAAATAAGCTATACACCAAAAAAGGCAAAAATAGTGTCTCAGAGGTGCAGGGAGGGGGTGAAAATAAAAAAAGTGAAAAAATTCAAATCAGGTTCAGCTAATTACTGAGTGGAAACAGAAGGGGAAAGAATCAGCATAGAGGTTTCTCTGTAAACAGTGAGGGGGTGTCAGCAGTGTATGGGATCAGCTGTGTAAAGGGGGTCCAAACAGCCAGGATTCCAGAAGCATGGTCATTTAGCTCAGCCAGTATCAAAGCGCCACGAACAACGCTCGGTGGGAGACCCAATTCACCAACCGTCTCCACGAGGTTCTTATCAGATGGGGACGCCACCAGCCCCCTGGATAAGCTGAATCAAAAAAAGGATAGACCTCCAGTGGATAAGAAGTGCCAAACGGTTTATTAAGGGAACAGCACCCCTTGGAAAATCAGTGACGTTTCGACCCTGAGGTCTTAATCATACATACAAGCTACAACATATGACCTCCTTAAATACCCCAACCAAACAATTAAACAATTAAAATTTAAAACAACATCTCATTAAACAATTAAGTAATTAGATGAAAATGAAATGCTAAGGGGTATATTCAATTAAAGGAAGAAAGAGGTGTAGCCATATTGACGTGCTTTTAAAAGAAATGAGGGGGGTAGGTATATCTCCAATATCTGGATAAGTGTAGACAAAAAATGACAAATAATGATAATAAATAAAAATAAATAAATAAAAGAGACATACAGAAGATATGAAAAAGCAGACTACATGAATATATAGAACATGGATATATATAACAGACCTAAAGAGACAGTGTTATCATGAGTGTGTATCTATATCAAGTTTCATGTATATAAACCAAAGTGTCTCTATATCATATGATTTATATCTGGATGAACACCCAATCCATCACAAGAAGTGAAGCGGTGTTAATATAGACATTTAGATATTACGATGTAGGGGGTAAATGACAATGGGCCTGCCAGTATGATGGGACTATAGAGGAATCAAAACTCCAAAGCATATGCCCAGATCGAATTCTCTATTAAGGCCTTTAGGCCATCGTGTATCCATTTCTTTTCTTTACATTTTAGTAATTTGATTCTATTACCTCCACGTCTAAGCGGTGGAACACAATCCACCACCCGGAAGCGTAGCTGAGCCACGTTATGAGAACAGTTATGGAAGTGTTCCGCTACCGGCAGTTCTAGGCGTTTAGTCCTGATGGTTGATTTGTGTTTACAAATTCTATCTTTAACTCGTACTGTGGTTTCTCCAACATAAAGGAGACCACATGGACATTTTAGGACATAAATCACAAATGAAGAATCACATGTGAAAAAAAAAATTTATGGGGATTTTCTCCCCAGTCTGTGGATGTACTAAATGATCGCCTTTAATAACTGCATTACACGAAGCGCAATGTAAACAAGGAAATGTCCCACACTTCTATTTGTTAGTGTGGGACATTTCCTTGTTTACATTGCGCTTCGTGTAATGCAGTTATTAAAGGCGATCATTTAGTACATGTGATTCTTCATTTGTGATTTATGTCCTAAAATGTCCATGTGGTCTCCTTTTATGTTGGAGAAACCACAGTACGAGTTAAAGATAGAATTAGTAAACACAAATCAACCATCAGGACTAAACGCCTAGAACTGCCGGTAGCGGAACACTTCCATAACTGTTCTCATAACGTGGCTCAGCTACGCTTCCAGGTGGTGGATTGTGTTCCACCGCTTAGACGTGGAGGTAATAGAATCAAATTACTAAAATGTAAAGAAAAGAAATGGGTACATAGATTAGATACACTATGGCCTAAAGGCCTTAATAGAGAATTCGATCTGGGCATATGCTTTTGAGTTTTGATTCCTCTATAGTCCCATCATACTGGCGGGCCCATTGTCATTTACCCTCTACATCGTAATATCTAAATGTCTATATTAACACCGCTTCACTTCTTGTGATGGATTGGGTGTTCATCCAGATATAATCATATGATATAGAGACACTTTGGTTTATATACATGAAACTTGATATAGATACACACTCATGATAACACTGTCTCTTTAGGTCTGTTATATATATCCATGTTCTATATATTCATGTAGTCTGCTTTTTCATATCTTCTGTATGTCTCTCCTTTTATTTATTTATTATCATTATTTGTCATTTTTTGTCTACACTTATCCAGATATTGGAGATATACCTACCCCCCTCATTTCTTTTAAAATCACGTCAATATGGCTACACCTCTTTCTTCCTTTAATTGAATATACCCCTTAACATTTCATTTTCATCTAATTACTTAATTGTTTAATGAGATGTTGTTTTAAATTTTAATTGTTTAATTGTTTGGTTGGGGTATTTAAGGAGGTCATATGTTGTAGCTTGTATGTATGATTAAGACCTCAGGGTCGAAACGTCACTGATTTTCCAAGGGGTGCTGTTCCCTTAATAAACCGTTTGGCACTTCTTATCCACTGGAGGTCTATCCTTTTTTTGATTTAGCTCAGCCAGACTCCAGGTCAGGGAAAGGACACACAGCATCCTCGCAGCCGGTCAGCCAGGATCGGGGGGGGGGACTGAGGCCCACAGCGCAGCGGCAGGAAGGCACCAGGTGTCAAGAGAAAAAGCACAGATACAGGCCGTCGGCATGGGAGTGCAAGGTCCCCCAGGAAAACCACCAAGGTGCAGGGCCACAGCCATATGGCACGCAGAGCGGTCGCCACAATTCACGACCATCCGAGCCAGCCAGGAATCACCAGAGGCAGAGGACGGCACTCCAGACGACTCTCTCAGGTTGAGGTGCTTCTTAGGCCTCAGCGATCAGGGCTGTGGGTGACAGGTCATCCGCCCCAAACCGGAAGTCCGTGTGCGGCAGGGTATCCTCAATCAGCAGCCGGGGGTCCGTCAGCTTCCCGGCGTCACGATCCTCACTCCCAGAGCACTGCTCTCCATTCACCACCGTGGCTGGGCTTACCGTCGTCAAATGCAGGGGCCACGAACCAGCAAGCATACCCTTGCTCAATCCGTCCATAGCACGGCATGGGCCACCGCTCCGCTGCAATGTCATAGCTCCGGTGGGTCCCGCAATTCCACTGCCTACTCCATTCGTCCCCGTTCTGACTCAGGCCCATGCCTCGCCTCCGCCATCACATCTCTGACATCCCAGAAGTCAGCCAGCACGCGCGGAACTCCTTCAGAATGTGCCAGACATCTCCCTTCGTTAGGAGACGTGAGTCATCAGGGTACCCATCCATAATTGCCACTCTCAGGGGGTCAGGGTTTGCAGCAGGACTGGGGCAGGAGAGAGGAAGAGCTGCGAAGTCTGCACGGAGATGTCTAAGATGGCCGCCCACTGCAAGCCTCAAATCGCCCCAAACGGCACCAGGGAGTCGGCGAAAAGTTATTAGTGCAGGGCGGTAGGTAGTCCTAGGTTCCCCATGCCAAGTAAAAACACTGCAGCCAACGGTGGGTCACGTTAAATCAAAGAAAAAGGGTAACAGTGGGAGAGCTCTGCTGCAGAGCGCGACTTCACTCAGTGGCAGTCAGCTCCGCCCCGAAACCATGTATTTTTTGCGTATCGGGAATTATTCCAACTTATTATCCGACGGACTCTGTTACCTTATCATCTTCATTCACGAGAGGAGATGGACATTTCTGCTGTTCTGTGCAAATAGGGCAAAATCCCAAAGTAAAAAACATGGAGGTGTTAAAAAAAAGCATGTTTTCAGTGGCAAACCATCACTTAATAAAAAAATGTACATGGTGGTTTGGTCATAGTACCCAAATAGTAGTGGGTCTTTCAGTACATTGGTTCTTCCCAGTACCATCAGTAATGCATCAAAGAATCAGGTGCCAAGGACCTTACTCCAACATATTATTTGAGAGAAACCAGTGCTGAGCACAAACTAATCCATAAGTAAAAATGTTCCTGGATTCAGAGATAATCAGGGCCGACCTTAGGACTTTAGGCATCACACCATGGCCACACCACCTCACCCAGTACCTACACACCATATCAAGTACTGATGCAGAGACACTGACCTACACACAAAGACACAGAGTCTAACAGACCCACAGAGACATTAAAAGAGTTATAGAAAGATACGGATTATGTTGCAGGGACTCCGTTACAGACACACACTTCTTGTGGAGCTGGAAGAACGGTGTCTGAGAAACATTAACGTCCTTGCAAATTTCATAGCTTTTCTCTCTTGAATTGTTGGAGACACAATGGGTAGTGTTTTGGTTTATGTCTTATATCAGCAAAAGATATGTACAGTATTTGGCATGAGGCATAGCCTTGATGATTTGTACAGGGCGAGATGTCAACAGACCCAGAGAACCCATTTGGCAACCTGGTCAAATGACCAGTAGACCACAGTGCTGATGTGGCAAATAAAAAGATCATCCCAACTGGTCCATGTAAGGTCTGTGCTATGGCTGTATCGGCCAGGGAGAATAAAAATCTGGTCTAGAACTCTATAGGGTCCATTTCCCCCTCAGCTCTACTGTCTGTCTGGACTGAATTGTAATCAAGTACCTGCCCCAAACCGACTTAGGAAATGAAAGAAAGTGTTTAAAGAGATACAATGTTCTCTATGCGAGAAAACAATGTACAGTTAATGATTTTCCTTTTAAATTCGATGTTTATTGTAGAAATGGTTTCTGCATAACCCTGCCCTTTCTGGGGTTTATGTTAAAATGAGGAGCTTATGGTAGTGACATGTTTAAGGTGTTCTGTTTTAGTGATTGGCACCTTTTGTTGAAAGTTTTCAGACAACTATAAATATGTTTAAATCCCTTTTTTTTTTTTTAAAACGACTGTCTGTAAACACAGTAAAGCTAAGAATTATTATGGGCTGGAGTAAAGGTTTTCTTCTGAACTGAGTGGAACCGTCAACACCTGGTGAAGCTTTCAGCGTGAGAAATATCTCATCCTTCTAAACAAAACAAGTGGATTAAATGGGATCATGATTGAAACCCAAAATAAGTCCCCTGAAACAAGCTATGTCCTACTGCTTTAAACAATGACATTTGTGGTTGTTCACTAAACTGGGAATTTTGAAAATTGGAGAGATTCGAAAAAATAATATTATGCTATTCTTAAGCAAATCATCAACTGTGGAGGTTTTAGTTAAAATTCTAAAAATTCAGATGTGTTCACGCGAATTTAAAAGAACACTATGAAAAAATTCACCCCCCCCCCCTCTTTTTTCCCTTGAATTATTGGCATCTTTGTTTCTAGGTTTAAAAAACTTATGGAATTGAAAGTCATATCAAAAATAATCAAACCCTGCTGTGTCTTTAAGTATCAATAACATACATGGCAGTCATATTGTGAGAGATAATGTTCTCCCCATGACCACTTAATCTTATTTGTTCATGGTGGCTAGAGTGCCTTTAAGATCAAACTCTCTTGAAGCAAATATTGATTTACAGTTTTCAATGACAGGTCTAGTAGCTGATTAGGAGTATAATACTGAAAAATCAAAGTGGTGTCCAGTCTGCGTTACGGTGACTTGTGGAAGAGATCACATCGGTCAAAATGTGGCTGGTATTGCATGTTTAGGCTGGGGTCAGATGAGCGCATTATGTGCGCCGGTACTGACGTGCCTTCTGGCGTCCGTCGCAGTGTTGCAATTCCACACATGTAATATACCTACTAAAATGCCCCTGTGGGTTAATATATGTAGGAGAGACCACACAAAAATAAAGAATCAGATTTATGTTTTAAAATACGATTTATCAGGACCAAAAAGGTGGAGCTTCCAGTACCATGCCACTTTGTGGAATTCGGTCATGACGTTTCACAGCTGAGATTTCAGGTACTAGTGGAAGGTATCCCTAAGTTTACCAGAGGGGGGGGGGATAGAGAGAAAATCCTGAAAAGGAAAGAACTTTATTGGATTTACCATTTAAATGCGATGTCCCCCCAAAGTTTAAATAGAGAGGCGGATTATGCACCCTTTCTATAATGTGGGTCACAAAAATTGGGGATTATGAAATCCTGCTTCGTCGTAGCTATTTAGGTCTCCAATGGTGGGAATGGGTTAATTTAAGTGTTATGTGAATTGACACCATTGACACTACAATTGACACCATTGAAGACATCAGGGGCAGACTGGGCTGGGGGGCAGGGGGAAAAATGCCCCCCGGGCCGCTGTAGTGTTGCTGCCACTATGCTCATCATAATCCCTTTTATTTTTTTCACTCGCGAGTAACTGCAGCTGCCTCCCATATTAAAATCACGAGCTGGGAAAGGCATGCTGCACCATGGACCCAGCCTCCGCCCCCCACTGATGACTCCACGCTGCAGCCAGAGAAGAGGAGGGAGTGATCGAGAGGGAGATAGGGAAGAGCAGAAACAGAAGGACGGTGGAACAGCCAGCCCAGCCCAGCCCAGCCCAGGACACCTCCAGCCAGAGAATCCATTTAATAGACTTAATATGATGGTGAGTGGCGGCGGCCCACTGTCGGACCAGGCCTGCTGACTGTGGGGGTGAAATTGAGGGCCCTCTGACTGGGGGGATAAACTGAGGGGGGCCTGCCTGTTGGGGGGGAATAAGCTGCTTGGGGGGTTAGAATAAATTGAGGGGGCCATGATACTGTGGTGGAGAGAATAAATTGAGGGGGCCATGATGATGTGGTGGAGAGAATAAACTAAGGGGGCCATGATGATGTGGTGGAGAGAATAAATTGAGGGGGCCATGATGATGTGGGGAGAATAAATTGAGGGGGCCATGATGATGTGGTGGAGAGAATAAACTGAGGGGGCCATGATGATGTGGTGGAGAGAATAAACTGAGGGGGCCATGATGATGTGGTGGAGAGAATAAACTGAGGGGGCCATGATGATGTGGTGGGGAGAATAAATTGAGGGGGCCATGAGATGTGGTGGAGAGAATAACTGAAGGGGCCATGATGATGTGTGGAGAGAATAAATTGAGGGGGCCATGATGATGTGGTGGGGAGAATAAACTGAGGGGGCCATGATGATGTGGTGGAGAGAATAAACTGAGGGGGCCATGATGATGTGTGGTGGAGAGAATAAACTGAGGGGCCATGATGATGTGGTGGAGAGAGAATAAACTGAGAGGGGCCATGATGATGTGTGGAGAGAATAAATTGAGGGGGCCATGATGATGTGGTGGGGAGAATAAATTGAGGGGGCCATGATGATGTGGTGGAGAGAATAAATTGAGGGGGCCATGATGATGTGGTGGAGAGAATAAACTGAGGGGCCATGATGATGTGGTGGAGAGAATAAACTGAGGGGGCCATGATGATGTGGTGGAGAGAATAAATTGAGGGGCCATGATGATGTGGTGGAGAGAATAAATTGAGGGGGCCATGATGATGTGGTGGAGAGAATAAACTGAGGGGCCATGATGATGTGGTGGAGAGAATAAACTGAGGGGGCCATGATGATGTGGTGGAGAGAATAAATTGAGGGGGCCTGGAAGTTGTGGGCTAGAATAAATTTAGGGGGGCTGGATGTTGTGGTGGGGAGAATAAATTGCAGGGGGCTGGATGCTGTGGTGGGGAGAATAAATTGCAGGGGGCTGAACGCTGTGGTGGGGGAGAGTAAATTGAGGGGGGTCTGGATGCTGTGGTGGGGAGAATAAAGTGAGGTACCTGCTGGGGGTGGGGTGTAAAATAGAATGGAATGGGCCTCTGATGAGAGAAATGTGTGGGGGGGGTGTAAAAAAGGCTGTGGTGGAGCTCTGTGATACACTCATACACACCGCACATTACTGTGAGTTTTATTGCTGTGGAGCTCTGTGATACGTTCATACACACCGCACATTACTGTGGGTTTTATTGCTGTGGAGCTCTGATACAATAATGTGCAGTGTGTTTGAGCGTATCACAGAGGTCCACAGCAATACAACTCACAGTAATGTGCGCTTTGTATGAGCGTGAGTTTTATTGCTGTGGAGCTCTGTGATACGTTCAAACACACTGCACATTACTGTATCAGAGCTCCACAGCAATAAAACTTACAGTAATGTGCGGTGTGTATGAGAGTAAGTTTTATTGCTGTGGAGCTCTGTGATACGCTCATACACAAGGGCCTGAGTTGCTGCACTTTGGGCCTCTGGTTCATACTTGCCCCCTGGGCCAAAAGTTGCCAGTCAGCCCCTGGAAGACATGGTAGCAACATTGATATTAATGGCAATGTTTGTGCTGTGGATACAATCATTGCAAATAGGTGTTACAATGAGGAATCTGTGTATAACACCGCTGTTTTTAATGATGTTAATTACCTATGATGTATTTAAGAAGGTGTAGAGATATGTTTAGTAGACTTGACAAAGACCTGGTTGCTGGTCGAAACGTTGTTCTGCTATGTTGATGGAATAAAGCCAGAATTTATTGCCATATGCTGGAGTATTTTTTTCTTGCTATTGTGACACTGCGACGGGGTCAACCACACGCTGCTGGGCGCATGAATTGCAAGCATGACAGCGGCCATGCTGCGGCTGTGCAGCTAGCCTCCCCGTCAAAGCTCTACGACGCGCGTTCAATGGGCCTGCAAAGTGAGATCCTCCATAGGAGAATCAAGCCTTGCAGCTCTGAGCACACTAACTGCGCTCAGTGAGGTGGCCAGACGGGCGTCAGAGTGGAAAGAACCGTCCACTCTCGCAGATGTTCCTTCCGCTCTTAAAAACGCTCGTCTGACCCCAGCCTAAGTAGTGTTTTAATTCTGGCTACGCAAGTTTTCCTGGTTGATTGTTCCCAAACCTGAGACCTTGCAGGTCTGTTCAAAGAAAGGTGAAACTCAGGAGAATGACTGGAGAAGTTAAAATTCTAGGTCAAAATAGCCAAACCGGAAAAATTCTCCCATATTCTCAGTTTCCAAATTAGCTATTTGGTCTAGATTGTTATGCCAATTGTCCTGAGTTTCACCTTTACTGTATAGATCTGCAAGTGTGTGAGGAGATTCCTCATAGAGTGAGTGCAGGAACATCTCTACCTCTATCTGGGTGAAGACCAGGAAATGGGCAAGTTACCAAGGAGCAGGACAATGTTACAAACAGCTGCTCTTATCAGTAACACGACAACTGGAGGAAGCTTTGTGTTGGAATATTCTGCGTCTAACAATATGAATTGAGCACAGACTGTAATGGAGACTTATCATATTGTTGCCTGCTGCTGCTATCTGTATGACATGACAAGCATTCAAATCGGGCAGACAAAGGATGTTTGACAGAGGACACACAACATCTATTATATTGATCATCCCAAAGTTAGTGCAAATGAATTATGATACATTTGACCAACAGGGTTATTCAAAGAGATCCGAATGGCTGCAGAAAGATAACCGAATGCTGAAAATCAGCGTTCGGTTACCTTTCCTGGCCATTCGGCTATCCAGAGAGCAGGCAATTCGCCAAATAATGGCGAATTGCCTGCACATACGGTGCCTGTTTGGTGCCTGTTCGAGGGCAGTGAAATCCCCATAAAAAAGCACTGCTTCGGCTATTCAGAGAACACAAACCAGCAGTGAAAGGTTCCCGAAATGCCCTGCTATTCAGGGATTTCATGCGGCAGGTTTATTCAGGCAAATCCCATAGGCTTCAATGTTAAAAATATTCCTGTTTTAATTCAATATCTAATAAACCGTTCATTATAAAATTCTGCAGTAAAGAGTCTCTTTATTTATAGATTTTTTTAAAGGATATTTTAAGCTTTTTTTTTTTTTAATTTTTTTTAAAAAGTCTTTTTTTTAACTTCTTTTTTCTGTAGCAGCCCTTTTTATTATCATTCCTTGGATCTCATATGGAAATTTCAGACATTTTCGCTCAGTAGTTTCTTTGCAAACAGCGTTTCACTTTTCACTCATTCAAGCAAACTGTTTTGCTAATTTATTCACTGCATTCGTCTGCGACGTCGGCTTTTTCCGGCGTCTGCTCTGCGTGTGATCGGCTCCTGCTCGGGTTTTTCCCGCATTTTCGGCGGGTTAATCCAGATGTTTTTGCGGGTTTTCGGCGTGCATTCCCCGGGTTTTGCGGTTAGTTTTCGTCGGGTTTGTGTCGGCCTTTCCCTGCAATTCGGGGAGCCTGTGGTGTTTGCTGAATACACTGCAGGGTCGCCGAAATGGGATCGGCAAAACGAACCGAATTGAAGAGAAGGAAAAGTCACCGAACGTGCGGTGACTTTTCGATTCTCTTTGAATTACCCTGCAAGTGTATTATTTTTTTTACCAATTACAGCACATTCAGATGTAAGTATCCAGTTTTTAAAAAAAGGCCAATTGAGGACATTAAAGTGTTAATTCTATGGAGAACTTAATTTCAAATTTTTATCATATCTCGGGCTGTTATATATATATATATATATATATATATATTTGTTCACTACATTCTCCCTGCAATCCCAACTGTGGTGATTGGAATTAATGCAAAAATGATAATAAAAAATATTAATTTGTGTATATTTCATATCTACATAGAGCCAACAGAGAGCTTTACATTTGGGAATTACAGAAAGTTACATACTGGTACAGAGGGGAGTGAGTTGTGCCCATGGTTTTAAAATCTAGAGCCATTAGGCGTGCATAGGGGGTGAGCTGGGTGTGCCCAGGCACACCCTATTGTTGGGTGAGAAGGTCCTCTTTCACTTGCCGCATTGACATTTTAGATGTCACTTATCTGGTTCAAAACGAATAGCATAAAAACTGGCTGTATCTCTGATTACCGGCTTGTTATTTCTAATGAAAAATGGGTATTTTGTTCAAAATCTTCTAAATATAAGTTTTCAGTTAGTAAATGTTCCATGTGTGCGCACCCTAATGTAATGGGTCGCGCATGCCAGTGTCTAGAGCCTTTTATACAACAGCTCTGAGCAATGCGGCAACAATCGGTGATATTTATGATATTATAGGTGGATAAACCGCTGAGTTTCTGTACTTAATAAATCTGATCACATGGTGGTTTTATCATTATTATGTAATTAAAGATTAAAATAAATATACAAAACATTGTACATAGACTAGACACAACAAATCTAAGATACAGTTGATGAATTGGAACATGTTTCTATCAGTTATTTTTCCTGTACCGTGATTACTCTTAAAAAGAAAAAAAGATACAGTGATGTCACAAACACTTAATTGTAGATAGACTTTCCTGTTTCTTAAAGTGCGTGTTTATATTTTTTTCTTTCGGAAGGTATATAAGCCGTTCTGTGTTCAAGGCACGGGCCATTACATAATCCTAAGTGTTTGCAACACAATGCTCTTCTTAAAACCCTGCGTAGTATATCTTTTCATTTTGGCTTCATCCCTGGGCTGTCATCAAGAATAATGAAAAAACAGGAAGGAGCAGGAAGGTGAAAATATGAGAAGTATGTGACCGTGATGGGAAACCCAGAAATGATATTCAATACAGATATATTTGGTTTCCACCTCTTGTTATAGAAGTGCAACAATGTTTTGCATATGGAGACTAGTTTAAGACGGAGCAGTATCTGGGAGCAGACATTGCGTGGGATGAATTCCCCCATTAGATCCTGGTAAAACACAGAATACTGCACTGAGAGACCAAGACAAGGATATGACTCATCAATTGGTGTTTGTTTTTTAAATAAAGTTTTCATAAGTTGTCTCTGTGAAGTTGTGCTGTAAGGAGTGGGCTCATATGCGTGTTCAGATGAATTGGTCATGTTTGTCTACCTTTTGAGGTGACTGTCTACTCATTTCGGTGTTCCTTGTTTGGATCATGGTGGAACAGCATTCAGTCTGCACCTCTACCTGGTGCAGACCACATTGACTCATAATTAAGGGAGCAATTGGTCAGAGTGCTCTTAGCGGCCTGAGGGGCAGCGGCCCACCGGGAAATTTGTTGGTATCTTGGGGAGCTGGACCTGGGTGGCCACTGGGCCCATTAAGATATCATGGGCTGTCACCCCCTGATGGCAACTCTGTTGGGTTGTGTTAATTTCATGTTGTTTCCTGTATTTGCTGCCACCTGGTTTTTACTGCATCTACATGACATTATAAAAAGGTGTTCTATATAAGGTGCTTGTTTGTGACAGTCTATTCAGAAGAAGTCTTTTAATCATTTCTTTTGTGGACTAATGAAAGGCAAGTTTAAAAATATTGCAACTCCTCGACAACTGTGAGTTCTATGCTACACTGTCTGTAAACAAAATACACACGCAGGGCCTGATTCCAACTGTGCTGTTACTAGTGGCTTGTAGATGGATAATTCCTGCACAAGCCATTATCCAGGTGTGACCTACTAGTAACCCCTTCACCTTTTGTGATTTTTTTTTTTTTTTTTTAATTATTATTTTCAAGAAATCTACTGCCAGGAACCGGTGGATTTTTTTTTATTCATTCATTATACAGTGAGAATAGCTCTAATATATGATAAATGTATTCTTTACTGTACTTGTCCTGTTTAGCAAGCAGACATCACCATCTGCTGGCCAAAAAGGGCTATTGCAGTTTAGGCTCTGTACTGCAGCAAGTGAATTTCACCGTGTTACACACAGATATTAACTTGTAAAAACTGTTGTAGCACATCGGGTGTCGCGTTTGAAAAAAAAATTCATTTGCAATGATACAGCACAGCTCCAGATCATGGTAACACGATTCTAAGCTGCTGTGACTATTACTTCTACTTGTGTAACCACGATCACAGTAGTGAAGGAGTGAACTGCTCTCTTACCTAACCGCTGTATGCGGGGCTCAAAGGGTAATATTAGGGAGCACTGGCGTGCACAGCCTGTTGCATTAGGGTGTGCACACATGGAACATTTATTAATTAAAAACTCATGTTTGACGATTTTGCACAAAATACACATTTTTTTATTAGAAATAACCAGTCTGTAATCAGAGATACATTCAGTGTTCATGCTATTCATCATAAACCAGATAAGGGACATCTAAATATCAATGTAAAAGGTGAAAGAGGACCTCTTCATCCAACATTAGGATGTACCTGGGCATACCATGCACACGCTTATGTTAGGGATTCACTCGTGGATACCAGCAGTGTATAATCACTGGTATTAGCTTCATATTAGCTTCATAGCTAATGTTTGCAGGGTTATGCAGGAGGTATTTGTTACTAGTGTTCCTCTGCATACAGCGAAATAAGGTGGTGAAGCATGCTGCCCACTGCACCACAGGGTTAGAGGTATGTTTAGGATTTTTTGAATAGCTGTAAAGTCAAGTGATTTCGCAAAAGTGAACCACTATTGGCAAGCCTGTAAGCTTAGCACCTCGGTTGGAATCGGGCCCACGGTTTGGTATTTTGTTATAGCACAGTGATTTATAAGCTGTATACAGTGTGCTCTAAGACAATTTTCAGCTAAAATATACAATTAATTGTTATATTTTAGGGGATCTTTATGTTCTCTGCATTACCTATTATTTCATGTAGAACTGTAATATTTAGCATACGTTGCTGGCAAAGTAAAGACATGGTAGTGCCATTTCTAATCATCTCTGAAGCTGCAGGGTAGAGGAAAGATTATCCAAATAAGACTAATCCATAGATATTAGCTGAATCTACACAATATGACAGACCCGATGTAAGTATGGAATTTCACGCATAAAAGGATCATCTTTCTGTGTCAATCTGTCTTAAAACAAGATCGCTTAAATATGACAGGTGTCTCTGTTCCAGACCTCATGGAGCCAATCTCTTGTTTACAACCTCTGTGTAAAAATGCAATATGATCTATTCCGGTGTCACTATTTGGGTTATTTTTATATTCATATGTGGATGGTACATCTGGCCTTTTCTAGACAGCCTGACCTCAGAGTCTAACATACTTTTTAAGATCTAAAAAACATATAGTAGTTACCGGCAATAACAGTAGCATTTTTAAATTCTATATATATTATTATTATCCCCCCCCCTTTCTTCTAGTTTTCTTTGTGTGAGCACTGGTAGTATGAATGATGGGTTCAATTGCTCCACAGTATTTATTTTCATAAATACGATTTAGTACCCTGAGCAGATTACAAGATGGGTAGTGTTTATGGCTGTGGTGGCATGTGCCTTTATCTAGATCTACTAAAATGTATTAAATACTTTAAAATGATTTAAAAAACAGATGTCCCATTAAAAACCATTAACTGCATATTTTCATTATCAATTTATTGAGTCACCAATTGTAACACTAACATATCCAAATGACTGCAGTGCTTAAAAAAATATTTTAATAGTGTTCAATTGTAGTGTGTCTGTCCATACCCGGATACAAGTGCATAAAGCTCCCCTCGCAGTCAGTATCCCCAAGGAGCCAAAACCCACCCTCCCAGTCAATAGCCGGAGCTCCTTTCAGGGTGAAAACCAAACTAGGAATGCATTTATTTACAGTTCACAATTGGAAAAACACACACTCACTACAGAAAACAATGGAAAACAGGCCTCAGTATTTCCATGCGTCACAGCCTCCCAATAACCTCCTAAAAAGATAAACGCAGGTGGGCAGCGAGAACTAGTTTAAGCAAGATCCTGGAGTTTGGAAGGGACTGTAGTGACACACACTGCATGGATATAAACAATAATAACAGTAACACATAACCATGAACACTACGATATTAACACTTAACACAACACAGACATCAGGGAATAGGGCACAGAAAACCTAAACACCCTGCACCTAGAACTGTAGGCACAGGGTGACTTTAACATGGGAGAGGGCAGGGAAACAATATAGAACATCAGGCCCGCACCTCCCAAACGCACTTCTAAGTCCTTGTACCCCAAGTCTTAACCACCCTGGCGGTCTAATTTTTTTCAAAATTTCGTGTCTAAAAGCGTCTCAATTTTTTTTTTTGAAGGAAACGTGTCTTTGTACATAGTTAGCCTGTAATAATTAGGAATCACGCACTGAAATCCGTGCAATCAAGAGTCCTTACTGGTAAAATCCTTAATAAATAAATAAATAGTAAATACACTGAGTCCAATAAAGTTTGAAACACGACATAATTTATTATCCCAAAAATAATTATCCAAAATAATGCAAATAAGTGATATTCAATAAAATACAACAAAAAACACTGAAATCTGTCTGAAAACAAGGGTGAGACGATGTATGGTCTGTTTCTTATCCTGTAGTGCCACCTAGTGGCCATTCATAAACATTGCACTTTAGATTATACAGTGTAAAATGATTTTTTTCTAAGTTCGCTGCTGGTCCCGCCCCCTGCATCATGTGACTCACAGGGAGCCTTACCAGGAAGCAGCTCGCCACGATCACACTGCGGGGGACAGCAAGGGAGCCAGGAGGATGTGAGTATGCATCCAGCCTGAGTGTGGCTCGGGGTTACCATTCGCGGTAGTGAAATTTAACCCCGAGTCACACTCGGGAATACCGCCAGGGAGGTTAAGTGACTCTCGTCACAATGTGTATATAGCATACATATGTCAGGGCACTCCAACCAAGCATGCATCCGAAAATTCAATTGCTGGGGGGTTAGTTACAAGATACCATACATTTCATAAGCCTGCTACAACATTAATGTACCACATCAAACATGACCACGTAAAATGTTAAAAAAACAAAGCAAACCTTTTTTGTTCCAAAGCAAACAGCGTATTTCTGTAACTAACACTTCAATGTTCAAGAACCCAGGACATACTTGAAAACGAGAGAAATCTCAATGTATCCTTCCTGGTAACATCCTTTATTAATAAATAAATAAATAAATTGTCCATTTGTCACTTATAAAATGAGCAATACCACTTCCATTACTCACCTTCTCATTTAACTGGGAACAAGTTCAGTGCTTTATACATAGTCATATTGTTCATAAACCACAATCCTCTAAAATACACGCAAAACTTATTTTTTTTCCGTTTTTGGTTAAAAATTGAATATTTTCTCAGAATAATGCAGTAACTGGTTCAAATTTCTAGGTTTTGTTTCTTTTCTTTAAGAAAAGTACCCCATAGAACATATAACTGCAAAGGTTTGGATGATAAATTGTGAAAAAATAATTTTACAGGATGTAAATGATTGAAAACTTTCATTTTATTTTTTTAATACATTTTTTTCTTCTAGCATTCTGACAGGGCATGACATATACATATAATAATGACACATTTGGAATTTGCCGAGTCTGCAGGAAAAAAAGATATATAATTTGTCTGGGTCCTATAATTAAACGTGACTTGTGTTTAAACATGAGAAACACAAAACAGTCAAAATGAGCTCAGCACCCGGGAGTGAAACGGCTCAGCAGTGAAATAGTTAAAAGTCTAGGGGTATTTTCATTTTTAGGTATGTGTTTGGCATTAATTGCTCTAATTTTTTTATGTTGTGTTCATTCAGCTCAGTTGCACATTTACGCGATGCATGTGTCAGTTGAATGGAGCACTTGTGGTAGATTATATAAATATCTACAAATCGAATTGTCTTTAAATGTGTGGAAAAACATGTCAACTAAATTGTTATTTTTCATTGCCCTTGTATTTGAGCACCATGCATATACAGTTGCAAGAAAAAGTATGTGAACCCTTTGGGATTACGTGGAGTTTTGCATGAATTGGTCATAAAATGTGCTCTGATCTTCATCTAAGTCACGACAATTTGAAAAACACAGTCTGCTTAAAATAATACAACACAAACATTATATGTTTTCATGTGTTTATTGAACAGAACATGTAAACATTCACAGTGCAGGGTGAAAAAAGTATGTGAACCTTTGGATTTAAAGGGACACTCTACTAAAAAAATCACCGCCCTTTTTTTAATCCTAACCTATCCCTATTTCCTTAATAAATAGTTTTTTTTTTGTTTATGTTTTTTAACTGTAATACTTACCCTAAAATCCTGTTGTTTCCAGCGGTGTGTTTTTTTTTTTTTTTTTTTTTATACTCCCCTCCCTCCTCTGCCGCTCCCGTCCTTCTTCCATCCGACTTGCCTTCTGGTTTACGTGAGAAGTGCGCATGCTTGCCTCTCACGTAAGCCAGCCAATCGGCAGGCTTCCTCCCGGCTCCCTCTGAGGATTAGTGTTGCGCGCAAGAGGATGCACGCAACACTAACCCTCAGAGGGAGCCGCCAGCTTCTGCGGTGAGTTGGAGACGTCATCGCGCTGAAAGCGCGATGACGTCTCCTACTCGGCAAAAGTCAGCAGAAGCGGGAAATATGATTCCCGCTCTGCTGACTGACAGCTGGGAGGGCGGAGTAAACTCCTCCGCCTCTCTCAGCTGTTTTCAGCATTTTCTGCTGAACCGCTGAGCGGAGGGAGGGGGGACAGAGGGCAGGATACACCGGGCATCATGACCACCTAAAATAGCTTAGGTGGTCATGTTGCCTAGAGTGTCCCTTTTAATAACTGGTTGACCCTCCTTTGGCAGCAATAACCTCAACCAAACGGTTCCTGTAGTTGCAGATCAGACCTGCACAACGATCTGGAGTAATTTTGGATCACTCCTCTTCACAAAACTGTTTCAGTGTAGCAATATTCTTGGGATGTCTGGTGTGAATCGCTCTCTTAAGGTCATGCCACAACATTTCAATCGGGTTGAGGTCAGGACTCTGACTGGGCCACTCCAGAAGGCGTATTGTGTTTTGTTGAAGCCATTCTTTTGTTGAATTACTTGTATGCTTTGGGTCATTGTCCTGTTGCATCACCCATCCTCTGGAGCTTCAGTTGGCGGACAGATGGTCTTACGTTTTCCTGCAAAATGTCTTGATAAATTCTGGAATTCATTTTTCCATCAATGACAACAATCCGTCCAGGCCCTGAGGCAGCAAAGCAGCCCCAAACCATGATGCTCCCTCCGCCATGTTTTACAGTGGGGATGAGGTTTTGATGTTGGTGTGCTGTGCCTTTTTTTCTCCACACATAGTGTTGTGTGTTTTTTCCAGACAACTCAATTTTGGTTTCATCTGTCCACAGAATATTTTGGCAGTAGTGCTGTGGAACATCCAGATGCTCTTTTGCAAACTTCAAACGTGCTGCAATATTCTTTTTGGACAGCAATGGCTTCCTCCATGGTGTCCTCTCATGTACTCCATTCTTGTTTAATGTATTCCTTATTTTGTTGTGTCAACAAAAATGTTAGCATGTGTCAGAGATTTCTGTAAGTCTTTAGCTGACACTCTAGGATTCTTCTTTACCTCATTAAGCATTCTGCGCTGTGCTCTTGCAGTCCTCTTTACAGGACGACCACGCCTAGGGAGAGTAGCAACAGTGCTGAACTTTCTCCATTTGTA
The DNA here is from genome assembly GCA_009667805.1 of Leptobrachium leishanense. Lineage (NCBI taxonomy): Eukaryota > Metazoa > Chordata > Amphibia > Anura > Megophryidae > Leptobrachium > Leptobrachium leishanense. The sequence goes on from CM019063.1 coordinate 112,311,678, forward strand.
GACAGTCTGTCTTACCATGGACACATGAACATCAAGGCTTTTGGAGATACTTTTGTAACCCTTTCCAGCTTCATGCAAGTCAACAATTCTTGATCATAGGTCTTCTGAGAGCTCTTTTCTGCGAGGCATGGTTCACATCAGGCAGTGCTTCTTGAAACCAGTAAACCCAAAACTGGTGTGTGTGTTTTTAAAGGGCAGGACGGCTTTCAGCAACAATCCAATAATATCACACTGATTGGACTCAAGGTTGGCTCACTCCTGGCTCCAATTAGCTCTTGGAAAAGTCATTAGGCTAGGGGTTCACATACTTTTCCACCCTGCACTGTGAATGTTTACATGTTATGTTCAATAAACACATGAAAACATATAATGTTTGTGTTGTATTATTTTAAGCAGACTGTTTTTCAAATTGTTGTGACTTAGATGAAGATCAGAGCACATTTTATGACCAATTCATGCAAAACTCCACGTAATCCCAAAGGGTTCACATACTTTTTCTTGCAACTGTAGTTACCATTTCAACAGACTACCAGTATTTGTTAAAAGTTAAAACAGGAGGGGTAGGAATCGGAGTTACACATTAACCCCTCCTGACCCATCCACATGCCTTCCTTCCTATTGTATCCATTTGGTTTCCTTTAAAAGCTCACCTGAATCCAGCACTGATCTCCCTCTGATCTCTGCAGGATATGACCTGCTTCCAGCTCAGCATGTCATGTGACCAAAAGGGGGCTGAACTCTTAATGCTTAATGAAGGAAGGCTGTGATACAATTGGATAAGGATGGTATCTAAAGTGCTCCAAACCCAGGAAACCTGAGCTGAGGATCTGCGCGGACCTAGCCCCTGTATTTGAATGACTGAATCAGCACCCTGTGCCCCCTTCAGAGGTGGAGAGGGAGAGAAGACTGAGAGGTCACATTTGCAACGTAACTTTTTAATGCTTACTTTACAAACAACTAGAATATATCAAAATTCTTGAATGAGAAGGTCTGTGCCTATGTGATGTAATGCATCCACCATGTGTTGTGCAGATCCAGACAATATGAAGAAAACAAGATGATCATTGGCAAGCAACAGAACACTTATTTATCACGCCTCTCAATCATTAATATACATTTTTATTTAAATATATGTTTAATTTCATACACAGAAAAAAATAAAATTTTCCTGTTTTGTTTAAGCGGAGCAAGATTGAGAATGTGAGAAAAAACTACTGAATAAATAAAAGTAGTTGCAGACAGGCTTCTGCAGGCATAGGCATATATTGGTATCGGGGGAATGTCTACAGACTGTGCGGCCTACTGTCCACAGTGAAGGTTGATTTCACAACTCTGTATGTATGGTTTTTGTTTTGAGATTCAGTTTTGGGGTTTAATGCTGAGTCCTTATATCCTTCATTCTGATATGTGAGAGAAATGTTTCCACTATTGTACAGAAAATGAATTAATAAACCTTAGGTAAAAAGCTGGTTCAGTAGTATTTGGCATCAGTTTTGTTTAACTTTGTACACATTAACTATGGAATCCTAATCACACGGTTAATATTTGGCTTGGTGTTGTCAAAAAAGGCAGTGTGTGCCTTCAGGGTCAATGCTAAACAGAGATTCCCATATTTCCAATGTTACTTTAGACCCCACTGGCATGTACTATAGAGCCAGCAAGAACAGCAACTATCTGTCAATTGGTCTGAGGCCTTACTAGGCCTCCATTTTGTATACGTTCAGGTGCAGACGTGATAGCTCTATGTACGAACATGTCAATATTTCTAGATCAAAGGTTTCATAAAAAACAGGTTGAGGAACAAAACCTATCAGTCCTTTGTGTATTAAAATAGCAATCAACAATGTTAATGGATGCTAATTGGTCTTCATGGTTTGTCCATAAATATTAGAGGCTACACAGGCTGTAAAATGGTGAACCGTCCTCTGGCTAATTATTACTGCCAGCTTCTGTCTACTGTTCAGTCAGGTGTATTAACATAAAGGAGGCTGTGACCGCACGATGCGCACACACAGTGGATGAAAAGATTAATTTGATATTATAGGCATTATTTTCCAATCCAACACTAGCGTCATTGTTCAAACATCACTCACTTAGACATGTTTGCATAAATGGGCTGCTTAAAGCTCCAACTCATATAGTATTCCAAGGTAAATAAGGCCAACTGCGGCTCTTCGTGCCACTATTGACATCTAGTTCCAACTGAATTATATATTTATTATATGATCGAACTACAAGATCTGTTTATATTGGAACAGCGAGTTATTTCTTGCCAGAGCACTTTACTTAACCACTTGTTCACCAAACGTCTGCTGCAACTGGTTGAGTTTTATATACAGGTAGGAAAACACAACGGGGAAGAAAATTCAAGGAGATCTAAAGTTGCTTGGGGGCTTGTGTCGTGAAATTTTTATTTTGTGACAATGTATTGCCAATTAAAGAGAATCAAAGTGTATTCAGCAAGCACCACAGGGCCGTCGTAGTGCAGGGAAAGGCCTCCGCAAACTCACCGCAAAACCCGGCGAATGCACACCAAAACCCGCAAAAACATCTGGATTAACCGCGCCGGAGAAACCCGAGCAGGAGCCGATCACAGCGCAGAGCAGCCGCCGGAAAAAAACGGACACCGTAGACAAATGGAGGGGAAAAAAAAAACAGTACACTTGAATGTTTGAAAAGTGAAACGCTGTTTGCAAAGAAACTACAGAACGAAAATGTCTGAAATTTACATATGAGGTCCAATGAATGATAATAAAAAGGGCTGTTACAGAAAAAAGAAAGTTTAACCACTTCAATGCGGTGGACGCGCTCAGCGCGTCCAACCGCATTGGTACTTCGCTGCGGAGGACACGCTGAGCGCGTCCTCCCTTTGCAGCCGGTATTCCGGCTGATCGCTCGGCCCCCCGGGACCCCGGCGGGCACGATAGGCGTGATCGCGCATGCGCGATGACGTCTATTTCAGGCAACCCCCCCCCCCCGCCATTGCAGGGAAGGTGCCTGAAGGGGAGGGGGGGGAGGTCCTCCGGACCTCTCCCCCTCCCCTTCCCTGCGGGCCAGCGATTAAAGGCAGGCACCGCCTGGAAGGGCACAGCCTGCCCTTCCAAGCGGCGGCTGTCTTTAACCCCTAGGGGGCTGGATCGCGATATGGCGCCAACATGTGCCGTATCGCGGTCCCCTCCCGGAGCTGGCCGACATCTTGGATGTCGGCCAAGCTTCCGGGATATCCCCTAATGACTGGCGTCATCGCGCAAAGCGCGATGGCGCCAGTTTTGAAATTAACCCCTTGCTGCCACCTATAGTGGAGATAGGGGGTTCAATGAACCCCCTATCTCCCGATCCGTGACAGCTAGGGGTTAATGTTTGCTATCATTGGAACAGCCAGAGCGTGGCCTTTCCAATGATACCAAACATGACCATGTAGAATGTAAAAAAAAAATTAAAACAAAATTTTAAAAAATTTAAATATTTTTTTTTTTTTTAGATTTATTAGTGCAACAATATTGTTCCCATTTCAAGTATAATGTGAACAATGATGCTGCACTAACGATTTTTTTCTATGGGGGGCGCGTTTGCTAAAAAACACGTAATTTTCCCCAAAAAAAAGTAACTACTCCTCATTTCTAATTTTTTTAACAAGCGCACCCCATAGAAAATATAACCGCAAACTACCGCATTTTAAAATGTGACAAAAACCACTTTACACATTGTAAATTATTGAAAATTCAAATTTTATTGCATTTTTTGTTATAATATACAGACATGACATAACGTATACATATAATAATGACATATTATGAATCTGCACAGTCTGCCGGAAAGAACGATCTATAATATGTCTGGGTCATATATTAAAATAAGGCTTCAAAACGCGGTTAAACATGAGCGAAACCGGTTAAAATGAGCTCAGCACAGAGGTGGGAAAAGGCTCAGCAGCGAAAGGGTTAAAAGAAAATAAAAAAAAATACAAGAAACTTTTTTGCAAAAAAATACCGAAAAATGCTTAAAAGATCCTAAAAAAATCTATAAAGAGACTTCTTACTGCAGAATATAATAAACACTTTATTAGATATTGCATTAAAACGGGAATATCTTTAACATTGAAGCCTATGGGATTCGCCTGAATAAACCTGTCGAATGAAGCCAAAGAATGGCAGGGCATTTCGGCAACTTTTCCCTGCTGGTTTTTGTTCTCTGAATAGACGAAGCATTGCTTCTCTATGGGTTTTCACTGCCCTCGACCAGGCACCGTATGTGCAGGCAATTAGACCAGGATTTGGCGAATAGCCTGCTCTCTGGATAGCCGAATGGCCAGGAAAGGTAACCGAACGCTGATTTTCAGCGTTCGGTTACCTTTCTGCAGCCATTCGGATCTCTTTGAATAACCCTGATATATATTGCGCTACATACATTGTTAGTACAAGTGTATTATAAATCTGTTATCTTCAGCTATCTATCCTAGATCAAAGCCTGGTTTTCTCCCACAGGATCACTGCGGCACCACTTGACTTTGTAAAATGGCAGCTCATTTTTAATGCGAAGGGCATTGGGAATTAATTGTCCCTGGCAGCTTTTTATAAGCGGCACATTGGGTAACCACTAGCTAGTCTATCCAGATGACTTCCGAGATACTCCAATAAATACTGACCTACAGATTAAATATGGAATGGATACTGCAGTGCCGTACACATTTATATCACACTTTTGAGCCATCTAGGAATTTATTTTAGGAGTCACACAAATATTTTTTGTTATTAGAATGTAGAAATATCTCGAAATAGGTAAGGAGTCAATGGATCCTAAAACTTTATCTCTCACTAATAGATTTGTTTGTTCCTGTATAGAGGGTTGTGAAGGTAGGACCTAACCAGTAGGATAGACCTGACTGGAAACCTTCAATATCTTATGGTCCTCTGGATTAGAAATGATAACATTAACTATGATTTGATGGTACCTTTTATCCAAAATCAGGTTCAAAATGCATTCTGAGGGAAGCAAAGCATTGGAACGGCATTGCTGACTCCACTGACAATGTACAGTTGTGTTAAAAATTATTCAACCCCCAATGCTGTAAAGGGTTTTAGGGAATTTAGTGTACATTTGTAATTGTATTCAGAATGAAATCCTACAAGGACTTTTTAAAGAACCATATGCAACTAAAATGACATCAATTGGTTTTGTAATACAGTAGTAAATGTTTCTTTTGTGAATTCTTCATTGACACAATTATTCAACCCCTTAAAAGGGACACTCTAAGCAACATGACCACCTAAGCTATTTTAGGTGGTCATGATGCCCGGAGTATCCTGCCCTCTGACCCCCCTCCCTCCGCTCAGCGGTTCAGCTGAAAATGCTGAAAACAGCTGAGAGAGGCGGAGAACTTTACTCCGCCCTCCCAGCTGTCAGTCAGCAGAGCGGGAATCATATTTCCCGCTTCTGCCGACTTTTGCCGAGTAGGAGACGTCATCGCGCTTTCAGCGCGATGACGTCTCCAACTCACCGCAGAAGCTGGCGGCTCCCTCTGAGGGTTAGTGTTGTGCGCAACACTAATCCTCAGAGGGAGCCGGGAGGAAGCCTGCCGATTGGCTGGTTTATGCGAGAGGCGCGCATGCACGCTTCTCACGTAAACCAGAAGCCAAGAAGGACGGGAGCGGAAGAGGAGGGAGGTGAGTATAAAAAAAAACCGCCGCTGGAAACAAGAGGATTTTAGGGTAAGTAAGTAAAAAAACGAAAGATTTATTAAGGGAATAGGGATAGGTTATGATAAAAAACGGGGGTGATTTTTTTGAGTAGAGTGTTCCTTTTAAAGACTACCACTCTGAAGAACAGAGGTTCATTCAAGTGTTTTTAATCAGGTATTGAAAACACCTGTGGATGTCACGGAGCAGCAATAAAGCATAATAAGCACCAATTAGGCAGCTTTAAAATGACTGTGATACTCAGCTCCTTCTAGACATTTACTGGTGTGGTTACAAACATGGTGAAGTCAAGAGAATGGTCCAGGAAGACAAGAGAAGAGGTGATTACTCTTCACAGGAAGGGCAATGGCTATAAGAAGATTGCAAAGATGTTAAACCTACCAAGAGAGACCATAAGGAAGCATCATTCGCAAATTCAAGGCAAAGGGCACTGTTGAAACGCTACCTGGTCGTGGCAGAAAGAAGATGCTGACTTCGACTGCTGTGCGCTACCTGAAGCGTAGAGTGGAGAAAAGTCCCCGTGTGACTGCTGAGTAACTGAGAAAAGATTTGTCAGATGTGGGTACTGAAATTTCAGCTCCGACAATACGGCGCACACTGCGTAATGAAGGCCTCCATGCCAGAACTCCCAGGCGCACCCCCTTGCTGTCTCCAAAGAATAAGAGTCGTTTGCAGTATGCCAAAAGTCATGTGGACAAACCACAGAAGTTTTGGGATAGTGTTCTGTGGACTGATGAAACAAAATTAGAACTGTTTGGTCCCATGGATCAACGCTATGTTTGGAGGAGGAAGAACAAGGCCTATGAAGAAAAGAACACCTTGCCTACTGTGAAGCATGACGGGGGGTCAATCATGCTTTGGGGCTGTTTTGCTTCTGCAGGTACAGGGAAGCTTCAGCGTGTGCAAGGTACCATGAATTCTCTTCAGTACCAGGAGATATTGGATGACAATGTGATGCAGTCCGTCACAAACCTGAGGCTTGGGAGACGTTGGACCTTTCAACAGGACAATGATCCCAAGCATACCTCCAAGTCCACTAGAGCATGATTGCAGATTAAAGGCTGGAACATTTTGGAGTGGCCATCGCAGTCACCTGACTTAAATCCGATTGAGAACCTCTGGTGGGACTTAAAGAAAGCAGTTGCAGTGCGCAAGCCTAAGAATGTGACTGAACTGGAGGCTTTTGCCCATGACGAATGGGCGAAAATACCCGTAGATCGCTGCAAGACACTTCTGTCAAGCTATGCTTCACGTTTAAAAGCTGTTATAACTGTAAAAGGATGTTGTACTAAGTACTAAGATTGAATGTCACTTGGGGGTTGAATAAAACTGATAATGATATGAGCACAGAAAAGACATTTGTGGTTATTTCATTATAAATGTTATGTTCTATTTGTCTGACCTACACGTGCCTCTTTGATTTAATTGTAAGCAAGATGACTGAATGATCAAAATCAATGTCAAACTGGCCAAAGCACTCAATTTCAGTGGGGGGGTTGAATAATTTTGAACACAACTGTATGAGGGCCAGTACACACATAATGTTGATGCTCCAGAATCTTGATTGAAGGAAACACTCCAAGCACCATGACTGCTATATTTTCTCAAGCTGTCTTGGGGCAATATATTCTCTTGTTTTTTGGACACTTGGAAGTTTCAGTTTGCCAATATTCACTAAAATTATCATTGCACCCCCTTCATCGCCCCAGTTCCCATCTGCAGACTTAATCTATCGAAGTAACAAAACGCTTTACTGAGATATAAGTCTGTTTTTTATGGTGTGTGTATGTATATATATATACATACATACATACATACATACATACATACATACATACATACATACATATACATATATATATATATATATATATAGTGCAAATTTGCTCCTAGTATTTTGCATGTCCTATAGAAAGTTTAGCAGATGTGATGTAATCTAGCAACATGTATACGTAGAGTCATGTTATTGTAGAATTGAAGACGCTAATGGAAGAGTTGGAGTACTGTGATGTATAACAGTCCTTGTAGTGGCTGGGCTGACACCCAAAAATGCCAGGGAGGCACAGAGTAAAAAAAAAAAAGCCAAGTTCAGACAAAACAGAAAGCCGGGTAGTGAAATAATAACCGGGGGTCAGGGATTACAGAGAACAGCCTAGTCTTGTATACAAGGTCATTAAAAAGATAGCATCGGTCAAACGAGAGGTCAAACAATCCAGGATACACTAGAACAATAACAAAAAAAGAATAAAGCACTGGGAAGAAAGGTCCACAAGCTGACAGAGTAAAAGAGCAAAAGGGTGGATATAAATCATCAGTCCCAGATGATGTCATCAGAACGCGTCATTCGGAAGAGTTGAAAAATTCCCTGGTAGGACCAAAACATACAGGACTATTCACTAAAAGGTGAAACTCAGGAGTGGTCCGAGAAGAGAACAATCTAGACCAAATAGGAAAAAATTTCTGGCATGGCTATTTTGACCTGGATTTTTCATTTCTACTGACAATTCTCCTGAGTTTCACCTTTATTGAATAGACCTGATAGCGGTTATTGTATGAGTTGATCCCTTTTAGTACCCAGTCTGGACTGACCAGCCTTTTAGTTGCTTTCCGCGCACATTATACAGTATAATCTTACCATGCAGAGAGCAGTTTACACAGCAATATTTTAGGATACTTTAGGGATACTGAATCACTCAGGCTCTAGAGAAACCCCAAACTGATGCTCGGTTTTTACACCCCATCAAATCAACTAGGATTTTTTTTAGGAAGATCGGAATGACTGTTCTTTCCCTTTTTAAGTGCTTAGATTGTTTCTTTAAAAAATGTGGTTTCAAAACTTGTTATGAGCAGAAAGAACTAGGTTCTGTCTTTGAAATTCAAAAGTAATTTGGCAGACATGCTGGTGTTCTCTGGGTATTTACGTCTAATAGTCTCTGTGACGTTGACCCAGAATTTCAATAGCGTATAAAACCTGTTATTGTTGGCATCGCTGAAGAAAAGAAAACATCAGATATCGATTTGTAATTCAAAGACCCTTACCCCCAGCCAATTTTTCTGTTTAAAAATGATCTTTTAGGAAAAACTCCAAGAGGACATAAATGTAAATATATTTTGAGGTGCCTCTTTTTGCTGATTTCTAGAGAAACCAGAGATTCTGTGCAAGAGGTTCAGTTCCTTTCTGGTTGGAAAGTTCTACTGTAGTGCCAAAGAGTTGGCTTTCTTGGCCGTGACCATCCATTTTCATGATCTCAAAAAATAACCTTACATCGCAAAAAGCATGGTGTTTCCAAACTGAATAACAATATGCAAATATAACCTGTAGTTTATCTTCTGTATGCTATTTATTTTGCCTTAAACACTGTTTATAACTTTAACATGTTTTTTTTAAGCTGTTGGAATACAATATTTTTTTTGTAAATTTTTTTAAATTTAATTGTTAGATATCTGTATTAACCTATACCAAAATGGCAACACCAAAATTACACTTTTATCCCAGACAAATCAAAAACTATGGGTGTTATTCAGAGAGCGCCAAAATTTCGCAGAAATTTTGGTGCTCCCGTTCGGTGCCCTTCAGTGAGGTCAATCTGCCAACCCTTTGCTGAATTCAGCATTCACTGCAGGGTCCTCGAGGTGCACCAATGGAATCCGATGAACAAACCGCCAAATGCAGCCAACAACCCGCCGAATACCACCCAAAAAAAGCCAACCAGCAGCCGGAAAAAGCTGACCAGCCACCGAAAAAAAAAAACACTAAATTTTTAAAACAAAAGAATTGCATGGAAATAACTGGTCAACATATAAAACAATTCTGGCCTGGACTTTTGCAGCTGTTTTAGACTAATTTCAGGGTGCTGATCTCAGATTTGCTCTATCGGCATACCCCATTTTCATTGATTTTGCCCAAAATTAACGCTTTGTCACTTATGATTGCAAGTTGTTGCGAGTCAGTGACTGCTTTAGTGTTAAAATATGGTGCTGTATTTTTAGGATAATGTGTTTATAGTATCATTTTATGTAGATATCCTTGTTTATTGTAATGATGTTGAAGGGCTTCTTCTCAATATTGGACTGCCCGCATATGATTCAAGTGAATGGAGACTTTTATTGACAGTAGTAAAAGGAGTTTGAAATGTGTGTTATTTCACAACAGAAATATATATGGTTCAATCCCAATAGGACACTCAATAAAAATGAAAGAGTATGCCAACATATACAGTTGTGTTCAAAATTATTCAACCCCCACTGAAATTGAGTGTTTTGGCCAGTTTGACATAGATTTTGATCATTCAGTCATCTTGCTTACAATTAAATCAAAGCGGCACGTGTAGGTCAGACAAATATAACATAACATTTATAATGAAATAACCACAAATGTCTTTTCTGTGCTCACATCATTATCAGTTTTATTCAACCCCCAAGTGACATTCAATCTTAGTACTCAGTACAACATCCTTTTACAGTTATAACAGCTTTTAAACGTGAAGCATAGCTTGACACAAGTGTCTTGCAGCGATCTACGGGTATCTTCACCCATTCGTCATGGGCAAAAGCCTCCAGTTCAGTCACATTCTTAGGCTTGCGCACTGCAACTGCTTTCTTTAAGTCAGGTGACTGCGATGGCCACTCCAAAATGTTCCAGCCTTTAATCTGCAACCATGCTCTAGTGGACTTGGAGGTATGCTTGGGATCATTGTCCTGTTGAAAGGCCCAACGTCTCTCAAGCCTCAGGTTTGTGACGGACTGCATCACATTGTCATCCAATATCTCCTGGTACTGAAGAGAATTCATGGTACCTTGCACACGCTGAAGCTTCCCTGTACCTGCAGAAGCAAAACAGCCCCAAAGCATGATTGACCCCCCGCCATGCTTCACAGTAGGCAAGGTGTTCTTTTCTTCATAGGCCTTGTTCTTCCTCCTCCAAACATAGCGTTGATCCATGGGCCCAAACAGTTCTAATTTTGTTTCATCAGTCCACAGAACACTATCCCAAAACTTCTGTGGTTTGTCCACATGACTTTTGGCATACTGCAGTCGACTCTTCTTATTCTTTGGAGACAGCAAGGGGGTGCGCCTGGGAGTTCTGGCATGGAGGCCTTCATTACGCAGTGTGCGCCGTATTGTCTGAGCTGAAACTTCAGTACCCACATCTGACAGATCTTTTCTCAGTTCCTCAGCAGTCACACGGGACTTTTCTCCACTCTACGCTTCAGGTAGCGCACAGCAGTCGAAGTCAGCATCTTCTTTCTGCCACGACCAGGTAGCGTTTCAACAGTGCCCTTTGCCTTGAATTTGCGAATGAAGCTTCCTATGGTCTCTCTTGGTATGTTTAACATCTTTGCAATCTTCTTATAGCCATTGCCCTTCCTGTGAAGAGTAATCACCTCTTCTCTTGTCTTCCTGGACCATTCTCTTGACTTCACCATGTTTGTAACCACACCAGTAAATGTCTAGAAGGAGCTGAGTATCAGTCATTTTAAAGCTGCCTAATTGGTGCTTATTATGCTTTATTGCTGCTCCGTGACATCCACAGGTGTTTTCAATACCTGATTGAAAACACTTGAATGAACCTCCGTTCTTCAGAGTGGTAGTCTTTAAGGGGTTGGATAAGTGTGTCAATGAAGAATTCACAAAATAAACATTTACTACTGTATTACAAAACCAATTGATGTCATTTTAGTTGCATATGGTTCTTTAAAAAGTCTTTGTAGGATTTCATTCTGAATACAATTACAAATGTACACTAAATTCCCTAAAACCCTTTACAGCATTGGGGGTTGAATAATTTTGAACACAACTGTACAGGGCCACTCCTCCTCCTTTCCTACCTTCTCTGTCTTTTCTATATAAAGAGTACCCCGGTATTGTTATGTCCCAGTTATTTTTCTCACTGAACCATGTCTCCGTAACCGCCACTAATTTCTGCCCCAGAATTTCTGCCCCACCAGTCAAAAAAAATCTCCTTCACTGGAAATATTTAAAAAGGAAACTCAAACGCAATGAAGCAGGAATGTCAATCAGTGGTAGTAATGAACCGAGCTTAAATGAGACCTATCAACTAAATGAAGGGTCATCTGACAGTCTAAAACCAATCAGTTGGGAGTATTATGTTAAAGAGAAAAAAAATAAATAAATAGCAAGAAGAATACATAATTGTACTAGGTCACCGGAGCTATAGACCAGGTAGAAACAATATCATAGCCCGCACTATCATTGGCCACTGTAAATAGGTAGTAGTGCCATCAAATTACAGGTACACCTGGTGCCATAGCAGTGGATCCCTCATTGCAGCGTGGAAATGACCAGAGGGTTAAATGTAGAACGGGAACAGCGCATAACATTACAATAGACTTAGGAATAAACGCTCGACCAACTACAGAGCCATCTCACTGGCACGAGGCATGCCTCCTTCTTTTGGTTTTAACAGTTCTATTTTGTAACTTTTCCTTGTGGACCTTGCCTATGGTTATACTGTGTGTCTATTTAGCATACCTGTGTTTTTGGTTATGTAGGTGGCTTGAACCACCGAGGTATAGCGAGTTTCTATGGTCATGTGTATGTGGTTGTTACCAGACTCTTTATAACGACCTTGTTCCTTGTGTGGCTTTATCCACCTAGGTTTTGGTAGCTCGTCTTGCTTCTTAGCAAGTCTCATTTTTTCATTGGTATTGCATTAACCCCTCTATTTCAGGCTATCGTCCACATACTTACTTTTTCATTTCTTTTTTACATTGTTAGATGCTTATTTACTAATTAAATTATTTTTCATTACCACTCCTGTTGCACTCTGTGCAAATTGTTCCTGCTTGTTGATATCGGGTTATGCCCTTGAGTGGTGTATTGAGCCTTATTTCTTGTGTTGTTTTCTTGTGTATCTATTCTCCTAGTTTCTGAAGTTTTGGATTAAGTGAAGGAAGTTTGAGCTCTTGCCCCAGAAACAGTAAATCACGTAGCAGGAATATCCTCATGTGCAATGAATGTGGTTAGGTCACAGTGCTGAGACCTTATGGATTGATTCCCTTGGTTGTTCTATTGGGAGTATTGCATTAATTGGGTACATTTTTATATTCATTTTCAAAGCGTGAGAATGAAACATATGTGATCACTGGGCCCCTCCTTTTTATTTCAGTATTTTTCTTTGTGCATGAACAAATAAGTTGATGCTTTTTTGCTACTGTTTTTAAAGAACAGTGATCTCCCTTGTACAAAAGAGGACCGTGACCTCAAATCTAAACCATCACATGAAGAAATCCCCTCACAAAAGCAAAAACATTTGACATCAACCCACATGGCAATGACATACCATGATGCTAGAATAAAGCATGATTTAGTAAGGAAGGCAGCCAGTGTTTAGGTTATAATTAATGTGATTTGTATTTTGTCGTGTAAACACTGTACCTAAAGAAACAGCCAAAATGTGGAACACTTGATTTTCTAGGGTGCAGTATAGGAGCTAAAATGCTACAAATAATACATTCAACGATATAAAAACCTAAATGTCTGCCCTTCCCTCCTTTCTAGTGCAAAAATCACACACAAGATGGCATTTTATATCTTCGGTAAACCTGGCCAGTGGCATTTCCCTCTCCGCAAACCAATGCAAGTGTGGAACACTAAATTCATTCATAAAGATGTTGCAAGATAAGCTGGAGGACTAGATTCTTGTCTACTCAAAAATGCTCAAACATGTTTACCTGGTTATAATTTGTAATTTTTGCAGATGCGGGAAGTATCCCTGCTCAAGGCATTTTTCCAACCACAAAGAATGAGGAGCATTTTTTTCTCCCTTTCAGAATTAAAAATTGAATATAGTGTTGATGCTGTTGCAATTAAGAATTAAGTCTACTGATATTTTAACAGCAATTAAGCATAAATTACATTGTGCTGGCATAGGAGATTGCTTGAAGTATGTGTTGATGACTGTATCATTTTCTATCTATAACTTTTCACTGTCAGAGTATCAGGATGTCAGCCAGCATGGCTGGAGATCTGCAATCAGACGGTATAATCTACTATGCAGGAGACTAAAAGGAAAATAAAAGTGATAGAAAGTTGTATTGCCAGACCATAGGACAGCTGAGCTTACAAAATACAGATACCTCTGAGAAGGTGGTAACAGGTACTTGGCAAAAGGTAATATTTAAGCATAAGCTGGGAAAACCGAGGTCAGGAAAGATGCCAGATAAACAGGATGGTCGAAGTGCAAGCCGACAAAATTCAGTGACTTAAATAATAAGTGGCAACTAACTCCATAGGCAGGAATTCCATCTATACATCCCGGGTGCCAACATCTACAGGGACAGACAAAATCCCATAGTACTTATCCAGAAAAGAAGGTGGTACGGATACTTCAATTTTTTTAGCCAGGACAAATATATTGGAGTTGCATCAGTAGTCAAGGTAACGACTATCAGGGTTATCCAAAGAGCTCCGAATTGCTTGAGAAAGGTAACCGAACGCTGAAAATCAGTGTTCAGTTGCCTTTCCTGGCCATTCGGCTATCCAGAGAGCAGGCAATTCGCCAAATCCTGGCGAATTGCCTGAACATACGGTGCCTGTCCGAGGGCAGTGAAAACGCCATGAAAATGCACTGCTTCGGCTATTCAGAGAACACGAACCAGCAGTGAAAGGTTCCCGAAATGCTCTGCCATTCGGTGGTTTAATTCGGCAAGTTAATTCAGGAGAATCCCATAGACTTCAATGTTAAAAATATTCCCGTTTTAATTCAATATCTAATAAACCGTTCATTATAAAATTCTGCAGCAAAAAGTCTCTTTAAGCATTTTTTTTTTAAGTTTACTTCTTTTTTCTGTAACAGCCCTTTTTATTATCATTCCCTGGACCTCCTGTGTAAATTTCAGACATTTTCGCTCAGTAGTTTCTTTGCAAACAGCGTTTCATTTTCACAGATTCATACAAACGGTTTTGCTAATTTATTCACCTCCCTCTGCGGTCTCGGCTGCTTCAACTGCGTGCGATCGGCTCCTGCTCGGGCTTTTTCCGTGGTTTTCGCAGGTTAATCCAGATGTTTTTGGGGGTTTTCGGCGTGCATTCGGTGAGTTTTGTGGTTAGTTTTCGTCAGGTTTGCGGCAGCTTTTCCCTGCAATTCGGGGACCCTGTGGTGCTTGCTGAATACACCGCAGGGTCACCGAAATGGGATCGGCAAAAGGAACCGAATTGAAGAGAACGAAAAGTCACCGAACGTGGGTGACTTTTCGAATCTCTTTGAATAACCCTGTATCTGAGTCTTTCAAATTCTATAAGAGAACAAAAGGCACCTGTGAACTCAGGATAAATGGGACCTTTGCAAATTCAGGATACACAGGATCCTCAGGAAAAACAAGACCCTAAGAAACAGAATACATGGAACACTTGGGAACTCAGTATACACAGGACAAAAAGAAAAACAGAATACATAAGACACTAAGAAACACCGGACACTCAGGAAGTCAAGAAACACAGGATGCGCAAAACTCAAGATCTCAGTGAACACAGAACACTTTGGAACCTGAGAAACACCGGAGCATGAGAAGACCTTCAAGGAGAGACAGGAAACAAACTCAATGTTCAGGCACAGGCCTCAAGCATCGGTGTGTATTTGTAGGGAAGTTGATGGGCAATGCCAGTCACCTGAAAGCAGCCACACAGCCTGAGCACAGCCAGAGTTGGTATGGTACAAGATGCAACCACCGGAATGGATCCATCCCAACAGCCAGAGCTTGTACTACACACACAGGCCCAGATCCATTCATTCAAAACGTGACACGAAGTGTGCAAAAATTCTGGTATTTTAGTTGATGTTGGCTACAACTCCTACGATGGCTAATCCTTTATGCCAAGCTTCATGGAGTTATAACGGTATGAGAGTTGAAAAACATGGTCAGGTGGGGGAATGTGGTCACAATGAGTTGATTGGTCAAAAATAGGTTTAATAGAGGGTATCGTGGCAACTATGTTGCAGATTTTTATTTCTTTATTCTAATAATATATAATATTTTACTACATGGTAATATAACATGATAGGAGAGGCTTCTCTTATTCATGTTCTTAACTGTCGTGCTGGCACAGGGGTGGTACCGGCATGGCAAGATTCTGAGCCCAGGGTGCAGTGATGCACCACTCCAGGGATGTGTGGTGAGTTGTAGGAATACAAATGGTTTGGAGCAGAGGGGCAGGACACGTAGAGGGTTTGACAATGGGGAAGTAGGAAACTAACCAGGATAATGGGATCTTGGACGCACTGGATACAGCAGGTATAGAGACACAGGGAGAAAAGGGTAAGGGTCCTAGTGGCGCAGTGGGTGCTTCCAAATATGGAGCAATCTAGATGAGTATTTCTAAATGCTGATATTATGGCTCAACTCTATTTATCAGGTGGTGATAGATAAAAGTACTCCAGTGGGTCAATGTTACACTAGTATTGTGCAAATAGCAATTCTGTGCAAATGAACAACCTTGTGCAAAATAAGCAACAACAATGGTGATAAATCCTTAAGTCATGCGTACAAATCTGCTCCTATAGCACAAAGTGTATAATAATCCACATGTGCAAAATGCATATAAAGTACATATAAAGTACATGTGCTCATATATCCTATTCCATTCGTAAAGTGCAGACACAAAATTTGTGTTGATGTGGCATCAAAAAAGTCATAAGACAGTCCTTTTATTAGGTTATCTGATAGTCTCTGGATGGCCTATGACTGTATAAAGTGCACGTGAAAAAGTGCAAATCTCAAAATGAACAAGGTCCGTGACTCCTAGTCACCATACAGTATGTAGGTCACACTTCAGACAAAATGTTCCAACGTTATGCTTCCTCTCCTCAGTTGGTAGATTCCGTAGCATATATGAGGAAGACAAAAAGAGAGACAATAGTGCAGACTGTTGTAATTTGTGAAGTGTATATATATACCCTTATATGAAAATCACTCACAAATTATAGAGCCTAATAAATCCTGGCTCTAGGTTGGAATGGCTCACGTCAAATACAGGGTGACGTTCCCCCTTTTCCTGGGTCTTCCAGTTCCTCAAATAAAACACATACAGAGAGACAGCGCTCCCATAGCGTGACACAGTACGTATATTCTGAGTAATTGCAATTTTTTTTTTTAATATCAGCATTTAGAAATACTCATCTAGATTGCTCCATATTTGGAAGCACCCACTGCGCCACTAGGACCCTTACCCTTTTCTACACATTTGCACATTTAGGTTGAGATTTATGTGCAACCCCTTGTAGGCAGCACCCCCCTTTTTTAAGGAACCACAATTACCTAGTAAGCGCTTCCACAGACACCCACTCTTGTAATAGACACACAGGGAGGACTGGTAAAGAATAGATAGGGTTCAAGGTAATTCAAGATAATGCAGGAGAGACACAGCATACAGGTCCCCTCTCCCTGGTAGTAGATAGACAATGCTGGCGCAAAGTGTAGAGGGGGGTGTGGCCCTTTATTTAGGAAAGTCAGGTGGTGTAGTGTTTCACAGTGTGTGTTTTAACTAATAACCAGTTGTGTACAAGTGCTGGTTCTGAGATGAGCAGATGAACAAGGCTTGAAGGGGGCTGCCAAGACACGGTTCAGTGTCCCTGACGTTGTTAAGTAAAGACTAATCCTAAAATACTGTGCAATAACAAACAAGCCTTTTTACTGCTTATTATGGGTATATATACTCATGTATTTAAGAAGAGCAGATGATTTAAGCACTCTGAGGTTAGTAAGCCATTGTACAGCAATCACACTGTGATCAAACATAATGAGTTTCTCCTAAACAGGCTTTCCTTTAAAGGGTATTCTATGGATTTAAATTTCGCCATAATAAATCCAATCTTGTAAAATATTTTTCAGCAATTACCAATTGAAACTATTTACTTATTTTCTGTCAACAAAGAGTTAATGATACTTTTTCTCCAGCAGCCTTCAGTAAACTGTGTGCTTCAGCTGTGATCCTTGCTCACAACAGGGGGTGAGAACAAAGAAATAGAGCACTGTTTTCACTTTGAGGAGGGAAGGGGGATTGATATAAGCTTACAGACCCAGCAGGTGGTAGAAAACATGCATAAATTGCAAGGTATTAAACTTAATATTTAACACCATTATTTGGCCAGCCTTTTCAAAGTTTTGAAGAGAATCAGGGTACAGTTTGCTGTAACTAGAACATAGGAGTACAAATTAACCCTTTCGCTGCTGAGGCATTTCCCGCCTGTGTGCTGAGGTCATTTTTACCGGTTTCGCTCATGTTTAAACGCGTTTTGAAACCTTATTTTATTATATGACCCAGACATATTATATATTTTTGTTTCCGGCAGACTCGGCAGATTCATAATATATCATTATTATATGTATACGTTATATCCTGTCTGTATATTATAACAAAATATGCAATAAAATTTGAATTTTTAATAATTTACAAAGTGTTTTTTTTTTTTTCACATTTTAACATGCGATCGTTTGCGGTTATATTTTCTATGGGGTGCCCTTGTTAAAAAAATTAGAAATGGGGTCTCGTTATATTTTTTTTGGGGAAAACTTATGCGATTTTTAACAAACACACCCCATACAAAAATCATTAGTGCAGCATCTTTGTTCACATTATAAATTAAATGGGAACAATATTGGTGCATTAGAAACATAGAAACATAGAAAAATGTCGGCAGATAAGAACCTTTTGGCCCATCTAGTCTGCCCAATTACATGGATACTTAACCTGGATTTATCTTTTGTTTAGGATAGCCTTATGCCTATCCCATGCCTGCTTAAATTCAATCACTGTTTTGGCCTCTACCACTTCTACTGGAAGACTGTTCCATGTATCTACCACCCTCTCAGTAAAATAATGCTTCCTGATGTTACTTTTAAACCTTTGCCCCTCTAATCTAAGACTATGTCCTCTTGTTTTGCTATTTTGTTTCCTTTTAAATATACTCCCTTCCTCTACCTTGTGGATTCCCTTTACGTATTTAAATGTTTCTATCATATCTCCTCTGTCTCGTCTTTTTTCCAAGCTGTACATGTTAAGATCATTAAGCCTTTCCTGGTAACTTTTCTCCTTCAAGCCGTACACCATTTTAGTAGCCCTTCTCTGAACTCTCTAAGATGTCTATATCCTTCTGGAGATACGGTCTCCAGTACTGCACACAGTACTCCAAGTGAGGTCTCACCAGTGCTCTGTACAGTGGCATGAGCACTTCCCTTTTCCTACTGCTAATACCTCTCCCTACACAACCAAGCATTCTGCTAGCATTTCCTGCTGCTCTATTACATTGACTACTTACCCTTAGATCCTCTGAAATAATAACCCCTAAATCCCTTTCCTCAGATGTTGAGGTTAGGACTGTATCAAATATTCTATATTCAGCCCTTGGGTTTTTACGCCCCAGGTGCATTATCTTGCACTTATCCACATTAAACCGCAATTGCCACAGCTCCGACCATTTTTTTAGTTTACCTAAATCATTTGTCATTTGGCTGATCCCTCCAGGAACGTCAACCCTGTTGCAAATCTTTGTGTCATCAGCAAAAAGACATACTTTTCCATTAATACCTTCTGCAATATCACTAATAAAAATATTAAAGAGAATGGGTCCAAGTACTGACCCCTGAGGTACCCCACTGGTAACAAGACCTTGCGCCGAATAAACTCCATTTACCACAACCCTCTGTTGTCTGTCACTCAGCCACTGCCTAATCCAGTCAACAATATTGGAATCCAAGCTCAAAGATTGCAATTTATTGATAAGCCTTCTATGCGGAACAGTATCAAAAGCCTTACTGAAATCTAAATAAGCAATGTCTACTGCACCACCTGTGTCTATTATTTTTGTTACCCAATCAAAAAAATCAATAAGATTAGTTTGGCATGATCTCCCTGAGGTAAACCCATGTTGTTTCTGATCCTGTAATCTATGTGTTTTTAGATGTTCAACAATCCTTTCCTTTAACATGGTTTCCATTAATTTCCCCACTACTGACGTAAGACTAACTGGCCTATAGTTCCCCGATTCCTCCCTACTACCCTTCTTGTAAATGGGCACAACATTTGCTAATTTCCAGTCTTCTGGGACGACTCCCGTTAACAAGGATTGGTTAAAGGAACACTCTAGTCAAAAATACCCCCCCCCCGTTTTTTTACATTAAACTATTCCTATTCTTTTAATAAATAGGTAGGGATCTCTTTTTTTTTTGTAAATGTAATACTTACCCTAAAATCCACTTCTTTCCAACGGCGGTTTTTTAATTTTTTTTATACTCCCCCTCCCTCCTCTTCCGCTCCCGTCCTAGTTTCTTCCACTTGGCTAATGGTTTACGTGAGAAGCGCGCATGCGCGCCTCTCACATAAGCCAGCCAATCGGCAGGCTTCCTCCCGGCTCCCTCTGCTGAGGATTAGTGTTGCGTGCAAGAGGATGCCGCGCAACACTAATCTCAGCCGCTGCCGCCAGCTACTGCGGCGAGTTGGAGACGTCATCGCACTGAAAGCGCGATGACGTCTCCTACTCGGCAAAAGTCGGCAGAAGCGGGAAATATGAATCCCGCTCTGCTGACAGCTGTGAGGGCAGAGTAAAGTCCTCCGCCTCTCTCAGCTGTTTTCAGCTGATCGGCTGAGCGAGGGCGGCATACTCCGGGCATCATGACCACCTAAAAAAAGCTCAGATGGTCATGTTGCCTAGAGTATCCCTTTTAACAAAACAAATTTTTAAAAAAATATATTTTTTAATGATTTTTTATATATATTTTTTTTATTTATTTTTTACATGGTCATGTTTGGTATCGTTGCAAGGGCCATGCTCTGGCCGATCCAACGATATCAAACATTAACCCCTAGCTGGCACGGATTGGGAGATAGGGGGTTCCAATGAACCCCCTATCTCCACCATTGGTGGCAGCAAGGGGTTCCCCTGATGACTGGCGTCATCGTGCGTAGCACGATGACATCAGTCTTGGAGTTGAGTTCCCGGAAGCTTGGCCGACATCCAAGATGTTGGCCAGCCCCGGGAGAAGATCACGATCCGGCGCTTTTCCGTGCCGAATTGTGATCCGGCCGCCCAAGGGGTTAATGCCAGGTACCATTTGGAAGGGCAGGGTGTGCCCTTCCAAACGGTGCCTGACATTAAGCTCAGGCCCCCCGGCGATCGAGAGGGAGAGAGGTCCAAAAACCCCCCCTCCCTTTCAGTCGCCTCCTCCGTACTCGCGGGGGGGGGCGATTGAAATAGATGTCATTGCGCCACCGCGATGACATCTATTGTGCCCGCAGCGGTCCTGGAGTGCCGGGCTGACATCCTTGATGTCAGCCCGCACAGGGGGGGCACAGCGATCGGCTGGAATCCGGCAGATCGCTGGCTGCGAAGAAAGGACGTGCTCAGCGTGTCCTCCGCAGCCAACCCTTTCTGCGGGAGGACGCGCTGAACGCGTCCTCCGCAGCAAAGTGGTTAAAGCTTCTAGAACAGGATTCAGCAACCATGGTCTTCCAGATGTTTTAGAGCTACATTTCCTATGAGACTCTACCAAGCTATTGAGTGCCTGAGCATCATGGGAGACCTGGTTCCAAAATACCTGGGGAGGCAATGTTACGGACCCCTGTCCTACAACATCTCTCTAAAGACCCAGCTTATAGTTTGTCAATGTAGGCAACAGTGGGGACCACAATGCTTGCCAATCTAAGAGACACATGACCACTCATACCTCAAACAGGACTACCCAAATACCTTAGCTTCTGCCTGACCCTGGAAGTTACTCTAAACACCTAAAGCTCTGCTGGCAGCTGGATGCTGAATGTGTCAGTGGCCCGAATAGGATCCAATATTTACTCATGCTTGAGCTACGTTTGTCCTGCGCCTAGCTTCTCCCCGCATCATCTCTTCCCATGATAGACTGCAGGATTTCTCATGCGCAGCCCCCACTCTCTGGAACGCTCTCCCTTGTACGGTCAGACTTTCCCCTAAAGACATTACTGTTTAGGGAACCCTTCCACCGACTCACTGATACACCGCACTGCCCCAACCAGTCCATCACGCTCATCTTGCAGTCCATTTATTCCCACCTTGCAGTCCATTTATTCCCACCTTGCAGTCCATTTATTCCCACCTTGCAGTCCATTTATTCCCACCTTGCAGTTCATCACTCCCACTTTGCAGTCCTCTCTCCTGTTTCCACCCCCAACCCTTCTAGATTGTAAGTTCCCATGGGAATAGGGCGCTCGTTTCCTATTGTACCGGTTTGTTAATTGTTGTTCAATGTATTGTAACCCTGTCTATATTGTGCCCATTGTACATCGCTGCGGAAGGTGCAGGTGCTATATAAAGAATGTCAGAGAAGATGGGTAGTATATCTGTGTTGAGCGCTACCTGTGAATGTATATCTTGCGCTTTGTAAAGTGCACTTCCTATAGGGAGGTGTCTCACATTTGGTGGAATGTGATGTTCTCGGGTTTATTAATATTTCGCTTTCAAAAGAAAGGGCCCTGCTCTTTACTTAAAAGATCACAAGGGAATAATTAAGGGAGAGATGATGGTAAATTGAGTAGTGCTCCGCGTTTGTCAATATCAGTGATCCTTCCCCGTAATCAGAAGAAATCTATGGGATTCTGATACATATACATTCACAGGTAGCGCTCAACACAGATATACTACCCATCTTCTCTGACATTATTGGCAGGTGTGTAACACTGCCTTCTATCTGAGTTAAGCAGCAACCTGTGCCACACCAGACAGCGCCACAAAAAGGATTATTCCTTGCGAATTTACCCGCTATATAAAGAATAGTGTTGTGAGTAGTAAGGTTGAGAGACTGCTCATTAATCACATACAGTTAAACATTAAATGAAAATTTCAGCATTTCCATAGCGTAAAATAAGGCCGCTCAGAAATGTGTTTTCCACAGCCCAGCATGAGCTGTGGGCTGCTCAGTGATACATATGAAACCTTCTGGCGGGGTGCTGGCTCTAAGACTATAATATAATTCAATCTGTCTGTATGAGAGAAGCCTGGAATGTATGTTCAGAGTTATGTAGGCCAGGCCAGCGTCTGTCATTAAGAGAAGCTGCTACTGCTTGTCTGGAGAGTTTGAAATGTTAAACGCTCTCATCCTGGGTGAAATCTGAAAGAAAACCGTCAGGCAAAAATGTTAAATCAGGTTTTTCCACATCAAAGTTGTTTATTTCAATGTAGCAAATCGCAGACTACATCTTAGTACTGCATTTCCATTGTGTATGTCTTCCAGCACAGCTCTGGGTAGATAGGCATCTTCAGGGCCACTATTATTTGTATTGCGGCAACATTTTTTAGCGTGGTCCAAGGGATGCAGTAAATTAAGACAAGGCATACAAAGAGACATGAGGTAGAGCGGGTCCTACTGCATAAGGAACTTGCATTCTAAAATGATCTGCACAAAAACTCTGAAAAACATTGTATTGAAAATGTGGATTTGCTGGGGGGAGGGGTGTGTGAGTAGAACCAGGTGGCAATTTCTGCCAAATAAGAAAAAAATATTATGGCGGTTTCTGTAGATGAAATGATTAGCCTGACAGACATGCAGAGCACTTTTCATCAGGTTAAAAGCCCTCTTTGCAGTACTGAAACAGTGGGCTCCATTCACTAAACACCACGTAGGCCCCAACAAGGGTTACTTGACTGTAATCACTGTGTTGTCACGTCTAATGGCATATGGCAACGCCGGCTAAATCAGGAGCATTTGCCGATGTTACCTATGCAATTAGTTGAGCCAAAGCCTATAAGTACAAGTCGCTGATTTAAGCAGAGTTGACGGCATCTACTTGGTGCTTAGTGAAGGAAGCCCATTGACTTACTTTGCTTCAGTGCCTCTCAAACTCTCCCAATCTTTGACTCTAGAATAGATTTTGGCTGGGCAGGGGGCCGATTCTCACCAGCCAGCAGAGATCTCTTGCTCAGAGATAGAAGCACTCTCTATGGCAAAATGTAAATAAAAGGGAACTCTTGCACCTTGTATAAATATGGTATAAAAACATTATGATCTTTTTACGAACCATGAGACTGTTGCTCCATGTTTTTTTTTTTTTCTGAGAAAGGATTTTACCAGGAAGGATACATTGAGATTTCTCTCGTTTAAGTATGTCCTGGGTGGCGAGTCTGTACCGTTAGGTGTCTTGCCCAAGGACACTTACTGGAGAGGAGCTCTTGCTGGAATAGTTTTGTACGTGATAGATATTAGAAATGTACACAACATAAAAAACTTTCATTTTGGATTGATTTGTTCCTTTTTTCGTTTTGGTACGTTCGTTATGTTAAGGTGATTCTTATTTCGGATCGATTCATTAGTTAGTTTTTATTCATTTCGGATCAATTCGTATTTTGTTTTTATTAGTTATTTCTTTAATAAAAGTTATTTCGGAATGTGAAATGGATTAATTAGATTAGGGTAAAAAAAAAAAAAAAAAAAAGATCTGTAATCTCCCGGTCTTTGGTGCTGAAACCTAATAGGTTTCTGCACCATGGATAGCAGCAATGTGGGGTTCCAGAGCCCCGAGGGGCTGCTGTCTTTGCTGCTGAATAGGTTTCCACACCAAGAATAGCCACTCCGGGGAGCCCCGCGGAGCTGCTGTACTTGGTGCTGAATAGGTTTCAGCACCACAGACAGCCCCGCCAAACGCAGCCAGACTGAAGGAAAGAACAAAAAAATTGCGTTCAGCAAAGAAAAAAAGCCTAGTTTTAAAATAAATTAGGAATCTAAAAAATTCACCAAAAGAATCCTGAAAAATGACTAAAAATTCCTAAAAAAATAAACGGTTGAATAAATGTTTAATAAAGACGGGGAATATTTTTTTACATTGAAACCTATAGGATTTGCCTTTAGAGCTGTCGAATGAACCACTGAAAATCAGGACATTTCACTGACATGTCGGTGCTGTTCGGCGTTCTCTGAATAAATGATACGATGGGGTTTATAGCCCAACTGGGCCATCGTTGAAACGAGGAGATTAGCCCTTTAGGCAGGTTAGCTGGTGGTTTAATGCAAGCTATACAAACAATACAGATTCCAGGGCAGGAAATAAACCAGACTGAAACACGAGGGACAGGAAGGCATGGAAGAAAGCTAAAGGGATTACAAAGATGGGGTAGGTCCTTTAGTTGGCCTCTAACTATGGAAAACACCTCACAAAGGATGACAGAGCAGGGGGAGCAGGAAGGGTGAGGGTTAACAAGACATAACAGAAATCTAAACTGGAGAAGTCCTTCTGCTGGCCTCTAAGAATACTAACTGAAACACATATAAAAAGAAACATATAAGAATGGTCAAAACTAGATCTAGGGATATAGAGCCAGAAGGAACGTCAGACAGGCAAAAGTTGGCAACAGATCAGAATACAGTAATACCAGAAGCAGGCAAAAATGGATCGTCGGGAATACAGCCAAGGTCAAAACCAGAATACACTAGACATGAATGCTAAGGCAGCATAGCCAACTGCGGAAAGGGAAGACTTGACATGAATGGCTCTTGCCACCAGGGGGCAAGGCTGAAAACAGAGGAAACGTGACAATAGATTAACCATTACTTATCCATGGGAATTTCACTGCCCCGAATATCTCCAAACAGCACCATGGTGCTGTCCATGGCCTGTGGTGCTGAATACAACAGATTTGGCCCCACGGCCAATGGACAGAGACGCAGTGCCGAGTCTAAGTGAAACGGTATAACAAATTGATTCGTAAAAACGAAATCAATATGTTTTATACCGTTCCGTTTCGTTCCGAATCGATTTGTTTTCGTTTAATTTTCATTCCCTTTCGGATTGAACCGATTCGTATTTCGGAAGCACTTCCGAAATACGAATTGGAACGAAAAAAAACCGCACATCTCTAATAGATATATCTATTTATTCTTTAGAACACTCAAACCATTACTTCACTGGAGTCATTGACCAGACTATAAAAGATATGGTCAAACCTCATCGTAGAGTAGTTACAATATATTGTCACCAGTATTTAGTTAAGGATGTCTCCAATCTATCTCCCTTATTACAAATCAATTACAAGAATAACATTCTACTTGATATAGAGCTTTTAAGGCCTTGAGTGTATTATCTCTGCTTTTATCAAAAGAGACACTACACAGTAATAATTTTAGTCAGCTTTGTGTCTTAGGGGGGAGGGTTAGAATTTATGAATGCTTATCCGCTTTGACTGATCCTCCCAAAGATTTTGGACATAATTATACATTTAAGAACTGCCTTACGTTTTTGTGTGATTAGTGTTTAGCCGAGCTGAAATAAATAGGTATTTGGCGGAAATACCTTCAAACGTTTGCAATGAAAAAAATGTTCATACGAGCTGTTTTTTGGGGGCCAAACAAACTAAAAATGCAAAGCATGCACAGGCAACTACAATAATGTTTAGAACAGGTGCACCATAAGCCTTAATACATAGATTTATATGTTGTAATGCTGAAGATAAATGAACAAACGGATAATCATCTTTAGCACCCTAGTATAAAGAACAGAATCCACTGCCTCCTTTTACTTCTGTTGACAAAGTCTAAAAGTGCCTTGACATATGTGATATCATGATCACATGAGTCCTATGGGTATATACCACTAGCAGCGATTCGTTGACGCCAAGTATATTTGAGTTTAGTATAATCTATTGGTAACCAATTAAGGGCCCAATTCCAGTGGAACCACATAATTTATGAGCGATCTGTTTATCTTAAACATCTGTGGATTCTCTACTTTTCTAATGTGGCTGGTACGACAGCTTA
The DNA here is from genome assembly GCA_009667805.1 of Leptobrachium leishanense. Lineage (NCBI taxonomy): Eukaryota > Metazoa > Chordata > Amphibia > Anura > Megophryidae > Leptobrachium > Leptobrachium leishanense. Next base: position 112,338,103 of record CM019063.1, read on the forward strand.
AAGGGACATGCATGCTTTGCTAATGTGCATTTAAACATGTAACAGTGGTTTCTTACATATTTATGCAAGGCCTCCATGTCGACTGCTTGGTCTCCAAGGCCATGGACCGGGTGGTCAAGGAGCCAAGGTCTGCTCTCAGACCCTCTCTGCAAAATTGGCCTGCAAGTCGTCCTTCACGGAGAGAGGAGCACCTGCCTCAGTTCCCAGACATCCCTACTGGTACATGGATCTTACGCTGATTGGGAAGATCCGGCCAGGGCAGCCATCTTGGAAGGCCTGGCTGACTGATGGGGAAAGGTGGGGGAAGCATAGGGCGATCTCGTGCTGGTCGGGGCGGCAGCTCAGACATCAACTGGTCATGCACACCGGCTGTGGGCATTGAGTACTGGCTTAGCTGGGGGGCTGCAGGCTTCTGTAAGGGGAAATCGACCCAGGCTGGTGGTCAGGGGTCAGGTAGCCATCTTAGGCAGTTGGCAAGCCACGCCCCCCCAAAAATGCTGTTTTAATTGATTTTTGTAACTGCAAAATCACTTAACACTATAAAAAAAAGCTCATAAATAAAGAAGGATTTGGGCTGTATGTTTTGCACCATGTTCAATTAATATCAATACACATTTAGACAACCCAAAAAAATTACCATCCAACTATCTCTGCAGATTCCATACCTCCTCTTGAACAACTGTTCCGTCGAGTCAAGACCTAGGATGCACCCTGTTGTTTTTGGTGAGAGCATTGAAGTGAATCCAAAGCCAGTCCAGGAAATCAGGTAATTTAGATGTTCAATATCTTTCTAGTGTTTGCCATTTTGGTTCACTGTGTTGCCATCATTAAACTGATACAAGTACAAGACATACTACTGGACTATCAAGCTTATTAAAAAAAAAATGCATCTTTACCTCACTATTCTCAGATTCAAGAGACAAATTACACCTAGAAAAAAGATTAGAAGTACAGGGTACTTTATTGTGAGATTAGGATCTAGTCTTGGAGGAAGATATATATTTTTGCTACACTTCATTTTTATTTTATAATATAATGTAGAGGAGCATATTGTAAATATAACTTACAAAGCTAACTATACTGCTACACTTACACATATAATTAACCCTACCCCTAACCTCTCCTGAACAGCTACCCTACCCCAACTTCTTTTGTATAGTGTCACATTTCTGCTATGCCCCCTGGTGGTGAGAGAGAGACTCAGCAGTTTGGAGTTTAGGCTCAGTCACTGCAGACCATCTCACATAGTCTGCGGTCAAATGACCTGCTCAGCCCTATATATAGGGCCAGCAGTGCACTTGCTCCCTGGGTCAGGATAGGTCTTTACCTATTGAGTACCTGCACCTTGGATTTGTCTTTCTGTATACCTGTCTGTACCCTGTATCTTGCATATGATATTCTGTGTATGACCCTTTGGTTTCACTCTAGGTTATTCTCCTGTCTGTACCCTGTATCTTGTATATGATATTCTGTATATGATCCATTGGCTTCGTTCTAGATTACTCTGTCTGTTCCTTGAAATCTGTGTTACTGCAAGTACCTGTGCATGACTTTGGCTTCGCTCTAAGATTACTCTCCTGTCTGTTCCTTGAAATCTGTGTTACTGCAAGTACCTGTGCATGACTTTGGCTTCGCTCTAAGATTATTCTCCTGTCTGATCCCTGTACCGAGCTTTTGATACTTCATGTATGCCCTGGCTTCACTTGGATTAGTTTATCCTGTTCCCTGGGATCTGTATTTTTGTAAATCTGTGTATATCTTTGTTTTGGTTTATGTGTATTTACCAAGCAGCAAATTATCGTTCGTTGTAGAGGCCAACATAGAAGGACCTCAGTCAGGATTTTAGGTTCAGTCTGGTTGTATTGCACCTTCCGTGTGCTTGCATGCTTAGATCAGTTATTGTATTTACCCCCAGCCCTGTAATCTGTTTTAGTTCAGAAATCTTACCTAGTGCAGAGCTCCCCCTTGTGTCCGTCCGCTGCACTCTTTTTTGTTTCGGAGTTTAGTTGTGTCTGATGGATCTTGTAATATGCAGCAGACCGCAAACCTGCCTCAACGGCTTAAAAATAAAAGGCCTTCCCTGACTTCGGTCAGGGACCCCCGTTACATATAGCTACCCAACCCCTCATCTTTTCCCAAATCCTCGCCCTAACCTATAAACAGTAACCCTACCCATAAATCTTTTCACATATAACTATCTTTAGTTTCATTTCCCTTTATCCTGGCCCTCCAAGAACCTATATCCCATTAACCCCTACCATACCTAACTTTAGGTCTCTTAAACCCTGTGCTTCTCAAACCTGCCTCTAACTCTGACCTACATCACAGAACTATAAATACATCCTAATCATAAGACTCGCCAATTCTTAATCCTTTCTAACACTTTGACCGTATTCACCAAGTATGAATATTGCATATGTGCATGTGCAAAACTCAATAGCGACCGAGAAATATTACAAACCAAATATTAGCCGAGTACATATTTGTATATTTTTCTGAACTGATATACATCAGAAGCACAAGATCTACGTGTGAAATTCAAGAGGCATGTCAATAATACAGGGACAAGCATCACTGCAGGGTTTGCCATAAAGTGATGATAGAATGGGTATACAAAAAGGATCGACATAACATTTTTCAAATGTATAGTTCTGGTGGGATTATTTAACCAATGAACTGCTGAACTACCCCAAATTAAAACTAACACAGAAGTAAAACAAAAGGCAGTAATTCTACATGTGAAACCTGGGCGCCTTCACAATCAGGCCCTATAACCGCAAAAGTGTCAAAACTATGTAAATGGGGTGTCACTTTCCTTCTGGGATGTAACTTAATATAAATTCCTTTTCCTGCAGAAGAATACAAAAAGCTTAGGAAGTTAACTTCGTAAATGTAACCATTTGCCTTTGAGAAAAAATGCAAAATAAACTCTAAAACATTGGTTAAAATATCTGAACAAAAGGCCATGGAAAAAATGTGGAAATCCACAATAAACAGATTTGGATATGTACATTTGGAAAACACATCTTTTGTGTGACCATTTTGGGTTGCATGCCTGTTAACGTACTTACAATCTGACAAATATATTACTTTGAAATGATGCCACGCTCCCATGTAACTGATAAAAGTTAATTCAATACATATGGGGTATTCCCCAAATCATGAGAAATTGTTATTTCTATTTTGAGATCAAGTTAGTTGAACCGTTTGTGTTACGGCTATTGTAGGCAAAACTGTCAAAGTTTTTAATTACAAACATAAGAAATGAGAAACCTAAACATGTTTGGTATGAAAAGAAAGCCTTAATTGTTCCCTAAAAAACAGTAAATGGGTTTGTGTATCCAAGCTGTATACAGCTTATATGAAAAGTGACATCATGCTGGCAATATGATCAAAGATGGCCTGGCCTTGAGCGATGAAAAAAATTACCAAGATGCCCTACAAAGGTTAATATTGATGGTATTCTCCTTAAGATGTACAATAAATACTCCTTTCAATGTTACAGTTACAAGTATTTATAAATGTCTGCCCTATGTTTCCCCAACCTGCCAATAGCATTTTGTGGTAATTGGTATTTACACAAACTGATGCTTGCTGGCAAAAGTAAGCTGGTAGCTTCATATATGTATTCTTGGAACAGTAAATATTTCTGAGATATAGGCCAATCTTGTACATTCCGTCAACTTTGACAGTACTATTGATAGATGTTTCATCAGCAACTAACACTTTTTGAATTTTCTCACAGACCACCATAGTTGTCACCCCTTTGCTTGCCAAGTCAGATTGATTTGTGCATTTGGTTCATCAGATGTATTTTACTTGGAAACACCAAACTAACTTTGAGGGTATTTCAAACATCTGTAGCTATCAACACGCTAAATTTGGACCCTTACATGTCCAACTCATGATCAAAAGTAGACTCCAAGGACAGGGCCAAAGTCTGTTGACTGTTCTATAGTGTATACATATTTTGAACTGCAGATCACACATAACATTGAAATTCTCTTACCAGGTGCAACTCTGAGATCAAGTACGATTCTGAAAAACACTATCGAGACCACATCTTCTATGCTCCAGTTCCCACTGCCACTTCCTTCAGTGAGACAGTCATCTCCACCCCTAACTGCACATGGAGGAACTACAAGTCCCAAGTAGTTTTTGAGCCTCGCAGCAAGCCCTTGAGATTCACAAGTACAACAATCATCTATCCAAAACATACCAAGAACATTTACAGAACCACCCTCAATTACAACTGTGGGGAATCGAAAAAATGGTTTTCCTCTAGTGTGCAGCTTGAATTGTGTGAAGAAACAAGCCCTTGTATCATCTACACGGATAATCTCTAATGGCATTTATATTTCTTCAAGAACTGGAGGATTCTAATGCACTTTGGCATGTAACTATACCAAGAAAAGGAGGCAGCACCTCGAAACGTCCACCGATTGAAGTGACACTAGTGCTTATAGCATCTTCATGGCTAAAATCTACTGGAGCTTAAAACTATATGAATTAGTGAACACTCGTGTGTTATTCCAATGGATTATGTTACTTGTTCTAAATGACACTGAGTAATGGATTTAAAATTGGTTACTGGTACCCAAGGCAGATTTCTACCTTAAATATCACATTGTATTGCAAAACGGTTTTATATACCTTAGGTAAAAGGCTACTTTATCTAGCTTTGTAGCATGGCAGACAGATTGGTATTGTTAGGTCTTACCTGTCAGAGTTTCTCAGATGTAAATGAATTAGGAATGTAGGAAATGAAACAGGTCGGGAGGTCAGCTCTCATATATAGTTGGAAATGTACTATAATGTGAAAAGCATGAGAACTTTCACAGCCAGATAAAGTGAGAGAATTCAGTACAGGGATTCCTAGAAAGGCATGCAGTAATTCGATCCCCCCCCCCCTCTATTTGGTGTGAAAGCTCTCCTTTGCAGGTCATTATAGTACTTCTCCTCTGTTGAGATGTGATTAGTGCAATGGGTGTACTTCTGTATTCAGCAGGCACCGAAGAAATGCAATTACTGGAAGGTTTTGCAAAGTGTAGGAGACGGATTTGCGTTCAGCCAAATACATATGGTAGAATATTTGGAGATGTTCAACTCAAGTGATGGAATTATTTGCAGATGGATTATCCTCATGTGTTGCACTCTGAATATAACTGTGGTTGAATTAAATCACAGAATCGTTCTTCGGAGGATGACTATTATACTATCGGGTGCTCTCCTAGGAGTGGAGGCCACAAAGAGTCATTTTGTAACATGGTAAAATAGAGCAAAGGGCGGCAAATCACATAAATGCTTCATTCGCAGACATTACGCTACATTATAAAGACTTTGATTTCTAAATAATATACATGGTATCCTTATTGAAGATATTTAATGATGTCCCATTGATAAAAATAATGTTACTGAGACTGGCATAAGTATTTATTCATGATGCAGAACAGCAAGTACATCTCGAACATGGATTAGCAACCTTGGTCCTCCAAATGTCTTCGAACAACATTTCCTATGATGCTCAGCCACTTATATCTTCCATGAAGCTCCACCAAGGTAATAATTCCAAAACATTTGGAGAGCCAAGGTTGCTGACCCCTGTCTAGGGGGGACTGTCACACATGGTCTTCACCTCTTCACCAGCAGTACCTAATTTGTGGAAGAAGTCTAACATTTTTCATTACTATTGAACATTTTTTTCATTGAACCATTATTTGGATACTTCTCCGAAACGGTCACACCTCTGCTTTTCTTTTTCTCCTGGATCCAATCAGTATCATATCAGACACATACATAAAATAGTACATAATCGAAATATCATACATTTCCTGCACAGGAAAAAAATAAGCAAACATTTCTTGGTTATATCCTTTGAGAAACATTGATAACGCCACTAAAGTTGCAGCTTTCAGCATAGAGCTTATACATATTCTGCAGAATCAGCATAGTTTCCTGTTCTAATTCAGCTGTGCTCTGCTGGGACATATTTTACAACTATAATATGCATGTTATACACAACTGAAAATAACAGTCTTGTAATTCCTTGTACCATCCCTTAACTTGTACATGTGCAGTGAACCTGGGTTTTAATTATTTGCATGTACCCCTTGTACAATCAACACGTGCATGTGATTTGTGTAAAGGAAGTAATGATCTGTAAAGTGCTCATGCAGTGGCATAGCGAGGGGGACACCTGTCCCCGGGTGCCTGTGGGGGGGGGGCAAGCAGGGGCAGACTAATGCATTGCCTCAGTTCGGCACTTATCTGGCGCCGATCTGAGGCTTTAACCACAGCGGGCTGACATTTTGCATGTCAGCCCTCACTGTGGGACTGCCCCCCGGCGTCATCGCACATGCGTACGATGATGTCAGAATGAAGGAGTTCCACTACAAGAGATGCTGGGGGTTTTGGACCCCCGTTTCACTTGAACTGTGTAACGTAGGAGGTCTGTTTTGGTGTAATTGGAAAGGTCACATCCTGGCCTTTCTCATACCAAACATGGCCAGGTCATCTAAAAATAAAAGCACATTCTTGTCTCTCCAAACGTGGCAGTATTTTTCACTTTTCAATACTAAATTGACTAATATTGCTGCACTACCTCATCTTCTCATTTCCCACAGCAGCAACAAGTGTGGTGGGGATGTAGCAAAGCAATGTGTTAATCTGCTGGGAAGAGCGCTGGCAGTCCTCTGGACCCCTGCATCACCATTTTGTACTCTCCACAAGGTCAAGTGATGTCATGTGTCACATGAAAGGATGGAATCTGGCCTTTCCAATGATACCAAACATAAAAAGAGTATAATTTTTTTTTCTAAAACGTTCCTTTTTCCCCCTCTGTTTTAAGTAGAGGTGTGTGCACAGCTGGAAAATTTATTTAGTTTTGTTTTAAATTAATTTAGTTTTGTTTCCTATTTTGTTTCGTGTCCTATTTCGTTTCATTTGATATCGAGTGAAGATCGATTCAATAGTTGATATATCAATTTGAATTTCGGATCACTAAATAAAACCCCAATTAAATCAAATTTTGCTGTTAAAAGGTAAGCTAGGCTTAAATGTTATGCTGTCCATTGCCCTGTGGTGCAGACAACAGATTCAGCACCAGAGGCCAATGGACAGGTACAGTGGTGCTCTATGGAACAGAGAAACTAATCTGATTCATTCCATAAAGTCGTTTGCTGTAGTGCTTATATGTATTGTAAATTAAGATCAATTCGATAGTTGATATATCAATTTGAATTTTGGATCACTAAATAAAACCTCAATAAATCAAATTTTCCTCAGGAATCATTTCAATAGTTGTCTTATGAAACCGTATAACAAATTAAATCCGCTATATAGCCTTTCGTTTCGAATTCAGATCGAATCAATTTGCTATTTCAGAAGTATTTCCAAAGTCCGAATTAACGAAATTCGTTACGAATTTGAATGTTACAAAACCAATGCACACACACCTCTAGTTCTAAGGCAGCGGCATTATTCACTTAGAACGCAAACTATGTCACTGCACTAATTTTCCAGACTGTAAGCAAATTGGAAAGTGATGGAATAATGCGTTATTACACATTATTTCATCAAAAACATGGGGGGGCTAGGGGAGGAGTTGCCCCTGGGTGCCTCATGCCCCTACTTAGCCTCTGTGCTCATGATCCCTGCTTTTTAATTATTCTTTCCTATTTTTCCAGCATAAAGAGATGCACATACTGAAACATAACGTTATTACTTAGAAGTTCAGTAAGTTACAATTGTTCAGATTTTGCCAATATTTGGATTCCTATGGATCAAAGGACTGGCCAGCAGTGCATAACATTAGGTTTTTTAGTAAAAACATTTGAAAATTATATATATATATATATATATATAATATATATATACTGTATTTAAATTTCCTGCATTTTAGTTTGGCTTGGAATAGCTTTATTGTGAAATTTGATATTTAATGTGGAAATGAGCACTTTTCAAATATCCCTGAAAGATTTTGATCTATGCAGGTGCAGAGTAGCACACAGCATGTTATCAGCAACAGTGCTGCTCATTGTATCTAATGTAATTATAATATGTGCATATTTTGGTATGAATTTCTCTTTATGTGTATATAGGATGGCAGTCATTTACCCCCGTATTGCTGCTTATTGATTTTCTCTTGTGTCTGTGAAATATGCCTTTTTTTTTAAATATGTAAAGCAGTGATACCCAAACTTTTCTGGGCTACTCCCCACTTTGCTCTCAGGTCACATCCCTAGTGCCCCCATACACACTTTGTACTCCTGATCCCACCCTGCTGCCCCCTACCTCGCCCTTTTTCCTTAATGTCACCCAAAGCTTTCTACTACCCTGGGGGGGGGGGGTTGGGCGTTACCAGCCACTTTGGAAATGACTAATGTAAAGCATTGCAGGGGATTAAAGTGAACAGTGATCACCCATGCTTTACCACAAGAATGACAGGTAATTATTGGGTTTGAGTTATGTTAAACGTATATGCAAAAAATTCATTACAACCCATACAGCTTCCACTGCATTTCATTTGGGGAATGGACACAAACCATGCATTTTATTAGGAAACTAAAATGGTATTCAAAGCTTCATTTGTATGTATAGTATTATGAAGCTGCATCAAGCCCCAAACAAACAGTATTGGGTTTTACTCCAACCCAGCTATTAAAGACTGGGGGCTCTATCACTTCCTTCAAGCTAACAAAAGCGTCAGCATTAAAGGAGGTCATAGCGCAGCACCACCATCACCTTCGAATCGCTAACGGATTAAAAATGGAGTCCTATGATCGGGATGCTGGGAACGGCACTGTAGCACTGCCCCTAGCATTTCGTGAGCTTAGCAATCGCGAAGGGGCAGGCTGCCGGACTCTGCGCTTGCCCCGCGATCTGCTGGGAAAACCGGGACGCAAAGGGGAAATAAGCGAACGCTGATTTTTTTCCCCTTTGCGTCCTGGTTTTAGCTTAGGGCAACATGATAGTGACCTGGGCCTTTATGTTAATGAATTTACTTAAGTATAACGTTGTGAGCTGCTATTCCAACATCTTAGCTGCTTTTTGTGTAACAGCGTCTATACTTTATATAATAGCCATTAACAGACCGCACACGGATAATAAACTATTCTCTGGCAGATTGTTTTTGGCTCAAGGCGGTATTCAAGAACAGATATCGGCTTGGAGACTCTGGGGTTAAGTGGTTTTTAGGGAACTTTTTATAAATATGTACTAAGGGCTGTAAAATCAACGGTATGTAGCAATTACATGCGGAATCAAACTTTAGGCAGTTCTACAAGCATTTGACTGATATGTATGTTCCCCCTGTTACATATGTATTGGGAGATATTGCAGGAAAGCACTGAATCCCATGTATTGGAGAAAACACGATTGAAGGGCAATCCTATCCACAACACATTCCTAAAGGGTGATTTAGGCTGGTGTCAAACGAGCGTAGTGTTCACGTCCGTGATGACGACTAAAAGTACGTCCGTGATAGCATGAAAGAAAGCCCATTGGAGCTCGACACACGAAGTACGTCCGCACTGAACTGCGGACGCACAACGGCCGCGGCCCACGGACGCAAGGCAGGCAAAAATGTACAACCCCCTAAAACGGCCGCACAAAGTGCACTGCGTCCTCAACCTCTGCATAGCTTTGTGTGCGAGTGATGGAACGTGGTCAGACGGACTGCATTTATACGTCCAGCATTTTCCACGGACAAAATGGATTTGCTTTTTAATTTATTTTTCCTGCTACATCCGTCAAAATATATGTCAGTGAAAAAAAATGGACTGTGTGGCCACTACTGCGTCTTCCGTACTAACATCGTCCGTACTGCACAGACGTACGGTCCATAGAAATCACGTTCATCTGACCCTAGCCTTATAGATCACTACATGGTCTCCATCAAAGAGCCTCTGCTATTTAACCCCTACTTGGACAAACATTGAAGCATAAAAAGGTACACCATAAAAGATGCTATTTTCACAAATTCAATCCTATCTTGCAATCTGTGCACTTTAAATACACTTCACTTGTGCCCACTCAGAGAAGGAAAAAAAAGATCATGTGTTTAATGATTTTTAATGGGCAATAATAGTCCTAAGCGGAACGCATTTATATATACATGTGTATATTGGTTTTGTTTTCTTGTCTTTTTATAACAAAATTAAGGGTACTGGTTGTAAATCTGCTCAACGCTTTTCTGTACGACTGGTTGTTAATAAAATATAACAGGGGAATATTATCAAACAGGGTAGCTTATACTATGCGGCTTGGTAATTAGTGTATGTCATCAATCATTAATGCTCCACTTACTATTCCAAGTCCAGCTCGCATTACCACTCTGCCTTTTTGCTTCCATACTGTTGCAAAGTTGCGCTAGCGTTCAAATAATGAGCGACTCCAAATTGCTCGTTATTCTTCCGATGAGCATAAAAAATTATTATTACTATAATGTAAATGGAAGGGGACAAGGTTCATATAGTTCCTCGGTGTCCTGCCACCAAACCTTTGCGGTTGTGCGGGATGATCTCATAAAGCGTAACACTCAATGGAATCCTATGGACTCCAGAATGTAAAGTGCAAGCATTGAGTGTCATCGCTTGCTGCAGTAACGCTTGATATAAAATGACTTGTGCTACTAGTAGAAAACAGAAGTAGTAGCAGGTTCCCCATAGAGGTAATTCAACAAGTTTGTGCTTGCAGATTTCCATCCCCAATGGAATAGTGCAGTGTTTCCCAAACCTGTCCTCAGGGCCTTCAACCAGGCCAGATTTTACAGATCACCTTAGGGAAATGCAGACTGAATCCTGCAATCACTGAGCAGCAAATCATATCACCTGTGCTGTGCTTCAGATATCTGGAAAACCTGGCGTGTCAGCGGGTCCTGAGGACAGGTTTGGGAAACACTGGCATAGAGCCTGATGTATTTAATTATTAAACAGGAAAAATATTTCATAATTGCCAGCTACAGTGTAGGAGCCAGGCAGGGGTCAGTTTGAGCAGAAACCCATAGGTATGCAGTTCCTTCATTAAATTTCATGTAACCGAGTTCCACTCTGCCCACACCCTGGATAGGTTTCAGTTTTATATTTCAAGTCACAATAAATATATTTCTGATAATATTTTGATGAATCTGTAAAACTGAGCCTGGCTTACTTTAGGGCTAGGCAGAACCTTTCCACACCTTTTTTAGGTTGGACTTGACCCCTGGTCGCAGGGCCCCAAAAGATAAATCATATTTTAAGCATACAACGTTAAATCATCTGATAAATCCAGCATTTTATGCCTTAAAAACACTCGGTGCCCTATTACAATGTTGACGCAAACGTTAACGCTCACTTGCATGAGCATTAACGTTTGCCACGGTATTTACCGCATATTACAATCCAAACGGGATATAAAACCCGTTTGCGTTTGGTACCTTGCACCCCTCTGCGCGAGGTTACTGTACTTTGCGCTCCCCATGTTAAGTATAGTGATAGCTAAGTCCCAGCGCTGATTAACGCCTGGCTCTGGTCAGCGCAAAGTTAACCAGAGCCAGGACTTGGTGTTAATGGATTCTGCAGATCCATTAACACCAGGCTAAAACTTTTTTAAAAAAGTATCCTATAATTCTGTCCCACGGCTCCGTCCGCGGCTCTGACCACCTCCTCTGTCCGGCGGGAGCAGGGAAACACTGGGGGGGGGATGTCCCCCCAGTCTCTCCCTGCGTATCACTACGCTGACCAGCCAGATCTCGCGAGGCGAGATCCGGCTGGTCATGTGACCGGCAAGGGGGGGAACTCATTGGAGTCCTATGGCCTCCATCGAGTGTATGCTCGCTGCTGCGCGCATCCCTGATTTTAATGCGCAATCACAATGCAGGCAGCATTTTTTGCGCCTGCATTGTAATCCAGCGTTAAAACGCGGACGCAAGGGGGAAAACTGCGGCCGCAGTTTTTCCTCCCTTGCGCCCGCATTTTAACGCGACATTGCAATAAAGCCCTCGGTATATAAAGATTACCTTATTAGGATTCTTTAAAAGCATAACTAAAAACCATGTTTTGAATGTTCCTAAGACTCACTAAACTCCAGGACTAGGTGAGGCATATATCTGCTTGTGATGTGAACACTTTGAAGAGATCACCATTCAATCTAGGGCGTATCACTCACAAGTGCCTTCTGTATATGAACGTAAACCTTACGCCTGTACCGTTTACTTACTTTTTATGGTCTTAACCTGCTTTGTCTTGTAAAAAGTTGTATTCTCTATTAAGCCTTGCACGTTTTGGTATCTACGCCCTGTAGACATCTGTGAAATTACCTGTATAATTAAAATATTTCTATTAAATCCAAATAACGGCTTTATGATTTGTTTATGAAACTTGGGGGAAAAAAAGTTTTTTGCAACAAAACATTTTGTACAAGAATTATTAAAATAGTTTATGCTAGATGTTTTCTGTCTGAAAAAGCTATCCACAATGCGGCTTCTGAGATCAGCGCTCTGCACAAGGACAGATTCGAGCACCTGGTATTATGTAACTTTGCATTTGCAGAATCACTTAACACAAAAATAATAAAATATTTCAAAAAATCCATATTCCCCTACAATCTCAGCATTATATGCCACCATCGCTTGCATAATGTCACTGGGAACAAATATTTATCAGTGGCCCGATGACCCTGCGCAACCACACTTATGTGAGTAAGTCTTCATGGAGTCCAGTATTTGTTTACGATTCCCTATTAACATAGAGGCTCCCTCGTAATGGAGTCGACAATTGGGAGTTGCCAATAGATGCTCATGCTGTATTTGTCCAATAGTAGCCCCCTATTACTGCTCCAGCCAGACTAGGGGCCAATATTAGGAAATGGGAACACTCCTTGAGAATCGTGTAAATGTATTACAGCAGTGAAAAGATTAATGCCTAAACTGTAACTGATTAATACGTTTTTCTCAGAATAACAACCTATGTGCACCTTTTCTGTTTTACCTTATTTTTTTTAAATAAAGAGGTTTTTATTTTGAATTGAAGACACATAACAAGTAATCAAAAACCGTGCACAATAATATCAACAGTAATACATACAGTTGCGTAAAGTTATCTTGCACAACATATGCAGAAGGAAGTGATCCTGCAGTGCAGAATAAGTCGCAGTAACGAGAAATATTCCAGGATTATAGCAATGTGGCGGAAATGGAAAAATTTAGTCTAGCATTTTGGTACAAGCAGTGAGTATGCCATAACGACTACATCTAATGTGTGCATGTGAGAGATTCCAGGCAGTGGAAAGGGCGAGATATGAAGAATGGAGAAGAGAGACAAAGTCAGAGAATAGGAAGAGGGGAGAGGATGATAGAGAGAAAGAGGAGAAAATTTAAAAAAATCTAAAGGAAAATGGGGGAGAACAGAGAGGGAGAGAGGAGGGAAAAAAGTGTGGGAGGTGGGGGTAAAAGCGGGGAAAAAATGAGGGGCAGAGCCAGAAGTTTGTCAGGGACATTCTATTTTACCTTATATTTGTTAACTTCGCATCCCATGTTTAAAATAAATGTTATGTTAAAAAACAATTCAACAAAAATCACAGTAGCGAATGGGGTTAAATGGATGTTGATCAGGGACTACAAATCGTTACTCAAAATAGCTGAAAAATGAAACCACATAAAACGTTTATCTAGTCAATTTCTAGCACTCTCAGCAGATCGGCAAAGTTGAAATTTTAATATGAACAATTGCTTTTTGTCCCATTGGACAGAGCCTGAATTTATGTCTAACATGCTGCAAGCACTTTTCTAGCAAATGTATAGATTTTCAGATATGCCACTAAACCAATTAATTTTTCTTCATTGAGGGGTATTCCAATGACCAAGCCTTCGTTCAGAGTTTCCCAAACCTGTTCTCTGGCCAGATTCTAAGGATTACCTTGGGGAAAATGTAGACTGAATCCTGCAGTCACTGAGCAGCAAATCATATCACCTGTGCTGTGCTTCAGATATATGGCAAACCTGTCCTGTTAGTGCTCACCGAGGACAGTACTTGGAAACCATGCCTTAGTGGCGTCACAAGGGGAGTGCGGGGATGCGGCCTCCACCCAGGTCACACCACCCCAAGGGTGAAACCCTAAAAATAAAATTATTTTACCAGGAAGGATACATTGAGATTTCTCTCATTTTCAAGTATGTCCTGGGTAGGCAAAGCCTAGGCTAGCACTTTCCAGGGGGCGGCAAAAAAAGCCGCCTCAATGCGCCCGAAATACTCTTCGACAGGCAGGGGCGAGTTGACTGGAGGAGGCTGGAGCCGATCGGAACATCTCGCACAGCCTGCTATGTGTGTACAAGCACTCGAGCAGGCTGCATGAGCAGCAGCCGCTCATGCAGCCTGCTCGAGTGCTTGTACGCAAACAGCAGGCTGTGCGTGCGCAAGATTTTCCTATCGGCTCCACCAGTCAGCAGAGATCCGGACTCCTGCTAAACTCCTCCTTCACACTGATGCCATGCTTTGCGTTGTTGGCAACCAGTCGGTTATGTGAGTTTTGGGTAGGAGCAGACTGAGACGAGCCATGCTGCCACGGGGGACCCCCTCACCTCACCTGGATGCTCATGGAGCTGGACGACCAGGCAGCCAGGTGTGTGTGTATAAAAGAAGTGTGTGTGTGTTACACTACCCAGTCACTGCTTTACTATGCCACGAAGTTACTGTCTCTTCTACACCATTACTACTGCACCATCCAGTCACCATGCCATTACCAGGCACCGTCACCCTCCTTCACCTCATCCCTTGTGTCAATGCATGGGTGGAAGACCAGACATTGAGGCAGACTGTAGTGTACATGCTGAGAGCTCAATGATCTCAGCATGTAAAGGCTGTCTAAGAGTGAGAAGACCCCTATCACTCTGAGGCAGCCGCTGCACGCCGGGAATGCTCATACACAGTGCACATTACTTTGAGATTCGTTGCTGTGCAGCTCTGTGATTCACAGAGCTGCACAGCAACAAAACTCACAGTAATATGCCCTGTGAGTGAGCATATCACAGAGCTCCACAGAAATAAACCTCACCGTAATGTGCGCTGTATATAAGCATTCAGTGTTATATGGAAGTACTGATTTATAAGTAAGGGTAGTTAAAAAAAGAAACGTAAAATATTATTAAAAGATTATTTTCCATAAATCTGCACACAAAACACATGACTGAGTCATCATGACCCAAGTTTAAGGATTAAGCCACAAAGAGGTTTAAACCTACCTGTGTGAATGGATCTGGACCCAGCACGAATCAGCCGTATCTCCCTGCTGGCATACAGTGGCCACATGTGGCCAATTCACATGCCAAAAATTCATATTTTAGATTAGCTCGTGCTTAAAAGGCACCATCCAGTGTCCGATAGAGATATCTCAGTCTGCAGCCCAAAAGCAAAATAAATTATTTTGCTGCAAACAAATTTCACTTGCTTTTGGGCTGCAGAGGGCCCCCAAGTTCTAGTCCTGTGGGCATAATGCCTAAAGAGCTAAAACTGTAAAATCGGCTAACAGGATGCTCTTACATTGGAGATTCAGCAGCCGACACAGGGAACACAAGCTGTAACTGCAACGGCTGTAACTCAATTTGGCAGTAGATGGCACCATCTACTGGCCTAATAGGTTAGTACAGTAGGAAATACACTAGGAATATGCCCAAATATTACTGTAGAATTAAAAATGGTTTTCCAAAAAAAACACCGGTTCCAGACAATTTTTTTTGGAGAATTACTTGGTATTGAAGGTGTTAAAAGCTTCAAGAAAGTTTGCCAACAAAAATCAACGTACTGGTATAATCCAATTTACTATGCATATGCCTTTCTCGTTTAACATTGAGCAGACTGGTGTTATGAGCAGGTTACAATAGATCTGTGAATAGCATCACATTTAAAGAGAGAAAATATCTTCTCGTTTTATGTAAAAAAAAATAAAGCCTGGATGATATACACAAAATCTGGTATTTTTAGAATAGGGAAATTGAACATGTTTAGTAATAGCTTTAAGAGAATATTTTTCTACATAGATTAACTAGAACAGTTGCAGACTTTTGACATGGTCAGGGATTCTCAGTTTAGTGAATATACCACAACCTGATGGCGGATTGTAACCTTTTCATAACCTTTGCAGTGACAGCAGTTTGTAGGCTGAGCAGACAGTAAATCAGAGTTGTAGAGATACGTGTGACCCTTAGGTATGGTCTGCAGACAAGTTACATACATGATGTCAGTGTTCTTTATTTGGGTTCTCACTGATCACATGAATAAATGTACGTTGAAGGTGACAGACAGGCTTTCGTTGCGTTTAAAGGGCACAGTAAAGTAAAAATAAACAAATGCTTATTTTAACTTCCATGTAAAGCTAATTGATAGCAAATCACTACTTAATACCCTCACGCCGAGTTTAACTCCATCATTGCCACAAAATGTTAGAGTGATCAAATTTACCGGTTTTGGCAGTGTACATCACATCAAATGACCCTGGGTTTGGGGGCTCAAAGAAGACCTGTCAAGAGTAGTAAAAAAATAAAAGACATATCATGTAAGATACAGTATTATTCCATCGATATATAATTGTTAATAAAGATTAGGATATTGTTTAACCTCTCTGGCGGCCTAATTTTTTCAAAATTTTGTGTCTAAAAGCGTCTCAATTTTTTTTAAAAGGAAACGTGTTTTTGTACATAGTTAGCCTGTAATAATTAGGAATCAGGCACTGAAATCCGTGCAAGCAAGAGTCCTTACTGGTAAAATCCTTTATAAATAAATAAAAAAAATTGTAAATACACTGAGTCCGATAAAGTTTGAAACATGACATAATAATTTATTATCCCAAAAAAATTATACAAAATAATGCAAATAAATGACAAAAAACACTGAAATCTGTCTGAAAACAAGGGTGAGACGATGTATGGTCTGTTTCTTATCCTGTAGTGCCACCTAGTGGCCATTCATAAACATTGCACATTGGATTATACAGTGTACTAGAATTTTTTTCTAAATTTGCTGCTGGTCCCGCCCCCCTGCAACGTGTGACTCGCAGTGAGCCTTACCAGGAAGCAACTCGCCGCGATCACACTGCGGGGGAAAGCCAGGGAACACAGGAGGAGGTGAGTATGCATCCAGCCCGAGTGTGGCTTGTGGTTACCGTTCGCGGTAGTGAAATTTAACCCTGAGTCACACTCGGGAATACCACCAGGGAGGTTAATAAGATATTATGTCAGTATGGCTCTCAGCCCCAGTGAGGGAGCCCTCGCTCTGCCTTTTCTGCCTGGCCTTGCAAAGGAATATCCTGTATAGGACTGATCAATCAGCCAGGGACAAGGAAAGGCATCTCCAGCTCGCTGTCAACCAATCCTTGGCACGTAGGCAGTGGCGTCACTACGGTTGGTGTCACCCCCCCCCCCAAGTTTTACGGTTTCTTTTTTTAACTACTCTTACTTATAAATCAATTCTTCCATAGAACACTGAATGCTTATATACAGCGCACATTACTGTGAGGTTTATTTCTGTGGAGCTCTGTGATATGCTCACTCACAGGGCATATTACTGTGAGTTTTGTTGCTGTGCAGCTCTGTGATACAGTAATGTGCCATGTGTATAAGTGTATCACAGAGCTGCACAGCAATGAATCTCAAAGTAATGTGCACTGTGTATGAGCATTCCCGGCGTGCAGCGGCTGCCTCAGAGTGATAGGGGTCTTCTCACTCTTAGACAGCCTTTACATGCGGAGATCATTGGAGCTCTCAGCATGTAAAGTCTGCCTCAATGTCTGGTCTTCCACCCATGCATTGACACAAGGGATGAGGTGTAGGAGGGTGACAGTGCCTGGTAATGGCATGGTGACTGGATGGTGCAGTAGTAATGGTGTAGAAGAGACAGTAACTTCGTGGCATAGTAAAGCAGTGACTGGGTAGTGTAGTCCACACACACACACACACACACACACGACAAGAGACAACTCCAGCACATCTTTCTTTTATACACACACACACGGCTGCCTGGTCGTCCAGCTCTGTGAGCATCCAGGTGGGGTGAGGTGAGGGGGTCCCCCGTGGCAGCATGGCTCGTCTCAGTCTGCTCCTACCCGAAACTCACATAACCGGTTTTATCTTGATGTCGGTGCCAACCACGCAAAGCATGGCATCAGTGTGAAGGAGGAGTTTGGTGGAGCCGATAGGAAAATCTTGCGCACGCACAGCCTGCTGTTTGCGTACAAGCACTCGAGCAGGCTGCATGAGCGGCTGCTGCTCATGCAGCCTGCTCGAGTGCTTGTACACACATAGCAGGCTGTGCGAGATGTTCCGATCGGCTCCAGCCTCCTCCAGTCAACTCGCCCCTGCCTGTCGAAGAGTATTTCGGGCGCATTGAGGCGGTTTTTTTGCCGCCCCCTGGAAAGTGCTAGCCTAGGCTTTGCCTACCCAGGACATACTTGAAAATGAGAGAAATCTCAATGTATCCTTCCTGGTAAAATAATTTTATTTTTAGGGTTTCACCCTTGGGGTGGTGTGACCTGGGTGGAGGCCGCATCCCCGCACTCCCCTTGTGACGCCACTAAGGCATGGTTTCCAAGTACTGTCCTCGGTGAGCACTAACAGGACAGGTTTGCCATATATCTGAAGCACAGCACAGGTGATATGATTTGCTGCTCAGTGACTGCAGGATTCAGTCTACATTTTCCCCAAGGTAATCCTTAGAATCTGGCCAGAGAACAGGTTTGGGAAACTCTGAACGAAGGCTTGGTCATTGGAATACCCCTCAATAAAGAAAAATTAATTGGTTTAGTGGCATATCTGAAAATCTATACATTTGCTAGAAAAGTGCTTGCAGCATGTTAGACATAAATTCAGGCTCTGTCCAATGGGACAAAAAGCAATTGTTCATATTAAAATTTCAACTTTGCCGATCTGCTGAGAGTGCTAGAAATTGACTAGATAAAAGTTTTATGTGGTTTCATTTTTCAGCTATTTTGAGTAACGATTTGTAGTCCCTGATCAACATCCATTTAACCCCATTCGCTACTGTGATTTTTGTTGAATTGTTTTTTAACATAACATTTACTTTAAACATGGGATGCGAAGTTAACAAATATAAGGTAAAATAGAATGTCCCTGACAAACTTCTGGCTTTGCCCCTCATTTTTTCCCCGCTTTTACCCCCACCTCCCACACTTTTTTCCCTCCCTCTCTGTTCTCCCCCATTTTCCTTTAGATTTTTTTAAATTTTCTCCTCTTTCTCTCTATCATCCTCTCCCCTCTTCCTATTCTCTGACTTTGTCTCTCTTCTCCATTCTTCATATCTCGCCCTTTCCACTGCCTGGAATCTCTCACATGCACACATTAGATGTAGTCGTTATGGCATACTCACTGCTTGTACCAAAATGCTAGACTAAATTTTTCCATTTCCGCCACATTGCTATAATCCTGGAATATTTCTCGTTACTGCGACTTATTCTGCACTGCAGGATCACTTCCTTCTGCATATGTTGTGCAAGATAACTTTACGCAACTGTATGTATTACTGTTGATATTATTGTGCACGGTTTTTGATTACTTGTTATGTGTCTTCAATTCAAAATAAAAACCTCTTTATTTAAAAAAAATAAGGTAAAACAGAAAAGGTGCACATAGGTTGTTATTCTGAGATTGTTTCAGACACAATGCAAGTTTGCCCATTTTTAATTTTACATATATTCGTTTATTCATTATAGAAATATTGTTGGAAAGAAAGATTATGAACTCTATACGGTGTCTCTTATCTTGCACAATGTCACACGGAGTCTGCAATATCAGCATACAGGCTGAAATGGTCTTTGTGCAAAGATAAATACTAAAACGTCAGATCTGGCTTATGGGGATTTGTGGTGATCATAATGAGATTATTAGAAATGCAGCTTCCAAAAAAAATACCAGCTCAATATAAGAATACTTCTATGCAGAAAAAACGTTTTTGCGCCTACTCCCTATCAAGGTGGCTGCGTAGACCAGAGGTATCCAGCCTGTTCCATGTATAAAACATAACAAGAAAAAAGGTTGTCATTTGCGATCACCACTGTAACTCCATGCTAAACAAAACAGCGGTTTTGGATTACTTGAATGGCCATTAAAGTGTAAGCCCACCAGTCACGTCACGGCACCTCTGGGTCAGGTGGATCCTACCTAATGAAATTAAAAGCTGCTTTAATAAGCAAACACATATCGTCATGCTGCTTATCAGCTAAGAGGCAAACTGATGGTTTCCACTCCCCACTACCTATCCTCACTAATCACCAAATACACCCCAGCCCGCGTCTTAAGGTCAAACAGTGACTGCGCCTAGCTTCTCCCTGCATCACCTCTTCCCATGATCGATTACAGGATTTCTTACGTGCAACCCCCATCCTCTGGAACGCTCTACCTCAAACTGTCAGGCTTTCCCCTAGTTTCTCTTCCTTCAAACGCTCCCTTAAGACTTTCCTATTTAGTGAAGCCTACCACTCGACTCACTGACGCTTGCAGTCCATCACTCTCACCTTGCAGTCCATCACGCTCACCTTGCAGTCCATCACTCTCACCTTGCAGTCCATCACTCTCACCGTGCAGTCCATCACTCTCACCGTGCAGTCCATCACTCTCACCGTGCAGTCCATCACTCTCACCGTGCAGTCCATCACTCTCACCTTGCAGTCCATCACTCTCACCTTGCAGTCCATCACTCTCACCTTGCAGTCCTCTCCTGTTTCCACCCCCAAACCTTCTAGATTGTGAGTTCCCACGAGAATAAGGCCCTCGCTTCCTCCTGTACTGGTTTGTCAAAATGTTGTTCAATGTATTGTAACCCTGTCTATACTGTGCCCATTGTACAGCGCTGCGGAATATGCTGGCGCTTTATAAATAATAATAATTATGGGGATGAAGGGGTTAAGTGAATATCCCTGCTGCTTAGAGCTATATGAAAATTTAAGATAAGATTTAAGGAAAATGGGCATCAAAATGGTTTATAAAGAACACCTTCTGGATGCAGTGAAGATCAATCCAACAAAACCATGAACGACACAGAATGAAAAACAATGCTCAAATTTAGAGGCCTCTCGTAATTTTCTTGAAGCATTTTTCAGGTGCAGTCAAATATTATTGGGACCAGGTGCTGTGTTCCTGTCTAAGAAAGAAACAATCTATTGCTAAAATATACAGCAAAAATGGAGCAGAATATTAGCATTAAGTCGCCTACTGATGACTGGTTCGGACGCAGGGAGACAATAAATACTCAAAAAATACGCAAACACATAACTGTGGAATAATATATATATTTATTATATATATAGGCCACAGTTAAAAACTCTACACAATAACCCACCACCATGACATAACCATTCCCATAAAAAAATTAAAACAATAACCCAGTGCTGAAAGAGGACTCCCCACAACCACCACACGCCTCCAAACCAACCACAAAAAAACTTCAACTCCCAACCATCTGACCAAAGTTATCCTAACTAAAAAGGAACCCCTAGCCAGCACTGCCTACAAGCCCCCACTGTGACAAAGGAGCCCAACCAAAAAACTGAACGAAAAAACCAACCCAACCTGGAATTAAATAAAACAGGGAGGGAGGGTGGGGATTTTAACCTCTCTACCTCAGGAGAAAAAGGCGCGCAGAGCCTCTCCACACGCGCCTTACGTACCCTCCTGGCGACTCCTCCCACACCACTCCCACTCAATCTCCTCACGCGCTGCAAAACCTTCCAGAAAAATCCTCCCTGCATCCTGGCATCAGAGGCAATTTAAGGGCCCTACGCCTTAGGTGCTTCAGGCCTTAAGATTAGTTGCCATTTTCTCTGGTAATGTGTGACATGTCACACCATCTTTCTGGAAGTAACCCTGTGCTCTTCCAAAGAGAAATCCATTTTGTCCTGTGGGAGTGCTATTCTTGAGGCTGTGACACTGTTGTGGCTACCGTTTCCAGCACATGCGGTGATGAGATGTTCTCAAGTAAGTACATCTACAAAAACTGTCATTAATTGTCTTTATTCATTTATGATCGATAAAGCAAACTTTTGGTTCAAATCTATATTAATTGCCTTGTATGGGGTTGCAAAAAACACTGACCTATGTAAAGGGAGTAATTCCCTGTCAAATGAGCCCATCTTGTGCTGGGTATGACAGTCTACGATGAAATAACCAGCATACAATGAAACATCACAAAGAGGCCAGCTTAGTGTGACCCAATGTACACACCCATTCTTGTAAAGGAGACAGTCAGGGTTATTCACAGAGAGCCAATCTGGCCCCGATATCGCACCGACCAATGAATTTCCTCGCACGGTGTACTTTCATGGCCATTCGCACTATACCAAAAGCAGGCAGTTTGCCGAATTTTGGCTAATTACCAGCAAAATACGGTGCATGCTCGACGGCAGTGAAATTCCCATAGAGAAGCAATGGTTAATCTATTCACAGAACACCGAACAGCAGAGAAATGCCCTGCTGTTTGGTGGTTTCATTCGTCAGGTTTAAAATCAGGCGAATCCCATAGGTTTCAATGTTAAAAATATTTGCATTTTTTACTCAATATTTATTAAACCGTTTATTCTTTTAATCTGCAGCAAAAAGTCTTTTTTGTTGGCTTTTTTTTTTTTTTAGGCATTTTTCAGCAAAAAAAAAAAAAATCATTTTCCGATGTATTTATTTTTAAATATTCTTTTTTCTGTAACAGATCTTTTTATTATTATTCATAGGACCTTATATGTTAAATCCAGACATTTTCATCCAGTAGTTTGCAACATTTTATTTTGGGCCACATTACATTCCTCGTGCTAAACCAGGGACGCTAGGGAGAAAAAACTGCGCCCGCAGTTTTCTCCCTAGCACCCCTGTTTTAGCACGTAATTACAATGAAGGCGCTTAAAAACCTGCCTGCATGGTTACCGGGCGCTTCGCCCCGGGATGCGCGTGGCAGCGCTAAGCGCCGCGGCGAGCATCCACACAATGGAGTCCATAGGACTCCATTGAAGCAGACTCCGGCGGTCACATGGCCCCACCTAAGGTATTCCTCCTTCTGCAGGTTGCAAGATAAAACCATTGAATATGTAGCAAGAAATCTAGCAAGAAATCTAAAAAAAACAATCAATTTGTAGCACATTTCAGGACCAGAAACAAAACGGTCTCGTTATAGTTTAAACATTTAAACAAACCCTGGGTGCTATGACTACAGTTTGCATGTGCGTCCCATGTGTTTACACTATAAAAAGGTTTTTCAGTAGCTCTACATATACTAAACCTTTTGGAAATGTCATTAGTCAAACTTTAAATGAAATCCCGAGACCAACAGCATATTGAGGAACATCTGGGAGGTTTAAAATAAAAAGTACATAAATGTAAAAGGCTTTCTACAGTGAGAGGGGCCAGCATCACTTTCTGTACACATGGCAAGATTGACAGCTCTTTCATTCTCAGCAAACAGTCATAAATCTCTGACACACTCAACTGCTTAATCTGTCAGGCCATGTATTCCTCACTCCGCTGCCTACTGACTTGTTAAATGTAAATAAGATTGGTCACATTGGAAATCTGCCACTGGCTAACCCTTCCTGTGCAAGGAGGCCTGTAGCAACTGTAATAGGGTGGCATATTTCTGTCCAAAGACCAATTTGTAACATCAACTGTCACCCTTTCAATCTGGATATGGTTCATTCTCCATCTGTCTTCACACGAACAAATGTGTTATACCAGTTTCTCATTGATGTTCAACCACAGTTCCTAGAAGGATTGCAGTGGCTGGCAGAGCAACATGACCACCTAGTATGTCATTGTCAGTGTGTTTGCTGTGGGTGTGCTGCATGGACACTCTGGCTTTCGACTGCTGTTGTAGAAGATTCTCAAATGTCAGGTGTTGTGGTCTACAACTTATCAGCATCGGCTGCTGTTGCTCAACCCGTAACCTTCAGCTAATATGTTCTACAACTTAGACATCAGTTGCTGTTCCTTACAAACCCAAATATTTCCCTGTTTGGGCATAGGAATAGGAACTGTAAATATCAGTCAGTGTGCTCCAGACACAATTTCAGGAGGGACACTCTACCAATTTTGGCTAAGAGGTAGTATTTGGTTTGCAGTAACAGGTAGAGGGGGCACCGAATCACAAGCTGTGCTGATCACACTCACTCTTCCTATTTGCCAACATTGCCACCCAGAATCTGTTCTCCAGCTGCTCAGCTGACACCTGGCTGACCCTGCACAACAATGTTCTGCAGTGATAAATGAGAAAGGGAGGAATTACAGTGGCATTGTAAGTTTTATGATTGAAAAGTGGACAATATTATATTCTGCAGTAAAAAGTCTATTTATAGATTTTTTTAGGATCTGTTAGGCATTTTTTTTGCAAAACATTTTTCCCGTTTTTTTTATTTTTTAATAAATAGTTTTTTCTTTAACAGACCTTTTTATTATCATTCATTGGATCTTATATGTAAATTCCAGGCATTTTCGTTCAGTAGCTTTTTGCAAACAGTGTTTCAAATTTCAAACTTTCAAGCGTACTGTTTTTTTTTAACCTCGTTTGTCTGCGTGTTGGGTTTTTCCGGCGGCTGCTCTACGCTGTGATTGGCGGCTAGTCGGGTTTCTCCGGCGTGGTTAATCCAGCTGTTTTCTGCAGGTTTCAGCGAGTGTTCGACGGGTTTTGCAGTGAGTGTTCAGTGGGTTTTCCCTGCACTATGAGGGCCCTGCCGTTCCTGCTGAATACACCGCAGGGTCGGCTAACTAGGATCGCAGAATGGCCCCAAAGTGTAGGGAACGAAAAGTCACCGAACGTGCGGTGACTTTTCAAATCTCTGAATAACCCTGAAAGTCATTTTTGTGACATCACTTGAGTACGTAGACAGCTTGACTGCCGAGGTATAGAGAGGTTTTATTTCTACCTGCTGATCATGCAGCCTTTAAGAAGACTGTGCATAGAGATATATATTAGTATCTATGGGGGCTTTATGTCTGGTTCTGATTTCACTTACTCCCTTATTGCCGTGACTTTCGAATTATTTTTCCTTTGAATGCCTCAGGAGTGCTATTATTGTCTCCTGTTAGTGCCAGAAGTCATAATTGCACATTAACTCCTTATTTATCTATTTGTTTTATCATTATTAATAAATATTTCTTCTTGTTATGTACATTTTGTATCCTTTTGTACACAGATCCCGTTTTGTTTTTGGGCATGAATTTTGGCTCATACATGCTCGTTATGTATATATAATAAATTATCTGCTAATTATGACTAAAGTAATAACAAAATAAATAAACAAGCTGGGTTGAACATGAATCTAAAATAATGTTATTACTATAAATAAGTCAGCGGGCTCATGTGTGAAGATAAAATTATCAGTTAAAATAAAAATTTAAATAAGTTGTCACAATGATTAACCCCTTCACTACCAAGTGATTTTTCCAAACAAACATTGTCAGAAACCAGGGTTTTTTGTAAAATCATTTTAAATTAAATTATACAATAAGAAATATTTGGGCACATTCCGATTGCATTTCTTACTGTAAATAACCGATTTGGCCATCAGATAGTGCCATCTACTGCCAAATCGAGTTACAGCTGCAGCTGGAACTTCCCCCCCCCCCCCCCGCATCTGCTGCTGACTGCCCGATGTCAGGGCATCAGCCGATTTTACACAATTTTAGCTCTTTGGGTATTATGCCCACAAGGCTAAACCTTTGGGGGCACCGGATGGTGCCTTTGAAGCCTGAGATATATTAACCCCCTCACTACCAGGATCGAGATAACAAAATAATTATATTACGAAGTCAGGGGATCAGGAATGAGACAAAGTTAGTAATACAGTTTAAAATTAATGAACCCTTGGCCTTTCAGAGAGAGACTATTAAACTATCAGTAATAATGTAAACAAGCCAGCTTGCTCAGCTGTGACAATTAATAGAATAATAACATACAGTCCCATGGGCTTATATGTGATATTTAGCAATACGAATAATAAAATAATTCCATGGTAGTGGGCTAGTGCAAGATACTGCTACTGTTAACAGTGATGATACTATAAATTAGCCAGCAGGCTCGTGTAATAACTAAACTCATAATATGTTCATTTGGTTTGTAACAACTAAACTCATGAAACAAATTTAAATAACCAGAAGACTGATCCGATGACAAATAATAAAATAAATTAGGAAAGTGCAATTAAATTATTATTTAAACAAATAAAATATATATATATATATATATATATATGTCAGCATGCAGGGTGGGATTGATTAATAATAGCAGTAATAATATTTATTAGCCAGCAGCCCAAGTTGAGACAAATAAAAACAACAATAATAGTAATAAAAATACCAGATAAAACCAGTATGCAAGAGTAGGGACTAGCATAAGATTACTATAAATCAAACTAAAACTCATAATATTTTAAAAAGGCCAGCTGGCATGTGGGCTGTAAAAAGGCGTACACCAACAATATAAATAAGCAAACCGGAGGACTAAAAAAATAATAATAATGAGAAAGAGGTTTGTGAGGGTCCTGGGAACAAGCAACGGCACTAGTGGCTTGCTCTACTGTGGGGCCCGCTCAGGTCTCACAAGGTTTTAGTTGATTATGCCATTACAGGGAAAACTGCTCCATATGCAAATCAGACTGCAATCACCCAGAAACGGCAGCCAGTACTGAAATACCAAGGACGTCATCCCTGCACAAGAGATTTAGGAACCCCGATGATCGTTTCAGCCTTGTTAGGCCTCGTCAGGAGGGTATAGCTGACAACCTCTAGGCACAGCGAGAAAAAGGTCCACATCTGGATTACCCTGTATACTCACAAACCTCTCTTTTACTCACTATAAGTTTACAGGGTAATCCAGACGAGGAGCCCTTGCTCGATGTTCCTAGAGTGGTGTCAGCTATACCCTCCCAACGAGGCCTAACAAGGCCAAAATGATCGTCGGGGGTTGCTGCACCTCTCGTGCAGAGATGACGTCCTTTGCATTTCAGTACTGGCCACCCTTTCTAGGTGATTTCAGTCTGATTTGCATATGGAGCAGCTGTCTCTGTAATGGCTCAAGCAAGCCAAAACCTTGAGACCTGAGCGGGCCCCACCGTAGAGCAGGCCATTAGTACTGTTGCTCGTTCTCAGGACCCTCACAAACCTCTTTTTCCTCAAAATAATAATAATGTTTACAGTATAAATAAGCCAGTGGGCTCTAGACTGGTAATCTAATAGTAAATATAGTAATAAGTTAAACTATAATGCATGATGGTAATAATAAGTTAAGTTGCACACGAGAGACAATTATATAAATAAAAGCTCAGCTTTGATGAATAATATTGTTAAGATTCATAACCTGGGGATTTTCCATTTGGACTCTGGCACAGCTGCAGTAGGGATAATATTGATAATAAATTTAAAATAAGACAGTAGACTTTACTGCAAGTTATACTAGAATAGAAATAAATCAGCAGGCTCAGGTATGTTCATTGAACATAGTAATAAAAGTATTTAAAATAGAAAGGCCAACAAGCCGATATGTAATGATTAGTAACAACAATAACACAAATAAGAAGCTTCAGTGTCATAAACTAATAAAATAGATTCAGTAAGATAGCAGGTTTAAGTGGAAAGAATAAAACTATTAAGAATAGTAATAAAATATATAAACCAACAAGCTCTTAAAGTAAAATAATGATTAACATACAAATAAGTCCGTGGCCTTATTATGATGCTTAAATAAATGACAATTATAAAATCAAATACTTAAAAATATAAATATCCTGTAGACACAGATGCAAATAAATGGTATAAAACTTAATAGTAATTACTAATAAAAAAAATAATAATAAACCAGCAGGATAAAAGAAAAAAAATATAAAACAGCAGGGTTGGATGCAAAAAACCCTAAACCCGTCTTTGATGGTGAAACCTATTTAGTACCACGGACACCAGCTATTCTTGGTGCTGAAACCGATTCAGCACCATGGAGAGCATCTCCGCGGGGCTTCGTGAATACTGTAACAGAAATAATGAACAGATGAACACACAGATAAGTGTCACAGAAAAAGCCAAAGTCATAGAATGCTCCCCCGCAGGCGATCAGCATCACTCCTCCACTCTGTTGAATTGGCAATAAAACCATCAGTCGGCAAGCGTCCAGTGAGAGAGAAAGCCAGAGGGACGAGCACCCCCAACATTGCAAGAAGTGGGATCATTTTATCTTAACGCTATATTATAGGGTTAAAACCAGAGTGTGTAGGAATCGGGGAGTTAAAAATTAAACCATCCTCACCACCCCTCCAATTTTATCCCTTTAGTTTCCTTACAAATTCTACCGGAATGTAAAGTGGGGGTCAGCAATTTTGGCCGCTCCACCTCCATATCATTTGGAACTACATTTACCATGAGGCTCAGCCATGAGTACTTGAGCATCATTAGACATTGTTTCAAAACAGCTGGAGGGCCAATGTTGTTGACCCCTTGTGTAAGGCATCAGCCATTTTCCAGGAGTTCATTCTCTAAAACTTCTCTCTCCTTCTATACACCTTTCCAATTGCCCCAGGATGGAAATCAAGTTCCAATACACCACAGCCTGCTCAGTTCTTTAAACCTATCAGTTGAGTGCTGATGGAGAGTGTTAAAATCCAGCCCTCCTACCCCCACACAAAGATTTAAAACTCTGCAACCACATGATTGCCAAAAGAGAACTCTGTCCAAATTCCTATTTATCCTGCTACTTTCCCTGGCAAACAATGTGGAAACTAACCCTGGTCCTATAGCTGACACAAACCTTTAGTCTCCCCACTAAAAAAGGCCTATCATTTGGGCACTGTAACATCTGCAGTTTACTCCCTAAATTGGATGAGTTTCAGGCGTGGTGTTGCTATTACAAACCCAAAATCATTGTGCTCAGAGTCATGGTTAACCCCAAACGTACCAGACTCTGCCATATCAATACAGGGGTATTCATGTCATAGAAAGGACAGAGCAAAGAGAGGAGGGGGAATTGTCATTTATGTTGAGTCCATAAAGTTCACCCCCTTACAGACTTCTAGCTCCTCTGTCACCTTTGATTTCCTCTCTGGTTTAATTGAGATTCCATTCAGTAAATCAATCATTGTTGCTGGATTGTATCGCCCACCGAGCTCTCCAGTGCACTCCCTCTCTGACATATCTCAAATCCTTAATAACCTACTTGCCCAAAACCAAAAAAGTGAAATGCTGGTCCTCAGCGATTTTAATACAGATTGGCTAAATCCTAAAAACAATAAACACTGCTCACGGTTTAAAACTTTGCAGCTAACTCAATTAATCTCCTCCCCCACTCGCATTAATATGAAAAGCCCTAACCATACCTTGCTGGACTGTGGATTCTCTCCTCATCTCCTGATAGAATACAGGAGGCAGGTATTCTCGCTAATAGCTTTAGTGACCATTGTCTAGTGTACTGCGTGTGCAAAATAAAGGCCATGAAATCTCCCCCAAAGGTAATAACCACCAGGTCTTTCAAGAAATTTATTCTTGAATCCTTCCTAAGTGATCTCAAACAGCTCCCCTGGTACAGACTAAACCTAATCCTAGACCTAGACTGTGCAATTGAATACTTTCAGTCTGAGCTCCTGCAAGTCTGGAATTCCCATGCCCTGCTGCGTAAAGTGCGAGCAAAAGGGATCCATCTCCCCTGGGTTACAGCTGATTTTACACTAATGTACCAGCTTAGAGATTCACTGTGGTCAAATTTCAAGAGTACTGGTTCCATGAACGATCACTACGAATACCGAAAATGCCGGAATGAATGCACAAAACAAACAAAAATGGCTAAAGCCCATTACTTCAATGAAAATCTAAACAATAACATATCAAACCCTAGAAACTTTTGGAAAACCATAAGTAACATACAAGCACCCCCAGTCCACTCCCAGCCGGCTGCTGTCAAAGTAAACAACCAAACCCTGCAACACCCCCTATATGTAGCAAATGCCTTTAATGGTTATTTTGTTGGATGCGCCACCACTTTGATTGCCAAGCTAGGAAATGACATGCAATCAGAAAGGCCTCATGCAGGTCAGGCCCTCCAACTGTGCAAAGTCCTGTATCAGACAGGAATTTCAGTTTTCGACCAGTGCCTGTCATTGTCATTACTAACTTCTCCGTAAGCAAAAATGAAATACCAGTCTGGACCTGATCAAATACCAGCAATGCTGCTGAAATCAGTGGCACCGGTAATTGCAAATCCTGTCGCAACTCTAATCATGAATCACTGGCGACTGAATACATACAAAGAGAAGAGTGGTACCTATCCATAAAAGTGGTGACAGTACTTTGGTATCCGAACCGTCCGACATCGTATATTTGCTCCCTGTAATGTCAAAAATTTAGAAAATGAGTCTACACAACAATTACACTGATTATATCAATATTGGAACTGCTTTTACCCAGACAATCCGGCTTTTGAGAAATCGCTCAACTACAACCTGTCACGGATCCCTCTGATTACCAGAAGTGTGGTCCCTTTACGCAGACCGCTCTCTACCCTTCCGATCCTTGAATGGTCGGCGAAACTAGAAAGACATTAACCAGACAATAGATAAACAAGGGGTAACACCAGACAGAGGTATGGATAGAGTATCGTCACGAATCCTTCTGACTACCAAGATATTATCTCCTCTTTGTAGCTCCCTTTCTACTCTTCCGATCCTTGAATGGTCGGCAAAGCTATGTAGACAATGAAGCAGGTAACAGACAAAGAGAAGGGAAATACCAGACAGGGGTACAGAACAGATCACAAGTCCTCCTAGGACTTTAGTAATAGCAGAGGTAATCTGATGCGTGCTTAGGATGCCACATAGACTGACCTCAGTACCAACGTTAAGGGCAGAACCTAGAGCAGAGTAAATGCCAATACCAGGGGTCATACACAGGAGGGTTCGTTTGCCAATGCCAAGGGTCATAACACAGAGGGTTCGTTTGCCAATGCCAAGGGTTATACACAAGAGGGTTCGTTTGCCAATGCCAAGGGTTATACACAAGAGGGTTCGTTTGCCAATCCAAGGGTTATACACAAGAGGGTTCGTTTGCCAATGCCAAGGGTCATACACAAGAGGATTCGTTTGCCAATGCCAAGGATCATACACCAGGAGATAGCCAAAAAATACAAGAGCTCTGCGGGAGGTGAATACCACGTCAGGGCACCCGTGTGATGGGAGAGACTGGGTTTTAAACCCGGCGGGTCCGCGTCACAGCGCCAGGCCCCGCCCCTCGGCGTCCCACGTGAGCGGGCCCGGAAGCGCTTACATTCGGCGCCTGGCCAGCGAGCAGCGAGGAAGCTGCTGCCAGGCGCCCCATCCCCTGAGCCACCGTGACAGAACCCCCCTCCAGGGGCGGCCACTGGACGGACCCCCAGGGGCACGGGGATTGCGCTAAATAGAAGGCCTTCACTAGCCTACGGAGCATGGACTTCCGCAGCCGGTACCCAAGAACGATCCTCCGGACCGTACCCCACCAATCGACCAAATACTGGCAAGGACCCCCTAGACCAGCCTGGCACCCAGAATGGCCTGAACTTCGAATTCCTCCTCGCCCTCCACAGAGACAGGAGGCGGTGGAGCATGGACTTTGGTGTACCGGTTACATAACAGCGGCTTCAAAAGGTTCACATGGAATACATTGTGTATTTTAAAAATGGGGGGGTAACGCCAAAGGCATAGGAGACAGGTTGAGTCGCCGTAGTATCTTATAGGGGCCGATATACCTAGGAGCCAACTTCATGGAAGGCACTAAGAGCTTGATGTTACGTGAAGACAGCCAAACCCTGTCCCCAACTTGATACACTGGTGCCTGCCTCCTGTGTCTGTCGGCCTTAGTTTTCTGGATGGCACTACTTTCCTCCAGTGCCCGTCTCACTCTCCCCAAGTCTCTTTCAATGATGCCAGTTGTTTATCTAAAGCAGGAATCGTGGAATCAGGAAACGTATCGGGGAGCACGGGAGGATCAAAGCCATAAACAGTGAAGAAAGGAGAATGACCTGTGGATTCACTTACTGCGCTGTTAATAGCATATCTGCCCACGGGTAGCAGATCTGACCAGTTATCTTGTTGTTCTGAGATGAAGCACCTGAGATATTTCTCTACGTTTTGGTTTGCTCGTTCTGCTGCTCCGTTGGTCTGGGGGTGATTAGGCCGAAGAGAAAGAGAGGTCTATCCCCACGTTCTTACAAAAACCTCTCCAGAATCCTGAGATGAATTGGGTCCCCCTAATCAGAGACTATTCCCGAGGGACACCGTGAATGCGGACCACATTGGCAATGAATATGGGCCACCAGTTCAGCTGCCGAAGGTAGTTTCTGAAGAGGAACATAGTGACCCATCTTGGAAAATCGATCTATGATCGTAAGTATCACTGTATTCCTCTTGACTCAGGTAACTCTACGATAAAATCCATGGCTACATGTGACAGGGTCGTTCGGGGATCGGCAAAGGCTGGAGTAAGCCAATGGGTGCTGTTTTGGGACTTTTCTGCCTTGTGCACACTTCGCACACGGCAATGTAATCTTTGACATCTCGGCGCAATGTGGGCCACCAGAGGAGTTTACTGATACTAGACACAGTCTTGGTGATACCCATATGCCCGGAAGTTTTATTATCATGATAGATGTTAAGTACTTCCTCTCTTTCGTTCTCAGGTACAAAGAGTCTCGCAGGAGGTTTTCCCCCAGGAGCTGCGCCCTGGACGGTCTGCAACCTTTTCATTAGAGGAGACGAAACACTAATCGTGGTAGCGGCTATAATCCTCTCCTGGGGTACAATGGGATGCTGATCTTGGATATTATGTTCATAAGACTCATACTGTCTCGACAATGCGTCTGCTTTGATGTTTCTGGACCCAGGTCTATAGGTGAGTACGAAATTAAAACTTGAAAGAAACAATGACCATCTCGCTTGTCTGGAGTTTAAACGTTTGGCATCTCCAATGTACGTGAGATTCTTATGGTCGGTTATGATAACAATGGGGTCCTTAGACCCTTCTAATAAGTATCTCCATTCAGCCAAGGCCGCGATGACTGCTAACAATTCTCTATTTCCAATGTCATAGTTCTTCTCTGCCGGGGACAACTTCCGAGAATAGAAAGCCCGCATGGATGCAAGGGTTTGTCAGGAGCCTCCCTTTGGGACAAGACTGCACCAAGACCTAGTTCGGAGGCGTCAACTTCTAATTGGAAAGGCAAGAGCCGGATCTGGATGCGGAGAACAGGGGCAGTAGTAAAGGCTTGTTTTAGTGCCTCAAAGGCTTGAGTGGCTTGAGGTGTCCATTTCTGATTTCCCACCCCTTTCTTTGTCATAGCCGTGAGGGGGGCCACCAAGGCCGAAAAATCTTTAATGAACCTTCGGTAATAGTTCGTAAACCCCAGAAACCTCTGAATGGCTTTAAGTCCTTGGGGTAGAGGCCAGTCAAGAATAGCTGAGAGCTTCTTGGGATCCATTTGAAAACCCCCAGGAGTTATAATATAACCAAGGAATTGCACAGTTACTATGTCGAATAGACATTTTTCTAGCTTACAGTACAATCCAGCCTTCAATAGTTTTTTCAACACTTGTTTCACGTGGACATGATGAGTGTCCACATCAGGAGAGTATATCAGGATATCATCCAGATATACTATGACGAATTCTTGCAGAAAGTCCCTTAGAGTGTCATTTATAAGGTCCTGAAAGACGGCTGGCGCATTACACAACCCAAAAGGCATCACCAGGTATTCGTAATGCCCGCTACGTGTATTAAAAGCCGTTTTCATTCGTCTCCCTTTTTAACCCTGACCAGGTTGTACGCTCCGCGTAAATCAAGCTTAGTATAGACACGAGCCCCTTTTAATCGGTCAAACAATTCTGTTATGAGAGGTATGGGATATGCATTTCTTATAGTGATCCTATTTAAACCCCTATAGTCGATGCAAGGTCGCAGATTCCCTCTTTCTTGGAAACAAAAAAGAAACCTGCTCCTGCTGGAGAGGAGGACCGTCTAATGAATCCTCGTTCCAGATTCTCCCTTATATATTCCTCCATAATGTCGTTCTCCCTTTGTGACAAAGGGTATACGTGACCCCTAGAGGCATCGTACCGGGGAGCAAGTCAATGGCACAGTCATATGGACGATGTGGTGGTAGGACCTCAGTCCTGGCTTTAGAGAACACCTCCTTTAATGCCAGGTAACATTCCGGAACCTCCGTGGACAAAGGAGGAGCTGTGGCAATATTGAGGCTACCAATCACATTAACTGTGCCTAGGCACTTAGACTGACAACTCTGACCCCAACATTTTATGTCTCTCTGGACCCAATCGACTACTGGGTTGTGCTCTGTTAGCCATGGAAACCCAAGGACGACAGGACATGAGGGTGATTCAATGATTTGAAATCTTATTGTCTCCTGGTGTAAAACTCCTACTTTCATACATACATCGACTGTATCGTGAGTGATATGTGGACATGCAGGGGGTTACCATCTATGGCCTCCACCCTTAGAGGTCTTTCCCTGAGAACCAGTGGTATGAGGTTTTTGGCAGCAAAATTCTTATCCATAAAATTGCCTGAGGCCCCAGAGTCCAAAAACGCCTCAGTCTTGAGGTGAACCCCCTCCCAGGTTAGGGAGACCGGTAACAGAATCCTGGATTTGTTTTTTCTCATTATCCACAAAGGAGGCACACAGAGAACCGACAACCTGGGTGTCTCCTGTTCTGAATCCCACTCTGCTATGTTCAGCTCTGCCAACCCTGGGTCTCTGAGGACATTGAAGGCGGAAGTGATCTGCCCCTGCACAATAAAAGCAGAGCCCCTTTTCTCTTCTGTGAGCTTTTTCTGCTTCTGAAATACCTGTCCTCCCTATTTGCATGGGTTCAACGCCGGTAAATCTGTTTTTACATTCTCCGAACCACCTGATGTACTGGGGTGTCTGGGTAACGAGGTAAAGGAGGCAAGACCCTTCTGGGTCTATCTCTGGGGTGTCTCCTTTCCCTGATTTGATCGTCCATGGCTATACAGAAATCTATCAGGTGGTCCAGACTTTCTGGTAATTTTAAGGGAGCCAGTTCAAACATAAAAGCCTCGTTCAAGCCTTCGGTAAAGGCTAGGTTAAAACGTCGTTCGGCCAAAGTACTTCAGAAACCAAAGTCTTAAACTCTATGGCATAATCGGCGACCCTCTTATTACCTTGTTTGATGTGAAACAAGGACCTACCCGCATTGGTAGCCCTTCTAGAGGGATCAAAGGTACGTTTTAACTCAGAGGTAAAACCCTCATAGTCATAAATGATGGGTTTCTTATTTTCCCACAACGGCGTAGCCCACAATAAAGCTTTTTCTGTTAAATGATTAATCAGATATCCTACTTTGGCTTTATCAGACATACAAGAAACTGGATTGTTCTCAAACAAAATCTCGAGTTGAGTCAAAAACCCCCGACATAGGCTTGGTGTACCATCATAGCGTAGGGGTGCCTTCATACTAAGCCTATGTCCTTCAGGGGGGACGGGACTGACCCTAGGTAACACTGGATCTGGAGGGTTTGTGATACCTGTATTGGACCGATTTAACAGGGTTTGCAGAGCGAGAGAAATCTGGTCCATCCTATGGTCTTGTTCCTCTTGTCTGGCTGCGATACGTGCCAGCTGGTTAGAGAGGTCTGCGGGATCCATTGGCCCTGACGTAATGTCACGGATCCCTCTGATTACCAGAAGTGTGGTCCCTTTACGCAGACCGCTCTCTACCCTTCCGATCCTTGAATGGTCGGCGAAACTAGAAAGACAATTAACCAGACAATAGATAGACAAGGGGTAACACCAGACAGAGGTATGGAATAGAGTATCGTCACGAATCCTTCTGACTACCAAGATATATATCTCTTTCTGTAGCTCCCTTTCTACTCTTCCGATCCTTGAATGGTCGGCAAAGCTATGTAGACAATGAAGCAGGTAACAGACAAAGAAAGGGAAATACCAGACAGGGGTACAGAACAGATCACAAGTCCTCCCTAGGACTTTAGTAATAGCAGAGGTAATCTGATGCGTGCTTAGGATGCCACATAGACTGACCTCAGTACCAACGTTAAGGGCAGAACCTAGAGCAGAGTAAATGCCAATACCAGGGGTCATACACAGGAGGGTTCGTTTGCCAATGCCAAGGGTCATACACAGGGGTTCGTTTGCCAATGCCAAGGGTTTATAACAAGAGGGTTCGTTTGCCAATGCCAAGGGTTATACACAAGAGGGTTCGTTTGCCAATGCCAAGGGTCATACACAAGAGGATTCGTTTGCCAATGCCAAGGATCATACACAGGAGATAGCCAAAAAATCACAAGAGCTCTGCGGGAGGTGAATACCACGTCAGGGCACCGGTGTATGGGAGAGACTGGGTTTTAAACCCGGCGGGTCCGCGTCACAGCGCCAGGCCCCGCCCCTCGGCGTCCCACGTGAGCGGGCCCGGAAGCGCTTACATTCGGCGCCTGGCCAGCGAGCAGCGAGGAAGCTGCTGCCAGGCGCCCCATCCCCTGAGCCACCGTGACACAACCGCCCTTTTTAAAAGTCTGCAATGATATCCAAGCTGGGATGGAACAAGGAAACCTAACTGGAGCCATCTTCCTTGATTTTGCCAAGGCCTTTGATGCAGTAGACCATGGCATCGTGTTAAAAAAAACTTACAAATTCTGGCATTGGTGATCGCACGTTAACCTGGTTTCAATCATATGTATCCGACCGATCACAATAATTGGCAGCTCACTCCCTCCCCCTCTCTGTCACTTGCGGTGTACCCAAGGCTCAATACTAGGCTCCCTGCTATTCACAATATTCATAAATGATCTGCCCAACGTCTGCAAAGCCTCAACTGTAAATATGTATGCAGACGACACCGTAATCTATACCAGCAAACCAAATCTCCCGCAGCTGGAGGCTGTGCTGCAAGAA
The DNA here is from genome assembly GCA_009667805.1 of Leptobrachium leishanense. Lineage (NCBI taxonomy): Eukaryota > Metazoa > Chordata > Amphibia > Anura > Megophryidae > Leptobrachium > Leptobrachium leishanense. The sequence continues at coordinate 112,375,008 of CM019063.1, forward strand.
CAATTCACAGAGGTAGAAAAGTGGATCAAACACAACAAACTTTTTTGAAAAAATGACAAAACTGCAACGATGCTCTTTGGAACAAAACCTAAACAGCACAAATTGCACAATCCCCACTTATGTGTTGGGACAAAAATCAAATGGCACGCTGACCACAGTCACTTCTCTCAAATATCTAGGTATGTGGTTAGACCCAAATCTATCCTTTGGCACCCACATCGAAAAACTGTCATCTAAACTTTACCCCAAACTAGGTGCCCTGTACAGAAACAAATCCTGCCTGAGCCCCGCGGTAAGAAAGCAGATTGTACAACAAATGCTTATGCCGGCTATTGAATACGGAGATGTAGTGTATGCAGCCGCCCCGCGAACACACCTTCAGAAACTTACTACATTGTATAACTCATTCTGCCGCTTTGCATTACAATGTAACTACATGACCCACCATTGTGACATGTTAAAAGAGCTAAACTGGCCATCGCTGGAGTCTAAACGCACCCTACACCTTTCCAGCCTGGTGTTTAAGAGCTTCTCTGGGAAGCTGCCACCCTATCTGAATAGACTGCTTCCCCCAGCAGCTCCCTCATCCTATAACCTCCGATCCAGGACCAGCACCTTACTTGCAATACCACAATACAAAAAGACAGTGGCTCGGTCCTAAATTTCCTACAGAGCACCGCAGTTATGGAATAACCTCCCAGACACCATCAAATCTTCCCCCAGTCTTAAGTCTCTCAAGAGCTCCTTTCTAACATACCTCAATACAGAATGCACCTGTAAACATGTAACATAATGACTATTTCCTACATATTTATTTTCTGTTAATCTGTAGATTTGTGTTTTTAATATCTTGCATTGTATTACTTTGTATTTCTGTAACAACTGTAACACTTCAATGTTCTTGAACCCAGGACATACTTGAAAACGAGAGAAATCTCAATGTATCCTTCCTGGTAAAATCCTTTATAAAATATACATTTGTCACTCCCTATCCCTTTCTCCTCTGACCATGAGCCAGAGGAGCAGAAGACAGGACTAGGGAATGTTTCTTCTGACCGACAGGCATAGAGCTGTACATCATTACCCTGATGTGTTTCTTTATTCGAACACTTTTAAAGAGACATATATATCCAAGCAAAGCCTAGAAAAGCAATGAAGGAAGGGCATTCAGAGAATGCTCATTTGCTGCTGTGCTAGATGGGACACAAGTTTTTTTGGCAGATTTCTTGGGTGTCTGTTCATTTGTTGGTGCTGGATTTTGTTTTTTAACTTTATTGCCCTCAAACTATTATAGCCTTGAACGTACACAAAAAATAATTTCTTGCCATTGTATTTTTGTACAATAAATCTTGTAAAGTGCTGCCTATACTGCCCCAATGAAACGGTCTCCATTGTTGGGCAAGATATGGAAGGATATATTATGTACACACTTAACTCACAATATAAAGTATTTATCCCTTATAGATTGAGGAAACTTGTTCCCAAGGGCCGTTACGATCATACAGCATAATTTTCGTTAAGCTATGTGTGTTCTTCTAATGCCTCATCCCCTTGATCACAGAGCTTGAGCACTTTAAAATATGTTGGTGCTATAAAGTATCACAACACTAGTATCACAAGTAATATGCTCCAATGTCACCCCCTGCTTCCATAAAGCAGTTATTACAGATTATATTTTCTATCAACAGTACATTTTACCTTCTATACAGAGAAACACATTCTGGAGCAAATATGTGGCACCCCCTTCTGCCAGCTATTTATGGTGGATTTTCAGCAAACTCTGTCCCCCTTTTTTTTTATCCCAGCAGCCATATATCAGGCAGGCACATGGTTCAAATCTTTTCATTTCATCACCTTTTCTGCTCCTGTTCGTAAGAACGTTCAGTTTTTCTGTTTTTCCCTTGAATTCCCACAGAGTTCTTGGAATATGTCCTTCAGCATATTTTATAGATTCTTCTTGGTTATTCCTTGGTCAGATCCCATAAATGTGAAGAAATTCTGCAGACTGGCTAAACACAGAACTACTGTATATAGTTATGAAGCAACCTTCTGTGATATACTCGAATACGGATCATGCTGTGAAGATGCAAAGATTGTGCATATTAAACAAAAAGATAAAAACAAACATGGGAAGATTTAGAATCGATTTGCTTACCGTTTACCTCCTGCAAAAACAGTCAAACGCTAAAATGCTCATTGCAATAGTTTATATTTTTTCTTAAAGGCCCTCAATTTTCCATATTTAAAAGAATAATTGGGAGCAATAGTTAAGGTAGGAATTTTTCACAATCCGTAGCATTTCTAGTACATAATGTATAAAGGTTCTTGATGTGGGCAACAGAACAATAATTTCCAAATCAAGCATGAACAAGTGGTCGATAGCAAACTGCTTGGCTGCTTTAAGGTGTAGATTTAGATCAGTGTTTCCCAAACCTGTCCTCGGGATCCTCTAACAGGTCAGATTTTAAGGAGTACCTTGGGGAAATGCAGACGAACCCTGCAATCACTGAGCAACAAATTATATCCTTGTGCTGTCAGGGCCGGTGCTAGACTATTTTACGCCCTAGGCAAGAAAAGCTACTTGCACGCACCCCCCACAAAAAAAAGGAAAGCTCACATGGGTATATTTACTCCCAGCTCTCACATGGGTATATTTGCCCCCAGGTCACACGTGGGCATATTTGCCTGGCCTCCTCTTTACTGCACCACAGCAGTGACTGACATCGCTGGCGCGGACGGCCTGCCCCAACCACACCAAGAAATGGGACTGAGCTGCAGGACTTCAACTTCGTGCTGAGAGCATCCTCTGAATACAAACATGAAACCAGAGGATGCGCTCAGCACGTTGGCAGCAGCAAAGCGGTTAAAGAAAAAAAAGGGGTAGAATTTGAGTGCTCCTTTAACTTCTTGCTGCCCCACACCAATATTTAGTCTCCTATCTGTACCTCACGCTGCTGCCAAGATGCTCGCTGTCATTCTTACTTTGTGCAGTGCAGGCAGCAGATATTGTGGCGATTCTAGGAGCAATAACATCCTTTTGGGTGCAGGGCAAGGGGGCAAACCCATCTGCGACAAGGACACAGGCAGAAACGTTTATGCACAGGAGCCGGTTTAAAGACAAATACATGCATTTAAACACACAGCCATAACCCCCTACACCCCAGGGGTACGTAGCAATAAAACTCACAGTATAGTGCAGTGTGTATAAGCGTATCACAGAGCTCCACAGCAGTAAAACTCATAGTAATGTGTATGGATTGGGCACTGAACATCAGAGCGTTATAGATGAGAGGCCACAGGGCCTCTCTGGTGCCGCCGGGGTACCCCTGGTGCCCCCATAGAGTCCCTGGTGCCTCTCTGGGGTACCACAGTGCCCCCCCAGATATCAGACCCCCCGATCAGACACCCCACAGATATCAGACTCCCTCAGATAATCAGACCCCAGGATATCAGACACACCACAGATAAGACTCCCCAGAAGACCACCCCACCAGATATCAGGACCACAACCCCGATATCAGACCCCCAGAAATGCCTCACTCACCTAGCACCGACCTCCCCATACCCCTAAATACCAGGTTAACAGGGAGGCTGCTTTGGGGTATGGCTGGTTTCGGGGGTGGCTTCTCCCGCTTGTCCTGGGCACTTCCCTGGAGGGGGAAATGGGGTTGGGTCGGCCGGCTCCTGCTCTCTCTCCAGGCCTGGTGTTCTAGCACATGTGGGAACTGCCCATATCTGGCGCCGGCGCACTTCTGGTGACGTCCAGATATGTGAGCGGTTCCCACTTCCACATGTGCCAGAACGCTAGCATTCAATTTCTGCAGGTTAGGGAGGTCGCGGCCCCAGCGCTCCCTCTGACAGAGGGGCCGCCAGGCGCACCCTCCGACGTCATCAGATGGGGACGGTGGCCATCTTGGATCCTCCGGCGGCTGGGCCTAGGTAGGCCGCAATGACTTCGGAGTCCTGCGGCTTTTCCATAACCACTGTTGCCACTGGAACGATCGATTAGGTGCCTGCGAAATTAGAGAGCCGCCACTGTGGTCAGGCCTGGCTGCGCCCTAGGCGAGCACTGCGCTCTAGGCGGCCACCTAGCGGCAGCGCCGGCCCTGTGTGTTGTGCTTCAGATATCTGGCAAACGTGTCAGTGGGTCCTGAGGACAGGTTTGGGAAACACTGATTTAGGGTATAGAGAATATATTTTCTTCTGATACCACGTTGCACATAAATTGTTCAGCCTAAAAACGCAGCTAAAATTTGCATTTCTAACAGCTTAAAGCCAGAGCAGATGAATCGCAATAATGCTTTCCCATATTGAAAATATTTTTATGTCACGTCAACAAATTCTTATGCAGGCTATTGAATACAGGGATGTAGTGTATGCAGCTGCCCCACAAACGCACCTTAATACACTTACTACATTGTATAACTCATTCTGCCGCTTTGTGCTACAATGTAACTACATGATCATTGTGACATGTTAAATGAGCTAAACTGGCCGTCACTGGAATCTAGACGCACCCTTCACCTTTCGGGGAAGTTACCACACTACCTGAATAGGCTGCTTCCTCCAGCAGTTCCCTCATCCTAGAACATCCAATCCAGGACCTGTACCTTACTTGCAATACCACAATATAAAAAGAAAGTGGCTCGATCCTCATTTTCCTACAGCGCACCGCAATTATGGAATAACCTCCCAGACGCCATCAAATCTTCCCCCAGTCTAAAGGTCACTCGAGATCTCTATTAACATACCTCAATACAGAATGCACCTGTAAACATGTAACATAATGACCATTTCCTACATATTTATTTTCTGGTTAATCTGTATGTGTTTGTTTTTAACAACTTTCATTTATTACTTTGTATTTCTGTAACGGCTGTAAAATTTCAATGGTCTTGAACCCAGGACATACTTGAAAAACGAGAGAAATCTCAATGTAGCCTTCCTGGTAAAATACTTTGCAAATAAATAAATTTACCATTTATCTGTGGAAACCTGCACAGCACGCCTTTAAATTAAATATGGATTTCAGAGTTATTTGCTTAAAAAACTCTTATGCTTCACCTTGCAAAGCAATGGCTTTTGGGCAAATTCCTCTCTGCTGCATTGGGTAAAACACACACAGGGTTATTCAGAGAGCGTGAAAAGCAGGAGAATGACTGGAGAATGAAAAATTCTATTTTGACCCAGAATTTGTCATTCTCCAGTCATTCTCCTGCTTTTCACGCTCTCTGAATAACTCTGACAATCATTTATATAAAGAAGTGACCAGATAGTTTTGTTCAATCTCCCAATTTTTACTCTATTCCTGTACATCTTAGAAACAACATCAATAATCGAGAGAGCGGTCACCAACAGCCTCTTATTCGATAGTGGGAAGGAAAGCAAAATTCGTTATATGGAAGAAATATGAGCAGTGACTGCCATATATCAGTGCAATCCGAGAAGGCTATTTGCAGCAGTGATTTCGTTTTATGTACATTACCGTAAACTAACCAAACCTTTGTTTGAAATTAAACACTGCCATCTAGAGGATGTGTTAAAGACCTGTTCATAAAAACATAAGACTACATAAAATAGAAGACTGTTGCGCTACATATTTTGCATTGCGGGAAATTCAAAATGCGCCTGAAAATATTAAAGTTTGAGCAACCTTCGTACAAATAAATATATATCTATATACACACGCAGTGCAAGTTAAAATTACAAATGTTCTTGCTGGATGTTGTATTTTAATGCTAAAAATGTACATTTTCTTTAAATGGATTTTTTTTTTATAGTTTTATTGGAAAGGTTAAATGATACCAATGACAACAAATTATAAAAAATCCCCCAAAAAACCCACATTTCCGTAATTTTAAAGGAAGGAAAGAAAAAAGCGACAGAGGGAAGAGAGAACGGAGAAAGGGGGTTGGCCAGGCCCTCGCAGTACATAAAAGGAGGAAGAACGAACAAAGGAAAATGAATAGTGCCCCAGGGAAAATCAAGCAGACCATAACAGCACTAAGAACTAGAGATGTGCACGCGTTTTTTTTCTGTTTCATTACGGCACGTTCTGTTTTTCAGCTCGGTGTCTTGAATGGATTTTTGTTTCGTGAAAATCGGGGAATTTCGGTCTTTTGGAACGTCTGTTCTCTTAATTTCAAAGGGTCCATCCTTGTTCTCGGATTTTTGTTTTGACTTTAGACGTATGGTATTTCGGATGCTCCAATATGTTGGTCGATACAGTAATCCTGCCGATTCGTTCCTTTGGATGTATAATTTTTTATGAAAGATCCTTTATAAATATGCATTGCACAACTATATTTAATCATATCTTGTACGGTTAGAGTGTGGATTAATGGACAAGCTAATTATTTAGAATATGTTGAAGGAGCTGAAAGCGCTAGAGTGGAAACAAGTGAAAAAAGTGACTGCCAGTGAAGCCAACCAATCAGAGCTTTTCCTACAACACACTGTTGCAAACATTGCACAACTTTATTTAAGCATATAAAATATCAATATCTTTTCCCTAAATCCCCAGTCTAATTAAATATTTAAAATAAATATATTATTGATGCAGTAAGAAAGCACTGGAACAAGTGAAAAAAGTGACTGACGATCTGAAATTACGAAATCAGCAATGGAACCAAAACGGACTCGAAACGATATGAAAATACGTTGTCCAAAATGAACCAAAACTGAACCGAAATCCCGAATAGAACGAAAATGACTTTCGATTTTACAAATTTCATGTCCATACAAAACCAAAAAATTTTGTTGCGCTTGGAGAAAGATTTCAGATCGTGTGCATTTCGTTGCCGGTCCGGAACAGACGAATCCGAAGCACCGAATCGGCCCGTTTCGTGAGAAAAACAAATCAGCACGAAACGAACCGCACATCCCTACTAAGAACACGGCAAACCACAGGGTATAGCTTCTATTTAGAGCCCCACCCCCTCCCGAGAGTCCAACCGGACCAACCATAGAGTCCACGTTTTAGAATAACCAGATAGCTGTGAGTTCATCCATGATTTGTACATCCTGTAACTTAGGCGGCACTGGGCAGTTCCAGTCTTCGGCCAGTACACGACAAGCTGCGAGAGTAATTTCAGACAACTTATTTTCCGGTTGTGCGAAATCCACGATCTGTCTAGAAAGGATGATGGACCAAGGGTGTATCGGACTCTCCTTAGGCAACATGTAATAAGGTGGTGGAGATTGAACCTGAGATCAAAAGTGCTGAAGCTGTGTGCATGACCACCACATATGAAGAGTCGTTCAAGTATCCAGAGTGATGACATATGAAAGTTGTACTGGGGTAATGTCCCAACGGAAGATGGTTTTGATCAATTGCTCCTGGTGGGGTGGTGCAAATGGAGACACCTCTCATGGACTCCCATAAGTCAGTCCTATTTGATTTACAGCAGGGGTCTGCAACCTTGACCCTCTGGTTTTGGAAATACATCTCCAATGATGCACAGGCACTCATTAGGTTGGCTGAGCCTCGGGAGATCTAATTGCAAAAACATCTGGAGAGGCCATGTTGCTGACATGTTTACAGAATTAGGGAATCATATTAGTGAACTATTAATTCCTGTTGTTAAACAGGTCAATGTTGATAGTCATTAGCTATATTTGTTACATATTCGCAGCTTAACAGCCCAGGAGTAAATATTACCTCATGCATACCATTTATAAGTGGGATAACAAGGGAGTAAAAAACTCCTATAAAAATAAGAGCATAGACTGAAGTATTGCCTAAAGGAAAAAACTCAAGATTCTGGTTTTGGATTCACAAACCGAAACTTGCGAGTTTTCCTTTTTTTAGGCAATATTCCCATGGCAATACTGCACTAAAAAAGGAAAAAACTCACAAGTTTCTGTTTGTGAATCCAAAAACAGAATCTTGAGTTTTTTCCTTTAGGCAATACTTCAGTCTATGCTCTTATTTTTATAGGAAATTTTTAGTCCCTTGTTTTACCATTGGTTTTAAAAGGAGTGAAAACGAGAGAAATCTCAATGTATCCTTCCTGGTAAAATCCTTTATAACCATCTCCTGGAAGTGTGTTTATAATCCAAATTTAAGTATTGCTTTTTCACCTTGTATTTTTTGGTACACCATTTTTAAAAGCAGATGACCGAGGTTGTGTGAATTTTAAGTAGTAATTATATATATTTTTTAAAATCTTTAAAAAGTGTTGGATTTTTTTTATATTCACATTATATTAGTATTGGATGAAACCAAATATTATGCATTTATAAAAAATAAAAAACACATTTGAGACATCTACACTCCGAAAATACAATGTCAACACCGAATCCTCCTCTTCCTCCGCCTGAAACTGGTAATGCTAACTACAGCAAAAAGTCTGAGGTGCACTGATAACTGTATATTTAAAGGCATTTTACGATCAGATTAGCAAACGGAGGGTATTTTTGACCTATAGGATTATATTAAAAAGACTAAAATATGCAAAGTCTTTATACAAGTCTTTGTTGACATTAAAGTTCACAACCAACACAGAACCCAATTCCAGCTACCTGAGCTGCAAATAGGAATCCACTAAGGACAGAATTTGTTGTGAGCCATAAACAGCTGCTGTTTGCCAGCTCTACGAGTGACCCCTTAGACAAGCAGCTTGGCTCGCAATATATGGGAGCCTTTAGCCATTATCTGTAGCACCAAGGGTAGCAGTTATTGGATTCCGCAGTGGAAAAAAGTCCATGTGATCTTTCAGGGCAATTGGAATCAGGGCACTGCATGTGGGAAGAATAAAATGAAGGCAAGGTTTGCATTCAGAGCACACATACTTTTTTGGGGGGGGGGGGGGGATTTACGCCAATCATGGTCAGAAACTCCTCACGTTGCACTTTTAGAGCTACTATACCTAGAAGAGCTGTTCGTTGTAAAGATGCTAAAGGAAAGGCAAAGTATTAATAAAGTCTAGTAGAATAGACTTACCTTTTCAACTTTGTACTTTAACCCTTTTGTTGCTGTGTCACTTCATAACCTATTTAAACATATTATGCACAAACTGGTGAAAATAAGTTCTACACACAGGTGAGGTTTCATTATAGGACCAAGACAAATTATATATCCTTTTTCCAGCGGACTATGGAGAGTCCAATATATCCAAATCAGGTTTATCATGTCACAACATAACGCTATATCAAAATAGTTAAAATTTACCCTCACCTAGTGTGTCACCCCTCTCCTCTTCGATTGGAAGCTCGCGAGCAGAGTCCTCTCCTACGGTTTTGTGTGTTTAAATTGTATGGACATTTGTTATTCTGTCTCTCCCATTGTACAGGGCTACAGAACTTGTTAGCACTTTATAAATACCTGTAACTGTACATTCTACTTTACATTTTCAGTGTGTACATTTATTTTCCCCACATTCTATCACTCAAACCTTTGGTTATATAGTGTATGGGTTATAAAAACAAATCAGAAACGGATACCCCCGTTACTGTATTTTTGTAAAAAAATACATAATTTTAGGCAAAAGAATTCTATATAAAAAGGTTAGCTTGTATTTTGGTGCATTGAGTTTTATGAATAATATGACCAAGTAGAAAACACTGAACTTGCTCTCTGCGTGAGAAGGCGAGTAATGGCACTGGTATTGCTCATTTTATATATCAGAAGTGTACAATGCCACTGCCCTAGAATATACACAAGCATGGTATTTAATTGTTTTTTTTGCATTTTGACATTTTACACTGTCAACTTTGGTATCATTGGAAATGCCACACGCTGGCCTTTCCAATGACATCTCACTTGACCTTGAGGGATGGTTAAAATGCAGATTTAGGAGCGAGAAAGACCCCCTGCTTCTCTATGTGTGGCAGCTTGTGTTTTAAAAGGAAACAATGCATAATAATGCATTTCTCTATCACTTCCACACTTGCTTCCAGCACGAGAAAGGGACAAGTTAATGAAGCAACATTGCATTGAAGTGGTCAATGGTTTTGAAGTAAAAAAAAGAAGAAAAAAAAAGGACATTTTTCAATTTAAGTTTTTTATACTACATATGGTCGGGGTTTTCCAAAGCAGATATACACGGGTGGAACGGTCAGCATGACATACCTTCTGACAGTCTGGCTAATTTGAGAGGAGCATCAGGTATGACAGTCGGCTATTACAGGCAGGGAGAAGCTGGCAATAAATGTGTGTGGGGGGGCCACAACAACAACATCTTCTGCATAAGGTGGGGAAACCCAAGGACACACCCCCTCACGTCAGCAACGAAAAGGGTCAAGTTACCAAAAAGAACATTTCAAAAACGAGACCTGCTCAATCATGGTCACAATTGATAACAGGACTTAAACATCACATACTACCTGTTGAGGGAAAAAAATAAAAAGGCACATGATCTGTTTTGCTGGCAATAAGCTTTTTTATTTAAACAGTAAGACAGTGTTTCTCACACTGCTTCCCACAATATTCACTGTGGGTACGGTTTTTTAAAATAATAAGTGAACGAAAATTTCACCTTGGGTAAAAGAAAAAAAAATTTGGCAAGCTGCATTAAATATATACAACTCTGTTCTATGTACAGTCCTCCCTATCATACAGCTCTGTTCAAAACACCTATACATAATCTGAATGTACAAGACTGAGGGCTCGATGTACAGTTCACTTTAAATCCCATTCCCCACGCTACACAGTTCATGTTCCACAATTTTGTACTCCTACACGGTCTCCCGTTTCACACAAATTGCTTGGTTATTAACACTTTAATTACACAAAATAAAACTGTAGCAGGTTTTAATATTACTAGACAACAGGTTGTGTTTTAAATCATAGTACAAAATTCTGAAAACTATTTTGCAAAATAAAAATACATTTTTAAACCAGCGCCCGGTGTGTAGCGATATGAAGATGTAAACTTGTGTCTTGAATTTCATTAAATGGGGAACCTGTGAAAAGAATGGAATTTAAGGGCACATACGTGGTTATAGTTTTTCAGATAATGAGTAAATCCAGTTTTAACGCCAAGGGGAGAATATACGTATGTGGTTCAGCTGAGAAGTTTACAATTTTCATGAATTTTAAAAGGAGAAATTTCATTTTATTTACACCACAGGATCGTTTTCTTGGACTGCAGTTGCAGATACATGGACGTGCTCTTATACAAAAATCAAGCACTTCCTAGAGGGATCAGTAGAACATAAAAAGGAACCACACGCACAAACACCTGCTCGGCATACTACTCGACATAATACGCAATGAATAATATGCTGTTGGAGTCAAATATATAAAAATCTTGAAACAGATGGTTCAGGTATCTAAGTTTATCCATGATCGAAAGCTATTCCTACATGTGAAACATTGCTCTGGTGACGTATCTAGCTCTGGTGAAGATCCACAAATACTTCAAGCCTTATCCCGCCTGGAATACGGCAAAGGACCTGGAGGCTCCTGAAACACTGGCTACTGATTGTACAAGACAGAGCACCTGGATAACTAGCTGAACAATCAAGGTTAAAAAGGGTGAATATGTTGCTATGTAGGGTGGCTGACTTTGAAAGCGCTACAAAACTAGAGTAACCAAATCAAGGCTCTTCCAAGTCTACTACACTCCTATATACACCTTTCAATCTACTTCATTATTCGGGAGTTCCCAAAAAAGGCATTTTAAAAAGGGATATTCTATTTGAAATTTACATTTTAATGGAATGGACAGAGGTATCTTGTGGTTTAAACCTTGCAAAAGGAGTTGAAGAAAACCACGCAAGCTTGCTGGTTGGCATACAGCAGTCTCGATCATTTACTGGCAGTGAGATGTCATTTTTGCTCTAGAATGACCCATTAATACTTGGTACTGCACATTTGAGCCACGCTTGTCTAACTCTACTTTTACTATATTCTGAATAAGACACCCACTAGCGTATTTTTAACATTTAATCACAAATCTGAAGTGCTTAGAGTTTTTATTTAGCCATATTAATTTGCCGGTTACAAAACCTTACATGTCATGAAGACATCCTATTACCTACTTAACTCAACAGCCTTTACATTTTATATGGATTGGTGTATACAAGCCCGTGTATACACACATACAACAAAACACAGATTTAGACACATATTGCACTGAGAACTAAATCCAGGAGATATGGCATTAGAATACTGTAACCAGCGCATGGTCTCCTGGTCATAAAGTTTTAACTTTATACAAACTTTTTCTCAAAGGGAAATGGGGGGGAGCAGACTCTAGAAGCCATTACAGTGTACAAAAATGCCACAATATGATTGTACAAGTATTCTTTCTCTTTATATATCTAGGCTAGTATTAACCAAAATAGATTGTATGAAAAGCGCTCTAATCCTCTGACACATCTATATATTATAAAATATCTGTACGGTGGTTGCATATAGAAGTAACTATAACATATCTACAAGACAAAGACTTTCTTAGCCCTGACCTTTCTAAGAAAACCACGTCTAGGATGAATCTGGCTATGGGGTATTCCCAGTGGTCAAGTCGTCACAAATAGCCCAGCTGTTTTAAGGCAGGGGTATTCTTCAAAACGAGGCTCGTCGGGGCGTTCTGAGGCAACACAAACACTGGGTTATCCACAGGTAGTTCAGAGGAGGGGATCGAGTGCATAGATTTTATAAAACTGTCCACTGTTTCTGCACAAGTACCTATTACATATTAGAGTCCTGCTACTTTATGCCCACAGATGAAAGCAGCTCTAGCATGAACACTAACAAAGATATAAAAAAAAAATGAAACTAATGCAGTGCTGCATATGGCACTTTAAACATTTACATCTCAACTTTACAATGTAAGCAAGAGGAAAAAATAAAGCACAGAAGCCAGTTTCAAATAAAGAATCGGAGGTGCTGTCCAAAAATGTAATATTTAGGTCAACTATTCGAAGTCCAGCTAAATTTACTAACCCGGAAAGCACATTTAATTATTCAGTTGTGGTTGGTTGGTTTAGTATTGACAGCTTCTACTTGGTTACAGTGGTCAAGGTGCGTAGAGTATTCCTTTAAAATAATTTCATGAACAAACTCTGGGGGGAGGGAGTGAGTTTGGGCAAGGGCCCAGACCTAAACGTGGGAAGGCGTTTGGGTAAGGAACTGGACTAATGGCAGTTTCGAACTGGAGAGATGAAGGCAGGGAGGGTGGGGTGGTGACACAAGACTCCACCTCCAAGTAAGGTGAAAACACCGGCGGCATAGCCCCTCCATGCAGTGGCAGCACCCCAGGGTCTGTGCTATAGTTCTGCTACTGTTGAACTAAAAACAAACTGGTTATGTCTGAAATAACCCTAGAACTAAATCAGAGTAAAGCAGTCGGCACATCTTCTGCAATCAGCTCCAAACGCGGTCTGACTCTAAAAAGTATGTGCTGTACACAGACCGATCAATCAATAAAGAAAATAGTTGTCAACTATTCTCATTATTGATTAGTTGTCGATCAAGTGTTTCAGTCCTAATCAGTATCTTAATATTTCTCGGTTTCCATGCAACAGGCATCCGCAGGGCCCCTCTGGTACACTCCAGGATCCATTTGAACATGTGGTACGGACCTGTCTTGTAACTGGGAAGAAAGGGGAAATAAGTGCTCGAGACATTTCAATATGAAATGTTGTTCAAAAGTCTTAAGGCCAGGTCATCTAAGCATATACATCACTGAAGATTACATCCAGTGATTCTAACAGTAACGAACATCCAAAACATCAGATATAACCACTACAATAAGTCATTGTTTGCAAACCAATGGACCGTGAGTTAAAGTGAAGATCCAGAAAATGTTACTTTACCTCCTATTGCCTGTGCATGGACACAGACACCAACATCTGCCCTTATTAATTTGGCAATGTAGTGCAGCTGTGGATACAGCTTTCCAAGCAAATCTTCATGAAATCTACATAGAATTTAAACCTGTATGGACAAGCCCAGGAACGAGTTCGTAAATGAGGAGTGCAGTGCAATCCTACAAGAAAGCCTTTTGGATTCTGCTGGCTTTCACCGATCAGTGTTTAACGTAAAATATATTAGAACGCAGCTTTGTGATATTTTATGCTCTACATCTGTTGAATTTTTTGGATGCAGATGGTTATAGGTTTATATATTTCTGCTGGATGCCTGGTTATATTATGGATAGCGGGGTTTACATTGTCACTGCATGTACTGTTGGGGAACATTTACTGTGCATTTGTCTCCGGCATTTATTTATTGATTTGTTTCCCCTGGGTAGGTGCAAATTTTAATAACCAGACTATTTTGGTTGCCTTAAAGGGTATTCTTCAGGTGAGTGATATATCTATTTTGTCGTTTTGTTTTAGTATTGCTGTATATGTGATTTTTTTTATGCAATAAAGGTTTTGGTTTTATTGGACTTTTCCCTGAGTCAGCCTTTTGTTTTGGCCAGGATATCCCCCACTTTTGTTAGAAGGAAACCATTTAGATTTCCAATAATTGACTGTCAAAGTCTAGTATATTTAACAGCCTGAAAACCAAAAGGCTGACAACTCTGACCTGGGAAATCATGCACTGGGTTATTACCAAAAAACTGCATATTCACTGATGTACTTGCACTTCTAGGGCACCATCAGCTGCCCCTCAAGAAAACCGGGATGCAAAGGGGAAAAATTAGCTTCCCCTTTGCGTCCCAGTTTTCCCAGCAGATTGCAGGGCAGGCGCCGAGTCCGACAGCCTTCCCCTTAAATCGCTAAGATCACGTATGCTGGGGGCAGCGCTACGTGCTGCTGGGTCACATGATAAGCAGGATCTCGCTCAACGCGAGATCCTGCTGGTCGGCGGAGTGATTGCCGAGGGAGACAGGGGACTTTCTTCCCCGTCTCTCAGCTCCCGATGGCCAGAAGCAGTGGATTGGGCCGCCGCTCGCACCGAGGGAAGAGAGGTGAGTATCTGATTTTTGAGGGGGTTTTGAGCTGCTTTTAACGTATTCTGCAGCAGCGCAATCAGTTACCTACACCTGAGACGTGTTAACTTTTTCATTAACGCTAGTTACTAAGAGCTGGCGATGGGACAAAAGTGATCTTAACGCTACGAATCGTTAATTAGCTAGCGCCGTTTTTTTTAACCTGTTAGCGATTCGAAGGCGATGTGGGCACAGTGCTATAACCTCCTTCAAGCCACCACTGTCGCTAGTGTTAGCTTGAAGTAGGTGATAGAGCCCCTATTGTTTAGTGTATAGACTCCAGAGCATCACCTAAACCAGTGTTTCCTAAACCTGTCCTCAGGACCTTCGGACACGCCAGGTTTCCGAAGCTCAGCACAGGTGATATGATTTGCTGCTCAGTGATTGCAGGATTCAGTCTGCATTTCCCCTGCAAAGGTGATCTGCAAAATCTGGCCTGGTTGAGGATCCCCGAGGACAGGTTTGGGAAACCCTGACTTAAACAATAACTTTGTGTTTCAGAAGATCACAAAGGGCCTATGGTGGTGGGTTGACAATACACCCAGACGAAGAGGAACAAGAACACACATAGAAGTAGGGAATAGATAAAACAAAATTGCAGAAATTTTTTTTCCATGCTCAAACTAAACATGGTTATCGAGTAACGTAAATCAACTGGTACTTTGTGCGTATATATAACTAGTTGGAATATAAGGTTGCGGCAGGGCTGGACATCGGAGATCAAAGTTAGATTGCAACTCTCGAAACACCTCGTTACAGTCTGGATGACTAAAATTTTATGACAACATATCAACTGACTTGTATTGACCATCACTTTATATCCAAGTGTCACTACTGGTTATTCCTTGTGACGTGTCCCGTTTATGCGATCCTAGGCACAAAAGATATACACTTATTGAAAGTGAATACATTCGGAAAAAGCATATGATGGAATTCTACCAAGAAAATTCATAGTCATTTAACTCTTCGAGAGCAACTATCAAAAGATCTGTGCTAGAAACATACCCTGTTATATACTTTGTGGAGGGGGGGGGGGAGCATTCCACCTCCCGCTTACAAATCTTTGCGTTTCTCTGCAGTCATCCATTTATACAATCATTTCATAAAAATCCTATGCTATCATGGAAAGGATAAGGAGATGTAGAATTTATTTTCAGGCTATATAGATAGATATGTAGTTTTTTGGTAATTACATACACATTTAACTTCACTTCAGGAAGAGCACTTTCTTCTACACTGCAAGATGATGCTTTATGCAACATGTGAATTCATTTCGAGCAGTCCCTTTTACAACCTATGGAGCAGATTTGACCACCGCCAGTGAACAAAGGGTCAGGTAAGAAAAAAAAAAAGTATTTTCCATATCCATCGTAGTGCACGAAACCCCACACTCCCGCCGCAGGTTATACTGGAGCAACCTGCATACAGATAAGTACTTGTGCCAAGCTATATACAGTATGCGTCAGCAACCATGGAAAAAACATGCAGCATTTGCACAAAAGGTTGTCTCTTTATTTCACATGTCACTAGTAATCCTTCAGCAGAACATTCCTTTACGTAGCGGTGGGGGCTGACGGAAACAGAGTGCCTTTCGCACTACCACTGCCGCGCCACAAACTGGGTTAAGGAGCCTTTGGAAGGATCTTAACCATATCGATAAGAGTCCTGTATGGCGGTGCATGCAGCTGCTCTGCACTGCTAGGTCTGTGTGCAATAAACTGGAATGTGTATATATTTTTAAGTGCATATGAACACATGTACATACATATACATTGTACACAGACATACGTCATCACGCTAACGAGTCAGCTTTGTTAACAAACCAATGCAATGCAGCAAAGCACCAGGTGGAAATATCCCCTGAGTATAGAACAGAAAAAAAAATCCGATCTTCTGTAAGGTCTGGGACCTTCCACTCCTTCCTGAGCGGTCACATGCCAGAAACTGAAAACGTTGACCCTTTAAGTCAAGATTAAGGAGTAATTTTAAGGCTTTTCAGACTGTGGACTTCTTGTTTTTTGTGATTATCCTCAGCCCCCCCCCCCTCCAGATAGCAATAACTGCTTTCCTTTCCAATGGGTCAGACATGCCTCGGGCATCAGGTAATGACCAGAAGGTCTCTGTTGATTGATTGGCCGCAAAGAATTCGATCACTCGCTGTCAGAGAGAGTCTCATACTGGGAGCAAAGCAGCGGTTTAGGCTCTTCATCGCGAGCCCTCTGTGGGGTGCCAGAGTTACTCTGTGGAATGGATGCGGAGGGATGAGCAGTTACTAGGCCTGTAGGCAGTCTGATCGTTAGTGGATTGTATGGAAATGGCGTTGACCCTATAAACAGGAAAGAAAAGAATTTTCTTTTTATTGGGGCACGCTTTCAGTTGTTTGTAAGACACACATAATCTAAAGTGAATCAAGAGCTAGCACATGTAACAAACTGGAGAAGAAAATGAGGTTTTGTAACATTTCTGTCCCACAAATTACTAATAAAAAGATGATCAACATTCACGATACAGAGTAATAGAAATTACTTGCTAATCCTGTTAAACCTTAAACGGAACGCACAAAAATAGGATCTAAAAGATGAAGGGCCTACAATTACAAAGGTCGGCCAGCTTATAGAATCATTCTGAATTTTGAGTAGTGGCCTGACATAATTCCCACAACCATTACATTCAATCATACAAAAACAGACCCAAAAGGTACTAGCAGTTTGAACCGACAAGTGCCATTTCTTGATTCACTTTATTTTAACCCTTTAAGACCAATGATGTAACTTATGTCATAAATGCATTGACTTTAAAGACCCTTGGTCCTTAAGGGGTTAAGGCAGGGCCCGCAAATATGGCCCCTCCCAGATGTTTTGGAACTATATTTCCCATTGAAGCTCAATCATAATAAGTATCATGGGAGTTGTAACTCCAACACATCTGGAGGGCTGATGTTGGTGACCCATTTTAAGGTATTTAGGCACATTTTGAAAAGTTTCTGAAGTATTTGCAGTTTGCAAATATGAATACAGCACCAAATGAAGATCAAACCATGCATACCGGGGGTAAAAAAAAATATATATATATATTCCTATGGCAAATACTGAATGGTGCAAATCCCAAACAAATGGTCTAACACAGGGGACAGCAACCTTGGCTCCCTGATGTTTTGAGAACTACATTTCCCATGTGGCTCAGTCACCCATTAGGCTAAGTGAGCCACATGGGAACTGTAGTCTCCAAAACCTCAGGGAGTCAAGGTTGCTGACCCCTGGTCTAACAGAAACATTGCAGTATTGAAAGGAATAAAGTCCGAAGGATCAGTAGTATCATATACAATTGAGAGTGAATAACAAAACATACAGAAAGGTGGTTAATGAATGAACCAAGTAACGGAATAAATCTGTTCTGCAATTTTCGAAGAGAATTAACAGCCAAAAAATAAGGAAACTATTTCTGCAAGACGACAGTTATCGGGTAATTTAGTCAGCATGTGGTAAACACCAAAAGCTTTCGTGTTACAGCAGTATCTCACTCCACTTTTACCTGTTGAAGATGGCCGCTCCTCCCAAACTCTGTTGGTTAGAGGGGTTTTCCGGTTGCAGTCGCCCTCTGAGTGCACAGACGATGCGGATGGAGGCCTCTCCCCGGTTGGCTGGCCTGGTGCTGGAGATTTTGCTTTTCTGCTGCTTGGCCTGGAAAGCTTGTGTTTTCCTCCACTGCCTAAAATGAATAAGCATCCCTAAAGTATTGCCAAATCCTTCCATTTATTCATATATCAGTACGAGCATTGCATTGGTTATTATGGTCTGCATATCAGTCAATCTAGAAGGCCTGGTCACAGTGTGCTCCTCTAATGACAAATTAAACCTCATAGCAATGCTATCGGTCACATGGATGCCTTTTGTCTAAAGTTTTTCAGGTGTATGTTTAAAGAGAGACATTCCCTAGACAGATTGAATATGTGAACTCATGTGGAAAAACAGTGTTACCCCAAGAGTCTAGAGCATCAACTAGGTAACAGTCTGGTTTATTACAGAAAGGATAACACATCGTGGTCGCTCCCTAACCCTATATGTAACCAACCCTAAAAATCACGAGCTTCCAAAACCACTCCAATTCAGGAGTAATCTAAAATTTTAATCCTGAAAAATTCTTCTGAAAACAGACTCTGAAGCATCTGACCTGGAGCACATTTATTTGGAGTCATTTCGATCATGTCCTTTTTCAGATGCGACCAGGAAGTGGCATCCTTTCCAGAGGATACCATGGTGTCTCAACAAGACTGCAGAGAGAACCAGAGCTGGGGTCTACAGCAAAGCTCAAGTTTTATCTGTGCTGTATTCTTGCATAGACTAGGCCTTAATCTACGCCAGCGGATTGGAGGGGGCAGTACTTACAGCTGCAAATCTAGAAAACACAGCATGGAGTCCGAAACCTAATACATGTAATTATAAACAAGAGCAAAGCGATTCTTAATTACATTTTGACATAAATCTGTTGTGAATAGGTCTTAATATGAAGTTTATTTAAGCGTTCGTATTGGATTGGGGAGGCTAGAAATATACACACACATATACATACATACATATATATATGCATTTCCCCTACACCACAGATTTTTGCTATACTATATATAGCAAAAGAAGAAGTACTCAGGAGTGTACAAGAAAATTGCGAAAGACAGGAGTGCCTGAGCTTGGAGGAGAGGGGGGTAACCCTAAAAAAATCTGAAAGAAAATAAACATACCCGGGTGAATGTGGTAGGATGTACCTTCGTGCAGGCAAGAGGAAAATTCTCAACATGATGGACGCGATGGCCTATACACAAATTGGTGTGAACAAGGATTAAAAATGAATTTTTATAGAGTACTATAAAAAGGATCCACAGATCCTGGTAGTACATGACATGGATAAGGCCTCTTGGCTGTCTGATCCCTTCCTTTAATGGGGAAAAGCGTCAAATTTAAAACATTTGGCTGACTATCTCCAAAGCAGTCAACAACTTATATTTTTTGTAGCTATTCCGCACTTATCCTTAAATGTGCATGACCTCTGGCCATTTATGAATTGTAAATCGTGGCTCTTTGCATTGCTATTGCAGGTATAGGGGCGCCATATCCTGCTTAGCATTTACCTTTTCTTCATACAGCAAGGGACGATCCGGGAACATTGTTTCTTAGTTTGTAACAGATCAGTCTACTGTATTTCCTTTGCTTTACCAAGCACAGCACACCCTTGAGCTTCCCTTTTTGTCTTTCCTATACATTACGGACCCTCGAAGGCCCATTGTTTCCTTTTCTGCTTGACAGATCTCTCTACATACTGGGTGCTGTGCTAATGTGTATGTGACTGATCGCGAAGGGGCCTTATCCATACCCCAATTCCTTATATTTACGTCTTGTACTACTAGGATCTGTGGATCCTTTTTACATTATTAAAAATTTTAATCCTTGTTCACGCCAATTTGTGTATAGGCCATTGCAGTCATCCTGTTGAGAATTTTTCTTGTGCCTGCACAAAAGGTACATCATACCACATTTACCCAGGACATACTTGAAAACGAGAGAAATCTCAATGTATCCTTCCTGGTAAAATACTTTGCAAATAAATACATTTTCTTTCTGATTATACACTATAACTATTGCATTCCACTAAAGGTTACATAAGCAACTGGTGTAATATGGCACGTTAAATATTCCATCGTAACAGGAGATACCGGCGATTGCTTTCTATGACATAGGTATACAGGTAAGCGCAATACCTCACACTAATTTCTGTAAATACTTGCTTGAGGTTGGAGAAGATTTCCGTAATAGCTGGTGAATATCTTTGACTAGTATGCCAGTGTGATAAAACCATACATCAACCTACAGCACCAGCCAGTCTACCTTATTAGTTATCAGCTGCAAACATGGGGTAATGTACCATTGACCACAGCTGGAAGCACACATTAAGATCAGACATTATACTTCCAGTGTCTGAAGGTGTTTGGATAATAAATGTGACAAGGAAAGCGCTAAAAGAATTAGCCAACAGGAATATAGAGTTTAAAGACAAAGATCAACATAGCTTGGTGCAAGGAAATTCACGTGCTGAGAAGATAGGGAGGTCATGAAGAATGTGTTATAAAGGGGTGTCATTAAGGTGAAGTATCATTACAACGCCAGCCATAGCATCATGCATTATTATAGAGTGAAACCCTAGGCTTTAAATAGATCTGGTTTTAAAAATATTGTCCCAAACATGTTGTAATTACACTCCGCACGCGTAACCAGGTGTGCTGCTCTGCTCTAAATAATGGCAGCTGTAGTCCTTCATGCAGATTTGGCACCTAATCAACATGGACAGCTTCATAAGAATACATAAACAAGGCCCAAATGCAGTGACAGATCAGTGAATGAGTCTGAGCAGCCAGCATCTCACAAGTAGCAAACTCCCACAGGTGCTACAATATAAACTGTGTGTAATTAGTGTGAGCTATAGATACAATATACGGTGCCTAAATGTAGGGCTGCAACTAACGATTATTTTCATAATTGTTGGCCGATTAAATCGAGTCAGATAAAAAAAAAAAATTAAAAAAGGAACAACAACAACAATTTTTTGTTTACTGAAAAGGAACGTTAATAGCCCAAAGTGGTCAGGAGGTGTAGAGTGTCCCTTTACAGTTATTCATTATAAATTTCACGAACAAACTGAGCAGGAGGAGGGTTCGGAGGTGGAAGGGAGTAAGTTTGGGCAAGGGACTTGACCTGAGTGAGTTTTGGCAAAAGACTGGACCTGAGTGTGAAAACGAGTTTGGAGGAAGGGACCGGACCAAAAAGAGGGAATGACCGCTCCAGATCAAAGAGGGAGTGGCAGGGAGTATGGGGTGGTGGCACAAGACTCCAGCTCCAAGGACAAAACACTAGAGGTACAGCACCCACACCCAGGCAGTACCCCAGAGTTTGTTCTATAGTTCTGCTACTGGTGTAAACTAAATAAAAATAAACTGGTTATGTCTGACATAACACATTTAAACCATGAAGAGTAAAGCAGCAACACTTCTTCTGCAATGGGCTCCAAAGCAAAGTCTGAGGTTATTAACCTCCCTAGCGGATTTTCCGAAGTGTGGCTCGGGGTTAAATTTCACCGATGAAAGTGGTAACCCCAAGTCACACTCTGGCTGGATACATACCTGTAGCTGCACTCCCTCACTGAACTCTGCAATCACATTCTCCTCTGGTGATCGCAGCGTCCCGCTTCCCTTCTCGCAAGAAGCGAACCAGGAAGTAGGATGTCGCAATCGCTGGAGGAGACTGCGGGGGACAGCGAGGGAGCGCAGGGACAGGTAATGTATATAGAGGCAGCCGAGTGTGGCTCGGGGTTACCGCTTTCAGCAATGAAATTAACCCCGAGCCACACTTGATACCAGGGGGCCAAATAAATTGTTCCGATTCTGACATATAAAATATGTCAGAATCGGAACGCCAGGGAGGTTAAGGTTTAACTCCGTCTAGCTCTTAATGTGTGCTGTACACAAATCGATCAATCGACAGATCGATCATGAGAATAGTTGAAAACTATTCTCATAAAATCAATTAGTTGTTTAAGCCCTAGATAAATGTGTCACACTAATAATAGATCTATAATTAAATTGCAAACGGCAGTATTACAGTTACAAGTATTTATAAAGCGCTAACAAGTTCTGTAGCGCTATACAAAGCATGAGACAGAATAACAAACATACAAGCTTAAACACAAGACACTAAGGGACATGACCCTGCTCAAGAGCTTACAATCTAAGAGAAGAGGGTTGGCACACTAGGGGAGGGTGAATAGAGTACAAGACGTAGCCGGTTGCATGTGGGCTGTGTGGGAAGATGGTGCAAGAAATGTACAAGGGGGAATCATGGAGGGAGCAGATAGACTTCTCTAAAATAATGTGTTTTCAGAGACTTCTTGAAGGACTGGAGAGACTGGGAGAGTCTAATGTTGCGGGAGGGAGTTCTGTAGAAAGGGGGCAGCTCTGGAGAAGTTCTGAAGGCAGGAGTTGGGGATGCAGATACGAGGAGCTGATAGCATTAGATCATTGCTAGAGCAAAGTAGGTATTTAAAAAAAACAAGACCAAAATATTGGTTTTGCTACATTTTACAGATTTTCTTTAAATAAATCCAGATTCGTTTATCAGTTTTTGTATAGCTTCCTATATTCTACCAACACCTGAGGTCTGGAGCAGAGGGGATGAAAAAGACAGCATAAGGCCAATCACAGATTGATGTAATTTTGTGAATAGTTGAGCCCAAACCTCCCACGTTCAGAAAAGGGTGAGTGTGCACATTTAATTACATCTATACAAGAGCCTGGATATACTGCAATAGGTTTTTGTCCTGGTTGTGTCTCCCTGTGTTCTGTGCAGAGATCAAACGGGAGGAAGGAGTGCCACCGATATTGGCACACTGCCACTTATACAGAGCCAGTTTATCATAACAGGCTCAAAACCGAGTGGGAGAATTGCGGCACTTTCACATTTTGGACTTTATAGGAGACTGTATTTGCACTATTTTTTTTTTCTCTTTTAAATGTTCCATGGCAGCAAATAAGGGTGAATAGAAGTATCCCAAAAAAAAAAAAATACATATATATATATATATTTCTGGACACCAATAATGCAGGTTGGCACTCGTTTAATTAGATATGCTTTTGGTGTGATATATTTATGCACAGTATATTTTCTCTATATCTCACACTGCTTATATTACAGCACCTGTGGGAGTTTGAATCGGAACGATACCTGGGGGACTTGTAGATGCTACAGAGGCTTTGAGAGCATGAATAGTTAATAAAAATCTAAATTTGCCCTACATAACTGTATCCCATTTGCCACTCTGAGATTGGAACAGAAACGCAATGTGAGGTTTTAGAGGGGATAGCAGGCAGCAATGTCTTCTGGTTACTAAAGCGAAGTTTAGAAGTAAAAAAAAAAAAAAAAGTAGGAAAGCGTATAAAGCCACCAAAGAAACAAATAAACATTAGAAAAGAAAGTAGTGCTGAATGAAAGAATAAAAGCAGCAGACCTGGCAAGGATCGCATGTCGTCATTCCGTCCATCAGCAGCGGTTATGGGTATAGCAGAGGGCAGGCTTGCGCTGGCATTCAAGGGGTTAAAAGCATTGGTACTGAGTGCTGAGCGGTCTTCCCACTGTTCATCATATTTACCCATTAGGGCCTTTCTAATGATGGCCTCTAGTCCCATGTTGCTGTTTGAGTTCTCCGGCACTGATTGGGTTCTGCAGCTAATGGGTCCTGCGAGAGTGTGTGAGAAAAAAAAAAAAAAAGAAGAATAATGGTCAACAAGGAAGCGTTAATATGGACAGCACTACAGAAACATGCCTGCAGTGATCTGTATTCCACATACATGTAATTTGCTTTTCTTTTCGTAATAAGATTTATTTTAATACACATAGGGAAAGCTAGACATGAGGTTGAGTGACACTTGACTGCCAGTAATATCTTTGAAGGAAAGTAACCTCTAACCCCCTTCATCAACATTTAGCTTTTGACCAAAGTCATTGGGAGGAAATGTTCACTACCATGGTCAAGTATACTAGATATTCAAAAGCTCCTGCAGGAGCCCAACATCAAGCCCTTTGCCTGACAAGTGAGCTCAAGGTAGCAAAAAAAAAATATTTTTTTTAGCACAAATGCAATGCAACCGAGGCAACAACAGAATGAACAGACCACTCCATTAAAATAGTAAAATTTGTGTTTTGATGCTTTGGGTCCCTCCGTTCAGTTTATGTGGCCTTAATCATGTTGCTTGTAACAAACAAAATGACACGCTTTACAAGAGTCCAAACCAGGTCATGCAACACAACTTTGATCACACTCAATAGGTTTCTATAGCAAGAGAACAATCACTGGAATGTAAACAGAAAATATGATAAATCAAAATAATCTACGCAGGATTAAAACAAGAAATGGCTATATATAAGAATATAAACAGCATCATTACACCAGTCAGTAACCTCATTTGTGATGCTCATCATAATGGCACATTCATGTATCTAGTGCCCATAGGACACGTAGCAGATTTAATGTTCCACTTACACAGGTCTCCCACCAACAGGAGAGAAGAGATGTTTAGTTCCACAGGAATAGCCCAGTCATTGTATTCAGTGTATAGAATTCATCCAATACAGAGAAGACAAATGATCAACACTGTACAATGGCATATAGTCCACATATGCTGGGGAGTTACGATGGGCCAGCTCTTTTTGGATTAGGTCACATTGTACATGGTTTAGACTGTATTTAACCTCCCTGGCGGTCTAATTTTTTCAAAACTTTGTGTCTAAAAGCGTCTCAATTTTTTTTTTTTAAAGGAAACATGTTTTTGTACATAGTTAGCCTGTAATAATTAGGAATCACGCACTGAAATCCGTGCAAGCAAGAGTCCTTACTGGTAAAATCCTTTATAAATAAATAAAATAAATAGTAAATACACTGAGTCCGATAAAGTATGAAACACGACAATTTATTATCCCAAAAATAATTATCCAAAATAATGCTAATAAATTATATTCAATAAAATAAAAAACACTGAAATCTGTCTGAAAACAAGGGTGAGACTATGTATGGTCTGTTTCTTATCCTGTAGTGCCACCTAGTGGCCGTTCAGGAGCAGTGACCGTTCATGACATTTTACATTGTAATACAGTGCATTATATATTTTTTTTCAGTTTGCTGCCTGGTCCCGCCCCCCTGCATCGTGTGACTCGCAGGGAGCGTTACCAGGAAGCAAGTCGCCGCGATCACACTGCGGGGGACAGCGAGGGAGCGCAGGAGGAGGTGAGTATGCATCCAGCCCGAGTGTGGTTCGGGGTTACCGTTCGCGGTAGCGAAATTTAACCCTGAGTCAATCTCGGGAATACCGCCAGGGAGGTTAAAGCAGATTTGTTATATCAACATTAAGTTTTGTAAACGTCGTTTTGTTGCTTTGGGTCCAGTAAAGCACACATTTTACTTTATTAGCGGAGTCACTGCTCATTTTCTGTTGTACTGTGTATATTTTATGGTTTTGGGATTGTCAGCATCCAGAAAACCGCTGTACCCCCTACAAAGCATTTAAGGATCGCAGCTCTAGATTTGTTGTTAGTTACGAAGTCGTGTCTGACCCGTCACAAGTTCAACCCAATGGACAACCTTCCTCCAGGCTACAGGTCAGGCAAAGCACAAGTCTAAGAAACTCTAGAGTATGTTATTGAGGTTTTTCTTTTTATAGGAACTTCCCAACATACTGAAATCCATAAATTTCTATAGAAAAAAAAGAAACAGAACCACCAAAAAGAAAATGCATAAAAGAAAAATAATGTCTTCCATTTAATCCCCAATACATCCTTGGATTGCAAACATGTGCCATTTGCCTAAGGCTAGGGTCAGACGAACGCATTTTCGCGTTGTCTGTGAAAAAGTGCGTTCGGACGAATGGACGCATTTTTTCACGGAGTACGCGATAGCGGTCATACGATGCGCATTTGCATCCGTGATTTTGTACGGATCATCAATAAAACACTTTGTGCATCTGGACGTTATGTTGGCCGGACACTAGCAGTGTCTGACATCTCCAATTCACGCACACACGCCGCTAGCGGGCGCAGCGCACTCTGTACGTCAGTACTAGCAGTTTAACGTTCTCGAAAAAATGCGTTCGTTTTCCACTTGCGTTGCGCAGCCGGACTTTCGTGCGACCGTACTTCGTATATTGGCCGTCATTGCCCGGCATTTGCTGCTAGTGCGGCCGTGATTAAGTGCGCCTGCACGCGCGTTCGCACTGCGCTCGTCTGACCCTAGCCTAAACTGATCACAATTACTCCAGCCAAGGTGTGCGCAATCTGGCTGAGGATCGAGGGAGTTTCAGCTTATT
Source organism: Leptobrachium leishanense (assembly GCA_009667805.1). NCBI lineage: Eukaryota > Metazoa > Chordata > Amphibia > Anura > Megophryidae > Leptobrachium > Leptobrachium leishanense. Next base: position 112,401,789 of record CM019063.1, read on the forward strand.
GTATACCCTCACAATTATTTTATTATTTTTTTTTAGTTACTTCTATGTCGTCAAACTACCACTGTCTTATAGGGAAAAAAATACATGTATATTGCCCGTGTTGAGACTGCTCATGAGATTACCTGCCCCAGTGATGGCTGGCATGTTAAATATTTCAGTTCCCGGCTGTCCAATATCTGACAATGAGAGGAACAAGAATTTTTTTTTTTCTTTTTTAAAAAAAAACTTATACATATTTCCAACATCTACAACATTCACAATACAAAAGGAAAAAAAAAGTACTCCGTAGTAAGACAGAAAAAAATAAAATAAATTAAGTTGTAATGGGTGCTCCAATGAAGTGCCAATTAGGATGTATATCTACTCTTGCAAAATCCAGTATACATTTCATCATGGACAGTAACTCCGCCCTCCCCCCTAAAAAGTCAAACTGCATCCGCGTGAAAAAAAAAAACATGGAAACTCTTACTATACTCTGGCTCATTCCTGTTGGTTGTACTAAGCTTTTTAATGATCTCCTGTTTCTTGGACTTAACCATAGCAGAGTTGCTCTCGGTCAGCTTACTAAAGAATGCTGGGGGCTGCGAGTTGTTTCCTGGGGACTTTGAACCCATTCTGCAAAGAAAAAACAAAAACGAGAGAGAGAGATATCAACAACGAGACGTGATGGAATATGTTACTACAGGCTTTAAGCTTACAAAACTGACAGCTAATGCAAAGAGTACACATCTTTTTGACGGACAGCTCCTTTTTCAAAATACTTAAGAAAACCTTGTGCTACACCATTAAACGACCGGCAGAGGCAAGAAAAAGACACGGACTCCGAGTTGCATGGACTGGCCAGTTAGCGTGAAAAACATTTCACCAAGGGCACAGTGAGGAGTTCTATCCAAACTAGATAAACTTCCATGGGGGGGGGGGGGGTCCTTCTACATCTGTGATTTCTGTCACCTGTCATTCTGAAAGCTTTACTTCAATTTATATTGTAAAGTGTGGCAAATGTTTGTGCTCCACAAGGATGACAAAGATTCCCTTTGCCAAGAAATTGGATTTACTCATTACATGCAATAACATGAAAGGTGTGTAAAAGGAATCTGGGTGCAAACCTACAAAGTCACCCATCCTGTGTGTGTAAATTAATTTTCAAGCAAAAACAAGGGTTCTTTGTTAAACCTAAGGCATTAAGAACATATACGTTTCAACTGCAATTGTACATTAGAACCGCCATCGAGAAGACAATCAGCAGTTGTAGCCATATTTTTTTAAAAAAGGACCCAATTTTAGCCAATGTTGGTCTGTCAGTGCTGCTGTGATTCTTGGCAAATAGCACCAGCTGCACCCCAAAAACATATTGCTCCTCACCCAGACAGGCGACAGACTGTAAATTGTACTAAATCATCTATTCCCTTTTAGATGGGACAAGGCGAGTAGAACCGAGATGGAATATCTGTGTTCTTCCCATCAACACCGCATATCGTCTCCTACACCAGCCATTTACAGTGAAACCTAAAGAATAGGTGAAGGAACCCAAAACGTTGTACTCCACCACCAAAAACAAATTCAACCTTGAATGTGAGAAGCGATGTAATGGAGGAAGAACACATTTCTTGAGGAATTCCCTTGCATACGTCACGTATAACACTGTATTAGGAACGATTTCAATGCATCTTCACGACTCGAGCATAACAGACCGCTCTCATACTTGACAGATTGACACTGTGTTGGTCACACAAACACACATTTTAAAAACCCCAAAAAACGCAGTTTCACTTCGTTCCAATTAACAAGAAAACTTTAGATGAACTCAGAAGTCATTATAATGAAAAGAAACAGAAAGGAGTAGCACCCAGAATACAGTAGACCACAAATGCATGAGAATGGAGAGAAAAGTGGAATAGAGGAGAAGCCTATAGAAAGCGGTTAAATGCAACACTTTATTGCAGGTTAAAAGCTTGCATATAAAAGGGCTTTATTCAAACCTTGGTGTAAACTCAAGATCTTTTGGAAACTTAACCCCATAGACCATAATGGCTCTGGCTAGTTTACAACAGCTGTGGTTACGTTTACGCCAAGGTCAGAATAAGGTCCAAAGTCTATAAAACCCTATTCCAGGCTTGGTGAAAACTTAGCAACTCCATAGGCTATATTCCATAATTGTAAAAGTGAGATTTCTCCATTTTACAGACTTTTTCCGGGGTAGGTGCTTTATTAGCACCTAGCCCCGGAGTGAACTGCAAAGCTGGCCAATACGTGTCCCAGCTGCAAGCTCTGCGCAAGCTCATTCTCACAGCAACGCAGATGAATTGAGTGAAACTAGGAACTATTTGTTCCCAGTCTCACTCTGCTCCCGGCAGTGGATCATGCCGTCCTTTTCACCATGGGATGAGAGGAGAGTATGAGATTTAATGGGGGGTTAGTACAAGGTCTCGTGATTTTGCAAAATCATGCAACACCAGCTTTAAGGAGATGTTATTTCACAGTGAAATAACGTGTCCGACTACTTTGGAATAGCCTGCACTTCCACGCGAAGGTCAGAATGAACATCTCCCATAATAAATATGGGAGACATTAAACTACAGTAACCTCGCACAAGGAAACGCTACAGTCAAGCCACAAGTTCAGCTAGTGTCTCGAATGGAATGGTGTTTCCTGACGATAACTACAGGAGACGTTATGTGTAAGGTTTCCTGCAGTTAGCTTATCGACAACTATGGAATATGGCCCTTTGATGGCTAGGGTAAGATTAAAAAAAACAGCTCTGGTTACGTTTACACCAAGGCTGGAATACAGCCCCAGATAGGGCCCCATTTCAAGCTCTGGTTAAGTCAACAACTGCATGGACTTCAATGGCCCTTTTAAATTTAACCAGAGCTGTTGTAAACTTGGCAACTCCATTGACTCTAGTGGTTCTGGTAAATTTACAACCCCTCTGGTTATATTTATAGTACCAGGGTTTGAATACAGCCCTAGGTTTTCTATGACACATACAAATAAAGGGTTGCACTTTACCGAAAACGCCTTCATACCAGTGAGAGGGGAGACTATGGGCTGGAAACCAATCTTGGTGTCAATTTAACCAGAGCTGTTGTAAACTTACCAGAACCACTATAGTCCATGGAATTGCTAAACTTACACCAGCTCTGGTTCAGCTTACACAAGGGTTGGGATACAGTCCCTACGATTTTATTTTGCAAGCTATATATATTTATAAACGTTTCCACACAATGCTCCAGCAAGACTACTAAATGAGCAGGGACATCATAAATTCTACTGCTATTTAATCCCGCCACCCAAAGATGAACCCAAGAGGGCATTAAAAACACCCCAGGATCAATTCATTGACCTCCAAATGGAGACAGACTTAATGGTGTTGTTTCCTACAAGGTCGAGAATGGGGGTGGCACTCTTGACATTATGGGAGGAAGGAACTTTCATCTAACGTGGTGGCCATCTTTGAAGAGGAGTAGGTCTCCACAAAGATGTAGAAATATCATGTGCACCATGTTATTGGTAAAAGTAGGTTTTCCTCATAAAATTTAATAGGACGGCTTTAGAGTTTGTTAAACTGAATAGCATTACTTAGAATTCTTGTCTTCCTGGAGAATACTTCCTTCACTGATGTACCATGTTTAAAGCAGCACAAATGGCACACTAGCACAAACGCAGCAGCAGGCTAAGGTTAAATACCCGCTTAAAAACAAAAGGAAGTTGGAAAAAGTATTTTGAGGGGATAGCATGGCTGGTTACTGATGAAGAGATAAGTTGGCATGCTTTGAGAGTGCATTACCTTGGTCCCGTTTGCTCTCCCTCTCTATATAAAGTGGGGCAAGTGGCACTTCTACCATACTCTGGGGCTCCCATGCCCTCTCGAGGAGATATGGGCTCGATACCATCTTCTGAGTCACTCAACGTTGTTTTGTTTTGATCAGGAGATCTAAGGATTAATGAAGCTTAGGTTCATCTAATGGTACACAGGAATCCTTTTGTTATTGCCATAACTGGTGGGGACACAAGGTTCAGGTATCCCAAGTAGAACAGCCGAGCTTACTGTCCACAAAATTATTGTCATTAAAACACACATGGTCCCACGTTAACTACATAATCCTATTTGGCAAAAATATCTACTAACAAGATGCACAGTGTTAGAATTACAGTCCGAGCCAAGGTTTTTTGCAGTTTACATCATCTGTTCCCGCCAACCATTACTGCTCATTCTGAACAGGTCTTCTACCACAGTTCGACTCACCGTTTATCTCCGTTGCTTCCGGGGGAGAATCTTGCAGCTTGGTTCTGTTCTTGTTGCTGAACACAGTCACTGGGGTTCTGCCTGAGGTCTAATACTGGACCGCTGGCTCCGTGGTAATACACTGGTGCTTGGATTTGTTGATGCAGCTGTTGAGGATGGTGCTGTGTGTAGTCCCGAGTGATCACCTCCTGGAGACAGATCGGATAGACAAATAAAAGAAATGGACATTGTTCCAATTGCACTATCAATGACCAAATAACAGGTAATTTGTAGCACAGAGGAGGTAATCCAGTACGCAACATCCAATGCATTATACGAAAGGTCATCAATCCTTCTGTATAGCCATTCCTTTTGCGCTTTTGTCTATAAGCGCAAACCATTTGCCGTTTAACTCTGCGTGATTAAGTACTGTAGATATTCCGCTAGATTTTGGTGACCAAAAATTTACCTTAAAATTGGAGGGGAAGTATTCGAGACATCTGCATCGCGTGTAAAAAAAGAATAAAAAAAACACCTTGCTTTGCTCATGGATTCCAAGTCTCCCGGTAGTCTCACTGAAGTGAATGCGGGCTCCCTGATGCTTGCAAACACTTCAGGAACTCCTGGATTCGGTAGAGGTGGGGATCCATCATGGCTAGAGGGCACGCTCTGTTTAAGCCAATCTTTCACCTCCGCTGGCCATCTTATCACGAGTAAAGAAGACGTGTGGCCAGCGGTTTCATACTTGGTAACAACTGCAATCATTCTAGAGCAGAGCACCCTGGCTGGAGGGGTTGCCTGACGGTGTTACGAGAACCTGGAAGGATCTTCATTGTTAACCGGTACAGTAACATTTTGATCCTCGCATTATATTTGAGTCTTGAGTATTCTCACATTTCCATAGTAATTCTCTATCCATTGCGTTCTATTCGGGTCGCGCTATACTCTAGTATCTACGGTATACATCACAAATTTACTATACAGACTCCTGCTATAAAGGGTCAGGCTAAATAAAATATCACTTACATTGATATGCTGAGCCAGGGTGACCACACGCTGGTTCTTTGACTGCATTGTGAGGCACGGGGAATGTTGGCCTTCAGCTTTTTGACGCATATGTCCTTCTGATATATGTTTTAGTGGCACTGAAGAAGAGCACAATAGACATTGTTAGATGGCTGCATTAACACAAACTGCCAGGTACAAAACATGGTCTATTTCCAGAATACACTTACAGGACAGAATTTGTACAAGATTCCAAGACATGCCAGAACCGTCTCAAATGTAAAGCAAATCCCATACTAAAAACAGATTTAATATTTTGCATCACAACTAGATTTAAGAAAAAAGCACGAAGCCTTGACATGAGCACCTCTCATAGGACTGCATTGTAATCCTGTCACCGAAGATCATTGCAAGTAGTCCATCACATAAAACAGAAAAAGCAGAGTGAAAAAAAAAAAAGGGAATAAAACCACCATTTCAAAATGGCAGATTTCAGGCTGAATGAACATTATTTTGTATCGTGCGATGTTGTATGATCACCTTGCTTGAGACGGGATTCTTGCTCCACACGTGCGCTCTCCAAGTCCTGTATGGCCAATCGAATGCCCTTTTCGTGAGACAGCCCGGCAGCAGTCATAGGGCTAACTGCATCACGTCTGTCAGGGCTGTACCCAGTGGGAAATCCTAATCAGACGCAAACAGGTTAAGACATTGGTCTGCTGACCACCCCACCAATAACCATAAGCAGAATGAAGCTGTGCAACATGTCTTCACTTTGATGGCATTACCAGTATGAGACAAATCAACAGACTCCGTCCTGAACTACATATGGGAATCCAAATAGAGTAATCATGCCATAGAAGTGCAAACGTGGCCTTGCTGTAGCATACATTTGTATCCCCCCCATTCAAAATTTAATGACTCTATATTTAGATGTCTCTAGGCTAAATCGATAGAGCAGAGATCACAAATGATGTCCCCCCTTCCCCATGATTCTACGGTCATTTTTTGCATTCAAAGAATTCTGGGAACTGTAGTCAGTCAACATCGGTGTGTGGGGGGGGGCAGCACTTGAGATCCCTGTACAGGATTTTGTGTTTGTGTATATATAACTAGATCATTACAATATTGCCTGTGGATAATAGGATAATGTGCATTTAAACTTTGTTCTCTCATCCTCGTTTTTAGCATTCCTACAAACACAAAGGGCATTATTCCCTAGTGAACGCCAAAGTTAGTGTCTGGATATGAAAGTGCGATCGCTAGGATAAGGGTGTCTAACACAGGACACCCATATTACATTCCTGATGCTACCCCTGTTAGTGCATCAGTTTTTGCGCTAGCTTCAGCAAGCCTTTGCGCATTCAATACTTAACATGGGGAGCGCAATCATTAATTACCGTTTTGATGTATGAGTACAATGTGCTGGCGCCAATTACAGTCAGGACGTGCAGGGCAAAATTTTAGCGAGTCTTAAAATCTGGTGCTAAAGGAGTATGAAAAATCATTTAACACTTAACCCCCCCCCCCCCAATAAATATGATACTCCGCTATCATCCCGCAGCGAGAACGGTGGCACGATCCGCTGCTTGTCACCAGGAGCGGAGTGAGACTAGGAAAAAAAATAGTTCCCAGTCTCCCTCCACGATCTCGCGGCCCAGAATTGCTACCCCAAGTATCCCAGCAGTTAGCTCTAGGTTCCAGGGCGAGGTGCTGAGCTAGCGCCTGCCCTGGAATATCACGTTAACATGGGGACACTACAGGAAAATCTGCAGGCGCAGACGACCCCCGTTAGGGCCCAAAGTTTTCAAAATGAAGAGCCTGTGAAGGAAACGCTACGGATTATGGGAACATTGACATTCATAACCACGCAGCGGTTAAGGAGCCAAAAAAAAAAAAAAAATGCCTTTCAAAACTAAAGATAAAAAGCGCCAGAGAGACCAGAAAACCACTCAGATTTTCACTAGTCCTACAAAATCACCTTTAGAGTCAATATAAACGGAGTTGCCTCCATTGTTTTTCAACTACAATTCAACACAATTTTTGGAGAATTAAAGAAAAAGGTAATTCAGCAGCAATATGTATAATACAGGAGACCTAACCGTGAACCGTATTTCTCTGGTAAAAGTCAATCTGGCTTTTAAAATGGGTTTAAATGGGGTTTCATGGGCTAGATTACTAATGTACTTAATCTCAAAAAAGTAGGTTTCTAGTAGTGAAGAGGTTAATCTGGTTAGCAAGCGGACAACCATTTGCTTCTGAAAGTCATGTTTTCAGCTTGGTTTGGGGTTTTGGTTAGCTTGGCAGAGAGCAGAATCTCAGAATGGTCGTATTAACCATAGCAAGGTGCCAATTCGGAGTCTATGTACACAGGACTCAATGGAAACAAGTACATCCACAGAGAAAGGGTAAAACACCTAACAAAATCTAGGGCAATAATTATAGAATTTGGACACCAGAAGGATTAATCCAAGACCCCAAGCTTTGATATTTACTATTTATAGGACACTATAAAAGTGAAACACATGGCATGGACACTACTTCAGCTCATCAGAACGGTCATATAGTGCATAGGACTAGAGTCCTTACAGTACCGGTTGCCAAAACTATTTAGGGTTGACTTCTTTTTATAGCAGAACATTGTAGCTCAAGCCACAGGGGGCTAGGGAATAACATCTCCTGACTTTCATTACAGAAGAATCTGCATAACAGGGATAATGCAGGCAATTTTGTGGACAAGAATCAGTTGCATAAGGCAGCGTTTTAAGGTTATTTTTTTCAGATTCTGTGCGACTGTGGCAAATCTTTGTTTATATAGAGATTATGGTTTTGTTCATGGTTTTCTGGGCATGTACTATAACAATCATACTTTCAGGCAAAGTGTGAAACACGCTGTCATGCTATGTGTAGATCCATACACGGCAGCTAGGATATCAATTGATAAATTGGGGTGGAATGCTGAAGAATATTTCTTACGCTTTAGTCCTAGCTATACATATACACCCACCGGCCACTTTATTAGTTACAGCTTGCTGGTACCGGGTTGGACCCCCTTTTCCCTTCAGAACTGCCTTAATTCTTTGGGGCATAGATTCAACAAGGTGTTGGAAACCTTCAGAGATTTCGGTCCATATTGACATGATAGCGTCACACAGCTGCTGCAAATTTGTCGGCTGTATATCCATGATACGAATCTCCCGTTTCACCACATCCCAAAGGTGCGCTATTATATTGAGATCTGGTGACTGGAGGCTATTGGAGTACAGTGAATGCATTGTCATGATCAAGAAACCAGTTTGAAAGGATTTGAGCATTGTGACATGCTGCATTATCCTGCTGGAAGTAGCCATGGTCATAACGGGATGGACATGGTCAGCAACAACACTCAGGCCGTGCGTTTAAACGATGCTCAGTTGGTACTAAGGTGCCTAAAGTGAGCCAAGAACATATCCCCCACGCCATTACACTAGCCTGAAACGTTGATACAAGGCAGGATGGATCCATGCTTTCATGTTGTTTATGCCAAATTCTACCATCTGAATGTCGCAGCTGAAATCGAGACTTATCAGAACAGGAAATGTTTTTCCAATCTTCAAATGTCCAGTTTTAGTAAGCCTGTGCGAATTGTAGCCTCAGTTACCTGTTCTTAGGTGACAGGAGTGGCACCCGGTGTGGTCTGCTGCTGCTGTAGCCCGTCTGTTTCAAGGTTTGACTTGTTGTATGTTCAGAGATGGTATTCTGCATACCTTGGTTGTAATGAGTGATTGAGTTACTGTTTCCTTTCTATAATCTCAATCCAGTCTGCCCATTCTCCTCTGACATCAACAAGGCATTTTTTCACCCACACAGCTGCCACTCACTGGATATTTTCGCTTTTACAGACCCTTTTGTGTAAACCCTAGAGATAGGTTTTGCATGAAAATCCCAGTAGATCAGGAGTTTTTGAAATACACAGATCAGCCTGTCTGGCAACAACAACCATGCCATGTTCAAAGTCACTTAAATCCTTTTTCTTCCCCATGCCGATGCTCAGTTTGAACTTCAGGTCGTCTTCACCAGGTCTAGATGCCTAAATGCATTGAGTTGCGGCCAAGTGATGGCTTGTTAACACAAATTGTTAATCTGCCAATTTAATAGGCGTACTTAATAAATTGGCTGGTGAGTGTATATTAAGGCTTATTCTCAGGGCCGGATTTGCACCTCAGGAGCCTGTAGGCAAAGAAATGTGGAGCACCCCTACCCCCCCCCCCAAAACAGAAAAAAAAACCAAAAAAAAAAACATGCCAAAACAGCTATTTACATTTTCGTTTTGAGGCAAAAAAAAAAAAAAAATACATTTTAAAAAACTGAAACGTTTTTGCTCTGCTCTCAGATTAAAAGATGAGGCAGAATCTGTTGCCTTAGAGGAGAGGTGTGACACATTAGGGGTGTGGGAGGATGGAGCAGGAAATGAATGATGGGGGATCATGGAGTGAGCCGATAGGCTTCTCTAAAGTAATGTGTTTTCAGAGACTTCTTGAAGGACTGGAGAGACGGGGAGAGTCTAATGTTGCTGGGGCGGGAGTTCCATAGAAAGGGGGCAGCTCGAGAGAAGTCCTGAAGGCAAGAGTTGGGGGTGCGGTACGAAGAACTATAGCATCAGATCATTGGCCGAGCGAAGAGGGCGGGACAGGATGTACCTGCTAATAAGGGAGATGTAGATAGAAAGCTCTCCATAACCGTGCAGCTATGTGAGGACCAGTATTTTGAATTGGATTCTAAGGGAAACAGGGAGCCAGTGTAGAGATTGACAAAGGACAAAGGGGTGAGGTGCGGGAGGTGAGGTGTATGAGCCTGGCATAGGCGTTCATTACAGACGGCAGAGGCAGAATCTGGTACCTCTTAAGGCCAGAGAGAAAGAGGTTACAGTAATCAAGGCGGGAGATAATAAGAGCTTGGATGAGCTTTTTAGCAGAGTCTTGATTTAGTCCGTCAAACGCAATCTGAGCGCACTCTGTGTGCGTGCATAACGGATAGACGTACGGACGGAAGATACTGTAGACACCACACAGTCTTTTTTTTTGATAGATATTAGAAAAAAAGGGAAATAAAATTAATATGAAAAATGATAAAAATTTGAAAAGGATATGAAAAGCCATTTTGTGCGTCAAGGTGCTGGACGTCGTAAATGCGCTGCGTCTGACACACAGAACGCTATGCGGATGTGGCGCACTCTGCGCGTCCTTCTAGTGGATTTACATTCTTGCCTAACTTGCGTCCGTTTGCCACGTGCGTTGTGCGTGCACAGTTCAGTGCACACGTACTTCGTGTGTGAGTCTCTATTGATCATGATTCATGACGTTATCACTGCGTTAGTCTGACATGGGCCTAAGACAGAGACGGATGCAATTTTTTTTTATAGGTGGAAGTAGTGAGATTTGGTTAGCGACTGAATGTGAAGAGTAAAGGATAGATCAGATTCCAAGAGTACCCCTAGGCAACAAGCCTTAGAGGTTGAAGTAATGGTGGCACCATTCGCCTGAAGGGAAATTGGTGCAGGAATTGAGGTTTTAGAGGGAGAAGAAGAGAAGTTCAGTTTTAGAGAGATCGAGCTATAGGAAACGGGAAGTCACCCAGTCGGAGACGCTGATAGAGAAATCGGGTGAAGAAAGGTAGATTTGGGTTTCGTTAGCATAGAGGTGATATTGGTGTCCATAGGAAGAGAGGAGTTGACTAAGAGAGGTGGTATAGATCGAGAAGAGTAGGGGACCCAGAACAGAGCCTTGAGGGACCCCTGAGAGAGGAAGTGGTGATGAAGAGGCACAACAAAAGGATACAATGAAGGAGTGAAGAGAGATATAGGAAGAGAACCAGGAGAGAACGGTGTCACTGAGGCAAAGTTGACGCAGTGTGAGGAGCAGGAGGGGGTAGTCAACAGTGTCAAATGCAGCGGAAAGGTTAAGAAGAATAAGGAGGGAGAAGTGACCTTAGGTTTTAGCGGCAGCTAAATCATTTGTCACCTTGGTCTGAGCCGTTTGATTGTTGGGAGCGAAAGCTGGACTGGTGCAGATCGAGTAGAGAGTTAGCAGCGATAAAACCGGTGAGCTGGTTTTAGATCAGGCGTTCTAGGATTTTGGAGGCAAAGGGGAGCAGAGAGATGGGACAGTAGTTTGAGAGGGAGGTGGGGTCAAGAGATGGCTTCTTTAGAATGAGGGTGATCAGAGCATGTTTGAATGAAGAGGAGAGGGAGAGGTTAAAAATATGAGTCAATGCAGGGTCAATTACTGGTAGGACAGACCGAATAAGGTGTGAGGGGATGGGGTCAAGCGGACTGGTGATTGGGCAGGAGGACATGAGAACTGTGGAGACATCCTCCTCCAAGACCGGAGAAAAGGAAGACCTACAGGGTTATTCAGAGAGCGGTGAAAAGCAGGAGAATGACTGGAGAATGGAAAATTCTAGGTCAAAATAGCCGATTTGGTAAGTGAGATAAATGGGAGACTTTTTCTGGTTTGGCTATTTTGACCTAGAATTTTGTATTCTCCAGCCATTCTCCTGCTTTTCACCGCTCTCTGAATAACCCTGATAGTAGAAGAGGGGGAAGGGAGTGAGGGAGTCAGTGGGGTAGAATGGTTAAAGGAGGAGGGCAGGGAATGTGGCTGCATTGTTTGTTTTATATGTACTGTAACCGTAAATAGCATATATTGCCTCTGCTGTAGAACAGAAAAAAATAATTTAGCATTTACTTTATTCAATTTTTTATTTTTACGCATTACATGGTCACGTTTGTATCATTGTAAAGACCAGACTCTGACCTTTCCAAAGACACCTCACTTAACCTTGTGCGTTGTACAATTCAGAGATGCAGGGTTGCAAAGTCCCCCTGTGTCTGCTCACTGCAGCGCCACGGTCTAGGTTGTGAATGAAACAATGCATTGCATCACCAGATACACACTTGCTGGTAGTGTGGAAAATGAGGTGAGTTAGCGCAGCATCACTGTGCACTTTCGAATTGTAAACTGAATAATAGTGCTATGTTAGGGGGGGGGGGAAATATTTTAATAGAGATTTAAATTTTATATACTAACTCTAACCTGGTTATATTTGATATCACTGGAAAGGCTATAATCAGGCCGTTCCAATGATACCGCATATGTCCTTCTAGCTCTTAGGGCTCCAGAGATACAGTGGTCTAAATTATTGAAAATTGAAAATATATATATATAATTTAACACACACGGAGCAAGGCGCCCCCTTGTGGCAGGCGCCTGTAGGCAAATGCTTACTGCCTAATTATAAATCCGGCCCTGCTTATTCTGGTGTGAACATCTAGTTTTGATTATTCAGTTTTCTTTGTATGAGAGTAACATGAGCGACAGCAACAGAGCATATTTGATTATAGGGACACTGCCACTTACACAAGCGGTAACTAGTTTCCTTGTACTTTACAAACAAAAGTAACTTCTAAAACGTGATACGTTTTTTTTTCTCCTTCGAAGTAATTGCATGTATAAGGAAAACTAAGGGCTCTATTACAATCTTCGTGTTAAAACGCGGACGCAAGGGAGGAAAAACTGCGCCCTCAATTTTCCCCCTTGCGCCCGCGTTTTAACGCTAGACCGCAATGCAGGCGCAAAAAATGCTGCCTGCATTGTTATCGCCCGTTAAAATCAGGGATGCTCGCGGCAGCGCTGAGCGCAGCTGCGAGCATCCACTCGATGGAGTTCATAGGACTCCATTGAATTCCCCCCTGCTGGTCACATGACCAGCCGGATCTCGCCTCGCGAGATCCAGCCGGTCGGCGTAGTGATACGCAGGGAGAGACTGGGGGGACTTTTTCCCCTAGTCCTTCCCTGCTCCCGCCGGATGGAGGTGGTGGTCGGAGCCGCGGGACAGAGTGAGTATAGGATTTTTTTTTTATTTTTTAGGCTAGTGTTAACGGATTCTGCAGAAGCGGATTCCGTTAACACCAAGTCCTGGCTGTGGTTAACTTTTCGCTGACCAGAGCCAGGCGTTAATCAGCGCTGGGACTTTGTAATCCAGCACTGATTAACACTTTGTGCTCCCTATACTTAACATGTATACATAAGGCTTTAGGGGGCTATTGAGTGGTATACTTGCAAGGGATGGCAACTGAACAAGATAAGACAGGGAGTTTAAAAGCCTTCCAATCTACCCCCGATGACGTCCTTTGAATAAATCTCACACAATACAATGCTGCGAGTCGGTTTCCATGACTACAGACCCATCCACTCCATTCTATGCTCAATGCCACACAGTGAGAAGCAAGTGCTGGAAAGATACTGGGGGGGGGGGCAGTTTAAAAAAATTGATGCACACGGTGAAACAAAGTAAAATTGTTTAACTAAACATGCATGAGAAAAATAAAGTATATTTAAGAGATCTGCAACATAAACCAAATAAGACCATTTCATTATTTCGTGGTAGTGTCCCTTTAAGTAATTGATTTCAGGGACTGTTAAACGATGCAACCTGCCCGTACGGATTTGTGTTCAAGAGTGAAATGTACCTTTTTCATAAAAGTGTGATTATGTTTTGTGAACAGCTTATGCAAGCCCGTTTCTCCGCGAGAAGAATTTGATTGGGCCATTATTCTCATTTTCAGTACTTCTGTATCCAATTCTTAAACTCCCAATCCAATTCTTAAAGTCATTTAAAATAGTTCTTTTAAACACCCATTTATGAACCTCTGCATGGTCTCACCACGTTTTACTGTTGGCTACCTAAACCTACACCCAACTACGGTAGATGACTTTTACATTCCCTTATATTTTGCTACGCTCCAGAGAATTTATCCAATCAAAGTGTACATTCTTGCACAGCTCCAAAAGAGACAAGATACACAACCAACAATAACTGTATCAAGCACCATCGAGCAGGCAGTGAAGGGAATCTGCTAACCATGATTAGAATTGGTGGAAACGACAGCTGGAAGACATGCCACCAAGCTAAGCCACCCACTGGTGACCAGGAAATGGAAAGCAGATACTCCCACAATATGCAATGAATCTCATGACAAGAGATTGGAAGATTGGACCACCAATAGTTGCAACAGGATGCGTGAAAGGCTTTGCATGTTTGATTGGGGGCGAGTTGTTGGCCAACCCCAGATATTTCAAAACTACCTGTTCCACGATGCTTCGGAGACTCAAGACAAGCTCAGCATCATGTGACATGCATTTCTGAAATGTTTGGGATGCCAAGGTTGGCATGATACCATGGATCTTGTTTGACTACTAAATACCCTGTACAGTTCTCCTGTAAATAGGAAGGACACCCTGTTTAAGGAGCTAAAAGATTAAAAATTAGGTTCAGAACACACAGGTGGTTTGGGAATTTATAGTCAGTTAACATAGAGATAGGATTAAACTCTCCTTCGAAGTGACAGATATTCTCTTAACTTTTCAAAATTAACACTGAATTATAAGCACAATTATTGGTATAATGTATAAATCAATAATACAAAAACGTAAAGCATTTTTCAAACCCTGGATTAAGAGGTACAAATAACTTCTGAATTCAGTTTAGCATGAAGAGTGATGTATAACATTGAAATAAATTTCAGTGCTTATTCCTTGTCAACATAAATTACATCAAAACCTAGCCGTTCTTCACCCAGGGCTGCGGGGGGGGGGGGGGGGGATGGAGCAGCAAGCATTCAATGCATTGCGACCCATCTGGCAGTGAAGAGGTAAAAGTCGGATAGCAAGGTGTTATGTTTAAAATGTCCATGATCCACAGATCACTTTACAAATCCCTCATATGGGCACAGGAGCTAAATTAATTTGATCATTTAGAAAGGAGAGAACACCCATAAACAAAAGCTGTAGGTCTCCTCTACCACAATCAGTAATGTATATATTAGCATTAACTGCTTCATTCATCCTTAAAAATACTAAACCCATTTGCTGCCAGAGGGGTAGGCAACAAAGAGCAAATATGCGTCCTCAGCGTGTGCTATTCTGTGATTGAAAATTATATGTCAAACGAGCCAAGCGAAGCACAAATTAAAGAAATGATCTCCTTGCCCCAAAAATGTACATAAGATATATATACATAATTTCAAAATGGGGAAAAAAAACTGGAGACAGATGATTCAATAACTAAAAAATAAATACCGGTAAATATTAGAATGCTGAAAAAGCCAAATCACCAGATCGTGCATTTAAAAAGTAAATGCATATATATAAATGCATGGTACATATTTATATATATACATATTAAATATATAAAAGATGGGTGTGTATGTAATAATAAGTATAGGCCACAAGCTTGGGCTACCTGCTCCCGTATGTCTTACCATCACTATTGGCGTCGATATTTAGCGAGCCTCTTTCTCGCTTTCCGTTATCGCGAGAAATTTGACGCACGATAATGGCATCTATGAAGTTGGCCGCAGTCATGGTGGTCTTACCGAGTGATCGAAGCTCCTGTTCCTGCACGGAAAAGGGTTTATTTGTGGTCTTGTCCCTATTGTGCTGCTCACTGGCTGAGACTGCAGTCTGGTCCAGGGGTTGATGATGCTGACTTTTCCCCTGTCCGTTGTTATACTGGTGAGAGGAACTGACCCCAGTTGTAATAAGAGGCCTGGACTCCATGGCCTTTATAGGCGATGTCTGCTCTACTGCTGTGTGAGGCAGCTTGGAATTGTAAAAGTTTTCATTCCTGGGACGTTCTACCTTGGCGTCACGAGCCCTAATGTCCTTTTGTACCATTGTGTGATCAACAGACAGGTAGTTTTCAGCTCCAGATGAGCGATGAGTGGCTGTAGTCAACTGAACTGCTGATCTGATGGGTGAAGAGCTTGAGGAGGACCTTTAAGATGAAAAGAAGCAGATATTTAGCCACCTGAAGGAATCATTAAGACCGTTCACTTACAGGTCAGCCATCGGGGGTGACAGCCCATGACATGTTTAAGGACCCAGTAGATTCAGTGGGCCGTCAGAGCACTCTGGCTGATGACTGAGGGATCGATTAGTATGAACTGCACCGGGGAACACTTTATCCCCTTGCTGAACCACCAATGATTTAGCTCATTCCCAGTAAAATAAAGTTTGCAGAAAGAAGCAAAATGAGTCCAATGCCGGCAATGGGTTAAATTTGAAAGCAGCACTCAC
Source organism: Leptobrachium leishanense (assembly GCA_009667805.1). Classification (NCBI taxonomy): domain Eukaryota; kingdom Metazoa; phylum Chordata; class Amphibia; order Anura; family Megophryidae; genus Leptobrachium; species Leptobrachium leishanense. Next base: position 112,418,136 of record CM019063.1, read on the forward strand.
CCTTTATAAATACAGCATTCAATTTTGAGCCCAGGACTATCATATTCTGCTTTTTCTGATGTGCTTATAAAAGCAGTAAATCAATCATACCTCAATACAGTCTGCGTCATGTTCTCCATACTATTCATGAGATTTTTCATGCCGGTGTTATGAAGAACACTGGGACGTTGCTGGATGGTTTCATTAGCTCGTGGTGACACAGGAGAATGCTGGCGACTATGATTCTGTGCAGATAAGCGGCCACTGGTCTGCTCTGTACCTGGAGACAAACAAGGCTGTTATGCAGTATAGGGCAATGCTATGTATTTTAGGTGCAAGGCCATTTCTACAATTTAAAATGTTGCCTGCCCTTTCTCTTGTATTGACACTTGTGAGTGTGCATTGATCTCAGATCACAAGAGGTTTATGGGAGGCCTGTTGGGCTTGCGGTCTTGCTCCTAGGAACTGTATAAACCTGGATCAGCCCCCTCAATGTTGTATTTTTCCTTTATTTGGTCATGTGTCCAAAATCTCATGTTCCGAACATTCAGTTATGCATATTCACAATACTGAATGTTTCTTGTTCCTGTACAATATTTTCTTTGGTGTAGAGTACACCCATTGTTCATTCATTTCCTTACTCGGTTCCATTTTCTACCATTGCCGCCTCTTGCTATGCTGCTATTGTTAATATTAGTACGGCCTTTAATTTTGGTAAAATGATAAAGTTTGAGGGGGAAAAAAAGGAAAGAAAGAAACCCAAAACACAACAAAAACCTTACAGAATTGGATGGGTACTCCGCACTATAAAACTTTGAAAACTTGGTACACATCACGAAAACACCATTATAAAGTAGGCTTATCAAGACAGCCAACAGGGTCACATGATCTGCTGTGATAAATTGGCTAAAACAAAACAGAGGTCCTCACCAGGTCTCCATATAGGTGCGTGCTCCACCGTTGTTGTCAGGACAGATTTTTCTCGCTCTCGTTCAGAAGATGAGGTCTGCTTGGTTAGGTGTGTGGAGGTTGCTGAAAGTAATTCTTATTAAGTGCATCTACAAATCATTTCTATGGGCAATATTCTACCTGGAATGCAGAATCATTAATAACGATTTCTTCACGATTTTATTGGTAGAGAGTAGGTACAGTAAAACAACGCACAAACAGCAGCAAATCTGATTCAACAAACACCACGAAGCCAATAGGGCATGCATATTTTTTTATCCTGTTGGTAAAACACGAAATTTTATTATTTTAAACAGCCTCAAACTTTGTGTCATTCTCTGAAATAAATTCCTAAATGCAGACATTTACAGATAGATGGCATTTAAACAAAGTTTAAGCCAGGCGTCCTCAATCTTGGCCCTCCAGATGTTTCAAAATGACATTTCCTATGGTGCTCAGACCCGCATTAGATTGAGCCACATGGGAAATGTAGTTCTAAACCATCTGGAAGGCCAAGGTTATTTTCTGGCTCCCCCCCCCCCACACATAGCAGTTCCATTCAAAACACACGTAGAAAATATTTTAATTCAGATTTAAATTTTTTGCACCACCCTTCCATCGCACGAAAAAGTTAAAAGAAAAATAAATTCTGACGTGGCATTTTTCCATTTATTTTATAATGTGGTTAGCAATTGTAACCCATGGATCGGATTAAGGTTGAGGCAGATTAACTACAAAGGACAGACATTTTTCATCCATAAAGCAATTTGTATGTCTCAAGGGATGCCAAATACTGCATCAGATTAACCTTCTATATGCACATGAACGCAGATTTTCCAGCCTAAGAATTTATGCCACTCTCAGCTATACTCTATTAAAGTAATGAGGCCTCTAATATGGGACAGATCCCATACCAGAACTCCGTGATCCCAGACTAAACAATAACTTGTACCTGGGGATAGAGGGGAGTTGCTGTGACGGCTGCTGAAGGTCTGTGGGGCTCCAGAGATGTACGTGATCCGGTCCATGGTGCCAGTGGAAGAGGCTGCAGACTGTGGTATGAGGACAGGCAAATGTGGCACATGAGAAAGATCTATAACACCTGCGAATGGCAGAAAAAAGACAAGTACGGATTATTTGTAATGTACAGGTTGAACAGAAGTTTCATGAACGGTTACGTACAGAAACTATGTAGAAAAGCAGCATAAAAGCAATAGGGCTAGGTGACTTGTAAAACATCTCTCATACAGGCGCTGCTTTGCAGGAATGAATGGGATCTAGAAAGCGTTATAGAAAATACATGCGCAAGTATAAAATCAGACGATGCGCACCCAAGCCTAATATCTGGGATATCACTTCACCAGAGGACTTTGCTTACGTAGTATAATTTTTCCTTGTGCCTGACCCCCCCCCCCCGACTATAAACTCCATTATAGAAAGGATGGTAAAGTCTACAGATTTCACCTCAGAGACAACATCTTCATACATGATCAGGTTACTTGCTGTAAAATTGTTTTAATTACATTTGCATCACTTTCCCTTCTCTTATTTCCCTCTGCCATTTGTCTTTTGCTCGGGTGACAACTTTTGATGTATTATGTGTGTTTTATACTTTTGATTATTTCAGATTATCAGTAGGGATGGACGTGCCCTGACCTACTGACTGAAACGGGGGACGGGGACTGGCTCAGACATTCCTTTGAGTACCTGCTGAATAGTTGAGTGCCAGGGGAGAATCCCTTTGCTGAAGTCCACGCAACATGTCTGCCCGCTGCGCCATAGCTGTGGCTGCGTTATGATGCATGTGCTGAGATGTGATGTAGTCATTGATGATTGTCTGGCGGTTCTCCATGGCAGCAGTATCTGGATACCCACGAATGAGGAATGGTGAATAAAGATGGGGAGGGTAGGCAGGATTAGGGGCCAAAGGCCTAGGCAGGTAGTAGGCAGCTGGAAAGAAAAAAAATAATTTTGATGCAAGAAGAACACATTTACAGAACAGACATTGCAAAAACCTAATACTTTTATAAATGTGTCATGCATCCCACGGCAGAAAATGGAGGATAGAGATCACATTAAAATGGCCTACTATCTATACGACATGATCTGATCTCACTATGCTGCTCGTAAAGGTTGAGCGCGATCCTGTAAACTGGTTCATCTCTCTCCGAGATCCACCTACATAATACACTTCTCCACCCCGTTGAAAACCAGTGCGCACGTCACATCCTTCATAACCTATGCCAACAACAAATGTCAGAAATCTCAGTCTGTCGTTGCCTTGGAGCTACATTTACAATGATTTTCAACCACAAAAGGCGCGTCTTTCCACCAAACACATTCTGCCTTAAGGGAGAACCTTATAAGACCTCATTGATGCACGCGTGGTTATAACAATAGCAATATTTTCAATATACAAAAATATCTAGTGGAAACCAAATGACAGGCAGTGATACGAATAAGCTTTCGGTCCACCTTGTCCAACTCTACATACAGTATATGTCAGTTTGGCAGGCCATTTCTGAGTCCGTCCAACTTAACACTCAGTCTGGCTCCCCCCTTCTTTTTTCGTTCATAGTATTTTCTTCTCCATTGTTTATTCCCTTCTCCCTGGGTTGGTTTCCTTCCCACCGACACCTCTTTAAAAGTACTTTTATCGTTCGTCTAACACATTCCATCCAGTCATAACAGATCTGGAAGAAGCTTGTGAACGCATTGACATACAAGACACTGTAGTGAAATTACACTAAAATAGAACTCCATCTGTGCATTACGACAGAAAATATGAGGAAATTTAATAATGGAAGGTCTTATTCTATGTTAAAACCAGACATTAAACATACAAATTAAAACCAATTGTGACAAAAACACAATAAATTAGAACAGAGTCCCTATTCTAAGGTTGGTGTTACGTTTACAACAGCTCTGTTAAAGTTAACACCATAGAATATAATGGCACTGGCCAGTTTACAACAGTACTATTTACAGTTGTGTTCAAAATTATTCAACCCCCAATGCTGTAAAGGGTTTTAGGGAATTTAGTGTACATTTGTAATTGTATTCAGAATGAAATCCTACAAGGACTTTTTAAAGAACCATATGCAACTAAAATGACATCAATTGGTTTTGTAATACAGTAGTAAATGTTTCTTTTGTGAATTCTTCATTGACACAATTATTCAACCCCTTAGTCTAAAACTACCACTCTGAAAACACTTGAATGAACCTCTGTTCTTCAATCAGGTATTGAAAACACCTGTGGATGTCACGGAGCAGCAATAAAGCATAATAAGCACCAATTAGGCAGCTTTAAAATGACTGATACTCAGCTCCTTCTAGACATTTACTGGTGTGGTTACAAACATGGTGAAGTCAAGAGCATGGTCCAGGAGGACAAGAGAAGAGGTGATTACTCTTCACAGGAAGGGCAATGGCTATAAGAAGATTGCAAAGATGTTTAACATACGAAGAGAGACCATAGGAAGCATCATTCGCAAATTCAAGGCAAAGGGCACTGTTGAAACGCTACCTGGTCGTGGCAGAAAGAAGATGCTGACTTCGACTGCTGTGCGCTACCTGAAGCGTAGAGTGGAGAAAAGTCCCCGTGTGACTGCTGAGGAACTGAGAAAAGATTTGTCAGATGTGGGTACTGAAGTTTCAGCTCAGACAATACGGCGCACACTGCGTAATGAAGGCCTACATGCCAGAACTCCCAGGCGCACCCCCTTGCTGTCTCCAAAGAATAAGAAGAGTCGACTGCAGTATGCCAAAAGTCATGTGGACAAACCACAGAAGTTTTGGGATAGTGTTCTGTGGACTGATGATCCATGGGCCCAAACAGTTCTAATTTTGTTTCAACGCTATGTTTGGAGGAGGAAGAACAAGGCCTATAAAGAAAAGAACACCTTGCCTACTGTGAAGCATGGCGGGGGGTCAATCATGCTTTGGGGCTGTTTTGCTTCTGCAGGTACAGGGAAGCTTCAGCGTGTGCAAGGTACCATGATTTCTCTTCAGTACCAGGAGATATTGGATGACAATGTGATGCAGTCTGTCACAAACCTGAGGCTTGGGAGACGTTGGACCTTTCAACAGGACAATGATCCCAAGCATACCTCCAAGTCCACTAGAGCATGGTTGCAGATTAAAGGCTGGAACATTTTGGAGTGGCCATCGCAGTCACCTGACTTAAATCCGATTGAGAACCTCTGGTGGGACTTAAAGAAAGCAGTTGCAGTGCGCAAGCCTAAGAATGTGACTGAACTGGAGGCTTTTGCCCATGACGAATGGGCGAAGATACCCGTAGATCGCTGCAAGACACTTGTGTCAAGCTATGCTTCACGTTTAAAAGCTGTTATAACTGTAAAAGGATGTTGTACTAAGTACTAAGATTGAATGTCACTTGGGGGTTGAATAAAACTGATAATGATGTTAGGGGTAGACCCTTTGGTCTCTCATTTACTCTTTCACTTTCCAGTTTCTCTATTTTTGATTTTTTTCTGGTTTTTGCTAACTGGTTACGCTCTACCACCTCGGTAGCGATTTATTGATAATGATGTGAGCACAGAAAAGACATTTGTGGTTATTTCATTATAAATGTTATGTTATATTTGTCTGACCTACACGTGCCTCTTTGATTTAATTGTAAGCAAGATGACTGAATGATCAAAATCAATGTCAAACTGGCCAAAACACTCAATTTCAGTGGGGGTTGAATAATTTTGAACACAACTGTACATTTACACCAACCTTTGAACAGAGCACATAGTTTATACAACTACTTTTCAACACAGGGTTAAACCCCCCCCCAAACACATGGTCAGAAACGATCAGCTAACCCTCCAGGGGCTAAGTATTAAAACTTAATGCAATTGTAACCGTTTAGCAATTTTTCTCTAGCAACCACTCACACTGCTCCTGAGGACATAAGGGCGACACGCATAGAGCAGAGCATGGAGTGCTAAATGCTATTCTGATTTCCTTGACTTGTGTATTTGCTACTATACCTATTTGGTTCAAGATATGTGCTTCTATCATGAGCGCTCTGGGCATGAGATCTCCCCAAAGAACTGATTGCCTGCATAAGATACCCTTCTATTTAATTTTCTTCCTGTCCTATGTCACCGAACCCTAGAAGGCTCACATTCCTACCTTTTTTTAGGAAGATATTAGGCCTACTTTCCTGTTGGATAGATGGTCAGCAATTGTTCTGGTTAGCAAATTGCCTCAATTACATTAAATGTTAACTAATTTTTGCTACCTATCCTCCGATCAATTGATCATTTTGGGTTACACCCCCCCTCATGATTATCGCAGGTTAGACTTCTTTGCCCGTTTGGCTGGATACAAACATAGAGTTTAGCCCCTGGATGGGAAAGCTTGTGCTGTGGTATAGGTGAAAATTCTAATAAACCAGGTGATATTAATAACATACAGAACACAGTAAATTTATGAAGACCAGAAACCGGTAAGGGTAGTTACCAGAATTCAGAAAAGAGATTTTAAAATTTATGGGGCGCTAATCCAACCATGGTGTAAGCTTAACCAAAACTGTAGTAAACATACCAGAGCCATTAAAGTCTATGGAGTTCTAACTTTACAACAGCTCTGGTTACATTTGCACCAAGGTCGCAATATAGACCCAAGTTTAGTCGCGCAAAGCGTTAACATGGACAATTTCGAATGATTTTGCTGCATCATACAGACTGATAGCTAATGTATCCAAAATTGAGCAAAAACACATCTGAATTCTATTCCTAGTCTTAACTCTCAAACATTTTAGTGGCCCTTTTCCTTGTTTTGGGAGCTGCTTGCGGTGATAGGACTCATTGCAGGGAATCTCATTTTAGGTCCTTTTGTGAAGGGTTTTCAGGGATTTTAAACTAATCCACACCCACATTACACAACATAAATGTGATATCAGTATTTGGCAGGCAAATGGTTGTTTCAGAGTAAACGTTTTGTCATTTAGATTTCGCAGCAGCTGCTATTCCAGAGGATGTAAGAATACATTCAAGTCAGCTAAAAAGTCAGACTGACCTCAGATATGGACTAAAATGCCAATTATAAAGGATATATAACCAAGATAATGGGGAAAATGAGGACACACACCTTAAACTTAGCATCCAAGTTTTCATTTCGTAGATAACATGCTGAAATCTTGCAATCACTGAACTGAACTTCGTTAACTACAGGGATGAAATGCTTTTGCCAAGTATGAAGCATTTTTAATACTTCAAGACTAAAAATCAAGAAATGGGCTCTACAATTCATTTAAAGGGAGAAATATAAACACGTACAAAAAAATAAAATGTGAATGCACTGGCGCTGACTAGATGTCCAGGGCATCTATAGACAGCAGTACAACGGCATTCCAAGTGTACACAAAGATGTGCAATCTACAGCACACTGCACAGCAAGCAAACACTTCTGCACCACTTATTCAGTAGGTTGCACGGTTCTCAGGCTTTCTTTTCATATAACCACATACCAAAGACCCTCCCTCCCTTTGGACAAGCAACTTTGATTTCATTATCAGGGTTATTCAAAGAGATTCGAATTGCTTGAGAAAGGTAACCGGACGCTGAAAATCAGCGGTCGGTTACCTCTCCTGGCCATTCGGCTATCCAGAGAGCAGGCAATTCGCCAAATCCTGGCGAATTGCCTGCACATACGGTGCCTGCTTGGTGCCTGTTCGAGGGCAGTGAAATCCCCATGAAAATGCACTGCTTCGGCTATTCAGAGAACACAAACCAGCAGTGAAAGGTTCCCCTAATGCCCTGCCATTCGGTGGTTTCATTCGGCAAGTTAATTCAGAAGAATCCCATAGGATTCAATGTTAAAAATATTCCCGTTTTAATTCAATATCTAATAAACCGTTCATTATAAAATTCTGCAGCAAAAAGTCTCTTTATTTATAGATTTTTTAGGATACTTTAAAAAAAAATTCAGAAAAATGCTTAAAGTCAGATTTTTTTTTTCTTTCAAGCTTACTTATTTATTCTGTAACAGCCCTTTTTATTATCATTCCCTGGACCTCTTGTGTAAATTTCAGACATTTTCGCTCAGTTTCTTTGCAAACAGCGTTTCTTTTTCACACAATCATACAAACGGTTTTGCTAATTTATTCACCTCCCTCGTCTGCGGTCTCGGCTGCTTCGGCTGAGTGCGATCGGCTCCTGCTCGGGCTTTGTCTGTGGTTTTCGCAGGTTAATCCAGATGTTTTTGGGGGTTTTCGGCGTGCATTCGGTGGGTTTTGCGGTTAGTTTTCGTCAGGTTTGCGGCAGCTTTTCCCTGCAATTCGGGGACCCTGTGGTGCTTGCTGAATACACCGCAGGGTCACCGAAATGGGATCGGCAAAAGGAACCGAATTGAAGAGAACGAAAAGTCACTGTACGTGGGTGACTTTTCGAATCTCTTTGAATAACCCTGTATATGTTCATCTCTACAAGGTGTCAAAGGTTGTGGTTTTATTCTCATTTCTATTTTATGGCCATTTTGTTTCACACTGGGGTTTACCTGTACTGAAATGTATCGGCTACTGTGGTACCTTATAGATTTGTCTTGTTCCTGGTTGTATTATAGATAATTCTGTCATACGGAATACATTTCAGCCATTCTACTAGTTTTGTGTATATAATCTGGTGTTAAGAAAAAAAAGGGAGGATAACGTGGTAGCTTTATACTTTTTTAAAAGGGAGGGGGGAGAGGAGGAGGCCAGAGTTAAATAGGAACAATTTCAATATTCCTAAACCAATAAACAGAAAAACACCAAGGCATATCTGTAAATGCAAAACATTGCAGGGTACTTCTCTATAGGAATCTTGATAAGGTTTTCCATGTCATCACCAGTTTCTGTTAAATCAATAGATTATGGGCTGTATTTTTCAGGAACATGCATATCATTGATATTTTAGAGACTATCTGGTCTCCAAAAGGTCAAATGTTGACGCTTACAACAGATTTGCAATCTCAAACCCAACAACTAACACAAAGTATAATATGAGTAATCCTGTACAGTAAGGTGATGTTTGAACCCCCCCACCATAAAAGTTTAAAGTGTTTGTTTTTCCTTAAGATTACCATTTTATTTCATCTACCCCTTCCGCCAATTAGCTGTATCTCCCAAACAGATTACTGGCATTATGCACAGATTGTGACATCGCAATTTCAGCATTCCTTGGACAAAATCAAAGTATCAAAAGTGCATTTTTTTTTTAAACGCAAATTATACTTGTGATGTATTTTACAGAGGTGATAAATCCTATTGCAGGACCTAACATTTGTACTTTGCTTCATCGCCTGATCATAGTTGCTTACTGTAGTACAATTTGGGGGAAATCCTCATAGGGTCAAGTACTAGATATTTAGTGTGCTATTATCTAGCATTTGTATAGACTATCTGCTGGCCATTTGTTAGAATAGTTAGCAGTCCACCTTGCTATGAAGTAAACAGGAAGTGTTATGTTGTTCACTTGTTAATAAAGTTCAAACCAGTTCTAGCAGGATGCAGACAAGGTGGATGCAAACAGAACAGTAGTTCTTATACGCTCACCCCAGATGTACATATGCCTGTAAGTTTAATTACTTTACAAAGTTTATTATATAGCTTAATTGCACCACTATGTCTCATACGATTTATATGTCTAGATACCAGCTTTCTGTAAAGAAAAAACATTTATACTGCATTTATTTCTAAAGTCTTATACACGCATTGTAATGCTAGCTTATCCTTCAGTTTAACAGGATTAGCAGAAGTAAACTCCGTTTGGACTAAACACAAAACTATTTCTGCATATATGTTACCTGGCTGTCAGCTACTCTCACAGCAGGACAGTACATTTAGCATTACGTGCTTTCTGGTGGAAAGTGAAAAATGGATGACTGCTAGGCAAGTGGAAATCCCTTGATCTCTTATTCTGCCATATAGTGCAATGCACGTTTTCTAAACTTTTTCGGCAAACTGAAGCCTAATATAATCTGTATCGCAGCCGTAATTTACAAATTCCTTTCAGTATTTTGTAATAAGCAATTTTTGAGAGAGTAAAAATAGAAGGGTACAGAATAAGAAGGGGGATGCAGGGTACGTTATTCGGTAGTAACGAAGACGAGACAACCATTAGACAATCCGACCAACAGTACATTTTAGGACAAAAAACAAAACTGAATAGTATGCATCAAAAAAATTGGGCAAAATTGCAAAAGGCAATTGCAAAAGGTGTCACAGGCGGAAGTGCTAAGAAATGAACTCTGCGGGACCACGGCTCATAGAACCTGAAGCCAGCGTGAGAGGTCGGTTGTTGCCGAGGTACCTTGATGGCAAGGGAATGGCCGTACCAAAAGAGTCCACTGGAGGGATAGAACAGAAAATTAAGGTGAAAAAAGGGCGAGAGAGAAGAGAAAAAGGAGGATGGAGGAGGGAAAAAAAAATCATACGGTAAGGAGGCACGGAGGGTGCAGAGAAGCAGTCTTTCAGTATTTTGAATACTCTGCTGAAGATGCCCCTGGTCTGTGTATTTCCACAAGAAGATAGAAGGGGGGGGGGGTTACTTTACTAAAGAGTATTTTCCATCTGATCACACATTTTATTTCCTGATAAAGAGTGTTTTGTGCCTGCTGCACATTTGGCTCATTTATGATAAATTTGAGAGCTGCATATTGGCATGAGAACACAACACTTTACCTGCTTCCAGTGGGATCCCTCTGGGAATAGTAGAAGGATCAAACGCTAGAGGTATGTGGCCTCTGTAGAGGTCAGCCTGGCTCACTCCACGCAGTAAGTGCTCATAAGGAGACATGGCATGGAGATGCTCTGGCACTGCAGTGTGAGGGGACTTGGCATTGGCAATTTCTCTGGGATTCGGGGTGCTCTTCCTCTCCTGAGTCACAGGTTTGCCAGATGTAATGCTCCCTGTGAATAAAAACATGATTATATATTGTGTAATGGGAGAGAATACAGAATATAGATTTCCACACATAAAATAAGAGAATATGAACACTTTCTTGCATGGAAAAATAAAGTGTCAACACAAAGCTTGGGGATTAAGCAAACAAAAAGGGATTTAATGTGCAAGGAGTCTGGAACTGTACATTGCTCCAATCTGATGATTAGGAGTCCATGTGGACTCCAGTTTGTTTTTCAATTGAGTTGTACAGTTTATAGGTCACATTAAAAGGGGGAAAAAATTCTGAAATGATTCATCTTTGTCTCATTTTTTTAGGTCACGGAAACCTGACATTTTAACAGGGGTGTGTAGACCTTTGCTATCCACTGTACATCTTATTTGGCCATTGTGATCTAAATTCTCAATTGGTTGTAATAATCTGCAGTTTAGCTCATGAAAAGAATACAAGTTACAGCCTACCTTCATGCTGCCTTTGTGTGGACTCCCTTGTAGTGACAGGGGAGCCTCTGTTCAAGTGACTGCTGAAAGCTGCACTATGTGCCATCTGATGATCTTCATAGGAAAGTGGGCTCTGCCTGGGTTTTCCAGGATCCTGTATAATCACCGGAGCACCTCTCGTTATGGAGCCCCCTGAGTTGGTAACTGTTGTAGGCCGCCCTTTCAGCACTTCCTCATAGCACACTCTTTCCATAGTCCTTGGATCCTGCAAAACCTCCATTGGGTGCATAGGGTGATACGGCCGACCAGAGCTACTGATTATGGATCGGACGTCATGTTTTTTGGCACTTACACAAGAACCGCTTTCATACTTCAAAGGTGTACCCTGCAAAAATAATTACACCATGCATTACCACAGGTATACAAAGGCCGTGATGGGCCCATTGGCAAAATGAGGACGAAACAAATGAGCAGAGGCACAGCAAAATGTACAACGAAATGTTAATGAAGCCATTAGGGCAAGTTTATGGTGAAGAACCCAGTCAGGATCAACATCACTAATTCTCCATTTTTGGGTGCATGTCTGATTTCTATACTAGACATAGGTCTAGTGAATTGACTAGGATTTGATAAATCCCAAAACCATTTATTTAAAAAGGTCCTGTACCTACGCATGGAGTCTTTACAGGCCAGGATTTTTGTAGCCATTTTAGCAGCTTTGTTAGTGGAATTCATGTGGACTAGCTTGTACATGCAAATCACCCCGAAGTTCAGGTTCAACAGCGTGTCACTACAGAGGTTTAAGGCCCCGTTCACACTTTCCGATTTAATCGCGCGGATTTTACCACGACATCGCTCTATGTAGCTTCTCCAACGCATTTCAATTGAGCTGTTCACATCTTGCCACACGATGTTGCACGTCGTGGTAGCATGTCGCTGGTACATGACCCTTTTTTTGCCATTTGTGATTTTGCAATTTGCATTTGTGGTGCTTTGCAAAATCGTGCAAAACCGCGACATTATTGCTCTGTCGCAAATATGAAAATCGCGTGATTTTCAAATCGCACAGTGTGAACGTGGCCTCGTTTGTACGCCAATGACATTACTGGACATGCTCAATGAATTGTCAAAAAATATAATATTCCACACAAAGCAGTGACCCATCAGGTCTTGAATAATTCCTGAGAGAGCCAAATGTGTTTGTGTAGGCATTTCTTTACTAAACGGGAAACGAAGATCTGCATGGCCTTCTGTGGAGCATGTCTTAAAAAAAAATAAAAAAAATAAATAAATAAATAAAAAAAAAAAAAAGAGCCAGCTCATTGCAAAACAGATGTCACCCTCCCTTGGTTCACATAACGTTTGCAGTTGGTTGGAAAATTCCAGAGGACCATTGCAATGTTGTAAAAAGCAAAATTAGTCCTCAAAATATAGAAATGCTAGTTGGTACTTCTATTCTGAAAGTGACTTTATACCTAGCTTAGTGCCCCAAGAAAACATGCTAGTGATGCAATGTCCGTGTGACTGATTAATAATGGGACTAAAACACTGCAGACTCTTGCATGTTAGGAAAGATTTGGCAGTGTACCCGGTTCCCTGGGCTGACTCAAATCACGCATTCTTATGGAAATGTGCCCATTGACTTCCAACAACAAAAACACTGCCTCAGGGCTTCCAGACTCTAGAGCCAACTATGTCAAAGCATGTGCTGGTCATTAATCACAGGGTTTAAATTTTCCTGAAACACATTTTCTGGGAAGGAAAGGAATGGCAGACTTTATCCTTAAATAGCTGTCTGATCTGTATATGTGCGCTGAATTGCGGAAAATTATGCAAGTGCATCATGCAGCAGCTTTACCTTGTGTACAGAGAAGCCGACCTGTCACTCTGGTGTGAGGCTTATGTAAACCTGAAACCCTAGTCGTTGCAGTTCATGTAGTAGGTATGTAAAAGGGAAAAAGGATCTTCTAAACAACCGTTTAATCTTGTGCAGGTTAAATTGCATCTCTTTGAGAATGGGGAAAAAAAACGTACTGAACTGAGAGCTTTAGATTTGGGACATTGGCGCTCCCGAACCATCACAGTGAGCGATACTAAAGTAGAGTCTGACCATTTGTGGGGGTTTTTTTATGACTCAAATCTCTAATTTTGTTCCCATTCCGTAAATTGTGATGAGTTTGGGAATAAGTTCATAAACCTGAAGCATGTCATTATGTGATTTATTAAAGTAACCTTGAATGATCTATTTCAGGGTGATTGAAGAGAGAAGCTAAGATTAAGGTTTTGAAGTGGAAATGGTGCACATACCAAGGTCAGCAAGAACAAATATGGAAGGAAAGGGAAAGTATAGAAGTAGGTATGAGGACCTATGGAAGAGAAAAATGGGAAAAGGGTGATGTGGGTTATACAAGTACTGACAAAAAATGGCAGACTGGATAAGAAATAGAAGGAAGAAGCTTTAGTAAAAGATGAGGCATGGAAGGGAGAACTGAATTTGAAAGGGAACGGGACAATCCTGTGTCATCTTGAACACATCTTGCCCTCTGCCGTTAGGCTGCCTTATTGAATTCCAAATTAAAATCCCAGCAATCAGGTTCTTCTACGGTTAGCTACTGCTGTTAATGGCTGTTCCTGCAACAATTACGTGTGCCTGTGTCTATGTGTACGCTTTGGGAATATTTCTGTATATTGATGTATATTGATTGATGTTGAAAAATGAATATGAAGTGCTTTATTGCAACATTAATCAGAACTTGATATTTCTGGCAATATTTGTTTTACTTAAGATTTGGTAAATTAAAATAATTTTCTTCATCCTGCTCACCATTAAAACCATGGGGTTAAACAAGTGTATTTAGATGTGTGTTGATAAATGAGTAGGATAGGTTTGGTTCCATTACGGCTCCTAGACTGATCGTTAAAATAACATGAGCCATGCCATACCTGTGTAATTGAGCCTTCCTTATGTGACCTGGGTGTGGGTTGGATCTCTGACGTGTGCCTCATCTCTTCCCTGGGGATCTCATGGACAGATCTTCCTGGTTCCTTCACAGTTGCCACCATGGCTTCATGAGACTTCATCTTTAATGAGCATGAAAGACCATCATGTTGCCTAACCTTGTAACCTTCCTGCAAGCCACGTGGTGGAGTGTTTTCTCTCTTCAGCTGCTTGGCTTCTCTCCTGAGGTAGTCCTCATGGACCTCGATGAAGGATCGAGGAATTCCTGAGAAAGAACCATAATTACACACCAACATCTTTGGCAAGTGTACCAAAACTCTTAAATTTATATCTGACAAGTCAGGGATGATTAAACTTGATACCGCAGATGCAGAGGTTGCCTGACTACTGTAGATTTGGAATATAATCCAACAGTGGACTAACCCAGGGCTCGAGTCCAGCAGGAACGCGAGGGAACGGCGTTCCCGCACTTTTCCTGCAGTGAGAACGCAGAGTCACTGGTTGTGATAACGGACCCAGCCGGGGCAGACTGTGAGAAGCGCTGCAGCTGAGCTCCCATGTGATCACAGCCTCTTCCGGCAGACACACTCGCAACTGCGCATCTGCCAGCTACAGGCACCTGCGCTCTGTGTGTGAGGTCACACAGAGCGACCCTGTAGAGGAGGAGGATCCCACCCCTTTCACTTAAGATGCTGCTAGTGGAGGAACAGCATCTTTCCAAAGTCATTGCTACAGGGGAGCAAGGTGTCCGTGAGTGGTCCTGCCCTTTGCATGATGTTACAGGCAGACATGTCTTTACACAGGAGCAGAAGCAGGCATCCAATGAGAGGAGAGGTGCTGGTCCAGCCTCTCCGGGGGGGGCTCATTCATGATGAGGGCTGGTGCTGGCTCTACATGTGGAGATTAACAGATCCCCCTGCGTTTCCTCTGGGGAACAAGTGAAGGAGGCTGCATGAGGACACTGGGACCTCCATAAAACATACCTGTCAGCTCTCAATGTTTGGGGTGCAGGGCACTCTGAAAAGAGGAGGACCTGCTCTGACACACAGAGCCCTGGGAGCTGGGATGTATCCAGTGAGGTCCTGTGTGAGGAATGTTATAGTTGTGTATTCCAGATTAGAGGTAAGGGGGACAGGGCTGGACCACACTGCAGAGACTGGGGGGGGGAGGGGGTTCCTTTAAAATGCTGGATCTTCTCCAAGCATTGTCCCAGTCATGTGGCAAGTCAGAGGTGACACAGAGACATGCCCTCCTCTCCCCAATCCTGTGCAGGGAGGACACCTCAACTTTACCAAAGTGTCACTTATGCGGTTGCAGCCCACCATGGATGGAGAGAAGAGTTTTGGCTTGCTGTAACCATCAATCGCTCCAATACACAATTCAGAAAGTGTCCTTTCATCTGCCATGCACTGCAACTCCCATCAGGATCCTGCAAGCAGTCACTGCCCGATCACCACAGGAGGTGCAGTCCCCAGCAGGGCATAAATTATTCCATGCACCTAACCTGGAAACAGCGCTGTGTGCCCATCCTCTATGTGTGTGCCCATCCTCTTGTGTGTGTGCTCTCTGAATAACACTTAAAGGGTTATTCAGAGAGCCGAAATTGAACCGAACGGTGAATTTCCCCGTTACCGTATGGTACAAATTTCGTGGCTATTCAAAAGCAGGCAATTCGTCAAATATCGGCAAATTGCCAGCAAACTACGGGTGCTGTTCGGCGGCAGTGAAATACGGTGTCCGAGGGCAGTGAAATACTGTGCCTGTTCGGCGGCAGTGAAATACGGTGCCGTTCGGCAGCAGTGAAATCCCTCATAGAGAAGCAATGGTTAATCTATTCACATTGAACAGCAGAGAAATGTCAGTGAAATGCCCTGATGTTCAGTGGTTTCATTCGACAGGTTTATTCAGGCGAATCCCATAGGCTTCAATGTTACAAATATTCCCGTTTTAATTATATATATAATAAAACGAGCATACTTTATTTTTTTTCCAGTTGGTGGGGTAATGGAAATCTTGGGTGAGTTCCCTCACTTTTTTTCCCAGGACTTGACCCCTGACTAACACTTCCACCTTGAGTGCTGCAGTTCACCAATACTGTGCTAAATTAAAGTGACCCAGGCACTTTTAAAGGACACCCAGCAACACACTTCTGTAGAGCGCTCATCTTGCTTAGCAAAAACAGATCTTCCTATGAAGAGATTATTGTTGGAAATTCTTGAAAGCAAATTTAAGTGTCAATGTAGTTCATTACCCTGTGTAATGGAGCCTCTGTGGGGGCTGTGTCTATCACTCGGCATTGCTCTTCCGATTAAACCTGAGTATAAAGGAAGAAAAAAAAAATGTAGATTTGGTATCCAAGACTGAAACAAAATACAGGATCACAGAGGAAGAATGACCATAAACTGGGAAGTACATTCTATAGAGGAATATATACAATATTTAAAAGGTAAATGTATTCTTCAAAAGTAACACTATGCACACGCAACGTCTGAAAAATAATGTGAACACAAAAATCAATAGAAGTCATTCAACTGTAAAAGACAACCAAGCACTGGCATTTCAACATTCAGGATCTTCACCGTTTATACATAGAAGCATTTTACAGAGCCATAAGGTTTGACATATTCCTCTTGAGGAGATTAGGAAATACAGAATATCAGGTTTTATTCCATACCTACCCTCGATAGGACCAGCAGGTAACTCACGGACTTGTAAACCTCGTGGGATCCTTCCTTCCATCATATCGTAAGATCGTTTGGGAGCGTCGTAAGGAGAGCTGCTTGTCCGGCTGTCCTCTTTGGAGCTCTGTGATGTGGAACTACCTGAAAAGGGAAACCATGCCCAGGTTAGTTGTGGGGAACGTTCATTTCCAGACAGAGTTGGATAATTATTCCCAGGGGAGGGAAAAATATAAAATGGTCACATGTTTACTCTGTTCTCCCCAACATGTGTCTTCCTAATACAGGATGACCTAAATATAAAAAAATCTATAGTGTTCTATGCTCTACAGACTTCGAGGTTAATGGATATATCTGGGCGAGTTTGAAGCCGTAGGGAAATCTTCCTAAATTGCCACCTGCACCTCATTCTAAGAGAGGGGCATGTTTGTTCCTGACATTGCTAAGGAA
The DNA here is from genome assembly GCA_009667805.1 of Leptobrachium leishanense. Lineage (NCBI taxonomy): Eukaryota > Metazoa > Chordata > Amphibia > Anura > Megophryidae > Leptobrachium > Leptobrachium leishanense. The sequence goes on from CM019063.1 coordinate 112,435,490, forward strand.
TAGAATTTATACATGCAGGTGTTTATAGCTGGGAGAAAGGGGGGGTGTGAGGATCCTGAGGACGAGGACCAGCACTAGTGGCCTGCTCTACAGTGGGTGCCCGCTCAGGTCTCACAAGGTTTTAGCTTGCTTGTGCCATTACAGGGATGAATGCTCCATATGCAAATCAGCCTGCTCTCACCCAATGAGGGTGGCCAGTACTGACTACCAAGGACGTCATCCCTGCATGAGAGGTGCAGCAACCCCCGACGATCGTTTCGGCCTCATCAGGAGGGTATAGCTGACACCCCTCTAAGCAACTCGAGCAAGGGGTCCACGTATGGATGACCCTGTAAACTTCTAGTGAGAGAAAGGGGGGGTGTGAGGATCCTGAGGACGAGCAACAGCACTAGTGGCCTGCTCTATGGTGGGGCCCGCTCAGGTCTCACAAGGTTTTAGCTTGCTTGTGTGTTTATAGCTAAAGAGTTATGTAAAAAGTGCAGGCAACTCCTTGAAATCCTACCATGTTCTACTGTAAGACTAGGTATTCGCTATGCGAGTGCTCAGTTTAAAGCTTGGCTCTTTGCACAGCAGAGTCCTGATAGTAAATCTAAGGCGCTATGTAAGCAGACACCAGAGGGGAGGCTGCTATTCCACACATCGCAATTATTCAACATGCTGTGATGTACGCAATTCTGTTGGAGTCTGAGCTACATATCCTATTATTCCATATAGAACAGGAGTGTAAAGGGAAATACTTGGCCTTCCTACAACAGATCTGCAAATGGCTCCTTAGTAGCCTGGCTAGGGTGAATCTAAATTGTATGGCACGTTTAGGTCTATAGCATTCTAGCTAGAACCTCTCCATGTAAGCCCCATCTATTTAGGGGTAATGTTCAGACAGAAATTATATGCAGACTTGCCATCGAGGGACAGGACATGGCCTTTCTTGCCTTCGTATATGACGTGACCTTTGGACAAAGCTTCGTCTCTCATCCTCTCTACACGGCCAGGACTGTCTTCACCCATGATTTTGGAAATCGTTCCTTTGTAGAGTACCTCAGCGGGTGTGCCCTGCAAACACAAAAAGGCCAATTGAAAATCTAAGCAGGACTTCACTGACCTTTGCAACAGGACGTGATAATCACTGAAATTAAAGGCTGTACATTTAACAAACAAATTTTTGTTAACCCCCAACATAGAAAATATATCCTGTATTTTCACATAAAGACCATAGAATTGAAAAAAATCTAGATGTGGTCACTGTGACCTAATAAAGTACAATTAGATGAGCATTTGCTTTGATAACACTTTGAAGCATCATCCACCTCATAAATACAACAAATTGCAGCTCTGGTCACATTTGTGCTGACTTACATGGGTGATGGACCCCCTGTATGTTATGGGGTTGTCTGGAGGAGCTTTATTGCTTGGGATCATCTTGGTGAGGCTTCCTCCTTGAGATGCCCCTAGGAATAAGATTTAGAAACAAATTGATATTTAACAGGCAGGTAATTTATTCCCCAGCTGTTTGTGACATAACTAAGTTCTACTTGAAACAAAAGAACAGCATCAAGTCTTATTCAAAGAACCCGGTGGGTAGATAGCAGACCAAATGGAAGCAGAAGGGTCTCTGTTTTGATTGCAGTGTCAGATGTTGTCTATGTGCAACGTCAGTATAGTTAAATATTGTTACTAGTGTTGCCATCAAGGAATTAAATGACATTTACCGAGTTTGCCATGAAAAAGTGTAGGAAGAATGTTTGGTAAAAATGAAATAAAGCACTTCAAGGACAATCTGACCATGATAAGGTTATCAATATGCACTGTCGGAACAGAAACTGCTGGTCCCCAAACCCTGAACAGTCTGCAGTAATCACAGCACTGTTGACCGACTGAGTGTAAATGTTATAAACTAAATTAGAGGGAAATACCAATTAGTCCAAATACTTAACCCCAAGAGGTACCAGCTACATAGACTCCCCCTTCCTCATACTCCATTGCCACAAATACTGTAAGATAATGGAGTAGTTTTTTGTTTAATATATTACAGTGATGGAAAAACACCAGATTGGGCTGTATAGAAGTAAAACAAAAGATCTAGTGTTTTACCAGATATACATAAATTTTCAGTGCATCACAAATCTTGTATTTGAATAAAACAGACACTTCAGATAAAGAGTGCTGTCCTGTATTTGTGTATATGCCATTTCTTGTTTAAGGTGTTGGGGGGGGGGGGTCTCCTATAAGGGCTATATAGCCACCAATCACTGGGTATTCTCTATTAACGTTTCGGAAAAAGCTTCAAGCTTTAAAGCCAGAGATAAAACGATAGTGGGGAACGGCACTTCCCTAGTTCCAATGGTGCACAGTGTTTGAGAGAAAAACAGGTTCTCTGAGGACAAGTGTTGCCCTTTGAAAAATCCAGTTTGTTTCTGTGCAGCTACATCCTGGTTCATGTCCACATGTAAGACTGTTTTTCTCTCCAACACTCTGCACCAATGGGGCTAGGGAAGCGCTGTTCACGATCTTTTGTTCTATTATTCTTTAAGGTGGAAGGATAGGCCGCCTGTTCAGGAGACCTATAGCAAATCCAGCCACATTTTATTATTTGTGCCCCACAGAATTCTATTTTTTGTATCGTGTTTACAGCCAGAGATGTTCGTACAGCTTGAAGCTTTCTTATTCTATTTACCTCCATGTGTTGGAAAGATTTATAGCTTTAATATTTCTAAATGCCTGTCTCTAAAAGGTTCGTCTTTACTCGAGTAGAATACATGCTGGCTTGGGACACCACCTTCTAAACACCAAGGTGTGAAAAGTAGAATCACTTTCCTTTTAACCAATGCCTGAACCATCTTCTATTTGAATGTGCTGGCTTAAACCCTTTGCCGAGTATTCCCATTGTATGCAATTTGAACACATTAAGTTAAATATTGCTTCCCCCTCTACTTTTTATCATTCGTAACACCCCATCTGGAAACGGATGAGCAAACTGGAAAAACAAATTCTTTTAGGTCACTCCTGCGACTCCTAAAACGCATGCTAGCATTGTAACATTCTATTATCTTTAGGTTTACTTTTATACTTTGTTTCACTGTGTATGATATAACGGTTGTAGCAATGCAAAGTAATTTAGTTTATTGCACATGGGCTCCAGGATGAGCCCCCAAAGTGTGATGTACATGTAGCAGCATTTTTTGCTCAGCAGAGAGCTCCCTTGCCTGCCAAATAGGGCTAACGGACTGAAAATGTACACTAGAAATGCTTTTGTACATTTTTACTGTGTGGGTAATGAAAAGTTATTTTCCATAAAACCACTGGGTCCTGCCAGTGGATTTATGGAAAGGCAGTTGGTAGTGAAGGTGGTAAATAGAATTCAAAGAATGTTTAGAAATAAACAAGACATACGACCGACATAAAAATGGTCCTCACCTCTCCCTGCATTAACTCATCACTGCAGCCCCCCCCCTCCTGTTTCTATCCCCTCACCCATCTAGATTGTAAGTTCCCACGGGAATAGGGCCCTCACGTCCTCCTGTATCTGCTGGCAGGAATGCTAACCTGCCTCCTGTAAGTATTGTAGAATTGTCCTGTCTTTACCCTTTGCACCTCGTACAGTGCTGCAAAATGTGTTAGGGCTTAATAAATAATAATAATAAATAGTGGGAATCGCACATCACATCCTCTATTATTATTGAACATCTTGGGACCTGCCAGGTCTGACATGAACAGTCTGCACACAATCCTTTTTTAGAAAGTAGCACACAGTACTGTTCCATCCCTGTTTAAAGTCACCTAGTTATCCATCAAATTCATGTGATGGACCACGCATTATGATTCCGTGCCTTTTAAGAACATCCCATCTCCCATCTTCTCAGGAGAGATCGCAGGGATTCCAAGACTGTAAAGATCTTGGTTATAGACTTGACCATTTCCGGACATCCTAAAGAGTATACAAAAGTGAACCTGTGCGTAGTGGTAGAATTGGCTGCGAAACCTTCCTGGTGGATGGGTAGAACCAGTAAAGCCAGAAATAGATCTTGGATAAAAATCTAGCAAAGTACTTTAATGGATACAAAAACTACAGTAACTACTGTTCTGTTTATATGTTTAAAAAAAAAAATCCAAAAAGGTGCACCAAGGCCTTCACATCCATGCAATGGAAAATCCTGCACACCTCTAAATATGGAGTTCTCCTGTGCCGTCTGCATCACTAGGTTTTCTGGTTGGGTCTGGTGACTCCTGGGAGACAGCTGCTCCTGTTTCACAGCTAGAAAAGACAACAAGTTCATTTTTACAAATATATCTCAACTTTTCTTTAGTACTTGCAAGTAACGTGTGCAGGGTATCATGACCCGGACTGCGTGCTCTCACCACACGCAGCCATCTTTCTCCCACAAGCTCTGCATCTGCACGGCCACCCGCCCTTCCCATCCAGTCCTGCTGCCCTTCCAGCTGCTGCCACTTTCTTTTAATTAACCTCTTAAGTCCAAGCTTCTGATCATTCCTATGCAACCCTTGCTATTCTCTCTCTCGCCACCAGCTCCACACTCCCCTGCTCCCTTTTGTTTCACTTACCTTTGTCCTTTAGATTGTAAGCTCACGGGACGTCTGGCCGAGCACTTATGATAACTGCCCTACTGATACAGCATTTTATACAAGGGCAGGGCCATCTGTTCTTTAGGTTTTTATTATGTCTCATGTCTGTAGTCCCTCATTTTAAAGCGCTACGGATTCTGTTAGCGCTATATAAGTATCTAACTTTAACTATGGGCACTATCACCTGGTGTGAGCCAACCCTACAGTTGGCATGTTTTTGCAGTCGCTCCGAGTTAAAGGAGTCTAGGGCCTGACCAACAGTTTGCCTCTCGCTACAATCAGGAAAAATAAAAATCATTTAGCGCGTCGCTATTAAGGATTCGTAGCACGAGCTTCCTGTACTTACCGTGTCCTATATTTAACATGGGGAGCACTAGAGATCACTTGTGCTTTTGTAACAGATCACTTGGTGCTGGTGGCAATTTCTGGAGTGACGCCAATCACAAAAAACATTACCTACTGCTCAACCCTGATACTAACTCCAAAACACTAAAAACAGGTCCTTGCACAAAATTAACAGGCAATTAATAGGCAATTGAAAGGAATGCAGCACTGGTGTTTTCTTGGCCCCATAACCCATTGTAATGGATCTGGTCAGCAATGTCATTGCTGTTGCAGTAGGCTATATTACGATATATATGTATCCTTTATTGACATGTATCCTAAATCGAATATATTGCCTAATTTTAAACATTTTATGCTGGGGGTTATTCATAATATGCAAGCGGTTGATTATTAGGGTGACCATGTGGACCATGTTTAAAGGGACACCTGGATAAGTCTTGCCCTGAAACATGTATTATTTTTATGCTGCAGCAGGGAAATTATTGGTCGCTCCCTTGGCCTTCCTTTTGGATCTATTAAATGCAGTGTAACGATTCTACATGCTGTTGGGTGGCATTTATCATGCAATGCCCAGCCTTAAGTAACATGTGTGCATATAAACATGGATAATAGAGTCACCTGGGAGGATTTCAATAATGCAGGGGTGTGAGGGCTCTTTGCTGGATGGGTTCATACTTATACAAGCTTGTGAGGGCAAGGGTTAGGTATGGCCCGGCACTCTGCACTGGAAAAAAAAAACAGCTCTATCCTGTACACTACCGCATTAGCACTGGGTCTCAGTGTGTCCCTAGCGCATGCTGAACGACCTTGTACACAGATTCCCGCGGACAAGGTGATCTGTTAATAGATTAGCGATGGTGTTTTAGCTCACACCAGATGATAGGCAATGCCAGTGATGATGTACAGAACAGAATATTGGTCAACATTTATTCACTTCTACATATGGAGAATCTGCACATTAAATATTTGAGGGGAAAGGAGGGGGGTCCAATTTTATATAGTGTCCTTTAAAGTCCATTGCTTGCATGGTCCCCATTCACAGTTCTCTATGTGCTGCTTTCAAACTTTTGAGATTTCATGCCTAAAGTCCTCACTAGGTGACAGCCAAAAACCTGAGACTGTTAATTCTACAAGGATCTGTGTGTGAAATCAACACTAATAAAAGTATCATCATGGTAGTGGATAAAAGCCAAGTGGCCTATCTAGTCGGTCCAGATTATATTCAAAACAGATGTCCTTTGCATGTCACAGATCTTTCATGCAGAAAGAAAACAGGCAACCTTTGAGGAACTGGTTTGACCTATACTCTTAATAAGTGAACTTTGGTTTCTAGAAAAACGGTTTTAAAGAGTATGCCCCATGGAGGGATAAAGTTCAGTGACGGCTGCTTGGCACTGCTCTGTGCTTGTATTGGCATGCCATGTACCTGGCACAACTTGCTAGTGGGACGACAATAGTCACTTATGGAATATTACAGAACAGTTCTTAGACTCCATAAAATCTAAATCCCCTTCTCATTAAAGCAACTCTCCACACTGTAACCACTTCATTTTAAGAGTGGTCACACGGCTGCACGCTCCCCTGCTCTGAAGGGAACTCAGGGGGCTGATTCTGCCATCTAAATGCAGGGGCCGAAATCCTGCCCAGAACCTCAACTCAGGGAGTCCTTGTCTCAAATTTCAGGGCTTTGAGACCTTTGGAAACTAGCCTTATCCAATGATATCAAAGCCTTCCTGCTTCGAGAGCCACTGGATTAGTTGGAGCAGCCAGCACCCCTGCACTCGCGTCATGCTGAACTGGAAGCTCGTCATAACCTGCAGGCTCAGAAGGCGATCAGTGCTGGATTCCGGTCCGTTATGTGAGACTAAAGGGTTAAAATGCACAAGAGGAATGCAATGTGGATCAAGAGAGGTTAATGTTTAACCTATTTCTTACCCCCTCCTGTTTTAAACCTATACATACTGAGCATGTCAATACATTGAAGACTGTTCTTCGGTGCCCAAGCTGTTGTGGTCAGAGCTAGTGTTCCTACATAAGCCTATGAAGGTTGATGCGAAGTACAGCAGTTTAGGCGGCCTCATTTTCGTGATGAGGATCATATTTAACAGAAGGCAGAGTATAAAAAGGTTTCCAACTCACCCAGTTTTTTTGACTCCAAGCTCATAGGTAAACCCATCGTGATGGAGCCCACAGGGACCTTTGCATGTTCGGAACCGTATGGGGCATGAAGAGCGAGAGGGACGCCCTGTAGCCACGAAATAAGGATATTCACAAAACAAGGAAAAACTCAACAGAACCAGTGCAATCAATACCATACACAGGCATACATTGCTTTAAAGGCACTACAGAGCTCAGGTCCAAACTCCAGTGCAATGGTAGGCAATACAGCACATCTCGTACTATGAACACAGCGCTGTAAAGTACTCTATACAATTTCTGTCCAATGTCTGCATGTATTGTACATGCTTGACGCGTTTTTAAAGAAACTGGCAGATTGTTAACAGTGGTTTCCGCTTCACGGCTGTACCCTGGTCCCTAAACTGCTGTATTAGCAGGGGATGCCTGCACGATGTCAACATGCAGCTTTGAGGTAATGTTAGGTTGAAACAAATAATATTCTAACCACATCTAAACCTTAACGCAAGCAAGATTTAAAAAAAGAAAGTTGGCATAGACTTCCTGAGCTAGGATACCTGAGATATGGAACCCATAGACCGCTCAATGACAGCAGGGTGCTTGCTGGAGGAAATAAGTGGAGGGGGATTAGACATGTTGGGAGCACGAGGGACTCCAGGGCGTGAGCCTTCATGCAGGTTTAGTGGCATCGGGTGAACTGAAAAACAAAGAAACGTTCTCTAAAAAGTGAATTAAACCACAACTTGTAACTTTTTATACACCGGTGTGAACGTACAAGAAAGAATGCCTAGCCAGATACATGGACCGGACGGTGGGACTGCTCACCTTGGGGGTTACACTGAGGTACAGCTTCCAGCGGAGCGGGTGGTTTTAATAATTCTCTGGCAGGCACTTGATACTGTAGGGTAGGATTGGACCAAGACAGGACACATGGATCGGATCTCTGGCCCTCCGCTTGTAATATTGTGTAGGGAGTCTTATCTGAAATGGGGGGGTGGGGTGGGAGGTTGGGAGAAACAATATACATAAAAGCAGAACATCTTTTAAACGATTTACTGCCCATAATTGGGCATACATCGAGTAATGTCACGTTTTTTGAAAATTTGTCCAGCTATTTTGTTTTAAAATTTACAACTGTCTATTCCATGTTACGCCGCTATGCGCTGCTATGCGCTGCATTGCCCTGCGATTTCCTGGCTCATAAAATAAGGGTGACAAACTCCTGGGAATAAAGAAAACACTGACCTGCACTCCAGACTGCGGCGGAAGGCCTTCTAAACATTACTGAAGACTTGTGAAGCACTTCCTCATACAAAACATTCCCCTGTCCCAACGCTGCATTACTGTGGAGCCATGTGAGAGTAACCAAGCACAATACAAAGCCATACACACGCACATTCACTGCGATCCGTCACGAGCCAGCAGATTGCTGTAAATATTTAATAGATGAAAAACCGATGGGAGGATGCTCGGGGTAATACATGCAATGTGCCTGTATTTAAATGCACTTTGCTTGCAGTTTAGCTGCACAATTACCATCACAGTAATGACACCTCCCAGCGTTTCCTGAGCTCACAAAACATGAACGGCTCAGCGCGGTTAAACGTTGCAGCTTGAAAGGCAATTCTCATTAGATTCCCCACTGTTATCACATTATACTCCATCCTGCAATACATCAGATACATTACGAGCACGCATATTAATATATGCGGCGCTTCCAGGACACCAATAACCCACGTGCTATTTTGGGATCAGAAGGTTTTGGATACTCCTGGTTATTTCTATTTAGCAGATTAATAGGATATTTGTTCCCATTCAAATAGGCAGTGAAGGAAACTTTCCTCTCAAAAAATAGTAATGCCAAAATAGGGCAACGGGTCAGATCCCTTGGCCATTTGACACGAGAGAACAAAAAGGTGGCCCTTGGATGAAGATACACTTCATTGTGCAATGATATGTTTCCATGTACATAGACCTCAGATCAGCACAATTATTTTAGGAGGAGGCCCACGAGAATGGACAATCAGAACACACACACTAGAAGTATTTCGATCGTAGATCAGAGCTTTCCAAACGTTTCGTGTTTTAACACTTTTTAGACACTCATCATTTGCCGACAGTAATTCAGTTTTATCATCAAACTTAAACTCATGATACAAACACACAGAGGGTTATTCAGAGAGAGGTGAAGACCAAGAGAACTGGCAGGAGAAGAGAACAATCTAGACCAAAACCGCTGATATGGAAAGTGAGAGCAAAGGAAGAATTTTTCTGGTTTGGCCATTTTGACCTAGAATTTTTTCTCCTGAGTTTCACCTCTCTCTGAATAACCCTGGACAGTAACAACGAAATATATGGGGACACAACATCTCAAATTTTTTTAGATTTTAAATATATTATTTGTAATTATTGTCATCAACAAATACACCTTTGACGCACATTATTTCCTCTTTTTCTCCACTGTTTTCCTCTCTACCCCCTTTCATATTCTTCCTCCCCTTAATGTCCATTTTCTCCCCCTCGCAAGTGCATTACTCCTTATGTTCTTCCCCTCCACCTTTAATCATGTTCACCTGTATCCTTCCACTTTCCTTTGAAGGTCTTTGAGCCAGCAATATGGGGTGGGGGGGCTTTGTTTCCATCAGCGGCAGCATGGAGAGCTGGGAGGTAATGGTGCCATGGAGTAATGGTGACTGGCTGGGAGGATGCGGGGTCCTAGCGCCTCCCAAAATGGCTGGGGAAGTGCAGGTGAAGATTATTTTTGACAGCCCTACTCCCCATCATGTGACAAACTAGTAGCCTGCTGCCAATACACTGTAGTGGCACACAGATTGAAAATATCTGTTGTAGATCAATGAGGAGCAAGTAGAAAACACGCAATCTTTTGATCATCTTATCAGTTTAATTAGGGCTCCAAAACCTGATAAACATGCACTGGGCACTCGGACGATTATACAGTATATTTTGGTAATTGTGTAGCTACTAGACGTGGTCGACTAGAGATTGATTACAGTTCAAAAAGTATTTTTCAGGGTTTTGCTGCTTCTACCAATTAATTTACGGGATTATATTCATTTAGCTTGCTCAGTAATTGGACAGGAGAGATATGTTTAATTGCTCCTTAAAAGGAGTGACACCCACTAAAGCAGTGGGTCTCAACTCCGGTCCTCAGGACCCGCTGACAGGCCAGGTTTTCCAGGTATCTGTAGCACAGCACAGGTGATATGAAATCTCAATGTATCCTTCCTGGTAAAATCCTTTATAAATAAAATTTGCTGCTCAGTGATTGCAGGATTCAGTCTGCATTTCCCCAATAGGTAATCCTTAAAACCTGGCCTGTTAGAGGGTCCCAAGGACTGGAGTTGAGAAACCCTGCACTAGAGGATCATATATAAAAACCTACATTTAAATGCTTCAGTTTCATTCCTGACATGCAAAGGAGAAACATGAATCGGGCACTGCAATTTTAATGAAAGCATAGGTGTGATGTATCAGGGGAATCTTTGAACGCAATAGATGCCAGAGAATCATGGGAGTTGTAGTTCAGAAACATCATGGGAGGGGCCAGAGTTTGAGATCCCGGGTATAAATTATTCCTTTTGCCAGTTTTGGAATGCTTTGTTCCTACAGATTTTTTGCTTTCTAAAGGAGTCTTCGGTGACTTTTTAGCAGATTGTTGTAAGTTTTATCAAACCATTATTTCCATTGTTGGTTCCAGACAGGCAGCCTACACCATTTTTTCATTGAATAATAAAAAACTGAAAAGGTGCTGTTTACATAAGGTGGTTATTCCTCCCCAATGGAGATTTGGCTTAGAAACTTACTGGAATGGCCCTGTCGCTCGAGAGTCCAGCTCTTCAGCAGGCCGCGGCACATGCTGGAAGCCTGCGGGCAGTCCCAGAGTGCAACATACTGCTCAGAGCGACACTGTTTGCATCACGTCCGCGAGGAAACCATGAACTGCCTTCTGGGCATGTGTACACGCTGATGGCTGCAGCAGGAAAAGGATAACTACTCTTCAAGTGCGATCTTCTTCCAGACATCAGATTCTCCCAGATTCTAAAATCTGGAAGAATCCGAACGTTCGGTGTCCCAAGCATTTCAGATAAGAGGTGCTCAACCTGTAATACATGCTGCTGGAAAGTGTGAAGAGACGCGCTGCAAGTGCGACAAATACTGCAACGTGCCGGCATAAGAGTAATTGGGTGGTTTGGTGTGTTTATTACCTATGTAAGCCCTCAGTCTTTCTGTATGACAAGACTTCACTATGATCAAAGATGCTAATGAAATCACAGTAATACATCTGGTGGTTTTACAGTGGAACAAATGTAAATTTTAAACTATTTTGGTCAATTCTTAATATCACAGAAAGTGAATTTATAACTGGCTTCAAGAACTAGTTTCTGCCTAGCACATCTTTACATCATGCAGGGCTGAAAATACATTTTCACCCACTAAAACTACTTACCATCATTGTCCCCAATTGTTGGGCTTTTTATTTTCCCTTTGGGGCTACTGATTGTCTGCTGCTCCTTGTCTGGCGGCAAGTGGGGTGGAGGTTGCTTTGAGAGTGTGATCCCTTCAAGGGCTGAATCGTGAACCATAGGGATTTGTTCTTGGTAAACAGACAGAGCATGAAGGGTCATCTGAGGTTTTGCTGGAGCACTTGGTAGAGCAGACTCCAAGAAGCCTTCTGAGATCTGAAAGACGGGCAAGGGTCAGCGAACAATAGTACATCAAAGAACACACAGAAGTATCAAACTGAACAGGCATGGATTTACCGTCACATTCCAAAGCATACATAATATAATAATGATGTCCAAAACCAGTACATTTCAAATGTCATTCTGCTGGCTGATCCCAGAACAAACTGGAGAATGAAAGAAATATCAATGCATTTCTTAATGTTTGGGGGGGGGGGAGGCAACATTTCACAAATAATTAACCCCATTCACTACCATGGTTGAGTACTCCATGTTGGGCTCCTGAAGTAGCCTTTCAACATCGATTATATTCTATCTTATTTTGGAGGAATGCGAAGGAATTTCATCTGCAAATTGGCTCCATAATGTACCCCCAAATTTTCAGCACCTTGGACATCAGCAAAGGTGTTTAAAGACAAAATTTAACCCAAAAGGTCTTCAAACAGCTTCATGGCAATACTGACCACCAGACGTATTATACTAGTGTTTTTAGGCAGCACATGGAGCCCTCTGCCCGTCAAAGAGGCTTACTGGTTTTAACAGTAAATTTGACACTATCTGCAACAGAAAGTGGTTTTCCATGAATCCACTGGGGCCCGGCAGTGGTTTTATGGAAGAAAAAAAACTTGAAGGGGTTAAAAAAAAGCTTGAAACAGAAGTCTTCTAGATCTTAAAAGCTAGAAAGTGATTATTTCAAGGTGGTTATACCCACTGGGAGAAGTTTCATCACTGCTCATTGAAATTCAGATACAGCACCGCTAATAAAAAGGATCTATGTTTTACATGAGAAGCAGAGTCTTTAAAATCAATGGAAGAAAATACTGCACTGATCGATGTATATAGACAGTTATTCAGGCTGAGGCACTAGAATCCATTTTAATAAAGGTCACCAGAAGGATAAATAATGAAGGGAAGGTGACAAAACCAAACTACTGGAATAACACATTCATACAAGAGGTTGATCATAAAAGACAGCACATGCACATTAAAGCATGGTCCGTACGATTCGACAAACAGGAAGTGACAAGCTATTTGTTGTCATGCAACAGGTCAACGTGCCAACGACAGCATAGCGCTGTATTGCTTGTCAAGTTCTTGCCAAGCAGCCTTGCGAATTTTCATCTGCTTCGCATGTCTGCAAGGACATGCAAAGTAATGCATGTGGCCGGCAGCAGTAAACAAGGTGGCAAGACGCATTCACTAACATGACCTCTGAAATAAGGACTCGTTTTAACTCTAATCTCTGAATTCTTAAATTCAACCCACAAAGAGCTATTCGCCTTTCTTCTTTATAGAATATGGTTAAACAAAATATAATATTATTAATTATATCATCATCAACATTTTGATAAACCAGTACAGGAGGAAACGAGGGCCCTATTCCCGTGGGAACTTACATTCTAGAAGGGTTGGGGGTAGAAACAGGAGAAGAGGACTGCAAGGTGAGAGTGATGGACTGGTTTGGGCAGTGGGGTATATTAGTGAGTTGGCCTGCAGGCTTCCCTAAATAGGATTGTGTTAAGGGAGCGTTTGAAGGAAGGGAAACTAAGGGAAAGTCTGACAGTACGAGGGAGTGTGTTCCAGAGGATGGGGGCTGTGCGGGAGAAATCCTGCAGTCTATCATGGGAAGAGGATGCGGGGAGAAACTAGGCGCAGGTCACTGTTTGATCTTAGGGAGCGGGCTGGGGTGTATTTGGTGATTAGTGAGGACAGGTAGTGGGGAGCTGAGTTAGTGAGCTTTGTAGGTAAGGATAAGGATTTTGAATTTAATTCTATAGTGGATGGGGAGCCAGTGAAGGGACTCGCAGAGGGGAGCGGCAGAGACAGAGCGGCGGGTGAGGTGGATGAGCCTGGCAGGAGGCATTCAGAATGGATTGTTGGGGGGGAGGGAGGGAGAGGGAGGCCAGCTAGAGGATTACAATAGTCAAGTTGGGAGGTTACAAGGGCGTGGATGAGCTGTTTTGTGGTGTCAGCAGTAAGAAATTACCAAATTCTGAAGATGTTACGCAACTGGTGACAGCAGGAGGAGGAAAGAGACTGGGTGTGGAGGATGAAGGAAAGAGCAGAGTCAAGTGTAACGCCAAGACAATGACCATGGCTTGATGGGGAGATAGTGATACCGTCGACCATGATAGAAAAGTCAGGAGGTGGGGAGGCATTAGAGGGACGAATTCGTAGAAGCTCAGTCTTGGACATGTTAATCTTTAGGTGGCGAGAGGCCATCCAGGAAGAGATGCCAGATAAACAGTCGCTGATTTTGGAAAGGACAGGAGGAGAGAGATCAGGGGTGGAGAGGTAGATCTGAGTATCATCAGCATAGAGGTGGTAATTAAAGCCAAGACCGTTAATGATTTTGCCCAGGGAGGAGGTGTAGATAGAGAAGAGCAGAGAACCTAGGACAGAGCCTTGAGGTACACCAACTGATAAAGGCATTGAAGGAGGAGGAGTTGCCAGCATATGATACAGACAAGAATCTGTTCGATAAAAGTGAGGCCCCGTTCACACCTGGGCATTATACAGTGCGTTCCTACACGCTGTAAAACGCCCAAACACGGAAATTCCATGATTCCCTATGGGGCCCGTTCACACCTGGGCGTTTTAAATGCCCTACGCCCCAAGAAGTACAGGAGCTTCTTTGGGGCGTACTACAGCGCGTTTGCGGCCATAGACATGGACGTGAGCGCTCCGTTATCGGCGTACGCGCGTTTTCATTATTGAACGCTGGGTTCAAACGCCGGGAAAAAAACGAGCGTATGAAATACGCTTTAGGTGTGAATCCAGCGTGAATCCAAGAGAGTGCAGTGTCAGAGACAGAGAGAGCTGAGAGTCTGTAGAAGGAGGAGGTGATTGACAGGGTGAAAAGCAGCCGAGAGGTCAAGCAGGACGAGAATAGAATAGTGGCCATGATTTTGCGCCTGTAGGAAGTCATTGGTGACTTTAAGGAGGGCAGTTTCTGTTGAGTGTAGGAGACGGAAGCCTGATTGCAGGGGGTCAAGTAGGGAATTAGACAGGAAGAGGGAGAGGCTGTTGAAAACTAGTTTTTCCAGGAGCTTATTCATATAAAATATAGCCAGTATCAAAATAACGAAATGTATAATTATGTAGCAAGTATGATGGGATTCACTCCCCGCATAATGCAAGATGAACATGGAAGCATTTGTAAAGCATGACCCACCACCTACTTTGCATTAGGCATGTATGTAGGCTTGGCACTGCCCTGGGCATTCAAAATTCCGCTGCCACTTCATTATCAAATTTATATGTACATAAACATGAGCACAGAATTAATGACACATCCATGACCTATCAGAGCTATTTATGTCAAAACGTTAATTAGAACAAGAACAATGTAACTTATTCACACAAAGTGATTTCAAACAACATTATCATTTAGAGACTCATTGCTGGGAGCGTAATGGCTTTGTATCGCTGTTATGCAACCCCCCTAATATACTGGACTTTGGAAAGACATGGGGGGGGCAATACTCCCCCCCAAGTTTTGCACTCTAGTAAGAGAAGGCAAGCTATTACAGGTCACAAACTGCACTAGTTAAGAACCACAGATTTTTTTTTTTAATCATACCTTTGAAACCACTAACCCAATTTCTACCAACCTGCAAACGACACCATTCGACATACCGGGGAGCATCAGAACAGCACAAGCAAAAAACAGAACTACAATCACTAAGACGCACATTCTTTCACAAACGGAATTCGTATGATTAAGCCAGCGTCAGACGAACGCAGTGATCATGTCCGTGTTGCCGCACAGTTTAACGTCTGTCGTAGCATAGAATCATGATCAATAGAGACCCACACACGAAGTACGTGTGCACCGAACTGCACACGCAGATGGCAGCGGACGCAATTTAGGCAAGAGCGTAAAGCTAGGGTCAGACGAAAGCATTTTTCCCCGCGAACGTGAAAAAGTGCGTCCGAACGCATTGACGTATTTTTTCACGGAATGCGCAAAAACGGTCAGACGATGTGCATTTTCGGGCGTGATTTTGTACGGATTGTCAATAAAACTCTTTTTGCGTCTGGACGTTATGTAGGCTGGACATTAGCAGCGTCTGACATCTAATCACGCAAACACGCCGCTATGCCGCAGCTGCGCACTCAGTACGTCAGTACTAGCGGTTCAGCGTTCTCAGAAAAATGCGTTCAAATTCCACTTGCGTTGCACGGCCGGACTTTTGTGCGGCCGTACATCGTATATTGGCCGTCATCTGCTGCTAGTGTGGCCGTAATTATGTGCGCCAGAACGCACGTTAAAAGTGCGCTGTCTGACCCCAGCCTAAAACCTCTAGGACGGATGCACAGAGTGCGCCACGTCCACATAGTGTTCTGTGTGTGTGATGACACGAAGTCAGACGTGGCGCATTTGTGACGTCCAGCACCTTGGCGCACAAAATGGCTTTTCATATCATTTTCCAATTGTATAATTTTTCAAATTAATTTTGTTTCCCATAATTCCCTTTTTTTTCCTTAAGTCCGTCAAGAAAAAAACAGACCGTGTGGTGTCTACAGTATCTTCCGTCACTACGTCCGTCTGTTGTGCACGCACGCAGAGTGCGCTGACTGCTTTCATCTGACATTAGCATAAACCGGAGCTTGAGAAACCCAGGGACCGGGAGCCAGAGGCTCACAAAAGTTTACCTCTGGCTGGGAAATTTCTTCTACACAAACCTATGCAGAAAATTTAGCCTGGCCTCTAAAAATGTGAAGTTTGCTCGTAAGTATAAAATAGATTTGTCATGCATTGTCAAATTCACACGGAAATCCCAAGCCGTTCAGCCTTTCGAAAAATCAGGTTTGCAGCATTTGTGTACATCAATTCCTACACAGTCACTAAATTAGGGGGCAGCAACCTTGATCCTACAGATGTTACGGAACTACATTTTCCATGAGGTTCTGCCAATCTAATGAGCATCAAGGGAGCTTTAGTTCAAGAACATCTAAAAAGGCCAAGGTTGCTGACCACTGCTCTAAACTGACCTTTACTCCCTCCCTGGGCACAGAAGTATGAAACTTCGCTTACAGAACCAGAAGGGGACAATAGATATAGGGTTAATCCGTTTATAGAATTCAGTTGGAGACTAAGGTAGGAGATGGTTTCATTTTCTACCTTTTTAAATGCATTCAAATGATAAAGTATATTGAAGAAGACTTTTGTTTTTGGCCAATTACCAGAGAGCAACAAAAGAAACTGCACTGTGAAGCTTTTTGTCGCTCTTTGGATTTTACTTTTGTGAAATGCTGGCGTTTGTTGACATTTACTGATGAAGTCCCTTAACGAATTCACTCCCAGGATAACTCTGGTGCCTGATATCAAGGTATCTCCATCTGCAGCTAAACAGGACAATGTCATATGTTACAATTTTGTTTGTGGAGTCTCCAGCTGCAATTGTAACTGCAGTAATTTCATTTGGCCAGTAGGTGGCACAGTCTGCCTGCCAAATAGGTTATTACAGTAAGAAATACATTAAGAATATTCCCAAACATTTCTTACTGTATAATTAAAAAGGATTTTCCAAAAAACAAAAAAAAAACACTGGTTCCTGTTTTTTTGGAAGATAACTATCTAATTTAGAAACATTTGATTCTGAAGTAGTGAAGAACAGGGATTCTGGCTCAGCTGAGAGCAGAGTACAAACCTATGGTAACCAAGATCCTGATCTGCTTGAGCTAGTCAAACCAATCACAAAGCATTGGTGACAAAAGATTAAAAAGAAAAACTTAAGGCACAAAGCCAAAAATTAAGAACCAAATACAATATGATCACATTGGACAAACAAACAGAAAAGATAAAAAGTGTTCAATTAACCTTATAGGCCCAAATTTCTCATCCAATTCAGCTAGTACTATATACGTTGGAGAGAAAAAGCTCAATAGCAATACGGAGCCTGAGAACACACAAAAGGAATTGGAGCAGAAACCCTTCGTATAGATCTATGTATATAGCCCCTTAAACAATCTACAGTATTAGAGGGCATATGAACCACCAAATCACCCTTGTGATGCACTATCACAGCAATGGTCTGTCAGAAGGTACTTGAAAACATGCCGCCCATACGATGGTTAATGACAATAGCAATGCCACAAATAGTAAGCAAAAAAAAAATAAAAAAATCACTGAATGAGGGAGATTTGGGGGTAAGAGCTAGCTGCACACAATAGAAGTTCCAGGGGTGTGGGAATTGTATCGCCCGACGCCCGGGACATGAAGATCCGGGCGCCAGGCGAGTAGTTTTTTTTTGAGATGCAGTTCAGCGGGCTAGAAGCCCGCTGGACTGTGGACTAATTCCAGGGACGCCCCCGATACCGGAAGCCGGCATTGAGCCGGCATCCGAGGGGCTTGGGCGGCTGTTCGAATGCTCTATCGGCATTCGGACAGCCGCCCCTGAAGCTCTCCGGCATACTTACCTTCCCGAGCGGCGCCGGGAAAGTTTCCACGCTTCCGCACGTTGAAGGACCCAGCCGCGATCACGTGGGAGTCCCACGTGATCGCGGCTGGGGGTCCTTCAACGAGCGCAGGTGCGAAGACTTTGTCGGCGCCACTCGGGAAGGTAAGTATGCCGGAGAGCTCCAGGGGCGGCTGTCCGAATGCCGATAGAGCATTCGAACAGCCGCCCCATGTCTGGTCTAGGGTCTGAGCTGGGGGGCACTATCCATGAGAATGTGGGGGCATATATCCATGAGCTGGGGGCATATATCCATGAGCTGGGGGCATATATCCATGAGCTGGGGGCATATATCCATGAGCTGGGGGCAGCATCCATGAGCTGGGGGCAGCATCCATGAGCTGGGGGCAGCATCCATGAGCTGGGGGCAATATCCATATATCTCGGGGGGGATATATACATGTGAGCTGGGGGCATTTTTAGGAGGTCTGTTCTTATTGGAAAGTGGTCACATGACATAAAATCAAAGTATCGGTACTCGTACTCTGTCTTAAAAAAAGTGGTATCGGTGCATCCCTAATATATACATACACACAACAAAATAGTGTTTAAATAAAGGTCTTTATTCATCACATGTATCTGACGCTGCCTCTATAGGCTGTTATGAATAAAGACCTCTATTTAAACACTATTTTGTTGAAATTATCAGGACAAGTTGATCGTCCTGAGGGACAAGTAGATCGGACTACTACTTAGTCCGTTGGACAAGTAGATTTTTTTAAAAAAATTCCACACCCCTGAGAAGGCGCACCCAACGCGCGTGTCGCCTTGCACAGGCTCGTCAGGAGCTTCCAAGTTAATTGAACACCTTTTAGCTTTTCTGTGTGTTTGTCCAATGTGATCATATTGTATTTGGTTCTTAATTTTTGGCTTTGTGCCTTAAGTTTTTCTTTTTAATCTTTTGTCACCAATGCTTTGTGATTGGTTTGACTAGCTCAAGCAGATCAGCATCTCCTGTATATTTTAGGTTTCAATACCTCTTTTGCATTGTGGGATTAATCATGATATTCACAATTTTTCATCTGTATTCTGAAGGTTTGGCGTTACCACTATTGTTAGTGGATTTTTTTGCCTATGGTAACCAATAACCATTTCCCCTAATTACCAAGGGCTGTATTTAAATAGTAGTAATGATTGTGCAAGGCTCTAATTATTGTGGGTCCTCGAAATCCTTCGACTTTTGGATTTTACCAGGAAGGATACATTGAGATTTCTCTCGTTTTCAAGTATGTCCTGGGTTCGAGAACATTGAGTGGTTACAGAAATACAAAATAGTAAAATGCAAGCTATTAACACAAGACCAAATATACAGATTAACAGAAAAATAAATATGTAGGAAATAAAGTCATTATGTTACAGGTGCATTTCGTATTGAGGTATGTTAATAGGGAAGTCTTAAGGGACTTTAGACTGGGGGAAGATTTGACGGTGTCTAGGAGGTTATTCCATATTTGCGGTGCTCTGTAGGAAAATGAGGATCGAGCCACTTTCTTTTTGTATTGCAAGTAAGGTGCTGGTCCTGGATCTGAGGTTATAGGATGAGGGAACTGCCGGGGGAAGCAGCATATTCAGGTAGGGTGGTAGCTTCCCAGAAAAGATCTTAAACACCAGGTTGGAAAGGTGAAGGGTGCGTCTAGAGTCCAGTGATGGCCAGTTTAGTTCTTTTAACATGTCACAATGGTGTGTCATGTAGTTACATTGTAGCACAAAGCGACAGAATGAGTTATACACTGTAGTAAGTTTCTGGAGGTGTGTTTGCGGGGCGGCTGCATACACTACATCTCCGTATTCAATGGCTGGCATAAGCATTTGTTACCGCGGGGCTCAGGCAGGATTTGTTTCTGTACAGGGCACCTAGTTTGGGGTAGAGTTTAGATGAGAGTTTTTCGATGTAGGGGCCAAAAGATAGATTTGGGTCTAACCACATACCTAGGTATTTGAGAGAAGTGACTGGTCAGCGTGCCATTTGATTTTGTCCCAACACATAGATGGGGTGTTGGAAATTTGTGTAGTTTAGGTGCGGTTCCAAAGAGCATTGTAACAGTTTTGTCAGTATTTAGAAATGTTTGTTATTTGCGATCCACTTTTCTACCCCTGTGAATTGTTCTTGCAGCACTGCCTCCAGCTGTGGGAGATTTGGTTTGCTGGTATAGATTACAGTGTCGTCTGCGTACATGTGTACAGTTGAAGTTTTGCAGACATTGGGCAAATTATTCCAAGGTGAGTGGCAACTTGAGTTATCGCTCGGCTTTTGCGTATTTATGCTGCTCGTTTGCCTGTCCTATACTGTATGTGGGACATGGAAATGCTCACAGGTGCTGGAATCTAAGCTCCTTTATAGCTATTCATGTTGCAACAGCAAGAAACAATAAAATCGCTTTACAGAACATTCAAAATACATCTCCTGCATCTAAACTCTAAACAGCCCCTACTGAAATCCTTGCGAAAACCTGAGGACTTGTAATTGGGGGGACACAGAGGAGAAAGTTCCTCAGTCTCCTACAGGAACTTGTGGTGTGAAGGTTTAGGTGATCTCATTGGAGTCCTATGCATTCCAGAGCGTATTCCTGAGAGTGTTGAATGTCATCACCATTAGTAGGGCTACTACTAAGTGGGGCATAAAACTTCTAGTGCTACAGCTGGAATATCTGGTCTTCTGCTTGCGCGAATGGGTTAAAAAGGAGTGGTAATGCAGCGAGCTTGCACAAGCAGATTACTGTTTCTAAAAAGAACAGGCCCTAGGTAGGTTTAAAACCACCCCTTAGTCAATACACGGCTTTTCCTGAAGGCATGTTGTACCAATAGGAATTCTATATGTACAGGGATGCTTAGTATTCTTTCCACCCCCTACCGCACTTCTAGGCTCTGACTACATTTCCAAAACAAAAGTTACTTTCGGTAGAGCCCTAAAAGGGGTTAGAGTCTCTGTAGTCCTATTCTCGCCGTTTATGCACTTCCAATGGATGGAGATCATGAATATACATTACACTGTATATTCCATACACTTACTATGGGAGGGATAGCTGCAGCTCTCTGCTTCAGTTGCTTGAGATCCAGAGCCTTCTGAGGCGAAGAGTTGACCAGAGCATCGCTACCAGAGTTCAAAAGACTGGGCCGAAGGTTAGACAGTAACCTGCATGGGTACAAGACACAAAAAATAAACAAGCCGGTCATATGTAATCATAGAATAGTAATATGAAAACCAAAATAAATCGATTAACATTCACTAATTCAAGGTTGGGAAGCTGTGTGAAGTGGTAGCACATGAACAGCTTTTATGCACGCCAAGAAATGGGGCAAAGCGCAACATGCACAGCTCCACAATGGCTTCAAACATTGCTACGGTCAGGTCTCAGTAATTGTGTTGCACAGATAAGAGGGTATTAAAGCAGGGGTGCTCAGCCTTGGCACTCCATTTCACACAACACTAGTGGAGGGTTAAGTATCGTGGGAGATGTAATCTGAAAATAAAGAGGAGGGTAAAGGCTGAGCACCCCTGTATGAGTTACAACAGCTCACCATGAAATACCAAGAATCCAAGATTACACTGTCGTGCAATAAGCCACGGCGCGGTACGCGTGCGCGACACATGACAGCGGACGTGGAATACAGGGGGAGCGGCAGCGGCTTAGGCTCTTGTGAAAGTTTAGCAATTAGCGGTAAAAGTTAACTATTTTAAGAAACTGCAATGCGAGAATTAACTATAGGACCCCAGGCCAACATTTCATTTACAAAACCACTGGAGGTATTGAAATATAGGAAGCGGGTGGAAGGACCGTTTTCTCTGCCTTAGCCTCTGTAAAAACCAAAACAAAAAAACTATTTAATGTACTCCTAGTAGCCAATGCCATTGTGCCATTAAAGTTGCCGTGAATGGATGCCATATGCTGAACGCTCACGTAAATTGAGGCTGCAAAATTGCTGCTAGATACAATCACTCTCAACTAGAACTGTAATGTAAGAATTTAAAAAGGGACACTATGCACCACGACCACTTTAACTTCTAAAACTGATCGGACTGCATAGAGTGCCCTCCCCCCCACACCCAGTCCAGTCTGGCTGGTGCAGATGTGTGCTTTCACCGCCCACAGCTAACTTATGAATTTCCCACTTGCCAGGGACCAACTCTGGGACCGATGAGGACATCATGCCTTAAGTGTTGCTGTCATCCTTTCTACGAATGCATGCAGCAGTAAGTGTTCTGGGAGACACCAGTCAGGACAATCTGCAGGCACTGGTGTAGAGGGTGCACAAACGTACGCAAGTCCTGGGACATTGGAAATTTGTGTTCGTACGAAACTTGTGAAAGCCATGCAAATTATGCAAGAAGCTCCAGGGACTTCTGCATTTCAGAAGCCCTAGACCGAAGAAGTGGCAGCTCGGCAATGAGGTATTTAAATCCAAATGAAAATTGGCTTGGAAGACATCAATTCTAAATATTGACTGTAAGAGTGTACCAAGAGGTTTATTTATGTTATGATACTGTCTATTCCAGGTCTTCCCTGCTGACAAAAATAAATAAGTAAAGCCAAGGTAAAACAAAAACATTAAGGCAGAGGTCAGCAGCACCTTCCCAATATATGGGAGGAAAAAGAAAAGTGCACTAGTTATAGTTTTCCTTTAAGAGTAAAACGAGCTAAAACCTGTTAGCAGTTAGAATAGTTATAGGATCAGGATTGCCAGGAGTTTTTTGCACCGCTCTGTCACCATCTGGCATTAATATACCAAGAGGGAAGATATAAAATACACCAAATTTTCAAAACACGTCACATTCTTACAACAAATCCAGCAGAGGTTCATTCTAAATGAAAGGATGTTAATGCTTCACAAAGGGTAAATGTAGACGTGGCCCCCGCACTCCATGCTTAGAAGCGACTGAAACATCTGTAGTCCTGTCTCTCGTGTGAATGATCTGCCTGACACAGCCTGTCTGCACTGGATCGGTTTGGGGTTACAAGAGTTTCCTCTCCAAGAACGAGTGATCAGGTGAAGCCCATAGGCAGGAGGCTACGTGTTTGTCCAGTCTTGTGTCTCTTCACGGTTTCTGACATTTTTCCCACAAGGTATTCCTTTTTGTTCCATTACTGAAGGGTATTACTTCATAGCTCTAGACATAAAGCAGCTAACAGAATGCCGGGACAAGAACATAAGGGTCTCGAGAGTAGACTATCCATTTTATAATGCTTAAAATAAAAGGGGGATATGGAAAGGTTTTGTTTTCCCCATAAGCAAATCACTAGCCATTTAAATTGCGAGACTGTCAACAACCATCAGTCCTTTTAAAGCGAGCTGTGCTAAGCTGGGAAATCAGGCCCGTCTATTTACTTGGCTGGTACAAGATGAGCTCTTCATTCAAGTATCTCTTGGAAACATTTCTTCCAACGCGGCTCTGAGACACAAACTGTATCGGCAACAGGCAGTCCATTAAGGTCCGGAAAAAGGAATTTGTAACCAGTCGTTCTCTGGATTAAACAAACTGAGAATTTTTTAGTCCATTGCAAATGTTTTCTTCAGAGTTTTCCCATAGAGTGTGAGTGAGAGTGTGAGTGTGAGTGTATTTTCACATTCTTTTCTAAAAAGAGGAAATAGACCGAAGCCAGGCAATCCATTGATACTCTGGTGCCACTCGCCTTGTACTTCAAGTGGGTTTGGTGATTCATGCACAACAAAACATGCCTGTATAGCTCAATGTGGAAAATGATGATGGCTTGGAGATGAGGTAGCAGAGTATAAAATGCACATACAGTAGTGTTGGATTATGGCCTTCATGGGCCTGGAAGAGTTGGGTGTTCCTCTACCAAGGACTGACTGGCAACTTTTGGCCTAGTGGGCCAAGTGCAACAACTCTGCCTCCGTACGGATTTTGTCTATTAATCCCTCCACACTTCACAGTAGTAAACTGCAGCCGTGATTGAGCAGCAGGGAGGAGCGCAGCCCTTCTCTGCTGAGCCATAGTCACCCCTGTGTGCTGAGCTCACAATAGGGGTTATTCAGAGAGCTAAATTGGCTCCGAAATGCACCGAACAGTGAATTTCCCCATAAGGTGCAATATTGTGGTCATTCGGCTATTCAGAAAGCTGGAAGTTCGCCAAATATTGGAAAATTGCCAGCGAAATACAGTGCTGTTCAACGGCAGTGAAACGGGCTGATGTTCAGTGGTTTCATTCGGCAGGTTTAATCAGGCAAATCCCATAGGTTTCAATGTTAAAAATATTCCCATTTTATTAAATATTAAACCGTTTAAAAATTGAATTTGCAGCAAAAAGGTATTAATTTTTTTCGTCCAAATTTGTTTTCTGTAGCAGACCTTTATTATTCATAGGGCCTTCTATTAATTCCAGGCATTTTCGTGCAGTAGTTTTTTGCAGGCAGCTTTTAAAAGTGGCAGTGGTTTTTGCTCGTTCATCAGCTTTATCCAGCGATCGTTTTTTACCAGATGTGTTTGGCGGCTTAGGCTCCGGTCAGACAAGCGCACCGATCACGTCCGTGTTGCCGCACATTTGTATGTCCGTTATAGCATATAATTATGACCAATGGAGCCCCACACACAAAGTACGTCCGCACCAAACTGCGGACGCATAACGGACACGGCAAACGGACGCAGGTTAGGCAAGAACGTAAATCCGCTAGAACGGACGCACAGTCCGCAACGTCCGCATAGCTTTGTGTGTGAGTGATGGAACGAAGTCAGACGGACTGCATTTTTGACGGACAAAATGTTTTTCATATTAATTTATTTTCCCTTCTACATCAGTCAAAAAAAAAAGGTGAAAAAAACAGACTGTGTGGCCACTACCTAGTCAATCAATCAGAAAGTATGTTTGTTGTGCACGGACGCACAGTTGGCTCGTCTGACCCTAGTCTTATCGGATCAGATGTTTGTTCGTTTGGCGGATTTTCCCTGCAAGTTGGGGGACCCTGCGGTAAATGCTGAATTCACCGCAGGGCTGGGAAATTTGATTCCCGGAAGTGCAGGAAACGAAAGAGCACCGAAATTTTGAATAACCCTGTATGACTGTTTTGCGCTCATCATGTTTAAATGTAATTTGAAGTCATGTAGTATTATAGGAACCAGACAAATTATGTATTTTTTCCAGCAGACTCAAAATCTATTTCATTCCTAGGTGTATGCATCATGTCCTGTCAGAATACTGTAACAAAAAATGTCTTCAAGATTAAAAGGGGTTATTCAGAGCACCAAAATGATGCCTGCATGCCGGTGCCCGCATTCCCTGTACTTCAGGGAATCAAAGTTCGCCACCCTGCAGTTAATTCAGCATTCGCCGCAGGGTCCCCGAAGTGCAGGAAAACCAGATGCAAAAAGCCGACGAGCTGCCGATCCCAGTGCAGACCAGCCGCCAGAAATGCCGACAAGCTAATTGGGTAAAAAAATTAATTTAAAAAAGTACGCTTGAAAGTGTCAAAATTTAAACGCTGTTTGCAAAAAAAAAACTGAACGAAAATGCCTGGAATTGTACAGAGAAGGTCCTATGAATGATAATAAAAAGGTCCGTTATCGGGAAAAAATCCTGAAAAATGCCTGAAAGATCTTAAAAAAATAAAAAAAAAAAAAATCAATCTATAAAAGATTTTACTGCAAATAAGAACAGTTTATTAGATATTGTATAAAACGGGAATATTTTTAACATTGAAGCCTGTGGGATATGCCTGAGTAAACCTGCCAAATGAAAACACCGAACAGCAGGGCACTTCAGCAACAGGCACTGCTGTTCGTGTTCTCTGAATAGATTAACCATTGCTGGAAGTGCTGGACCAACTGAAACAGGTGGACCACTTTGTCTGCCTGAGAACTAATGAGTAAGGTATATACAATGTTAAATAAAACATAACTTTTATTGTCACTCCGTAAGGATTAAAATCACAAAAGACAGGTCTTGTTCAAGATCCACAAACAACCAACATAACTTAAAACCACAATACCACTGTATATTGTTCCTGTCTTATTGGTGCTAAATCTGATCATTTCAAAATGAATACTAAAAGTGGTATATGGAGCACAAAAAGGAGGAAATGCAGTGGAGAAAAAGAAGAGCGATAAAGAATTCAACTCTTCCCGATTTGGTAAGTACTCAAAACGGAGTGTATAAATATATATAAAACCCAGCAGGATGACAATCCCGCTTCTCCTCACTAGGAGAAGCAGGCAGTTTGAAATAGAGATTCGTCCTTTTTAAGACCAAATTATAATCTAGATATTACATCTTTACAAAGTCAGACTTCGACATCAGTAAGAGCCGATATCATGACTAGTACCAACATTGATCAATTCAATCTACTGCTGGGATAAAGATTGGGACGGAGGTTCCCTACTCTCCCCAGCGATTAACAATTGCTTCTCTATGGGGGATTTCATTGCAGTCGAACAGCACCCTACTGGCTGGCAGTTTGCCAAAATTTGTTGAACTGCCTGCTCCCTGAATAGCCGAATGGCCCCGAAATGTCAGTGTGGGGAAATTCCCCGTTCGGTGACATTTTGGGGCCAGATCGTCTCTCTCTGAATAACCCCTCAAGTTTTCAGTCAGATAGCATTTACAGCGTGTGAAATTTTTTTTTTTTTCACATTTTCTCATCCAAACCTTTGTATTTATATATTCTATGGGGTACTCTTGTTAAACACAAAATTGAAATTGTAACCTGTTACATTGATTTATCCGAGAAAATATGCAATTTTAACCAAAGCTGGGTAAAAAAGAAAAAAAATAATCCCTTGCGTTTTGGAGGATTGGGTTTTATGAATAATATGAACATGTATAAAACACTGAACTTGCTCCCAGCATGGGAAATGACAAGGGGAGCAATGGCAGTGGTATTGCTGATTTTAGAAGTGACAAATTGACAATGTCATTGCTTTGGAACAAAAAAAGATACATTAAATATATAATGCGCTTTTAGATTTTACATGGTCATGTTTGGCATCATTGAAAAAGGACAGACTCTGTTCTGTCTGAGGACATCTCATTTGACCTCGTCAACCACAGTGCAGCAATTTAGGTTTTTGATGGAACAATGAGTAATAATGCATTGTGCCATCACCTCCATACTTGCTGGTGACATGGTAAATAAGATTGTGCAGCATCATTGTTCACTTTATAATTGAACAAGTGAACAATAGTGCGGTTAGAAGGAATTTTTTTTTTTTTTTAAACAAAGCCTTGTGATGTTCGATATCATTGGTAAGGCCATGCTCTGGCCTTTCCAGTGATACTCTACGTGATCCTGTAGGTGTTAGTTCAAGAAATACAGGGGTACAAACCCCCATCAGTGCAGACATTGTTAGCCTTTCTCTGGGCCTATTATGGAGCAAGGGCCTCGAGCTGCAGCTCCAATAGCCCCCTATGTTAATCCGGCCCTGATACAGTATATGGGTGGAGAATCAAAGTGCTACTTACATTAGCAGAGGAAAGATCTAAGCAAAAAAATATACAAAAGCTTTCTTGCATTTCAAATGAATTAAAAAACAAAAAGAGGGAAACTGGTAAAATTTAGAAATATCCTAAACCACAAAGCATTTGTAAAGCTCTAGGTTAGGCATCTAACAAACCTGCTAGATCAGGTGGGTGCAGTGGACATGCCTATAAAAAGGGACATTAAAGAGCTATTGGAGGTCAGGCTTTGTGGGGTGCCCCCCCCCCCCGCTCAGTTTTGCTGTGTGAAGATGAGCAGCTTCCTCTGCCCACATAAAAGCGTCAGGCAGCTAGGATTTTGAACTAATCAGCTGCCGGTCACAGATTATGTCATCCTCAAGCCTAACACAGAAGTGATCAGAAAGGCGGCAGTTGGTTTGGTTCCGCGCGTGTGCACCTGCAGTCCATCTCTGCATAGGTGCTGCAGAACTCGCATACAAAAGTGCGCCACTTCCGAACGAAACACAATTTGCATTAAACGTGGCATTTCGGAAGCCCTGAGCTGACAAGGAGCAGAACACACAGTAAGAAAAATGTGGAATTTGTTAGCGTTTTATAAATACTTCTAACAGGTTCAAATCACCATTCTGAGAGGATACCAAATGCCTGGAATTCGGTCGTACTCTACTCTGCAAAAAGATACAGGGATATTCAGAACGAGGTGAAAACCAGGAGAATTAGCAGGAGAACAATGTAGACCAAATAACCGTTTTGGAAAGTGAGCTAAATTGGAGAATGTTTCCGGTTTGGCTATTTTGACCTAGAATTTTCACTTCTCCAGAGTTTTATCTTTCTCTGAATAACCCCGATATAAAACGTAGTATTGACACCATACAGTTGTCTTGTGTTTTCTCTGCCGCCCTTTCACAGGTGCTCAGGTTGTAAACCAACTGCCTGGCCAGCGGCTGCCATTAATATAAACCCCTGGGGGCATTAACTGCAAGGATACAGCGTAATGGCCGCTACCAATTTTATATTCTACATAAAAGAAAATGCATAGCTTAATGTGACGCTTGAGAGGGAAATAGTGTTTTGGTTGGAAACAAGAATGTTTGTACTTTGTAGCCATCAGTCTAAATGTCATGTTCAGTGTAAATGAAGCGGTCAGAGAACCCTGAGCATCGACAGCACTCTTCCCCCTTCAGTTACAGGGAACCAATGTCAGTCCCACATCTTCCCAGCCAAAGAATTAGCTAGATTGGTTTGCAGGTGCTCAGAGCATCTAGGCTTCCTCCTCCCCAACCATGCGACATGCAATGCTTGCAGGAAGCTAGAAGCCTGCCATGTCAGAACTGGAGACAGGAGGAGTGCTGGAATGAAGGAAAGTTTTAAGATGACCTGAAGGGTTAAAACAGGAGGGGAAGGAATGTGTGCAGAGGTGTGAATGTTCAACTCCCCCCCATTTTAACACTAGAGAGTCCGTTTAAGCATAGAGCCCAACTTAAATAGCAGTCACAACAATTCCTCCTTTGAGCAAAAGAGAAACACACCCACACACACTATACAGATTGCACAATATACACAGTATATGGCTTTGTATACAACCAAACATGGGAGCAAAGTAAAAACCAACAGAAGCAAAAAAAAAAAAAAGACCCAGACACCTTTAAAGTCAATGACTCCTACAATTTGAAGTGATGACCACAATAAGCTGCAATTTACATACCTGTTTCTGTCTGCAGGGTCCTGCTCCTCTGCCTCGTCCGCGCTACAAGTAGCACTGGAGTCACTGTCAGTGTTAGTCTTGCCTTCATGCTTGCCATGTCTCTTTTCCATTTTCACTGGAACCTCTGATGACCGTTTTTCCTCTGCCTTTTCCACCACATTCTCTTTATTATCCTCTGGCTCCTCTTGTTTGAACTCCCTTTTACTAGGCTCCTCGCTGACTTTTCCATCATCGCTCCGCTCTTCCTTGACCATGCCAAGATCTGGTTCCACCTTAGCCTGCTGCTGCTCTTCCTCCTCATTACAAGCCTGTGCTGCACCCTCGTGAGACTGCTCTGCAGTGGTGTTATTTGGAACGGGCACCTCTTCATGGACCGCTTCCTGTGTAGACACTCCCGTTGGCTTGGGTTCATTGTCTCTGCTCTCCTTGGCCTCCTGCCTCGGTGAGGGAACACTCTCTGTGTCTGAACTATTATTAACAGTGGCTAAAGAATTAAAAGAAAAAAACAAAAACAAACATGAGTACAGAGAGACTTCAGTTTGACTCCACTCATCTAATAGCTGAAGACTTTTCCCTTTTGCCCCAAATTATTGTGAGCGTCGCCATTTCCCTACGTGGATTCATTGGATCCAATATAATCTAGAGGTCATGCCAGACTATTGATGGCTATGAAAGATTTGCATGGTTCCTTCAGCTCTGGGCAAAAGACACAAATTAATAGGTCTTTAGAAAATGCTATCCAAAACAATCTGGAACTGAAGATCACTATGATTGTGCTGCAAGAGCATCATTAATCGAATGAGAACGTCGAAGAGCAGTGAGCCTCTTCACATTTATTCAGAGAATTTATTTTTAAAAGTATGTATAAAGAAATTTCTGAATATGGTTAGAAGAGGTCACTGCAGAAAAAAACAAAAGATAGGCCTATAAAAGAAAAACAGGAATCTGTTTTTAAAGAAGGGTCAGCTGAACTGCTGTCATGTTAGGAATACGAATAGGCACAGAAGAAGATGGTTTGAAAAGATTATTTTGTATAATCAAGGATAAAACCAAGTTCTAAAAAAAAAAAAAAAACAGAATTAACACGCATCAGGGACGTGACATTCCATCAAGTCAGTTTGCGGCTGTGGTGGTTAGAATATTTAAATAATCTTTCCAATATAAAATGCTATACTTTACAAAGTTCACATACTCACCTGCTCCATGTGTGTGTGGTGTGTGTTCACATGGATAGCAGCGACAGCACTGAGCCAGCCTAGTCTACTATGTAATTTGTGTAGCTGAACGCTACACTAATTGCGTAGCTCAAGCTGGCCTCTCATGTGCTGCCCACTTCCTGAATCTACACTCTTCAGTGCCTCAAAGAGGCACTGAGAGCAATTGAATTGTTTGAGCCAAAGGGAAAGGACCATTGGTCTCAAGCCACTCAATTTGTGTAAAAAAAACGCCTCCATGGGATTGATTGATGCAGGACAGTCATGTGACTGTCCCAGTCACATCATGGGGTCGTTGCTACGGGGGGGGGGCCTCAGAGCAAGTGTGTGCTACTGTGCGGGGGTGTGGGACTTCAACTTCTGACATGGTCTGACTGAGTCAGGCAGTGTCAGAGAGGAGACGATTGTCAGTCACGTGACTGACTACTCGTCCTTTGTGCGCAGGAGCGCTGAAGAGTGACCCAGTGACATTGTGCAAAGCTGGAACCCGATGCAGCACACCTGACTGCCTGGGTACATATAATTCTGGGGTCCTGTGTATATCTGGCTCTGATACTAGCCAGTGCCTCACCAGCCATTGACCTCAATGCACGTCACTAACTCATTAGAATTCAAAAATAGAAAATTTAAATGAGGTCCCAAACGGTTATTGTGAAAGCTCAGCATTCGCTATCTCTGCTGTGCTTCAGAGAAGAAAGTGGCTCCACCAATCAGGATCCTCTCGTCCTGGTCAATGTCAGAAAATATATGTAATGCATTACATGTACCGCATGAAAGAGAATCATTTTGAAAATTAAATATTATATACATCTGTGCAGAGCTTGCATGAATTTGTGGCTCAGCTGCAGGCACAGCACAGACCCAATCACAACCCTATCGTCAGCACCGAGGTGTAGGGACTAAAGCCATGAAGGCTGGCCTGAAACCACCCCGACAGCAGAGCTCTTAACCAGAGCTTACAAGACTTTTTCACGAGCTAATGTCATTCGAGGACACAGTAAACTAGCAAACTCTAAAGATCACAGAGCCTTTACACACTTACGGTCTCCTTCCTCAGCCATTTCTTCGTCATTGCCACTCATGCCAGATGCCTCCATCTCTTCATCTTCTACGGTTGGAGGGTAGGACACTTCCTCTTCCATTTGAGCAGCTTTTTTCTTTTTCCTCCTGTTTCGTTCCTTCTCCTAAGGTGGTGCAAGGGCGGAAAAACAAAAAAACAAGACGTCATTTCAGTTTCATAGGTCAAGGTTTGCTTCATTTTACTTTTAAACAATCCTAGCGAGTTTTTGCTTTTAGGCTTTAAATGAGGACAATGACCTGGAAAAATCTTGGCAACAATCCAGAATAGATAATGAAGTGGCAAATTGCTAAAACTAGAAAATACTCAAGGTCTACAAAACCAAAAATTGAACACTCCGGTGTTCCTCTAAGCTCCACTATATGGTCCTAAAATCTGTAAATTCCATGTGCTCTTCACCGCTTTATGAACACCCAATTAGTGTTGCAATGCTAGAATAATCAATAAATTGCAATATACATTTGTAGCAAAAAATCTGAAAAAACACATTTCTGCTGGAAAAACAACTTAAGCCAATTACAGGGACCTGAGACTTTGCATGTGCCATGTGAGTGTCTGATGAATTCAGTGTGACAAAAAACAATTTGGGCATTCACCTTTTTAGAAACAAATGAACTGTTGGTTACGACACTTAACTACTAACCCCCTCCCTCAATCCCTAGCAGATCTATTTTCAGGATTTAGATAAAGTAGGGCTGTGTTACAAATACATTCTGATTTTTTTTCCATCACTATCCTCTAGTACTAAATGTTGAAAGAAAACGAGGAAAAAGAAGAGGGGGGGAGGGACAAGGGCGAATATCCCATATCCTTGCAAGAGAGTTTTATTGTCACAGTAGTAGGCAGAAGTTCCTAATGAAAGGCTACTCCCATGAAACCCAGCCGTGCAGCTTTTCAGGACAAAACAAAAAAAGGGGTTGGATGTGACATCGGTTAGTGAGGGGCAAGTTGGCAGCTGCGCATATCTTCATACATCCCTGCCCTCAGACTGCAACAATAGTATTTATTATGGCCCTGAGAACAGGTGACAGCTCCAGTGGCCTGCCCATGGAGAGTCCCTGCTCAAGACTAAGGTTTTAGCTCAATGGTGCCATTATGGAGAAGGATATAACCTATGCACAAAGCATGTAACATACAACTAGGACAATCAAAAAATATATAAGCCCAGGCACCATCAGAAACAGTGGGCAAAGGGGTGTGGGGGGTCCCTTGATACACAGCCCCAAAATCCACGAGTTGAATGAAAACTCCAAACCCCACAATATAAAATCAAGTGGATTTATTTCAGCACCAGAAAAAAAAATAAATTACGTTTCGACTAGGACTGGTCGAAAAGACTTGACAAAGACCAGTCCTGGTCAAAACCGACTTTTTTTTCTGGTGCTGGAACAAATCCACTCGATTTAATATTGTGGGTTTTAGAGTTTTTAAACAACTCGTAACATACAACTAGGGCTGGAACAACTAAAATCAATAACGAGAATAGTTAACTGTTCTCAATATCAATTAAATGGTTGTGACATACACAAGCCGATTAGAGTCCGGTCAAGTTAAGTTAATCTCAGACGCTGCGTCGGTGCCGATTGGATGGAGAAGGCGTGCCACTGCATTACTCGGATTTACTTCTATGGTTATGCCAGACAAAACCGGTTGGTTGAGTTAGTTTACAGTAGCAGAACTATAGCACAGACCTTGTAGTACTGCCAATGGGTGGAGTTGCTGTGCCTCCACTGTATTATCCTTACTTTGAGCTTGAGTCCTGTGCCACCACCCTAGCCTCCCTCTCTCAAGGCTGGAGCTACCCTCTCTCCATTTGGTCCAGTCCTGTACTGGCAACTCCCTCACACTTTAGTTCAATCCCTTCTCCACACTCTCTCTGAACTCCCCTCGACTCACGCCACCACTCTGACCAGGTGCTTCCGTACCTTGTGTCGAAAAAGTGCACACGTTACACGAGATTAATTGCATATTTACACACAATTCAAGTGTGTACATAATAGGATACACCGATAATAGCATCGGTGCCGATACCGGCATTTGCACAAGTACTTTGTACTCATGCAAATGCCACGATACCACCCCCGATTTCGAAAGCGAGCGGTGGGCCGGCTTGCTGGTATCTGAGGGCCTGCTAGCAGAATGCATTAAGAGCATTCCACTAGTATTCCCCTCCGGCTGGCCAAGTCATTTGGTCCTCAGAGCGGTTGACTGGCTGTGAGAACACGTCACAAGCAGGCAAACGCTTGGAGAACCATGTGACACAGTGAGCTGCTGCTCAGAAGAACATGCAGCCAGCCAGATAATGTTAGCAGAATGCTCTTAATGCATTCTGCCAGCAGTGAGGTCAGGGAACACATGTGTCTGAGGCACACACACAATTGGGTGTCTGGCCATACAGCAATATTAAATTCGACAGGCTTTCAGCAAAAATCCTAAATTTATTAGAAAGTGGTCACATGACATCAGCGGCGTAGCGTGGGTTGTCAGCGCCCGGGGCAAGGCAAGAATTGTGCGCCCCCCCCCCCAACCTGTGGACACAGTAACACACCCTTATTCCTTTCTACCAGTAGAGTATCGACCCTCTTACCCCACAAGCACATGTATTGTATATTAACAAAATACTGATCTAAAAAAATGAAACCCACATGCCCCCCACGCTACGCCACTGCTACCAGTCACCCTGTCCCAGTATACACTAGCATAGTTCCACTCTCACACTATACCCAGTCACCCTCTCCCTCAAGTACCCCCAGTCACTCTCTCTCTCAAAGTAGCCCCAGTCACTATCTCCCAGTACCCCCAGTCACTCTTTCTCCAAGTTCCCCCACTTTCTCCCAGTACCCCCAGTACCGCCTCACTGTGTGTGTTGGTTACACTGCTCTGGTGTCACACAGGGTCGCCTACCTGCATGGAGTTGCTGGTGGTCCCGGGGTGGGTTGTCCAGGGTTCTTAATGGGGACCGGATTTTAAAATGTGCTGCAGGGCAGGCGCCTCCCTCCCCCCTCCCTGTTCAGCAGCCGCAGGGCTGCTAGCGGTGAGGTGCTGGCACAGGGCTTAAAGGGGGGCTGACAAGCGTGATATAGGGTGTTCCATCGAATAATGCTGCACTGCTTCAAGTAACTCATGTCAGTGTTGAGTCAGGACAGGACCAGAATTTTATGTTCTGCTCCTCCCTTCCGGATGCTGAGTGCTAAGTCACCGCCGGCACTGCAAAACCTGGCGGCTGCACGTGCAAGGGCCTCTCACGGAAACCAGTGTCTGTGAGTGGACACCTTGCTGATCCCTGCTGGAAAATATTAGTGGTTCAAACTTCTTTTGAAATTTTGCGCCCCCTAAGAAAATTGCGCCTGGGGCGACCGACCCCGAGGCACCCCCCACGCTACACCACTGCATGACATTAAATAAAAGTATTGGTACTTAGCATCATTGAGTACCTTTAAAGTGTCCGTACTCTTAAAATAAAAAAAATACCAATATTTTAAGACAATTTTTTAAAAAAGGACCTTTAAATACATTATTATTGATTTAAGCTCTTATTTAGGGAGTACAGTAGACTTTCTAGATTTTCCCAGTTCAGTGTAATCATCCCAGGTCAATTCAGCACTTTTCACAAACATAACGGCTTCGGTAACTCCATTTTCAGCACAATACAGAGAATATTCATTAAATGCAACAAATTTTTGATTGAACCAGAACCGCCAAAAGTGAGCTGAAATGAAGAGCACCGAAACTGGACAGACCCCATTTTGCTCCTTTAAAAAAAATTTTAACAGACGAATCAAAGCGAAAAAATATTAGACCAACTAATAGATCATGAAAATAATTGTTCGTTGCAGCCATATATTCAACTTTATATTGCACTAGAATGAGCGATAAGCATTAAAGGGTGTTCAAGAATATCCCTTACAGGATGCATCAAACTCTAATAGAATATACAAAGATTATACAAATATCAACCTGTACTTGAAAATAAAACATTCCAGTGCACCGGAGACATAAGGAGCGCCTGTGACAATCCCATGCGAACATGAACCTGCATGACCAACTGTTTGACAGGGGAGGTTTTGTCTTTATTAAATCAGAAGGTCCATGAATGACTACTTTTTAGAAGAGACCTTAGTACTGTAACATGCAGCACTTTAGAAAATGTTTACAATGGGTCCGGACACACAAATTCAAGGCTTGCAGCCGAGAAGCACACTAGAGGATTGGGGCAAGTATACTTTATTGTTACAAGGTTTCCAGTAAAAAAAAATTTGGGGGGGGCTTTTTTTATACTACTGGGGATGAAAAGCGCTGGAATCCCATTATTCTACAGCTAGTGATGCTTTTGACCACTTAATACGATGTGTAGGACGCGCAAAAGCCGTACAATGCCCAACCCAAAAATCATGCCGGCAATTATCTCGCTGACAGGCTATGGAGATCTGGTGTACACAAAATATAACCTCAAAAGTGAGAACTGAGCGTTTGATACCACTAAAAGGCCATATTGTGAGAGGCCGAGTGCGGAATTGTGACAGTCTCCTCACAATTTGGCAGCTTTCATAGGTCTTTTTGGAACAGTTTGTCTGTAATAATGGCAGCTCCGGATCTGCTCTATTTATATCCAAACTGCATTACAGACTGGCTTTAAAAGCATCTCAAATAATTCCATTTGGGGACTGGAAAATTGCACGAAAGATGCACAACACAATTCTAATACAGAGCTCCAAGGTAACCGACATTCTCGCAATCCTAGTTATCGGAAGAACATTTTTTGGATCAGTACTTTTATTTCTAACCAAAACCGCATTTTCTACCCTTTAATATTTTTAAGCTTCTCATTTTAATTAACTTTATGCTGGCAGAATATATAATCTCTGAAATACTCCCAAAGAATGATGTTCAATCGCTAGGGGAAAGATCTTCACAAAGAAAGATGACCCTTCCAAGCTACGGTATCCATCCCACCTGATGAAGGATCACTAAAGCAGAGATGCAGCCAGAATGTCCTGCACATTTTATATCATTACAATAAAAATTAAGATATCTAGACGATTTGCTTTTTTTTCTCCAATCCGGAAAGGGCACTCCCGACACGGCTTCATTACTTGGAGCGGTTTCATTTAGCCTCTCGTTTCAAACTAAACTTTGACAAAACATTGGGACTGCAGGGCCCTCTTGTTGGACCGCTTTCCATTTTGTTTGGTGCACAGGGGCATATTTAAATACCTAGGACAATCAATTCCTACTGAATTAACGAGATTATAGGAGGGGACTATTCCTCCCCGCTGGTGTCCCAACTTAAATCTTTGCTATACTCTTGGAATAAGCTCCCGCTATCATACATGGGACGAATCAGCATTCTAAAAATGGTTGCGTTCCCCACTTATATCCGATTCAAATGCTACCCATCCTCTTCAAAAATCGGGATCTCTCGCATATTCATTTATTATTTACCAAATTTATCTGGGAGGGAGGGTGCGTATAGCGTTGCACAAATTACTTGGGGGGAGTGAATATGCCAGAGATCAGCTCCTATAACATTGCGGCCAAATACCGCTTGGTCGCTGATTGGATAATGGGCTCCTCCAGATTTACAGACCAGGCAATGGTATACCGACTGTCAGTGGGGGCTCTTTTACATCTATTTCCTGCATCGTTGCCGCCCGCCCAGAGGGATAATCCGCTTCTTAATGTGGGTCGGGTTGCGTGGTGTAAGGCAAGGAAGCACCTGGACTTGTCCTGGAAAACCTTGCTCCATCAACCTTTGCTCTGCAACCCGAACTTTCAAAATGGTTCACCCGTCCCGGCCTTTCGGGTCCTGGCGCGTACAGGCTTGTCCCAAATTGGACACCTACTGCAACAACCCTCCCATATGCTCCTCCCATACGGAGCCCTCTGACTTGATAGCGCCTGCATTCTTTCATCCCATTTATTATATGCACCTCTCAACATTTGTCTCGAACCAACTGCAGGAACTTGGGCCTCAGGATTTCCTTAATTCTTTGGATAGTATAACGAAGGTAAACCCCTCAACGGCAGCCTTTCGACAACTACTCCGTATCTTTCCTGGTAAAATCCTTTATAAATAAACGACTCCGTCCACCCCATGACTGGACGGTTGCCACCACGGGTTTAGCCTCTTGGTGCCTGCACCTCCCTAAACAGTCGCCCTTCTCACTTATAGCAGCTACCAATAGATCACGTAAGCAAATTCCTTCGGCCCAATATGGGGAATTGTTTTATAAATTATTGCATGGAGCTTATGTGGCGCCAGCCAGACTGTCCCTTTATAATTCCCTTAGTTCAGGACGCAGTCTTAAATGCTCAAGGCGGATCTTTTCCACTGTCTGGTCTTGTCCCCCCTCATTACTCTTTTCTGGAATACCATTAGGGGATTCGGAACCCGGGTTTTGAAGTTAGGAATACCTACTTCTCCTGACTGGGCATTGTTTAATATTCTATCTGACCAGGAAGCACGCCCCTTCTCTAGAGCTCAGAAAACCCTCTGCTCTTTTCATCTACACCTCCTCCTGGGCAAAATCATCAACAGCTTGGCTTTAATTACCACCTCTACGCTGATGACACTCAGATCTACCTCTCTACCCCTGATCTCTCTCCCCCTGTCCTTTCAAAAGTCAGTGACTGTTATCTGGATCTCCTCCTGGATGGCCTCCCACCACCTAAAGATCAACATGTCAAAGACTGAGCTCCTACTTATTCCTCCCTCTAATGCCTCCCCACCTCCTGACTTCTCTATCACGGTGGAGGGGATCACCATCCCCATCAAACAAGTTCGCTGTCTTGGAGTTACACTGGACTCTGCTCTTTCCTTCATCCCCCACACAAGTCTCTTTCCTCCTCCTGCCGATACCAACTGCGTAATATTTCCAGAATTCGGCCATTTCTTACCGCTGTCACCACAAAACAACTCATACACGCCCTGGTAATCTCCCGACTCGATTATTGCAATAATCTTATCTGGCCTCCCTCTTCCCGCCTCTCCCCCTACAATCCATCCTGAACGCCTCCGCCAGGCTATTCACCTCACCCGCCGCTCTGTCTCTGCCGCTCCCCTCTGCGAGTCCCTTCACTGGCTCCCCATCCACTGCAGAATTAAGTTCAAAATCCTTATCCTTACCTACAAAACCCTCACTAACTCAGCGCCCCACTACCTGTCCTCACTAACTCAGCGCCCCACTACCTGTCCTCACTAATCACCAAATACACCCCAGCCCGCTCCCTAAGGTCAAACAGTGACCTGCGCCTAGCTTCTCCCCGCATCACCTCTTCCCATGATAGACTGCAGGATTTCTCACGCGCAGCCCCCACTCTCTGGAACGCTCTCCCTCGTACTGTCAGACTTTCCCCTAACTTCTCTTCCTTCAAACGCTCCCTTAAAACATTCCTATTTAGGGAAGCCTACCACCCAACTCACTGACGCAACCATCAATCACTCTCACCTTACAGTCCTCTCCTCCTGTTTCCAACCCCAACCCTCCTAGATTGTGAGTTCCTACGGGAATAGGGCCCTCATCTCCTCCTGTACTGTTTGTCAAATGTTGTTCAATGTATTGTAACCCTGTCTGTACTGTGCTTATTGTACAGCGCTGCGGAATATGCTGGCGCTTTATAAATAAATAATAATAATAATAATAATCATTGCCCGCAGCCGCTAAGAAAGCTATTTTGGGACAATGGATAGTCGCCCCCCACCCACATTTTCGATGTTCTACTCACGTTTCTATACTCTCTTTAGGCTTGATTGGGCAGAAACGAGTCTTCATAAAGAAGACCATGTGGGCAAGTTCTTTGAGGTTTGGGGGCCCTTTATACAACACCTACCAGAAGATAGCTTGACTCGACTCAGAACGGATTTCCAATTTACAGAATGGTTTCTGGCGCGTTCGCTTAAGGGACCCCCTCTATTGCCAACATAGTGTTCCAGGCAGCTTGAACGCTTTTTGAATTCATAAATGTCATGGTCTAAGCGCGGCTTTGAGTTGTGGGGTTGTGTTGTTGCTGAACTTATTGTGTTATACTTTCCATTCATTTTGGCTTATCAGCCTTATTTTTATGCTGTACTGCTTGAATCGAAAATAAATACATTTTGAAAAACAAATTAAGATATCTTTATAACCTAGAGCAGCGGTTCCCGATTCTGGTCCTCAAGTACCCTTAACAGGCCAGATTTTGCAGAGCACCTTGGGTAAATGCAGAATGAATCCTACAATCACTGAGCAGCAAATCATATCACCTGTGCTGTGCTTCACATATCTGGAAAACTGGACCTGTTAGGGGTACTCTAGGACCAGGGTTGGGAACCACTGGCCTAAAAGATAAGTGTGCTCAACAATTTCCTCATTCGTCAACACAAAAACATTAAATGATCATGGCAGCTAGATTGTTCCGTTACCCCGCTCGCTGCCGAGCCATTTCACCTCCAATGCGCTGAGTTCACCACATTTACACATTATTTGAAGCCATATTTTATTGTAGGACCCAGACACATTCTATATCCTTATTTTCAGTGGACTCAGGATATTCAAAATATATTATGTAAGTCATGTCACATCAGAATGCGATAAATCTCAAGTGTAAATTTCTACCCATATTTCAATCATTTACATTTATTAAAATTATTTTTCCACATTTATTCCTCCAAACCCAAATCCATATTCCATGGGATGATCCGGGGAGCTCAACCTCCGACCCTCAAATGTTTATTGCCTACAAATTCCAGAATTCTTTGAATGCAAAACATTGCCAGAGCATCATGGTAGTACAGAAATATCTGTGCGGTCATAGTTTGATATCCCTGGGTTACTCTTTGGGAAAAAAAAAACCAAGAATTCAAAAATTGAGAACAAGTTTCTACATTTATCCAAGAAAATATGCAAAACGAAAAAGAAAAAAGAGATTAAAAAAAAGGTGATCTTCATTAAGGGCCGGTATGTTCTGGGGTTTCATTCTTACAGTGCTGACAAATGCTGGTATTTAACAGGAAAAAAATGAAAATCAAAGAGTATTGGAATATATACTGTTTGCACAGTAAATACTTAACTATTTTATTGTAGTGTTCATCACCAACTTTAAGGGGACATGGATGCCAGCTTGGCAGTCTTACTCCAATAGTGGTTTCAACTAGTACTGTAAGCTCCTATGAGCAGGGCCCTCTACACCTCTTGTTTCCATCCTATGTCCGTTTATATGTATTTCGTTCCCTTTGGTTATCGAAAGCGCTGGCGCTATATAAATGACGGCAATAATAATAATAATGTATATTATAGGAGTGTACATGCACATATGTAGTTGGTGATCATTCCCATTTGTTATTCCCCTGTTACATGGAGAAGGGACTAAGGAATTTGAAGTACAACAGAACTTTACCGTGTAGCTTATCCTGCTACCGTTCAGATTATTTGGGACATTGCACTTCATGAGCAAGGGAGTAATGGCAGAGGCATTGTTCACTATATACAATTTTTTTTTATTATTAAAAGTCAATGCCATCGATTTAGAAAAAAAGGGAAAATTTAATATTTTACATTGTCAGATTTAGTATCCTTGCAAAGGGCAGACCCTGGCCTGTCCAATGACACCTCAGTTGATGTTGAGGACTGTATAGAATGAAGATACAGGGGCCTCAAAGGCCTCCCTTTCTCTTTTTCCTAGCCTGTGCACTGGCTTACGCTTTAGATGAAGACATGCGTATTGCACTGTGCCAGCTTCAGATTTGCCCTTATTATGGGAAATAAGGATTTATCGCAGTGGCATTGTTCACTTTGAAAAATGGATCATTCTGCCGCTTTGGAAAATTTGTTGAAATGGGCTAAAGGACCACTATCTCCACTAATCTATTCTATACAGCTCTGCTGGAGTTCGAGGAATGTATGTCAAGACGTGTCCAACCCCGGTGGCTTCCCTGGTGTGACCAGAAACTTTCCTTTTAGTTGATAGGGAATTACATCACATGTCACCTTTGCCATCACAATCTATAGTAAAATTCAGAAATTTGCTGTCAGTCACTTGCACGCTGAAGTAGTGACAGTGGTGAGACCAAGAGATATTGCACAGGTCAGTCCTCTGCTCACTCCTGGCAGGCAACTAAATTTAGACTAATAGGTCAGAGCCGTGTGATGATCTTTGCTGTGCAACATCCAAGGAGGACGAACATGGCAGTTCCTGGGGTTGGTACTGGGCAAGTTGCAGTTAGTAAAGTCTCAAGGGATGAGATATAGCAAAGCTATTTAGGAGTATACTAATGAATAGCTAAAAACTTTACCAAACATTGCAAGGAAAGCAAACCTGTCCAATGCAGTTCGGCATAAGTTATACTAATCAGATAAACTCAAGATAAGGAAATGATGATGCCTCTGCCAACAGCATCCATAAGCGATGCCAGGTCTATACAATGACTGATGCGGCAGTGCCGCTCAATTAACAGTAAGATAAAAAAAAAAAACAACAATTAGCATTAGTGCTTTTCTTAATAAAAACACTTGTATATATCTATTTGGTCATTTTGTTTAACGGGACCAGGCCCTCTAAAATGACAGACCATTGCATAACATTCCTAGTTTCCTAATTAATGGATCATGACATCATTCAGGAAGCTGAAGTTCCCATTGAGGGCGTAGGTTAATTTTGGCAGCTTGGACTGCTAAAGGATTTGGTGTATGGGTGTTCACAGAGATGTTTATGGTCCCTGAAGGTGCGTATCATGAGAAAATAATTCTGGGTTTGCTCCAAATGGATTATGCGCAGGGCTTTATTTTATGATGCTACATGGAGTAAGGAATAACTTCCCTCAGATCATAGCAATAGGGAGAGGATGCCACCCCGTTCTCTTCTGGCAGTCTAACAGTTACATACTACAGCAGATGCCAGCAATCGGCAGCCAAGAGGTATTAGCTTGCCAACAGTTTCTAGCTCTATCAAAAAAGACTTGTACTTGGAAAGTACAGGGGGGTTGGAGAAGTCTCTTCCGCAGCTACAAAGCAACAGCCTGGAGAGTGAGGGAAAAAAAATATGTGAAAGGTTTTAACTATTCCTACTATGCAGTTAAAGAGCAGTGCGGTGACAAATCAGAGGTTTTGGATCAGATTGCATGGTGCCTTAATGTAGATCACCTCATGGTCATGAGGTCATTGAGATTGACCGGAGAATGATCTACAGATAACCACCAGTATCTGTATGAATTTATCAGACTGTCCTGCTAAACCCAACAAGGGCAACAAAGGAACGCTTCGGCATTGGCTTGAATGTGAGTGGCAAACTTGCAGTTGGATTGGGCCTGGGCCAAAACGATAAAGCATCCCCTCCCTTTAATGGAAGAGACCAACGCTGCGGTGGTCCAGGACTTTGTAGTGCCTTCGAACAATCAATTCATAAGAATGCTGGCATTTTGTCAATGGCGTCCTCTGATGACCAGAACATGTCCCATAGAAAATAATTCCTCTGTATACAGATATAAGTGCGGCAAAATAAATTTCTGCGTGCACGTGCAGAGCCTCTGAAAACCCCCCCCCCCACTGAATTCATATAACAAATTGCTTCAGATTGGTTCATTATATAAAAAAATTGAACGAAGTGAATCGGTATTCGAGCTTTTCAGTGCGAGCCTCCTGTGCTTTGTGCTCCCTATGCTTAAAGGGATACTCTAGGCAACACGACCACCTAAGCTTTTTTTGGTGGTCATGATGCCCCGAGTATGCCCTTGCCTTTCCCCCCTCCCTCCGCTCAGCCGATCGGCTAAAACAGCTGAGAGACGGAGGACTTTACTCCTCCCTCCCAGCTGTCAGTCAGCAGAGCGGGATTCCTATTTCCCGCTTCTGCCGACTATTGCCGAGTAGGAGACGTCATCGCGCTTTCAGCGCAATGAGGTCTCCAAATCGCCACGGTAGCTGGCGGCAGCGGCGCTGAGGATTAGTGATGCGCGCATCCTCTTGATGCGCACCTCTCACATAAACCATTAGCCAAGTTAAAGATTTTTCAGGACGGGAGCGGAAGAGGGAGGCGAGTATATATAAATATATATATATAAAAAACCGCCATTGGAAACAAGTGGTTTTTAGGGTAAGTATTATAGTAAAAAAAAAAAACAAAAAAAAAAAAACTCTAACTAGGTAGGGAATAGGTATATTTTAATGTAAAGGGGGGGGGGATTTTTGCCTAGAGTGTCCCTTTAACATTGGGAGCGCAAAGTGTAAGCAATCAGTAATTGGGGCTTTGTGATCCTAACTCGAACGCTAATTACAAACGGCTGTCCCTAACAAAGAAAGTTAGCTACAGCTCTAAGTTGTAGCTAACCGATCCCACTTCTGCAGAATCCGTTAGCTGCAACCACCCCCCCAAATTTTTTTTAAAAATATTCACCTCATCCCGCAACAAGAACGCCGGCACGTTCCACTACTTCTGGCCACCGAGAGCAGAGTGAGACGGGGGGGGAGGAGTCTCCCGTCTCCCTCCGTGATCACTCTGCCGACCTGCGTGAGGCTAGATCCAGCTGGTCATGTGACCCAATGGACCTCATGGAGGGGATGCTTGGGATGGCACTTTAGCGCTGCCCCGAGCATCCTGGAGCCTAGCAGCCGCTACAGGGCAGGCTGCTGGACTCCGCGTCCCTGTTCTACCTGTAGATTAGCAAACACAAATTTTTCCCCTTCAAGTCCCCGTTTTAGCTGTAGGCAGCCGATGTTGCCCTTGATCGGCACACAAAAAATAAAGTCCGTATTGCAGATCTCAATAATAACTGGCAAACTAAATGCAAGCTACAAGATCAAACAATAAAAATAGGCTCGCATACCAAAGTACACACACACTTTAATTATTGCAAGATTTAGAGAAGACAATTTCTGAAGGACCAATCCAGTTCCACAAACTATGCTGACCATATGTACCCCCCACTCCCAATCAACCAAGGTCACCGGCATCTTACCATCTTCAGTTTGTGCTGCTGCAAAATGCCATCGAGGTTCTGCCTCTTCTTGTAGTTGAAGTAGAAGTTCTTACACTGGGACACAGTCTTTGAACCCACCATCCTGGCAATGGCTGACCAGTTGCGCCCATATTCAAACAATCCTGCAATAAAGAGGGACACATTTTTTTTATAAAAAGTGGTTAATCATTGAAGTTGTGTCAAGGCACACTGAAGTGAGGCATTAATACATCATTGTTTAATCCCAGACCTTGAATGGGGAGGGTGCATATAAGGGCAGTGAATTCTCACTATCACTCAAGTACTGAGGTCAATGGGTTCAATGTAAACACATCAATACAGTGCTGCTGCTGCGGCGCATTAACCCTCTATCCTGCAAATTATACCACATGTGTTATGTAAAATCCCTGAGAAAAAGAAATACAAATGAGACTGTACAAATTTGCACATAGCAATTT
Organism: Leptobrachium leishanense; assembly: GCA_009667805.1. Lineage (NCBI taxonomy): Eukaryota > Metazoa > Chordata > Amphibia > Anura > Megophryidae > Leptobrachium > Leptobrachium leishanense. Next base: position 112,480,485 of record CM019063.1, read on the forward strand.
AGATACTTTTCAGAGCATGACCTTAAGCAGATACCTGTTCACTCCACAAAGCCTGTCAACAGAACGGTGCAAGGAAACTTATTGAATCAAGCTAACACACCCCAACACACACGTCTATTTATTGTGTGATCTGTACCACGTATACCTTATCGCAATATACACACACTGGACGCTAAGAAACAGGCTTTATATATCTTGAAGATACCTTTCTGATTCAGTTTAACAGTTATTTACATCAGTGGTTCTCAACCAGCGTTACACGTACTACAAGCAGGGGGTACACCTTGGGTTCCCATCCGTCTGGTTTTCGACTGGATGGGTTTTGAACCCTGTGTCCAGTATGGTGAGGAGAGTGAGCAGGGGGTGCCAAAGGTGCCAGGCACCTATCCCTGCACAGCCTGGCTCCTGAATGCTCCCCCTTACCATGCAGGATACAGAGGGGGCAAAATGCAGCACATCAGCTGCAGAGAGTGGCTGTGTGTCTCCCCTGCATGCTGGCCACGCCCCTCCATGCCAGCACCAGGTCCTGACAGGGAGATACACAGGTAGAACTGTCCATATCTTCCCCTCCCCACTCTGACCTCCCTTCTCTCCCCCCTTCCCCATTTTTCTGCCCCTCTCCTTTTCTACCTCCGTCTCCCAGTTAGTGATCGGGATGCACCGACACTAGTATCATATCTGCGTAGATACCAGGATATGCACAAGTACTTGGCACTCGTGCAGAAGCCCTCCGGAAGCCAGCGCTGGCTTGCCGATGTCCAAGGGGCAGGGGTGAGAGTGGGAGAATATATCTGTGGGTATATAGGAGGTCTGTTCCTAATGGAAAGTGGTCACATGACAATTAAAGTATCGATAATCTGTATTGGTGAGCATCTGAAAAAGTCATCGGGTATCAGTGCATCCCTAGTTTGGGTTTATGTAGGTGTGCGTCTGCCAGTACGTTAGTTTGGGTGTGTCAGTGCTAATTAGGGCCCGTTTGTGTGTTCAACAATTTAAGTGTGTGCATCTGTTATTGCAGCATGCACAGACACAAACTCCCACATACTGACATCACACACAATATGTCGTCACATTCATGCATTGTGGCTTTCAAGCCCTCTCCTAAAGGAAATCATTAGGACACAAGCCATTAAATCAATGTATCCCACGCAGGGACACTTACAAATGTCTAGGGATACACATTCTTAATATATATGTGGCTGTAACTACTCCCATACAACAATGCTTGAAAAATAGCTGTGTGACAGAGGTATGCAAGGGACAGCGATTTTTGGCAGGGGTATGCCAGCAGACGCAGCCAATCAGATCTGTCAATATACACAATGCTGCTGGAAGTGCTTTCAAATGGGTAAGGATCATTATAGAAGGCTTCATTTTGCAATACAAAATTCCAAAGAGACATGCTGCAGAGATGCCCTTAATCGTATAAAAAAATCCCTACATCGTTTTGGCACCACTAGACTTTAAAAGACATGAAGACAAACCACAAAAAAGAAATGATGTGAGCCCTGAGGCAGAGCGGGCTCTATTCCCCAAGTCTGTTATCCATGTCTTGGCCTAATTTACTGTACCCCTGTACCACGCTGCGGAATAGGTTTGTGCAATGCAAGTAAAACAAATAATGCCAACAAAATCTCCTTCAAATCTCCGTCCCTCCCACCCTGCAATATACAGGATGTCTAAATATAACATTTTACAACTCTCTCACGCTAGCACATTTACTGGAGACACAGCCCAAAAAAAATCCAAGACATTGCTCAGAAAACACAAAACTGAGGATTAGGAGAACTGACGTTACACTGCGCATACAACGCCTGCGAGTTTTCCAGCCGGGACATAACATTACCACAGGGGAGAAGCCCTGGCACACTGCTGTACCAGGCCCTGCCGTGCCACTCTGCATGTTAACCAATCAACTGCAAAATTAGCAGGTGTTAAAATTCTGCCTATACATTGTACCTGACAGCCAGCAAATGTATAGAAAAGAAAATCCCTAGAAAATTAGCTACCCCCTATCCTTGCCATCATATACATGCACATACCGGGTTCTGCACCCCATTTAAAGGTGTGGTTTAATACGTCAACTGCAGAGCGCCCCAACAGGATTTATGCCCAAAATATGTGGGTTAACCTCAAAAAAAGCACTTGTCATTGGGTTTTATTCGACCAAGGCCTGCTAAAGTGGGTTCACCGTGTATGATCAAATCCATATTGTTTGAGGGAGAACAAAAAAAAAAAAAACTTTAAAAGTTGCAATAAATTGGCATGATCTACCCTTGGTATGATCTACAGTGATCCATGTCAAAAAATGTAAAGCTTTCAAGGGGACTACAAGCAATTATCTGGGTCTTCCAGATAAACAGCTTGCCGAGAAAAGAAAATTATATTATATATCATGCTCTTCATTAAGCAGAAGTGCACATTACAGAGAGATGGCTAGAAGATTAATTCACACAGCCCAAGAAAAGAACATTCTGTACATGAGCGTGTTGCCACCCTGCACATTGTGCCCTCTTTTCAGCTGCGGAGCTGCAGGAGGGGTAGCAATGTACCCAAAAGTGTTGCAAACCCACCCACCCCCAACCATGCAAGATAAGAATGCTTATCTGTGTGCACAAAGCAGAATGTGACACGCGCCGCGTGCTTGGAAATCAGTGGGTTAACAGCACAATGTGTTCAGTTTGATCTGGTGAAACACACGGGGGGGGGGGGAAGAGATATATAGGGTGGACCACATTCGAAATGCACACATCTAGTACTGGATCAAGCATTGTTACAATGGACTGTAATCCATAACCAAGCTACAGGAGTTCCCAGTACAGTTCATGGTTTGAATACCACATCCCATGGACCAGGGGGGGGGGGGGGGTCAGTAACCTTGGCCCCCCAGAGGTTTTTGAATTATTTCCCATGAAGTTCCACTCAAATCAGTAGCTGAGCATCATGGGATATGCAATTCCAAACCATCTGGAGGACCAAGGTTGCAGACTCCTACCACAGACTGACATCACCTTGACCGCAACATCCTCTTGAGAAAAATGCATCCCATCATTATGGTACACCCTGTATAATATGCTTCCAACACGTGCGGAACACAGTAGGAATGTGCAGCTCATATTAGGCTGTGCACACGTTACACTACTTACAAACAATAAGCAATCACAAACGGCTTCATGACGAAAATCATGAAATGAAGAAAGAAAAACCCAGAAAGTGTAGATGGAGATCCAAATATTGGAAAGCAGGAACCATTGAACAACCAGAAATACCAGTTTCCTGTGTATAACACTAATCACGTACAATGAGACCGCATAGCATCCCAGCCAGATGTCACAATCTTGTATATGAAAGAAACAACGAGGGTTTATACCAATGCCTTATACCTACGTGAAGGTGCCAATTACAGTAAAATTTGGATGAAATGATTTTATCCAAAACTAGGGAGAGGAAATGTTTCTCATTTAAAGCATTTTACTTAAAAGTCACTTTTAAGCCATTATGAACTAAAGCTGAATGATATAAATAGGAAGTCAGAATATATAGAAGACGCCAAGACGTAAACCATACATGTAGAACTTTTCCAGCAGGATGTCTCCCAGTGCTGCCTTGTCATTGGCTGGATTTACACCAATCACAATGCAAGGGAGGGCAAACTTTATTGAACAGGAGCAAACTATAAAATTCCAGTCATTTATCAAGACTTTAAATTTCACCCACACCTGCACCATTCATCTTATTCTGCAAAGTGGCTTAAAATCTATTGCCCATATTTGACACCTCCAAGTTTGAGGTTTTAGTTTTATTGACAGAAGATTTGGATTTCCTTCGACAACAGTAGGGGATGTTACGAACATATGTTGCTTTTTAAAAAAACACGTTTTCCCATCCATTTATAGTACTGAACTGGGATAGGGGAGTGGTAAATTGGGAGGGAGTGTGCCCCTGCAACTTTAGGTTTATTTTCATAGACAGAAGTAGAAATTTGATTGGCTCACTCCAATCAGATCTTGCCAACCAACCACTCTACAGTTCCTCCTCCAAGGTGCTTCTGTCTTGTTTGTCAATATCCTTAAAGCCAAGCCACCCTTAAAAACACATGAATGTATGTGAACACAATTGTGTGATCCAAGGGAGACACAACCAACACTCCACAGACCTTCCATCAGCAAATACTGCCGCCGAGGCCAACGTAAACGAAAATACATTATAACTTCTAAAATCAGTTTTTTTCCGCCTTCAAACTTAAATCTGTCAGAATAACACCTGGTTTTTAGGGCCATCTGGACTTTGAGAAAAAAAAAAAAACTCTCGACATGGCCTGTACCTTTAAAACACTTTCCCATATGAACACCCTGTGTTTGACAGTGCGCTGCGATGTCGAGATATATTCACTATTTGGGGAAAGCAATCGATTCAACAGTGCATTAGGCTGTTGCAACAGATTACCCTCGCCAGTGTAAAGTCAACAATTCCTGCTGGAAGAAGAACCTCACCATTCCATCAGCATTTAGTACACATAAATATCAAAGAAATTATTTGTGCCTAATTTTTCTAAGGGGTCCACCCATTCCGGAGCCAGGGTTAGATGCCAGGATTGTAAGTAAAAGATCACCTGTCACTGACCAGACCTCTCTAGAATATATCTAAATGCAAGATCATTGCATAAGCATATAAATTTCAAGCGGTCCATAATTAGAAAATATAATAAAAGTAGTTGGCTAGGAATATTTTATGACATTATGATAAATTTTAGAACGATTAGAAGAAAAAACAAACAGGAAAAAAAAACCTTAAACAATTTTAAACTCAATGATTCAAGTTGGATCTTGTGGTAATTAAAGTAAATATATTTATAAATTGGTAATGTGGAAAAAAAACTACCGTACTCTGCTGAAAAAAGACCCAACGGAATAAAATGCAATCTCCCAAAATAAATCTATAACCTTAAGACTGGAAGATGGAAAGTTAGTTCTTACCAACACACCCTTCTATAAAATAAAGAAAAACTATGAATACTCAAAATCAAAACGTAAAAATAATACCCTATAGTAACAGGAAAAGTATCTAAATACACCAACAGAAAATGTTATATTCGTCAAAGATAAATCTGGGGAAATTAATGGAATCGGAACATTTTTGCAACCTCCCCCCCAAATATTAAATGCAGCACTATTGGGTCACCCCCCCCCCCTTTGCAAAATTCATAAGCCAAGCCAGCAATCATACTCTAAAAGGATCGCAAAGAATACAGCTTCAACATTCGACGATAAGGGCAATGACAACATTTTACAAATCACAAGGGAACTACGTATCAAAAATGAACCAAAAAAAGGCAAAAACCTAAATTGTGTCATCTGAACAGCTATACGACAGGCAGCATGCAGGTCGAGAATCCCAATTCTAGCCAGACTTACGACTAGTGTTTTCTAAAAAGTGCAATTTTACAATGGATTTTCCAAAACAAAAAGGCTGAACGGAAATTTAAGCGCAACTACAAAATCATACATTTCCAAAAAAGTCTAGAAGCTTTAAAGAAGTGAATAGGTGAAATCCCAATTTTATCCACTGCACCAGTAAAGGGAATAAATAATTTCTGTGGAAATACGAAGGCTGTACGTGCGATCCTGGGCATACAGAACTTCTTGGGAGTCGTTTAAAGAAGGGTGGAGACTGAAGAAAATCTATTGGTTTAGGAAGTGAATTAATCTTCGATAGATGGGTGCGCAATGTCCCAATTTGGCGGTTTAGGTTTCCCTTTTGAACACGCAATGGCAATGGGCCAGAAATGGGACATCAGCCAATAGGTCTTATAGAGCCGTGTTGGAAGAAGATTCTACTGTCAAGTGCGAAGTGAAACCAGGTCACGGTCATCGAAACCTCCTGATGGGTGCCCAGAAGTTGTCAGGAACACATGTTCAGTCCTCTTGGGCTTTTAATCTGCTTTTCGCTCAGATGCATCTCCCTCCCACTCGCTCCTTTCATTTATTTTTCCCCCTGCGTAGAAATATCCTTTTCCAGTCACATGTTCCATTTTCTTCTTTTACCTTAATCCGTGATGTTAAGAGCTTCTCTTTCTACATATGTCGCCTGCAGAATCAGCATTCTCTGGGAATAAATGAAGACTCTGTTCTCGCCAGCAGATAAATCCTTATATAATTGAAATATGATCAGCCATCCGAATCGTTCACTTTTCTCAATTACATCCTCATTTGGGCAACATCTAGAGCCCTCTCCCTCTTTTTGCTTTCCACCATCCCAGCCTTCTCACCCTGGATTAACTTCACCTTGGTGTGCCGACTTCTTACCTGACTGTGCCAGCTGGACTAGGGATCAGATGCCGATTTGAATTGGATTATCGGAAAATAAAGCAGAATCCGGGTAAACAGATTAAAAATTTTAAAAAAAAAATAGAGTCACCAGGCGGAGATAGCAGCACTGCAGATGCGTAGATCCTGCTAGCTAAGGGACTGATACTGTTGCTATGTGGAGGAGTCACAGAACCAGTGCTAATCTTTCTCCTGCCTGACCTGCAGGCTCAGCTCGTCTGAATGTGACCTCCAGACAGAGCGTTAATAGCAGCAAGTGTGGCACAGACCCAGGTTGTCAAGGGGTGCGGCTATCTTGGCACCAGTCTTCGTCCTCTCTCACTTTTTGTCTCCCCCCTCCACATCCTCCTTCTTGCTTTCACATCTGAATGTGTTCCAGCATAACAAAGCTCTCAGCGCATTCGAACTGAAGGGGTTATTTAAGTGTACTACAGGTTTTGCTTTTTTTGTGTTTCCTAGTGAGTGGAGTATATACGAAAAATAAAATTAACTCTGTGTCTGCAAATGACGGCAGCCAAATTCATTAACATTTTCCCTACTTTTTTCGAAGAATTTGCTGGACTGGACAGCAGGTTGGATCACAATGAAAAACAAAATTAAATCAGATTTAATCTGCTCTGTCTAAACTGCCAACAGCTTAAAAGTTTTTGGATGGTTTGAGATGGGACGTGTTCCAAGTATTACCAAAAGCACTTATTTCATACATTATTACGGTACTTTATTCTATGAAGAGGGCTTAAACTTAAAAAGGAATGGCAGATTTCTTAAACGGGGCAATATAGTGAGAACAGCCAACTGGTAGTGCTCTCCAGCTATGGAAATAAAACTGCCTGGGTACATGGGACACGGGTTCTATAGATCCGCAGCAACCAAAGATTCTGATACAGCATGATAACATCGGAAAAAGTATTATGAGTACACTCAGGTCCCCAAAAATGTTTCAGCCTGTCATCACCCTTACAAACACTAGAACATGTACAAATGAGCCCGCTTTCACCCTAAAGGGTGATCAGAACCAAAATGCCAAGGATGACCCCTCTTCACAGAAGAATATACTGTTTTGACCTTAGTCGGGGCCTTTCAGGTAGGTCATTTTATTATTTGAGTTTATATACCAACATATTCTACACAGTCACAAAAGCTGTTAACTAGGGGATGACACATTAGAACAGACACAACTTGATTATACGGTATGACTGGAGATCCGGTTCCTGAGGGAAGTTACTAGAGACATAATTTTTCCAGTGCCGATACCAATAATCGGCCGCCTTTCAGGCCGATAACCAATATCAGGTATCAATATTCTGTACATTGAAATTTTTGGACACTTGCAAGTGTGGTATTGTGACCAGGTACTGAAGCTTTCCCCCGGTTGTAAAAGATAGCAGCCTGCTTCTCCATGGTTGTGGGGGAAAATACATGCTGGTCAGGTGTTCCAATCAGGATTCGAACCAGCTTCTTCGAAGTTGTAAAGCAGAGACATTACCGAAAATATGTACCGTTGGGCTTCTTGCCAAAGGACACTTGCTGGAGAGGCTCTCTGATCAGGATTTGAACATGCATCTCCAGTTTTAGAGCAGGGATGTTACCCCTTCTATACCAAACCTAATGATTCCTACTGTACTGGCCACTAAAGCGCCAGTGGCAGAGTTCTCCCAAAACACTCAGCACTCTGGTATAGAACTACAGCATTCCTAATGCTTAGCAGCCAGGATTCCCAGCTCCCTTGCCAATGGAAACCTACAATTCCCCTGATGCCAAGTTTCCCAGTCATTACAGGTCTACATGCCATGTGGCGTCATAGCATGTCCAGTTCGACAAGAGCATCCCTCTGTATCATTATGCATGCAGACTTTATGTACTAATTTAGATAGCGGTACACAGATCATGGACAAACAGTGCTGCTTTTGGTGTAATAAAATAAGTGATGACGTTTTCCATTAGGCAGCAAACACCCATGAGCTGGTCTAGCCAGGATCTACGTTTTTTATGTGGTTAGCCAAGCCCTAATTTAAGAGTTAGTTTTTAGAGCTTGTTGCAATGCCTTCTAACAAAAATTAAAAGCCTCAGACTAACAATAGCCGTAATGTTGAAATTACCATTTCCAGGTATAGGCAACTGATCACCTGCGCAAGTTGTGGCATATAGTGTACGGTGGGGCCCATTGATTGTAATGTCTGCGGTGACCAATCTGGTATGGACTTTTGGTGAAATCTGTACATCTGCCAGAAAGTTTTACATGTGCCCAATGGAATTCTTCATGGCAACAGAGTGCAAGCTCAACCTTTCCCATGAGCTGCTCCTTTCCTCGTGTCTCAGCTTCCTGTAAGCCATTAAACAAATGCTCATGGAGGAGTACGGATCTCTAAGCTTATGTTGGCATAGAAGTGGTTAAACAAGTTTTAGTCCTGGCACAGATTCCGCTATTCTTCTCAACCAGCTGTAACATGCTGCCTAGGGCTTCAACAAGCATTCACCGCTATATATCTTTGTGAAACTCTGGACAGGTCAGGGCAGGCAAAGGGGATATCTGTGCCATGGCACGAAAAGAAAGTCTTGGCTCCCACAACAAGAGAAAAGCATTTTGCAACCAGCAATACTATTTGTTTAATGAGAACTGTAAAAGTTGATTTCTGCTCTGTATCCGTAAGAAAAAATAAAAAGATTCATCGATCACACTACAAGCCATATCTCCTACAGCATGGAAGATTAAACCCCCCCCCAATGTTGGACTAAAATTCCAGAAATGCTTTGTCCATCTATTGCAATCAAAGAATTCTGGGGCGTTTTAGTCCAGAAACTTCTTGAGGGAGGGGGTAGAGTTTTGAAATCTGGACTACAGGATTGTGGGGTGATGTAAAGTACTACAGGTGACAAGTTTCTCCAAAATGCTAGCCCCCAAAATTTGTCAACTGATAGCCATACCTTGATTTGGGATTATTTTGATCTACTAAGCCCAAGCTTAAATAAAATCTATATCACCATTCCAAGATTGAAGGTATTATTTACACTGCAAAAATATGTTGCGTCTGGAATTTCCCTTTGACTGGGGTCTACAACATTGCATGGTTTATAACGGGTGTGTAGCCAAAAGTGTGATGTACGGGTTGTTCGACTGTAAGAGAGTATGGGTTTGCGTGCGAGTCTGTTTATGGTGATGCATAGTTTTTCTTCTGCCCCCTACTTCCTGTTCTGCCGAGGGGTTTACTCATTTCCTGTCTGTTGGTGGGAATGCTCTGGAGAGTTGTAAAAATGGCGGCTGGAGACTGTTCTATACAGATTAATAGAGTAGAACTTATACACAAGTGATCGTTTTGAATAACTAAAGTAGGAGTATAAAAAAAACTTAATTTTTTTTTTTTGATGCTTGGTTTATCAGCTGTAGTCAGAAAAGTTTTTCAGTATATCATCCTGGAGGCTCCTTTTTTTCCTGGGCAGACTTCCAAATGGCTCTCCTTTATAACGAAGATCAGTTTTCATGTTGAAATTTGCAAAGGCTCATCTATTCAGACCTAAAATGTCCAGTTCCCCTGCAATCCTTCACCGATTTACCCCTTAGACTTTGGTGAAGATGACAATAGGTGCAAAGTTTAAAAATTAAAGATTCGCTACATTAAAAATGGTCAATTGAAATGAACACCATGAACACAATATCTGTCAGGGATCTGCCCAAGAATGTTAGCAATATAGAGCAGCAATAAATACAGGTGAATGAAAAATATTTCCAGTGGGACTAAAACTGGGGCTCAGACAGAAATCTTTGGGAGGCGTACAGCACAATCTATGTAAGGCCAAAAGTAGAACCAGCACTTGTGTCTCCCATTAGCCTAGTGGATTGGTAGATTTTCTAAATGCGTTACCAATCGCTGAATTAAAGCACAATATTTAGACATTTTTACCATCAGGATTATTTTCACTATTAATCCATTTACAGGTTCCTGAGGAGTCTCAAGCGTTCCAGCTGTCCCTCCAAGAGCAGTGGTTCCATCAGATGACATTTTAGCATAAAAATAAAATAACCCCCCCCCCCTGTGGTTAGCAGACAAGATTACCAAAACACAAATTTCTGATGAAGCAGAGCTATCCTGTGGTTTGGTAGAGAGGAAAGCGTCATACGTGTTGAGACATACAAAATGTCAGTAATTGGTAGCCAAGGTCAGTATTTGTAGCAAATACATCTGAGGGAGACATTAGGTTTTGTCTGAAATCCGAAGACTGGAATACAGTGGTCCGCTGCTTACACCGCACAGCCCCCATTGCCAGGTAAGCAGCTCCATTTGTAAGCAAATGGAAAGGCCTACTCAATCACCTGTATGTTTGGTGAATGCAGATCAAAGCACAGGGAAATCTAATAATGTAAAAAATAAAGCCAACACGTTGGTACTTCAGATTTCTTTTTGGTTTTTGTGACGTCTCACAGTAAGAATAAAAAGAAAAAAAAAGGAAAAAAAATCTGTTTGCAGTCTGTTACCTTGCAGCCAAGCTGGATGCAAACCATGGAAACTGGTGTCCAGTTAAAGCTGCTACAGAGGATACATAAGGTTGCTATGAATATAGAGAATTATGGAATATTACTGCAGGGCAAGCTTTGCAGGGCCTTCAGTCTGCTGCATTCCATTGTCTCAAAAGAAAACCTCAAAAACACATGATGTGGTCCAACTTGGAGATAAAATAGCCAGTTCATCTCATCTGATCAACGATAAGATTCTATTGTAACAAATCTGTTCTGCTTTTTTGTGAAACATAGGTTTTTCTTTATTCCTTTGGTATATTTTTACACATCACCATCTTAGGGCTTCCTACTCCTATTTATGGCGGAAACAACTAATCGATAGAGAATAGTTGACAACTATTTTCATTATCGATTAATCAGTCTGCACAGCACACGGTTTAGAATCAGACTGAATTAAACCGTCCCAGGTGCTACTTTGGAGCTGATTGGAGAAGACGTGCTGTTTCTTTTCTCAGTAGGATTTAGTTTCAGGTCAGATATAAGCAGTTTGTTTTTACTTTACTTCACTATATCAGCAGGACTATAGCACAGTCCCTGGGTGGAGGAGCTGTGCCACCACCCCACCTTCCCTGCCTCCCTTCTGTCTGGAGCCGCCATCCCTTCTTTTGGTCCGGTCCCTTCCCTCAAACACTCTCCCTCTGGTCTGTTCCTTCACCCAAACTTTCTCCATTCCATCATCTGTCCCTCCCACCAGTTTCTTCATGAAACGTTTAAAAAGACTCTACACACCCTGGCTACTATAGCTTATTAAAGTGGTCAGGCTGTGTGGAGTGCCCCCCACCTTCTCTTCCCACTTTGCGTGCTGACATCGCAGCATTTGTTTGGAAAGAAAGCGGACATGTGCTTGAGCTGTGCACAAAGCATCACTCTGATGAGGCTCTTGTACGTGAAAAGTAGATAAGATACGCAATTTGCATTTGTACGTGGCAATATAAAACTAGTTATCTAGCAATGGCTTGGATTACAAAATATTTTGATGCTGGTTGAGCCTATAGCAGGGATGGCGATCCTTTGAACCCGAGTGCCCAAACTGGATCACTGAACCAACTTATGTGTCTCAAAATGCCAACCCTGCAATTAGACCTGAATATGGATATATTTTAGAAAAAACACTTCATACGACTGTCTGAACGAATTATGTGCTTAAGTCTTAGAAGAAAAATACAATATAAGAAGATGGATATATATGTTGGCCCCCAGCTCACACGTGGATATACACTATATTGCCAAAAGTATTCGCTCACCCATACATGTACGAGTCAAGGCAGGTGAGCGAATACTTTTGGCAATATAGTGTATATATTGGCCCCCAGCTCACACGTGGATAAATATATTGGCCCACAGCTCACATTCGGCCCCGCGTGCCATGTGTGGCACGCGTGCCATAGGTTCGCCATCACTGGCTTATAGTGTGCAGGAGGATACCTCCAGTTTACAGTGCAACAAACATTTACAATGAAATCAGTACTATATGTGATTTATGTATTTTCCCTGTCTGGAGAACAACCTCCATGCAAACTTCTGTTAAGGTTAACGGTGCAGGAGTGATCCCATTTAACAACCAAAATAAAACACGTTGCAGCTCATACGGTCAAATCTTTTGGGTGAAGGATGTATTCCCTTTGATGTACCCTGGTGCAAAGGACATTGTAACAGGAATGTTCTCTACAGAAAGGATTCATTAAGGAAATAAGAATGCAAAAAGAACCACAAGTCCAGCAATATCTAAAATGATCACCCATATTAATCCACTGGGAAAAACGCAGAGACACAGGACAGATTTACGAAAGGCCATATTGTATAGGTTGCACTTGCTCTACGTTGGCACTGTTAAAATTGCCCAAAAAAGACTCCCAAGAAAACAAAACACGCAAAATTTGCACAAAACGACAAAACGGTCATCATTACACAAAAACAAAGAATGTGATATTTTCACAAACACATGACACACTGATACAATATTGTACTCCAAGAGAAATCCTATAGAATACACAGAGAATACAAGAACCCCCAAAACTAATTACTCAATCCATGGCCAGTGAATTTAAGCTTTGTTGAATCATACTTCAGGTTATTTCCACGAGACAGCAAGAGAAGTGAGCATACAACCACTACAGCCTTTATAAAGCAGTATTTTAATTCCTACATCTGGTTACAGTATGGGAATCAACTGAAATCTTCATCACAAGCTTTCTGGGAGACAAGTCTACATTTACATCAGACTAGCATTACAATAGATCCATTATTCTGAATCCATGTCCTCAAACTGACCATTATCTTGCTGGAATGTAAATGCCAACACGGAATTCCCTTCAACATGTTCCATGGCCAAGGAGTGCCACACTTAAATGAAAGTGAAATTGCCTATACATATACAGCCTCCAGCTATTCAGAAATCCAAGAACTAGGAGTTGGATCCTGCACATCTTGGGTTCTGTCCCAAACTCAAGTTCTACCAAGTACGCATTGATAGTCGGGGACACGTTCTTGGATGTTTAGCACAGGCCTAACTGAAATGCCTGCCAACCTCACCTTTATTAAACATTGTACTTTAAATCTCTGCCTGAACACAGTAAAACCAAATCCTGACAAAGACTCCATAATGTCTATGATTAGACTTCTATAGACATGACAAATGGCGAGATTCAGACTTGCAGAGGATTGAGCAACTACAAGCAAAACCGTAGAAGAACATCACTCCCCTTTCCAAAGTTCTGTGGAAATGTACAAACGTTTACACTTATCTGGATAAAAAAAAAGTGTTCTCGTACAATTTACACGTCAAAGAATCGAGAAAACCTTAAAAAAAAGATAAAAGCAGTGCATAGCATAATATTGTACAACAAGAAGCTGTTAGATAAAAATCTGGGTTCTACACACTCACTTTTTGGAGTGATACGGTCACTGGTTTTATCTATTCAGAAAGCGTAAAGGTTTGAGCATTTCCACATAAGGGGGAGCTCCATCCTCTTACGGTTTTATACTTGTGGTATGGGGCAGCGCCACCACATTTGGACATCAAGGGATCACATTTGGACATCATGGGATCACACTTAAATCGAGTGGAGCACCACATATACAATCTTTATTGTTGCAGAGGGTTGAGATATCATAAAACTAGTATCACTGAGTAGTAGTGACTTGAGAACCCAAGTAGTTCTGTATAAATTCACAAGTACCAAAAGACACATGCCACCAACGCATGGAATGTTGATCCCAAAGAAAGTCTTACCTTTCTTTGCAGTTTCCATTTCCTCTTCAGTCCACCTTGAACTTTCGTTCATCTCCATGGCAGCTGTGGAGAGACGAAGAGACCATTTCAATTAGCGAACCACATCATGTTCCTGATGTGTGAAATTATAGTTTGAAAACTGTCTTCGAGATGATCACATACGACAGACCTAGACTTCAGGGACACGAATAGCCCACATATTATGAAGATGTACCCATAAACTTGGTGAAACATTCTCTGGCAAACAAGAGTCTGTCAGTGGAAAGGCAACATGCAAAGAGATGTGGGAGCTTGCAGGGCAAGCTGTGATTCCTTATGTGCATGGCAGGGATAAGGATTGTCTGGCTGAAATCATCCGCTGCCATTCCGCTTCTAATGGGCCATGAAAGGGAGCGTAATAAGCTGCGGGCACTTAGAGCCCTGCACTGATTGGCCCTCAACAGCAAAAGTGCAGTTCACATAAAGGACAAATGTGGGACATGAGGGGGCGAAAAAGTTACAGAAACAATTAAAAATAGCAGAGCTCTACAGGCACGGAGACTGCCACTGCAGGCCCCGAACAGCCATTAGCTCTGGCCCTCTGGGTAACATGAAGAAAACATCCTTTACGGTTCATTGAGCTATATTTTCAGCTGGCACCTCTCAAGTCATTTTCTTTCACGGAGAGAGATTTCTCTACAGCTGAAAGATTGTATAGTGAGAGAATACTAGCAGCTTGTCATAAGACTGATTGGGGGGGACCCAACACAATTAAAGGGTTCATTAATTATATACACATGCAGGTTTGTATACCTCATTTGGCAGACTAACACCCTCTCTGGCTTTGCACCCGTCACAGGTGCCTCGTTAAAGGTCCTAGTGCTAAGCTTGAACAGAGAGCTCCAGGAGGAAGCATGTCCCATGTATTTGTTCTCATAGGAGCAGTCTTTGGGTGAGTTCGTATAGGGCCTGCCACGTTGGATACAGCAAAGATGCTCCAAATTCAGCATGGTCTGTCCGTTGTCACAGAGGCACCCTTATGATAAGTGCCTGATCAGGTTTGAATGAAGAATTTTTATTTTATTTATACACCTACAGCAATACCTGGCATTTTGGGAAGGGTCTTCACACTATTCCAGCCCACAGTACGAACGCAGGATCCACCCTTCATGTGGCACACTTGTGTGTATGTCCTATGAAAATGCCCACTACACTCGTACGTATGGCCCAAGACACAGCATATTATGTGCACTGGTACAGTCACCATATAGTACGTTGCACTCAAAGGTACATGGGGTGATTGTTGTGAGAATCCTTAGGCTTATGTGCCCTTGATTCACGATTGTGTCTTGACCCTTTTCTTCCTTGCATCCCCGGGAGGTCCCACTCTTCAGGCCTGCTGTTCTGTCAGTCCAGACAAACCCGAATAGCAGTCCCATGCACAAATTTGAGATGGGGGGGGGGAAGACTACCATTGATGGATATCTACCAGCTCTAAGCCGATACTCAGATCTACCAATCTACCCCCGATCTCTCCCCTCCTGTCATTTCCAAAGTTAGCGACCGTTTATCTGGCATTTCCTCCTGGATGGCCTCTCACCACCTATAGATCAACATGTCCAAGACTGAGCTCCCAATTCCTCCCTCTAATGCCTCCCCACCTCCTGACTTCAGATGATATCACTATCTCCCCATCAAGCCAGGTTCACCAAGTTATACTTCACTCTGCTCTTTCCTTGATCCCCCACATCCAGTCTTTTCCTCCTCCTGCCGCTACCAACTACGTTGAATCCGGCCATTTATTACCACTGACACCACAAAGCAACGCATCCACACCCTTTTAATCTCCCGACTTGACTATTGTAATAGTATTCTAGCTGGTCTCCCTCCTCTCCCCCCTACAATCCATTTTGAATGCCTCTGCCAGGCTCATCCACCTCACCGGCTCCCCATCTACTGCAGAATTAAATTTGAAATCCTTACCCTGACCACCAAAGCTCTCATTAACCTCCCTGACGGTATTCCCGAGTGTGGCCCTGGGTTAACTTTTCGTACCGAAAGCGGTATCCCCGAACCACACTCTGGCTGTATACTTACATGTCCTGCACTCCCTCGCTGATCCCGCAGTCTCCTCCAGCCGCTCACAAAGTCACACCGCCTGGTTCTCTTCTCGCGAGGAGTGAAACCAGGAAGTGTGATGTCGCGATCGGCTGCAGTGTGACTGCGGGGACAGCAAGGGAGCGCAGGACATGTATGTATTGCCCGAGTGTGGCTCGGGGATACCGCTTTCAGTATTCAAAGTTAACCCTCGAGTCACACTGATACCGCTAGGGGGCCAGAATAAATAGGACCGATTCATACATATAAAATATGTCAGAATCGGACCGCCAGAGAAGTTAACTCTGCTCCCCACTACCTGTCCCCATCAATCAAGTACATCCCAGCCCACTCCAAGGTCAAACCGTGACCTGCACCTAGCTTCTCCCCGCATCACCTCAGCCCATGACAGACTGCAGGATTTTGCATGCGCAGCTCCCATCCTCTGGAACGCTCTCTTGTACTGTTAGACTTTCCCCTAGTTTCCCTTCCTTCAAACGCTCCTTTCAGACATTCCTATTTAGGGAGGCCTACCACCCAACTCACTGATACACCTCACTGCCCCAACCAATCCATCACCCTCACCTTGCAGTCCTCTCCTCCTGTTTCCACCCCCAACCCATCTAGATTGTAAATTCCCACGGTAATAGGGCCTTTGTTCCCTCCTAGTTTGTTAAAATGTTGTTCAATTTATTGTAACCCTCGCTATAGTGTCCATTGTAAAGCGCTGCAGAATATGCTGGCGCTTCATAATTATAATATATATATTAGATGGAGAAAAAGCAAGGAGCCCAAGGAATGCAGTATTTAAAAGCAAGCTGGAAATCCTTTTTTGCCCCACAATCTGTATTAATGTGTAGCAGAAATGACCTTGGCTACTGCAAAAGAATGAATAGCTTAGTTTGTTCTATAGAGTCTCCGTCACAACAGGTGAGAGATGGCACAGCTCCTAGCATAAAGCATAGGAAGAATACAAAAAGCTCCGTGTAGCATCATTTTCAAAACTACACTGTATGACAAGAGGTTATTAATGGACTGCGTTTCTTAAAGGCGCAATGTAGTTACTGTACGGCCTGCCGAAGTGCAAGCTAAACCTGCCATTGTCTAGTTGGGGGGGGGGGGGGTCAGAAATATCTGCACGGCATCATTGGAAATTCAGCTCCATGAGTGGTGCTGAACGTGCCAGACTTCTTGTCTAAGGAGTTAGATTATCAGAAGTGGAAGTTTGATCTTTGCGCATGTATGATTCTGTCCATGATTTGATAAATTCACCATTCACCCCATTACCCGGTCTTTTGGTAAAGTCGCTGCAGGTCGGAATATTTGATTTGTCGAGGGTTTTCAATGAAGCATTAAAGATGTCCTAAAAGGATAAAATAGGAAGGAGGGGTGTGAAGGGGTTAATGTTTAACCCCTCAGTCTCCCCTTTTTAACACTTTAACAACATCTTTAACGCTTCATTGAAAACCCAACAAATCGAATCTTACGAGCTGCAGCGACTTTACCAAAAGACCGGGAAATGGGGTGAATGGTGAATTTATCAAATCATGGTTAAAAGCAAATATAACTTCCATTAAGACGTCACCCACAATGTGGCCGATAGTCTATTGCTACACAGCAGGAGGACGTTTTGTTACACCGGAGACACCAGAACGAAAATTCTGAAGTTGGGTTGAGAAGGGGGGGGGGGGGTGAATAAAAATCCGGAGCTTTCAATTACACAAATTGCAAACCTAAAATCCTTTAATATTCACACTGCAGAGTAGCATCTGAACATTTTGTCTTAAGTGCTTTCATCACAATTAATGATGATGGATTAAAAAGGCAGTGACAGCTATTAGAGCAACGAGCTCCCTCGCATTGTACAGAAGGTTTGATTATGTATCTGCTCATGGAACAAGGCCATACCTGCTTTAAGATTTTACAGTAAATGAGCTTTATCATATCAATCTTTGGTGGCTGCCTGAGTGAGGAGGAGGGTATGTAACAGATGGGTTCTCTCCAGGGAAACGGACTTGTTCCAACGATAAAGTGCGAGATGTGATGCCAATTAAGGCCTTGCCCGACATCACCTTATAACAGATTGTATTTAGGCCTTTACTCTTTTGTACTTTAGAATGAATGCAGCTATTTAGCCAAAAATGCTAAACAAGAAGAAAAAGTTTGAAAGAAATTCCAGGGTTTTTAAATTGAAGCTGTCAAGCACACCAGTCACACTTTCACACAAAGCACCACTAGCTCTATTCGAACGGGCACAGCATTTCAAGATCCAGAGTTATTGAAATCTGTCAGACAATATCAGAAGAGCTGAACTGTAGAAGACCGGCAAGAGACCGGCAACGGCGGTGCCCAGTGGAAAGCATTGTGAGCCAGTCAGTGTACACTAGACTTGGTGTTGCTACGGGGTGGGGGGGATTGATAAATTGAGCTAGCCTGGACCAAAGGAAAAGCACCATTGGTCCGGCTAGGTGGAGTAGAAGTAACATGACTGCTCTGCATGGAGAGAGCCTGTGGAGTCATGGGTTCGATCCCGGCAAGAGCACCTCTCCAGTAAGTGTCCTTGGGCAAGACACCTAAGGATACACAGTCGCCACCCAGGACATACTTGAAAACGAGAGAAATCTCAATGTATCCTTCCTGGTAAAATACTTTCTCAAAAAACCCCCCAAAAAAAACCTGTCCAATAAAATGCTGCAGGGGAGTCTAAGTATTTTTTTTAGTTTGTTGGATGAAATGTGAGAAATAACATAAACATATCATCCAGTCACTCCATATACAACACAAACTAAAATACACTGTATATATAAATTTTGGAGGAAAATATGCCAAGAAAAAAAGAAAAAAAAAGTAACCGGATTTCATTTTAAAAATCTGGTCACCTTAATTTGGAGGCCATGTTCATCAAGCAATTCCTGAACAAATTTTTGCAGTGTGGCGAGGTGCATGGTCCTTCTGAAAGAGGACATTATAATCAAGAAACGCTATTGCCATTAAGGGGTGTACGTGGTCTGCAACAAGCTCATGGTATGTGGTACGTGTCAAGAGTGTTCGGGCACGTTTCTATCCTGGCCAACATTACGGCTTTCAGCAATTTGAGTTACAGTAGCTCTGCTCTGTGATCGGACCAGATGAACTAGCCTTCGCTCACCTCATACATGAGTCTTGGGCACTAGGGATGCACCGATACCACATTTTTAAGACCGAGTACGAGTACCGATACTTTTGTTCAAGTACTCACCGATACCGAGTACCGATACTTTTATTTTATGTCCTGTGACTGCTTTCCAATAAGAACAGACCTCATAAAAATGCCCCCATCTTTCATGGATTATGCCCCCCAGCCTTCATGGATTATGCCCCAGCTCTCGGATATGCCCCAACTCATGGATTTGCCCCAGCTCATGGATTTGCCCCCCCAGATCATGGACAATGCCCCCAGCTCTCATGGACTATGCCCCCCAGATCATGGACAATGCGCCAGCTCATGGTTTCCCCCCCAGCTCATGGATTATGCCCCCCCCAGATCATGGATAATGCCCCCCCAGATCTCATGGATTTGCCCCCAGCTCTCATGGATATGCCCCCAGCTCTCATGGATATGCCCCCAGCTCTCATGGATATGCCCCCAGCTCTCATGGATATGCCCCCAGCTCTCATGGATATGCCCCCAGCTCTAAAGGATATGCCTCGTGGATAATGCCCCCCCCAACTCGTGGATAATGCCCCCCAGCTCGTGGATTTGCCCCCCAGCTCACCTGGCACTCTCCACATGGTTTTATACTTTCCTTCCTGGGCGACGCCGGGAAAGTCTTCGCGCGTGCACTCATTGGAAGGCCATCAGCCGCGGTCACATGGTCCCATGTGATCACGGCTGGGGACCTTCCAACGAGCGCACGCGCGGAAACTTTCCCCGGCGTCGCTCAGGAAGGTAAGTATGAACGCTGTCAGTGCCAGGTGCCTGTCCGAATGCTCTAAGCACGGTTTCATACTGGTTTCATACTTAGAGCATTCGGACAGGCACCTGGCACTGACCGCGTTCATACTTACCTTCCTGAGCGACGCCAGGAAAGTTTCCGCGCGTGCGCTCGTTGGAAGGCCCCCAGCCGCGACCACGTGATCGCGGCTGGGGGCCTTCCAACGAGCGCACGCGAAGACTTTCCCCGGCGTCTCCCAGGAAGGTAAGTATAAAACAATGCGGAGAGCAACTACAGGGCCTGTCCGAATGCCGAGAGAGCATTCGGACAGCCTCCCCAGACCCTCGATGCCGGCAAGCCGACTCAATGCCGGCTTCCGGTATCGGGGAAAATATCGGGGGTACTACACGAGTACCAAGTACTCCTGCAGTACCCGGTATCGGCACCGATACTAGTATCGGTGCAACCCTATTGGGCACCCATGACCCGGATGCCAGTTCACCGGTTGACCTGCCTTGCACCACTTTTAGGTAGGTGCCTAAAACTGCATACCGTGAACATCCCACAAGATTCATCGTTTTGGAAATACCCCGACCCTGTCGTCTAGTCATTATTTAGACATTGTCAAAGTCACTCAGATATTTTCACTTTCCCATTTTTCCTGCTTCCAACACATGAAATTCAAGAATGGACTGGTCACTTGCTGCACAATATATCCCCACCCCTTGAAATGTGCTATTGTAACAATTCAATCAATGTTACTTTAACAGTCAATGGTTTTAAAACGTGTACACATGTACAGGAGAACAGGAATAAAATGCTGGGTTAAGCTCAGGCCCTCAAGTGGTGACAGGACAGAAATGTAAATATCCATCTATGTTTAACGATGCCAAAACATACACAAAAGATCAACTTGAAATTGTTAAAATTCCCATTGATTCACAGCAGCGCTCTCATCAAGCAAAGGCAACTCATCTTCAGTAATAAAGATAATCCCAGATTGAAGTTGGAGGCGTGGGTTTGAATCCCAAGTACTCTGAGGCTCCAGGAGTGTCGCTGAAGCATTATGAAATTAGAACATGTCAAGCTGAAAAATAAACAAGCCCACAAACAGAAAACATAGTCATTATGGCATTTTAAATCTGATCTGCGGTTGCTGAAAGGGATCCAATACTACGAACATTTGCTTAAGCTCTTCGACGCAGCATGTATTACTTGCATTTATTAAGATAACCAGTTAAAAAAAAAAATCTTGATTCTCTAAAGCACATATATATAATATGCATACTTTGTCCTCTTTCTAAGGCTATTCCACTACAATGCAAGGTATTGTCAGCATTACAGGAAAAAGCATTTGGTTGAGAAAGGGGACACAGTTTGTGGAAAAGATTTTGAAACCTGAGCTACATAGTTAAAAATAGGGTAAAACAACAGATGTGCATATTATTATTCTGAGATGGTTACAGTACTAAACTAATGTACAATCACAATTGTATCTACTGTACAGAGAATGTCCGCACTTACACCCACCAGAATCATCTCCCTGTAAGTAGTGACCCCAGTGCTCTGCCTGGGCACCACCATCATCCTCCTTCATAGGCTTTGCTTTTAGTCATTGTGAGGTCAGACTCATTTGTCAGTGTACCAGCATGCAATCCTGCATGAAGAGAGGGCTGTCCTGGAAGACTGCTGCTCCATTCACAGCTGTCAATGCATAAGCATGGCGCCAGAAGAGAGCAACAAACTTTGACAGGGAATTACAATTTTCCCGTGTATGGGGGGGGGGAACCCCAAAGGGATTCCGTTTCATATGAGCCCAATGCGCACTGGGAATGAGAGGCACTCTAACGAAATGCAGAATATTAATGCTCAAGAGTGACACGTAGAAGGTTTTCAAAAGGTTTCTGTGTGGAACAATTATGGAATTGCAAAAAGAATAAAAACCTCTGCTCAATTTCTAAAACAAAGATTAATGGATTGTAACTTCCCACGGGAATAGGGCCCTCTTGTCCTCCTGTATCTGCTGGCAGGAATACTGACCGGACATGTATTGTACAATTGTCTTTACCCATTTTACCTTTGTACAGTGCTGCGGAAGGTGTTGGCGCTTAATAATTGATTGCACAGGTTTGGCGACTTAGACGATCGTTTTGGAGACGGAAACGGCGGTCTTTGGGAGGGGGTGGGGTTCCCTATGAAACCAAGGCCATTTTTACACCTTCGTTTCCACCATATGTCATAGAACAAACCTACAACTAATGTTTTTTCAAATGTAGAGCATCAGAGATGCTGGCACAGCAATGGGACGGTTTTAAAGCTCACTCTAGAATCATTCATCAAGCCAGTGAAATCCAGTTGGAGTAGTAAATGTTACACTAGTATATAGCCTAAAGTATTATTTTCTTAATTTTATAAGAATATAGAAAAGGGGGGGGGTGGCTGAAGTTGTAACAGAACCAGAGATCCCAGCTTAAGTGGCACTGTATATTAAACACCATGCACCCCAAAAGCAACACAGTATGCAGAATGAAGTATTCAAGAAGCATTTTTTTAAGCATTATTGACAAGCTCATAACTCTGTTGTTGCTGCCTTAACCTCCTACCAGCAGGTGGCGATCGCTGTTTCTCAGCCACAGGGACTGTGATTTGTGCCATGTGCATATCTCAGTAGTTTAGTACTTCTGAGACAGCCATGGAATGTAGAGGAGAGAATCAGAGGACCCAGAGTAAAAAGCTGAGTTATTTCCTTTTTCAGGTAGGCAGGAAAGCATCCAAGGATGCAGTTAATGGGAAATGATATGAGAGTCTGTTTATAGTCATTGGGGTCCACCTGGATAAACCGGTTGTATAATGGATCCACTGCAGCCACATGTCACTAACACTGCTGAAGTATGAAGCAAGCAGAGGCTTGTAGAGTTCTAGAGACTTTATGGCAAAGGATTCAGTAGCCAGAATCCGTTTAAAATAGGTTTACTGTATATAATAAATGTCTTGGACAAACTCCCACAGGGATTTAAAGTGACAGAGGCTGTTGTCCAGAGGTTATATTAATATTCTGGATAGATTTAATTCCAGATGTGTTTGTACCATCTGTTTATTAAAGAGAAATGTATTATTTTTTTAGATTAGAATATTATGTATAGTTCGTGTTTAGTAGTTCTGAGACAGCCATTGAATGCAGAGGAGAGAATCGGAGCATCCAGAGTAAAAACTGGAGTTATTTCTCTGTTTCAGAATGAAAAAAAAAAAAAAATGTATTAGAACAAGCTCCATCTCTTGATTCCACAAATGCAACACTTACCTAGATCTGTATTCTGCTGGGGTACAGCAGACTCTTCACTGGCCTCATTCGCCATAGACCTTGTAATCCGACCTTTGCGCCGTCCTTGACTGTTGGCAGTTTTGCGTCCTTTGGCGGTTATGGTTTCTTTATCATCATTCTCTTCAGCTGATGTCTCATCGTTCTTCTCCCTGGAGGAGTGAAATATTTTAGAGAGAAAAAAAGTTGAAAAGTTGCAGTGTAAAACAAAAATGCTCTAAAGCGTCAACGACAAAGCTCATAAAAGGCTGCAAGCCAAAAGAGAACATCTGCAGGCTCTGAAGGAGAGCTCTCCTTTATGTAATGCAATATGAAGATTCTGCTACTAAAATTATTCAGAACAGGAACCCGCTTTCCCTACCATTTTCACGTTGCAGACTCCTGCAAGACTAACCTGGGAGTAGAACAAGTCAAGTGTCAATCAATGACCGCAGATTAAAACTGTGTGCAACAATGAGCATCATTCCTAAACTCCTATGAGCAGGGCCCTCTACACCTCTTGTTTCCATCCTATGTCCATTTATCTGTATTTCTTTCCCTTTGGTAAAGCGCTGCGGAAACTGTTGGCGCTATATAAATTACGACAATAATAATGCTGCATTTTGGGAGCCAGATTTTGCACAAAAACTACTGGGGTTACCCAAGTCATTTTTGTTGAAATAGCAAACAGAGGGGGGAAAAAAACGCAGAGGTTTCGTAAAAGATCAGAACTGCAGCAGGAGAAGCTTCACTGGGAAGCTTCCCCTGCTGCCATTTGGATTTTTCTTTTGGAAAACTGCTGCTGTTGCAACAATGGATTTCCACTGGAGTTTACAACTGGCAAACACCGGAACGCGATGTATAACCCCTTACATTCACTATAAAAAGGTTTGACCAGAAGAGCTGCGTTCCCACCACTAATACTGCAAATGTATAACAACAAACCATCCTTTTTCAGGTAAATGGACTCCATGACTGCAATACGGATTTACTTTTCAAAAAAGTAAATTTAGGCATTATTGTCATAATAAAAAAGTGCACGGATTATAGGGAACCTTCCACCAAAATTTGTGGATATTAAGTTCAACATTAAAGGTTTACACAACTTTTAAGTTTAAGGCAGGCATACGAACGCCCCCGAGAGTAAACAAGAAGCCTCTGAGGTACTTCAACATACTTCGCAAGTTCTTCTTTATCATTTTCCAGGTCCTGCTTGTATTCTTCTTTATCAGCCTCCTTCTCTTTCTCATCCTTTTCCTCTTGGTTACAGCGGGGCATCTGCTGCTGCAAGAAATGGAACACACAGGCTTTAACGTAACGTTACACCTAAAACACAGACAACCTGAAAACCTATGTACACAATGTCCACATCTGGATGCTTAAAATCTGACAAAAGGCTAATCACAAATAAGTGGTTGATAATCCATGCATATGAAAAAAAGCAGGTTCTTAAACCGGTAAATTTAAAACCAAACCGAAGGTCTTCTCCCCAGATAGTCAGATTTCCTGATCCCCTGCCTTCCTGAGAAACTATTCTCGTCTTATTTACAACTAAAGGGGTGTAAAAAGTGACGAGTGACGCACAGGTGCGCTTGCTGGCGAAGATCATGTTCCTGGATGTTCTCCGATGACCTTACTAGGAACAGATTTAGCACTACCATAGCACAGGCAAGAATCCAATTTGTAAAGGTTTAATACTGATATGGCATGGTCCCAGAGAGAACAGAGATTGCAGGCTTTGTCGTGTTCATGGTGGTGGGGTTTCTAAGACTCTTAAGGTTATTAATCATGAGAGTTGACTGTTCGACAGGTTCACTTGCCAAGGGAATGCTCCAAGTGGAGAATATTGGATTAGAACAGATAACGTCAATAACATGATTTGTGTGGTACTCCAAACTTCAATCCAGTGCCAGGTGCCAACATTGCCCTATTCTGTTACAGAGGGAAGGCTCTCAAACGTTGTGGCACTTGGCCCTCCACAGTGAGGTGGACAGGTTTACCTTGATAATGTGTCAACGACTCGAGGTCTCCATAGAGAGAAAGGGGAACTGCCTACACAATGTGTCAAGCAGAAAGTGTCAGGTGGGGGTGGACTGGACAGTACAATTAACCCCTTAGTGACCGGGCGGTTTTACACAAATCCGTCCTTTAGTGACCGCCGTTTTTACGTTTCTGCGCTGTTTGTGTTTAGGTCAAATTTTCCTCTTACTCGTTAATGCAACCCACACATATTTTACACTGTTTTTCTCGTCATTAAATGGACTTTATAAAAGATACCATTTTTTATCATTTCATATAATTTACTATAAAAAACATTGTGAAATTTGACAAAACAAATTGAAAAAACACCACTTTTTCGAACTTTGACCCCCAAAATTTCTTATGTATCAACCGTCAAAAAAATGTAATTCCTTAGTAGTTTCTAAATTTAGTCCTGAGTTTAGCAATACCCAATGTTTACATATTCCTCGCTTTTTTTCCTTCTCTTATGCAACAATAAGTGCAAGTAGCACTTTGCCATTTCCAAAGGGTTTATTTTCAAAACTAGGGATAGTGACATTGTAACACTGATATCTGTCACTAATTCCTGAACAACCCTCCACATATACATATTTCTTTTAAAGTACACAAATCAAGGTATTAAACTTGGGGTATTTTGACTCTTTCCATGCAACCATTTTACCACAAATGTATGCCAAAGTTTGAGAACAAAACATTTTTGTGATTTTTTTTTAATGCAATTTAAGAATACATGTACTGTGAACTTTAAGGTTTACTGCCAAAAGGCACCCCACAATAGGTTCAGCAACATCTAATGAGTAAATTGATACCACCCATGTATTGGTATGTCGGGTCATTTGGGGGCTAATAGGCCTTCTTTGGGGGGTGCGCATTTCAGGTTTTCCAACTTGGAATTTTCACATTTCGTCATCATGCGCCCATGTCCTATTTTGGACATTTTTGAAGCCAGCCAAAGTAATTTACCCACATCAAACCATATATTTTTAGAAAGGGCACACCCTAGGGTACTTCAAAGAGTTGTATTTTAACACTTTCCATGCACTAGCTCTTTGTCAATCTTTCAGGTAGTCACTTTTTGTGTTATTTTTTCACACACATTGTACTTTAGACATGAATTGTCAAATCCAGTTATGGGTTACTGCCAAAAAACAACCCAAAATATGTTCAGCAACATCTTCTGAGTAAAGTGATACCACCCATATATAGATTTGTTGGGTTGTTTTTGGGGTGCTACGCCAATCTTCTGACATGTGCTTGTCATTTTTCTAATTTGACAAATCTTTGTTTATCTTCTTTTTAGGGGCCTTTTTACATACCAATTTTTTTTACTGCCATGAACGTGCATATATTTGGTAAGCTTACACCCCAAAGTATTGTAAATGGAGTGTTTTTATGCCATGGATGCAACCATTTTGCCCAAACAAATTGGATACGGTTTGGTGGTCATTTTTCATTTTTACACCCATATTAGTTTTGGACTGTGATTTAGGAGACACTATTGTCGGTTACTGCATGAAAACTCTGCAGGTTGTTTTCTGGAAGGTCTCCAGAGTACACCCATGCCCCCCCATGCATAGGTTTGCCAGGATTTTGGGAAGATTCAAATACAATTTTTATGAGTTTGTTTTCATGAGTTGAAATGGAGATTATTTCTTCAGCTAGGCCTAGCTTTCGTTTTGGGTCTACCGCATACCCCAGTTTGAATTATTGCCAGAAAATTGTTTATATTTGAAATGTTGACACCCCAAGGTATTGCATATGGAGTGCTTTGATGCCATGGATGCAATGGTTTTAGCCCAAAACATTTGAGAAGGTGTGCGGCGGTAATTTTGATTTTTTATTTTATTTTTTACGCCCACGTTAGATTTGGACTGTGATTTAGGAGACACGATTGTCAGTCACTGCATGAAAACTCTCCAGGTTGTTTTCTGAAAGGTCTCCAGAGTACACCCATGCCCACCCCCCCCCATGCATAGGTTTGCCAAGATTTTGGCAAAATACAGCACCAATTGTAGAACATAAAAATGTAGGAAAAAAAATGTAGAAGTCTGGTGCAGTAAAAAAAACAAAAAAAAAAAACACTAAACTAACTAGACTAAGAAAGAAAAGAAAAAAAAAATCACAGATCACGCACCGTGTGAGAATTTGAAACAGTCCCCAAGACACAGACCGGGTTGTCCAGGGCATTCTGGGCAGCAAAAGGTTGTGTCTCTCCTCTGCCCCCCTCTTGAAACACACCCTGCATCTTTTTTGGGGTCTCTGTTTGCCCTCAGTAGGGGGAGGGGGATTTTAAAAATAAAATGTGTAGCCCCAACTCTGTCCCCCATCACCGCCCGGGGAGCAGGTGCATCCTGGTAAAGCCCCGAAACAACCTGGAGCTGAAACTGTAAAAAGGACAGTGTCACTCCGGGGTTTGCCTTTTTGCAGAGCAAAAAGGCATTGTGGGTTGCAATTTGCATCAGATAAATTGCAACCTTTTTGTACCAGGCCCTTGACTTCCGCATAATCTGGTAGGACTGGAGCAGCTGATCTTCCAGATCAACCCCACCCATATACCGGATATAGGCTTTGATGCACACTGGCTTCCTGATGCGCTCAGCTCTGCCACATACAGAGACCTCCACAGACCTCTCAGTGTGGATGGTGGATAGAAGGTATACATCCTTCTTGTCTCTGTACTTGACCGCCAACAGCTCCTCTTGGCGCAGAACTGAGCTGCCCCCTTTTTAACCGGGTGCGTGCAAGCTGTGCTGGGAAACCTACGTGGTTCATGTGAACAGTACCGCATGCTACTGTATCAAAACAATACAGCAGCTTGAACAAAGGGACACCTGTATAAAAATTATCAACATACAAGTGGTACCCTTTGTTCATCAGGGAAAAAAGTAGGTCCCACAAAATCTTGCCACTGGTTCCCATGTGTTCTGGGCAACCTGGAGGCTCAAGGCTACTATCCTTTCCCTCGTACACCCGGAAGGCCTGAGTATACCCACTCTCGCTGTCACAGAGCTTATACACCTTCACTCCATACCTGGAGCGTTTGGAAGGAATATACTGCTTGAATCCCAGCCTTCCCTTGTATTTCATTAGGGATTCATCCACGCAGATATTCCTTCCAGGTGTATAAGCCTCTGCAAACCTGGGGGCGAAGTGGGTAATCAGGGGGTGGATTTTATACAGCCTGTCAAACTGGGGATGCTCTCTAGGGGGGGGGGCACAGGCTGTTGTCACTGAAGTGCCTGAAATGCAAAATGTTTTCATACCTTCTCCGTGACATTGATTGGGGGGGGGGGGTAGAGCAGATGGGACTACTGCTCCAGTAGGAGCGAATTGAGGGCTTCTTTATGATGCCCATCAGCATAGCAAGTGCCCAGAATTTCAGAAATTCTGGCACATCTAGTGGGGTCCATTGCTGCCTTGCCAAGTAGGAGTCTGGCTTTGCAGCACAATGCTGATGGGCATACAGATTTGATTGGGCAACAATGTGGCCCAACAAATCATCCCCCAGAAACACCTGCAAAAACTGTGTGGTGGTAAATCCTGCAACATCAATATTGAGGCCAGGATTTGCCTTGAAAGGAGGGATATCTGGCCTCTGGCGATGAGGCACTAGCCACTCCTCAGATGGAGCTGTGCGTCTCCTGCTGGCAGGTGGTGGCCCAGGATCTGCATCAGAAACATCACTAGGAGATACATCAGCCAGCGTAGAGGATACATCTAGCGATGTATCTGAGCACCTAGCAGGGTCAAAATCTGGGTCTGAGTCAGACGCAGATGCCTCAGATTCTGACGCCAGGATGGCATATGCCTCCTCGGCGCTGTACATCTTCTTAGACATTATATATAATAGATTATAAAATGGTATAATTATTATATATATATATATAAGCGGATTATTGGTTCTCAAAAGAACCGTTGGGTTTCACAAGAAAATAAATACCTAAATCTCTCTAAATGCGTCCAAACCTGCCTCAATTGTTCTAAATCTCCCTAAAATCTCTCTAAATCTGCCTCAATTGTTCCAATCTCACTAAATCTACCTAAAATCTCTAACCTGTCAAATCTGATCTCTCGCTCACCAAAACACAAGTGAGGAGAGGGAGGGAGAATCCGAGAGGTCAGAGACAATATTTACAAAATATTGACCTGACAAATTAGAAAATTTATATTTTTTCTAACTTCTGATTGGATGTTGCTAGCCTGCCTCTCTGATGAGGCAGGCTAGGAACATCCCACACAGCCCCAAGATGACCCTGCCCTTAGAAGGGCAGGCAGCGCCATCTTGGCTGTCACTTTTATTTTTTATTTATTTATTTAACCCCTTAGTGACCGGGCGGTTTTACACAAATCCGTCCGTTCGTGACCGCAGCTGTTTTTACGTTTCTGCGCTCTTAGTGTTTACGTCAAATTTTCCTCTTACTCGTTTATGTAACCCACACATATTTTACACTGTTTTTCTCGTCACTAAATGGACTTTATAAAGATACCATTTTTTTCATCATTTCATATAATTTACTATAAAAAATATTGTGAAAATATGACACAAAATTTGAAAAAACACCACTTTTTCGAACTTTGACCCCCAAAATTTCTTATGTATCAACAACCGTCAAAATTTTTTTATTCCTTAGTAGTTTCTAAATTTAGTACTGAGTTTAGCAATACCCAATGTTTACATATTCCTCGCTTTTTCCTTATTTTATGCAACAATAAGTGCAAGTAGCACTTTGCCATTTCCAAAGAGTTTATTTTCAAAACTAGTGATAGTGACATTGTAACACTGATATCTGTCACTAATTCCTGAATAACCCTCCACATATACATATTTTTTTAAAGTACACAAATCAAGGTATTAAACTTGGGGTATTTTGACTCTTTCCATGCAAACCATTTTACCACAAATCTATGCCAAAGTTTGAAAAAAATAAAAATTTTGGTGATTTTTTTTTTTTGAACGCAATTTAAGAATACATGTACTGTGAACTTTAAGGTTTACTGCCAAAAAACACCCAAAATATGTTCAGCAACATCTTCTGAGTAAATTGATACCACCCATGTATAGGTATGTCGGGTCATTTGGGGGCTAAAAGGCCTTATTTGGGGGGTGCGCATTTCAGTTTTCCAACTTGGAATTTTCACATTTCGTCATCATGCACCCATGTCCTATTTGGGACATTTTTGAAGCCGGCCAAAGTAATTTACCCCCATCAAACCATATATTTTTAGAAAGGGCACACCCTAGGGTGCTTCAAAGAGTTGTATTTTAACACTTTCCATGCACTAGCTCTTTGTCAATCTTTCAGGTAGTCACTTTTTGTGTTTTTTTTCACACACATTGTACTTTAGGCATGAATTGTCAAATCCAGTTATGGGTTACTGCCAAAAAACACCCCAAAATATGTTCAGCAACATCTTCTGAGTAAATTGATACCACCCATGTATAGGTATGTCGGGTCATTTGGGGGCTAAAAGGCCTTATTTGGGGGGGCGCATTTCAGTTTTCCAACTTGGAATTTTCACATTTCGTCATCATGCACCCATGTCCTATTTGGGACATTTTTGAAGCCGGCCAAAGTAATTTACCCCCATCAAACCATATATTTTTAGAAAGGGCACACCCTAGGGTGCTTCAAAGAGTTGTATTTTAACACTTTCCATGCACTAGCTCTTTGTCAAACTTTCAGGTAGTCACTTTTTGTGTTATTTTTTCACACACATTGTACTTTAGGCATGAATTGTCAAATCCAGTTATGGGTTACTGCCAAAAAAAACCCCAAAATATGTTCAGCAACATCTTCTGAGTAAATTGATACCACCCATGTATAGGTATGTCGGGTCATTTGGGGGCTAAAAGGCCTTATTTGGGGGGTGCGCATTTCAGTTTTCCAACTTGGAATTTTCACATTTCGTCATCATGCACCCATGTCCTATTTGGGACATTTTTGAAGCGGCCAAAGTAATTTACCCCCATCAAACCATATATTTTTAGAAAGGGCACACCCTAGGGTGCTTCAAAGAGTTGTATTTTAACACTTTCCATGCACTAGCTCTTTGTCAAACTTTCAGGTAGTCACTTTTTGTGTTATTTTTTCACACACATTGTACTTTAGGCATGAATTGTCAAATCCAGTTATGGGTTACTGCCAAAAAACACCCCAAAATATGTTCAGCAACATCTTCTGAGTAAATTGATACCACCCATGTATAGGTATGTCGGGTCATTTGGGGGCTAAAAGGCCTTATTTGGGGGGTGCGCATTTCAGTTTTCCAACTTGGAATTTTCACATTTCGTCATCATGCACCCATGTCCTATTTGGGACATTTTTGAAGCCGGCCAAAGTAATTTACCCCCATCAAACCATATATTTTTAGAAAGGGCACACCCTAGGGTGCTTCAAAGAGTTGTATTTTAACACTTTCCATGCACTAGCTCTTTGTCAAACTTTCAGGTAGTCACTTTTTGTGTTATTTTTTCACACACATTGTACTTTAGGCATGAATTGTCAAATCCAGTTATGGGTTACTGCCAAAAAACACCCCAAAATATGTTCAGCAACATCTTCTGAGTAAATTGATACCACCCATGTATAGGTATGTCGGGTCATTTGGGGGCTAAAAGGCCTTATTTGGGGGGTGCGCATTTCAGTTTTCCAACTTGGAATTTTCACATTTCGTCATCATGCACCCATGTCCTATTTGGGACATTTTTGAAGCCGGCCAAAGTAATTTACCCCCATCAAACCATATATTTTTAGAAAGGGCACACCCTAGGGTGCTTCAAAGAGTTGTATTTAAACACTTTCCATGCACTAGCTCTTTGTCAAACTTTCAGGTAGTCACTTTTTGTGTTATTTTTTCACACACATTGTACTTTAGGCATGAATTGTCAAATCCAGTTATGGGTTACTGCCAAAAAACACCCCAAAATATGTTCAGCAACATCTTCTGAGTAAATTGATACCACCCATGTATAGGTATGTCGGGTCATTTGGGGGCTAAAAGGCCTTATTTGGGGGGTGCGCATTTCAGTTTTCCAACTTGGAATTTTCACATTTCGTCATCATGCACCCATGTCCTATTTGGGACATTTTTGAAGCCGGCCAAAGTAATTTACCCCCATCAAACCATATATTTTTAGAAAGGGCACACCCTAGGGTGCTTCAAAGAGTTGTATTTTAACACTTTCCATGCACTAGCTCTTTGTCAAACTTTCAGGTAGTCACTTTTTGTGTTATTTTTTCACACACATTGTACTTTAGGCATGAATTGTCAAATCCAGTTATGGGTTACTGCCAAAAAACACCCCAAAATATGTTCAGCAACATCTTCTGAGTAAATTGATACCACCCATATATAGATTTGTTCTGTTGTTTTTGGGGGCTACGCCAATCTTTGACATGTGCTTGTCAATTTTCTAATTTGACATACAGTATCTTCTTTGCTTATCTTCTTTTTAGGGGCCTTTTTACATACCCCAGTTTTATGAACGTGCATATATTTGGTAAGCTAACACCCCAAAGTATTGTAAATGGAGTGTTTTTATGCTCTGGATGCATCCGTTTGCTCCAAACAAATTAGATACTGTTTGGTGGTCATTTTTCATTTTCACACCCACATCAGTTTTGGACTGTGATTTAGGAGACACTGTTGTTTTTTACTGCATGAAAACTCTCCAGGTTGTTTTCTGCAAGGTCTCCTGAGTACACCCATGCCCCCCATGCATAGGTTTGCCAGGATTTTGGGAAGGTTCAAATACAATTTTTATGACTTTGTCATTGGAGTTGAAATTGAGATTATTTCTTCAGCTAGGCCTAGCTTTGGTTTTGGGTCTACCGCATACCCCAGTTTGAATTATTGCCAGAAAATTGTTTATATTTGTTATGTTGACACCCCAAGGTATTGCATATGGAGTGCTTTGATGCCATGGATGCAACGGTTTTAGCCCAAAACATTTGAGAAGGTGTGTGGCGGTAATTTTTCAATTTTCAGATTTTTACGCCCACAGTAGTTTTGGACTGTGATTTAGCAGACACTGTTGTTTGTTACTGCATGAAAACTCTCCAGGTTGTTTTCTGCAAGATCTCCTGAGTACACCCATGCCCCCCATGCCTAGGTTTGCCAGGATTTTGGGAAGGTTCAAATACAATTTTTATGACTTTGTCATTAGAGTTGAAATTGAGATTATTTCTTCAGCTAGGCCTATCTTTGGTTTTGGGTCTACCGCATACCCCAGTTTGAATTATTGCCAGAAAATTGTTTATATTTGTTATGTTGACACCCCAAGGTATTGCATATGGAGTGCTTTGATGCCATGGATGCAACGGTTTTAGCCCAAAACATTTGAGAAGGTGTGTGGCGGTAATTTTTCAATTTTCAGATTTTTACGCCCACAGTAGTTTTGGACTGTGATTTAGCAGACACTGTTGTTTGTTACTGCATGAAAACTCTCCAGGTTGTTTTCTGCAAGATCTCCTGAGTACACCCATGCCCCCCATGCCTAGGTTTGCCAGGATTTTGGGAAGGTTCAAATACAATTTTTATGACTTTGTCATTAGAGTTGAAATTGAGATTATTTCTTCAGCTAGGCCTATCTTTGGTTTTGGGTCTACCGCATACCCCAGTTTGAATTATTGCCAGAAAATTGTTTATATTTGTTATGTTGACACCCCAAGGTATTGCATATGGAGTGCTTTGATGCCATGGATGCAACGGTTTTAGCCCAAAACATTTGGCAACAAGGTGTGTGGCGGTAATTTTTCAAATTTCAGATTTTTACGCCCACAGTAGTTTTGGACTGTGATTTAGGCTAGGGTCAGACGAGCGTAGTGTTTACACGTCGTGATCGCGCCTAAAAGTACGTCCGTGATAGCATGACATAAAGTCCAATGGAGCCCGACACACGAAGTACGTCCGCACTGAACTGCGGACGCACAACGGCCGCGGCCCACGGACGCAAGGCAGGCAAGAACGTAGAACCGCTAGAACGGCCGCACAAAGTGCGCTGCGTCCGCAACGTCTGCATAGCTTTGTGTGTGAGTGATGGAACGTCCTGCATTTTTCACGGACAAAATGGTTTTGCAATTGAATTTATTGTCCCTCCTACATCTGTCAAAAAATAAATGTCAGTGAAAAAACGGACTGTGTGACCACTACTGCGTCTTCCGTACTGACGATGTCCGTACTGCACGGACGTACAGTCCGTAGAAATCACGCTCGTCTGACCCTAGCCTTAGCAGACACTGTTGTTTGTTACTGCATGAAAACTCTCCAGGTTGTTTTCTGCAAGATCTCCTGAGTACACCCATGCCCCCCATGCATAGGTGTGCAAAGATTTTGGCAAAATACAGCACCAATTGTAGAACATAAAAATGTACGAATAAAATGTAAAAGTCTGGTGCCTGTCAAACTGGGGATGCTCTCTAGGGGAGCACAGGCTGTTGTCACTGAAGTGCATGAAACGCAAAATGTTTTCATACCTTCTACGTGACATTGATTGGAGGTAAATGGGGGTAGAGCAGATGGGGCTACTGCTCCAGCAGGAGCGAATTGAGGGCTTCTTTATGATGCCCTCAGCATAGTAAGTGCCCAGAATTTCAGAAATTCTGGCACATCTAGCGGGGTCCATTGCTGCCTTGCCAAGTAGGAGTCTGGCTTCGCAGCACAATGCTGATGGGCATACAGATTTGATTGGGCCACGATGTGGCCCAAAAATCATCCCCATAAACACCTGCAAAAACTGTGTGGCGGTAAATCCTGCAACATCAATATTGATGCCAGGATTTGCCGTGAAAGGAGGGATATCTGGCCTCTGGCGATGAGGCACTACCCACTCCTCAGCTGGAGCTGTGCGTCTCCTGCTGGCAGGTGGTGACCCAGGATCTGCATCAGAAACATCACTAGATACATCAGCCAGCATAGATAATGTATCTAGCGACGCCTCTGAGCAGTTAGCGGGGTCGAAATGAGGGTCTGAGTCTGACGCAGATGCCTCAGATTCTGACGCCAGGATGGCATATGCCTCCTCGGCGCTGTACACCCTCTCAGACATTATATATAATAGATTATAAAATTTTATAATTATTATATATATATAAGCGGATTGTTGGTTCTTAGAAGAACCGTTGGGTTTCACAAGAAAATACAAATAAACACCTAAATCTCTCTAAATCCCTCTAAACCTGCCTCAATTCTTCTAAATCTCCCTAAAATCTCTCTAAATCTGCCTCAATTTTTCTAATCTCACTAAATCTCACTAAAATCTCTAACCTGTCAAATCTGATCTCTCTCTCTCGCTCACCAAAACACAAGTGAGGAGAGGGAGGGAGAATCACAGAGGTCAGAGCCAATATTTACAAAATATTGGCCTGACCTGACAAATTAGAAATTTTATTTTGATTTTTTTAACTTCTGATTGGATGTTGCTAGCCTGCCTCTGATGAGGCAGGCTAGGACATCCCACTCAGCCCCAAGATGACCCTGCCCTTAGAACCCTAACCCTACCCCTGCCCTTAGAACCCTAACCCTAACCCTACCCCTACCCCTAACCCTACCCCTAACCCTACCCCTACCCCTAACCCTACCCCTAACCCTACCCCTAACCCTTACCCCTACCCTAACCTACCCTACCCCTAACCCTAACCCTAACCCTACCCCTAACCCTAACCCTACCCCTAACCCTACCCCTAACCCTAACCCTACCCCTAACCCTAACCCTACCCCTAACCCTACCCCTACCCCTAACCCTAACCCTAACCCTACCTGTCAGTTTATTTTATTTATTTTTCTTTTTTTACACTTTTTTTACACACTTTTTTTTACTTTTTCTTTTACTTTTTTTTACACTTTTTTTTTCACTTTTTTTTACTCTGCTGGGTGCCTTGATCCCTCGAGGCCCAGCAGAGCACCTGATCACTGAAGTGATCGATTTTGTACTGAGTGCCACGATACCTCGTGGCACTCAGTACTTCCTGCCGCTACCGGAAGTGATCGCTCGGGGGGAGCGATCACGGACGGACCAGCGGCAGGTAAGTATATTACAAGGATGCCTCGATGTCGAGGCATCCTTGTAATATGCTCAGAGCAGCTGGAAGCGATCCGATCGCTTCCAGCGCTCTGTAGAAGTGCCGGGCACCTCTCCGGTGCAACCGGATGTAGATCGCTCCCGGGGAGCGATCACAAGGTGCCCCGGCACTTCTAACGGCCATTGCACGGATGCCTGGACTCCCAGGCATCCTGCAATGGCGTTTGAGCTGCTGGAAGCGATCCGATCGCTTCCAGCAGCTCAAAAACGGCAGGACGTACCATGTACGTCAGCGGGTCTAAGAGAGACCCGCTGCAATGACGTACATGGTACGTCCGCGGTCGGGAAGGGGTTAAATTTACTTACTTACACTTTTACTTATCCTTGTTCTCTCGAGGCACCCAGCAGAGCACCTGATCACTTATGTGATTTTTTTCGTACTGAGTGCCACTACACCTCGTGGCACTCAGTACTTCCTGCCACTACACCTCGTGGCACTCAGTACTTCCTGCCACTACCGGAAGTGATCGCTCGGGGGGGAGCGATCATGGACGGACCGGCGGCAGGTAACCATATTGCAAGGATGCCTCGATGTCGAGGCATCCTTGCAATATACTCAGAGCAGCTGGAAGCGATCCGATCGCTTCCAGTGCTCTGTAGAAGTGCAGGGCACCTTTCCGGTGAAACCGAATGTTGATCACTCCCGGGGAGCGATCACAAGGGGCCCCGGCACTTCTAACAACCATTGCACGGATACCTAGACTCCCAGACAGCGTGCAATGGCGCTGGAGCTGCCGGAAGCGGTAAGACT
Organism: Leptobrachium leishanense; assembly: GCA_009667805.1. Taxonomy (NCBI): domain Eukaryota; kingdom Metazoa; phylum Chordata; class Amphibia; order Anura; family Megophryidae; genus Leptobrachium; species Leptobrachium leishanense. The sequence goes on from CM019063.1 coordinate 112,517,697, forward strand.
GCAGGACGTACCATGTACGTCAGCGGGTCTAAAAGAGACCCGTAGCCGTGATGTACATGGTACATCTGCGGTCACTAAGGGGTTAACATGCATTTCTAGACAAACTAAAGTATCCATATCAATGCAGACATTTTCCATTTAAGTTGCAATCGACCCATTCACTTCTTTTCACCTGTCTTTGAAACGGAGCTCTTGGGATAATCAAATACGAGACCTTGGTTATTAAAACACTATCATCCCATGATCGAAACGCTCTCCGGTAGAGCAAAATTCAAAATAACTGTGAAAACCAAAGAAGTTTAAAATGTCCTGCAATAAAACAAACAGACCTGCAAAAAACATACAAAAACCACTTACGGGCACACTCCTACAGGAAAAATAACATTCCTTTTCAGTGTTTGAAAAAAAATAAAAAATAAATCCCAGGTTTTGTTTGCTTGAAAATGTACATTGGTGGCTTGGAAATTCCAACCAGCTGCAGTTCGAGGAACACGTCCCTGTCCATATAATGCATAGGTTTGAGAAGCGCAGCAGTAATACGGAACTACTGTCCCGCAAGTGGTTTTATGGAATAATAAACAAGCCTTTACAGATTACACTGTAAAATTCAGTGAACCCAACTCTGCTCAAGGTAAACTACAGAGCTTTGAATACTAAACCATATAGATTGTAAATTCCCACGGGAATAGGGTCCTCATATCCTCCTGTATCTGCTGGCAGGAATACTGACCTGTCTCCTGTATGTATTGTAGAATTGTCCTGTCTTTACCCACCCATAGCACCTTGTACAGCGCTCCGGAATGTGTTGGCGCTTAATAAATAATAAACCAGAACATTGTGGAGCCGAAGAGGTCTTTCAATAGGAAAGAGCCTGGACATGAAATTACAAAATGGTTTTGGATTAAAAAGGACCCCATGATGACCAATTGAGGCATTGCTTACTCGATGAATTCACTGTAGGGTCACTGGTTTCAGAGTGTAACAAGAACAGGTTGTGAAGACATCACACATTATGATGTGTGAGTGAGCAAGTCACAGAATGGTCTAACCACCACAGAACCAAACTATGGAAGTTATCCACCAGTTGCCTCGACCATGATAACTTTTAGTGATCCAGAGAGTGAAACTCAAATAATTGGTAACGTTTTTCCAATGAAACCTCGCCGGCCATTTGATTTTTTTTATATACCTAGATTGACGAGGTTTATTGTTGTTACACCAACTGCAAATATTGCATTCACAACAACATTCCCTAACGGTTACAGTCCATTGGCCCAGTTTTAAAGTCACTCCTCAATTGGCTCTTAATACAGAACCCTCCGAAACATCACACTGGGGCAAAAATACATTGAATAAGAATCCCATGGTTTTGAGTTTAAAACCTAGTGGTGGAAAAGGGTATGAGATCACACTTTGACAATCACCGGTAATCTTTAGAACATCCAATAACCATCTAGAAGTGCCAGTGGTGATTTTTACGAGATCTGCGAGTATTTCAAATTTGTGGATATTTATTTCAGATCACCACCCAGGTTAACTCTATATACAGTGCGAATCACATCAATGTTTTGGTCGGCGTGGTCCTCAAGTCCAGGCAAGAAAGACAAAGCCCGGTAGCACGTTGACGCACCACTCCGACCTAGAAACCAAGGTAACGGTCACCCGATAAATCAAAGATCAGGCTATCCGGGCTTCTAATGCTACAGACTCTTTACATAAGTATTTATAAAGCCAGTGTATATAATTAAACGATCAACATCGCTTGTGAATGTGTGTATCACCTTACATTTCACATAGCATGTCTAGAAACACTTCTGTGGCTTCTGCCAAATGGAAATGTCATCCTAAACACTTGGGTGTGTTTCCGGTCCCGAACGAAGCAGAAGTGTTACTCACTTTACAATGAGACAGAACTGACATATGACATCATGTCTATAAACGTAGCAGCGTGCATTTAATTGTGGTAATCTCAACGAAATGGGGACCGTAAAAACTACATTAAAACAAGGTCACTTTCGTAAAAGGATCAGCTTTTAACCACTTCCTCTATGGGAATTTTGTCGATTTGAGTAAATTCAGCAGGAGAATGCTTCATGATCCTTAACGCGCTCTGACTTTAAAAATCCCATGTAAAGCTTAAATGATTATTATGCTTTTGTCAACAACAAGCCCGAGTTATTTGGTGATTACGTGCCAAGCTGTGCCGTGCGTGCCAGAGGAATCACTAGAAATGCTGCACTCGTCTCCTAAGGGTTAAATGCTGCAGACATCCCTGGCGTATCCTGTGACAGCATTACAGTAATATAAACCATCTGCTCACCTTTGCTCTACTTTCTGAGCGGATCAAGGCTGTTGGAAAGAGGGGGAGGATACCCACACTCTTGGTACCAAGCGCTAGCCTGCCAACCTCCTACAAATGCCACTCTACACCGACTTCTTGAACACTTTCTAACATTATGGGTTAAAGGGGTAACCTGGAAGTGGGTGAATAAGTGTGCAAAGTGCTTTCACTTCCAGTATGTGTGTTTTTATCTCATGGGGCTGCCTGTTGAAGTTGCACAGCAGCATGGCATAGTGTGCCAGCTTTAAGGAAGCCGAGGTCAAGGTGCAATTCCTGGTAACAGCCTCCCACTCGCTGTGTTTACAATTCCCCAACCCTGATGTTTACAGCATCGGAAGCGAAAAAAAACAAACTGCGCACTGTGCCCCGACCAGATACCGGTGCCAAACAATATGCCAGCAGACAAGGGGGAACTGGGAAGAAAGCCACTCTTAATTCGGTGGTAAACAAGCTGAAAGGGGAGGCCGCAAGAGAGCACAGAGCAACGAAAACACAAAAATCTACACCGGCCAGTCAGGAAAATGTAGATGGGACAGACAGACAGACAGGAGGGGGGTAGAGCGCACAAACAGACTGAGGGGGGAGGGGGATAGAGCGCACACACAGACCAGAGGCGAAATACCGAATGATACTGATTGTATGGATAATACTGGAGGGTCCAAACAGACCAGAAAAACATCCAGGCGGAGACAGAATTTCCAGACGGATAGAAAGAGAAAGTTTGATAAGGAAGTGAATGTGACAGCTAAAGGGAAAAAGGGAAGCCGAGGAATTAAAAGGACACCACAGGGTTACAGACAAAATAAAAGTCTATGGAAAGTAATCCTAAAGAATAAAAACCACTCACTCGGTCATAAGGAGAGCAAACAAAGACAGATGTGTACAAACAAGTTTGTGAAATGCTTAAGAAATAGAACAGGGGGAGGGGGTTACAAAGTTTCTAGATCCCTGTGATAGATTGGTGGAGAGTTTAGCTACAGAGTATTTACATTTGTTTGACTGTCCTAAACATGTAAACAGCTGAAAACCTCCAAGCAGAGGCAGCACAGAGCCCAGCATAACAGGATAGAGAGCTCTGGCAGCATCTCCATGAGCACAGACCCTCTCCCTCCCTCTCCCCGCCACTTACTTCCAATTAAATCCAGCTTCCTCCCAGTTGATGTAAGCCCCCTGCTCACATACATAACAGTCCCCTCTCTTCTCAGTCTGCAGTCCAAGCCGCCAACTTGCCCCTCTGGCCAGCCACTGCCTTGGCACTTCCTGACAAGTGAAGCCTTACACACGACACCGAGCCGAGCATTACACACAGTGAGCATTCCTAGCAATCATCTAGCAGAGCACAGGGAGCTCCCCCTCCTCTGTGTGTGATTCATCCGGACAGCACTGTGTGTGTCTGGGGATAGAAACTGAATGTACTCCTAACAAAACATGTGAGAGCTACAGACATTAAACAATGTGATCCAGGCACTCCGTATGAGAGAGGGCTTCCTCTTATGGAGAATATTGTATTGTGGTTGCACTGGGCGAGCCCATGATCAGCCCCTTTTCCAACAAACCGGAAGTGTTACTCGTCAACAAAACATTTGATGAAATACCTCATGACCCCCTGCTCATCTCATACCAAGGAACAAACGGAGGCTGCTGCTGTCCTCAGCACTCCAAAATCTATCTATTTGGTAGAAAATGTGTCAGCATGAAAGCTACACCAAATAGTCACTACCCATTTTTAGCTTTTTTTTCACCTTTTAAGAAAATAAAAATGTGCTCCTGAACAAAAAGGTATACGATGATAAACGTTAAAGCTTTTTTAAAAAACAAGTTTATTCCTTGGAGTTTTCTCTTGCAGTTCTGTTTTACAACAGCAAATAGGATCTCTAATACAAATGTCAAAATAGAAGATGGGAAAAGAATGACATTTTATGGGGGTTTACCATAACCCTTTCACTCAAAATGATGCCCCACTCCGGGTATGTATTGCTTAAGCAAGAATACACCACCCTGCTTATATTACCTTAGTCCGTGCATATTTAATTTCCCAGGGTATTCTGGGGTAAACATTTTGACAATCTTATACATTATATACTGGATTCCCTTGTTAAGGCCACGGAGAACAAATGGAAAACATCTGCACCATTTTTGCCAGAGATATTAAATTGAACCAGTCTTGTCCACAAAACGATGTATATCAATACGCTTTCAGAAACAACTGATGTGCCCTTGGATTTTCACCAACATATGGAGAAAAATAAACTCCAATATAAACATCTGCGCGTGACACCTATTGAATTTACAGTAACACCTTGTATCTGTACTACAGGTGGTGTATTTAGGTTTTGTGCTGCCCTAGGCCTGACTAAACTTGTGCACCCCTAATTTAAATTTGACACACCCCTTCCTGTCAAGGACACACCTCTTCCTGTTTAAACCCTACCCCCTTCCTTTCCAACACTGATTGTATACTCCGCTTCCTCCCTGGTGACTGGGTCTGCTGGAACCAATCCTGAGGGGGGATGGGAACCACAGGACTGCCTTGGATAGACAGAATAGACTAAACGTGAGATTGTAAAATAGCCATCAATTTAATCAATATGAATTCAAACCATATATGGACATGTAAAACCGACAAGTTTTGTCGCAGAGCAGCGACTTTCTCAAGGATAATTTCCTTTCAAAATATATATTACACACACATATATATATATATATATACACACATAAATACACATATACATACATGCACAATATATATATATATATACACAAATACATATACATACATGCACACTATATATATATATATATATATACACAAATACACATACATACATACAAATGCACATACATACACGCACACTATATATACATACAAATACACATATACATACACAATATATATATATACATACAAATACACATATACATACATGCACACTATATATATATATATACATACAAATACACATATACATACATGCACACTATATATATATATATACATACAAATACACATATACATACATGCACACTATATATATATATATATACATACAAATACACATATACATACATGCACATATAATATATATATATATATACATACAAATACACATATACATACATGCACACTATATATATATATATACATACAAATACACATATACATACATGCACACTATATATATATATATATATACATACAAATACACATATACATACACAATATATATATATACATACAAATACACATATACATACATGCACACTATATATATATATATATACATACAAATACACATATACATACATGCACACTATATATATATATATATATATACATACAAATACACATATACATACATGCACACTATTATATATATATATACATACAAATACACATATACATACACATATATATATATACATACAATACACATATACATACATGCACACTATAATATATATATATACATACAAATACACATATACATACATGCACACTATATATATATATATACATACAAATACACATATACATACATGCACACTATATATATATATACATACAAATACACATATACATACATGCACACTATATATATATATATACATACAAATACACATATACATACATGCACACTATATATATATATATATATATATACATACAAATACACATATACATACATGCACACTATATATATATATATATACATACAAATACACATATACATACACAATATTATATATACATACAAATACACATATACATACATGCACACTATATATATATATATATATACATACAAATACACATATACATACATGCACACTATATATATATATACATACAAATACACATATACATACATGCACACTATATATATATATATATACATACAAATACACATATACATACACAATATATATATATACATACAAATACACATATACATACATGCACACTATATATATATACA